>OU452312.1:14423100-15075994 GCA_911728475.2 Pterostichus madidus
AGCTTGGGGTCGTCCGAATAGGCAAAGAATGAAAAAAGACATTCGGGATAGATACACAATATTAAACGACACAAATTTACTTACAGTTATTCAATAATTCAATGATATTTTACAAAGCACAATGAAATAATATTGCTTTTTTACCAATGTAAATAAAGTAATGGTTTATTGTCAAGACAAATTTTATTTTTGATAAATTGGTCTCTTTCAGTTACGAATCTAGCGATAGTCTGTAAGCTAAATTAGTAATCTAGCGGAAATAAAAACTAAATAGAAAATGTACGATTTTTGACAGTTGGCAGCTGAAAGCGATCATTTATTTTGATTCATTGGAAACTACGATTTTAATAATTTTATGATATTTTTATCACTTCCCCTATTCTGTAACTCGATCATTATCGATCGATCGATAAGTTAAACACAACTCTTATTTTTTATTATTAATTTGTAGATTACCAACATTTCAGCATTCTGTGATCAAAGGCATTAGCTCTGTTACTTCTATTTTACTTTTATGCATTTTGCTCTTGTAAAAAACTACCAGTATATAAAATTTTATTTTTAACCACACTTTTTGCGGAACTGTCAGTGAACTGTCATCATATTATTTTTATAAGAAAATAAATAAATAAATAAATAATTTCAAAAGCTACCCCTGTGGCTCCTCCACCACTAACAACTTTGGGGGCCGTGATTTGACGACTGGTAACCGCACTTCACGCGCAAAATATATCACTTACCAAGATCTGCTTCGGCAGATCCACACCCAGTAATGGGTAGAAGGCGTGATGATATATTTATTTTAATTATTTATAAAAAGCTAAGTATATTAGTAAATGAATATAACACAAAAAAGGATGAATTTTTATGGTTTTAGAATACCAAAATTGTGTTCACCTGTAAAATAACGAAAATAAATAAATAATAAAAAAAATAATAATAAAGTTATCATTAACTTATCGATCATTAACAAATAATGATACAGTTGCAGAATATAGGGGATTATCTATTTGCATCATTTACTTACTGTATTTCATAAAATAAACTATTTCTTAAAATAACATTTACTGTCAAAGTCAGTGTATTGCAAGGTTAAAGAGTACTCCTCTGGTGTATTACTTCTTCTTTCTCTGCAAATACCACATTTGCAATGAGTGAAATTTAGCTTGTTTTTACTGTATAATATTATTATTGAAGACAAATTTTATTAGGTTTTACGTTATATCTCTCAAACCTTTTGTAAATTTTACATTTTGACGTAAGTAACACTTTTAAATAGTCTGGAAATAATTTTTAATAGTTTAAAACACATTTCTCCAATCCTCTGTTTTTGAAATCTATCTAACTTGCTTTGAAATTATAAATATTTGTAAAAAGCGTTTCTTTCGTAACTTCAAAAGCGACAGCTTCGAACGTCATTTTTTGTTTTGTTTTACTGGATATTATTACCGACGACAAATTTTGCTTTGTTTTACTATATACTTTAACAAACTATAGGTCAAATTGACGTTTTGTCATAAAAAAAATTATGAACATGAAATCAATTGAAAACAGTTCTAAACATGTATTCTCAGTCATCTAATACCCAAATCAATTTATAAAATTTCTCCAGCTTTTCTAGAAATTGAAATAATTCTTTCGAAAAATTCCATGTGTAACGTCAAAAGTGACAGCTTAGGTCTATGATTTTCAAACCTTGAATTCTGTATATTAGAGGTAATAGGCATATTCCATTTGCCATTTGGATCAGATCTAACTTACATTTACTGAACCAGATCACTTATTTATTTCGCTGGAATACTTCGCTTACTTTATTTCTAGTACTAGAATTATTGAATCTAATTAACTTGGAAGTAATTCATTAGAATAAGTGCATCAGTTTGCTTGATTCAGTTCATTTAGTCATGTGTCGAGTTTATCTGAACTGATTTAATTGAACCAAGTGACAGATGGAATACAACTAATATTGTTTCTTAACCATAAATTTATGAAATGGATATTTTGTCTTTATAAACTTTTATATAAACATGAAATCAATTGAAAACCGTTAAAACATATAGCCTCAATCCTCTAATACCTAAATCAAATTAGAAAATTTCTCCAATTCGTGTAGAAATTGAAATAATTATATAAAATGTTTCATGCGAATCGTTAAAAGTGATTGACAGGTTTGAAAAATGTTGGCTTACGGTCATGCATAGCAACGCGTGCATTCTTCGATCATTGAAAATATGCAAAGTTTTCATTAATTACACCCAGACTACACTTTCGAAAAATCTGAAATACCCAAAAGACATTGGTCCAAACATTCTTTAAATTCTAGAAGAAAAATCACAACAATCGCGCACACCGTTTTGGCTGTAGCCGATCATAATGTTTGGTTGCTAGACTGAGGAATCTATAGTGAATTACCTTATAGTATGTAGCTGTATTCCATTTGCCACTTGGTTCATTTAAATCAGTTCAGATGAATTAGACAACATGACAAAATTAACTGAATTAAGCAAACTGATGCATTTATTGGAGTGAATTACTACAAAATAAAGTAAAATGAGTAATTATATTACTGGAAATAAAGTCAGTGAAGTAATCCAGCGAAATAAATAAATGATTTGGTTCATTAAATTTAAGTTAGATCTGATCCAAATGGCAAATGGAATACGCCTTGTGTAGATGTGTTACAATAATGCTTAAAAAATGATCCAAAATAATGTATTAAAATCTAAAATATTTAATTAAAAAGTGGATTATTTAACACGATCGCCATTGATGTCCTTGTTACGTAGGTGGCTCAATTAAACTGCAACTTCACATTGTGAGGCAATGCATATACGCACCGAAATGGCAATTCGGAACAAAACAATATCTAATTACAACAATAATTAAAACAATTAAATGTTAGAATAGCACAGTAACCTAGTACAACAAATTCTTCAATTTTAATTGAACATAAAATTTATACTTAAATGTTTACTTTTTAAATTTGTAGAATAATAATTGTTTTTATTATTACCGGAATATTATCAGTTGGAACGTGATTAATATAGTATAGTTCTTCACAAATTTCGTATAATATAAGTCAAAAAAGAAAGCTTTCTTTCTCATTATTATGCTTCTTTTTAAATATTAATGTAATCTTTGTCACCACGAATAATTAATAAATTTTTATTAGTTTTTTTCTTCCTTAGTATATTTACGCTAAATATAGAAATAGTAGACTACCTTTAAATAAATTAAAAAAAAACTAATTTAATAAAATTTATTAATTTGATTTCGTTTTATTATCATTATTTTCTTGAACTTTTTTACCAATTTTTATTTTCTTAGTATTCTTTTACATATGCTTTTATTTTAATTTTCAAAGTTCCGGGATAGAAGTCCGGTGGGTTATGAATTTTTACATGATAATATCGCCAGGAATTATTATCAGGAAGTATGGTTTCTAAAAATTTCCACTACTAAGTTTGTAAATTAGGAGTCATGCTTGTTTTTGCATTGTTTCTTCATCATGCGAATGCATTTAAACTACTGCATTAATATGAAATAAATTTATATACTTCCAATGCATTTTCTATTTCTTCTTAAATTACACATATTTCAAACAATGTAACAATTATTTCTTTAAATATGTTACACATCACTAATCGCTTATTCTAAACATGGGCAGCACATAGTTTAAATATTTTGGCAAAAATACGCAACTGAATAGCGTACGCCACTCATTTATTTAGTGGGTCTTATGTCAAATTCTTTACATAGACCTAGTCAGAAAACCGAAAAAAGTTCAGCCTTAGTATATTTACTAGCGGTCGGCCTGGCTGGGCCAGACCTTCCCGCTAGACTCCGCAGACACTGATATAGAATTCACTTCTGCAAGACAATTGACACAATATAAATTTCATTATTGCCGATCTAAAACTTTTCAATTCTGCACGTTTGTCCTTCTAAAGACCTTTTAATTACTATCAAGAACGATAGGCTTTGAAGCTCTTGCACTCAAACAATTGACGATAAAAAAATCCAATTCAGCACGCGAACTCTTCAAATGGCCTTTCATTTCATACAAAACACGATAGGTTTTGATAAACTCTCACTAAAACAATTGCCGATATAAAAATATTAATTTCGATGACTATTTATTTGATACCAAACACTGTAGGCCTTAAGGCACTTTTACTAAAACAATTGCCGATCGAAAAGATCTAATTCTGTATGCGAGCCCTTCAAAAGATATTTTATTTGATATCAAACAAAAGGTTTTGAAGCACTTTCAATTACCTATAGAAAAAACTCCAATTTTACACGCGAGCCTTTCAAGAGACCTGTCATATGCATATTTTTTTCAGTTTTCTCGCACATTATGCGTAATAAAATGATGAATTTATGAAAAAATGATGACCGTTCAAATTAATCGGTTAAACCGTTTAGGCTCTAGAAGTGCTTACATGTTCATGAAGGAATTTATATCTTTTAGTATACAAGATTATCATACGAACTGTACAGTAAAATATTTACCTATGCATCAATTATTCAATAATATTTACTTCTTTTAACTTATAAAACACTTCAAAAAGTTTAAATATGTAGAAGACAATATGGCGGCATTATTTACTTGCATTAACAGATAATGGTACGTTACCAAATGAATTTTTCTTAGTCTAGACTAGCTAATCAGGACTTTAGTTTGGAGCTCATCTGTAAGTAAAATTTGTTTAATCCCGATCGTATAGCGAATTTTTAACGCATCTGCCGGTTGAAAATCTTTAACTCGATCATATAAAAACGGATTATAAGCTGTAAGAGTTTTATTAACAATATAACAATTAAATATAAATACAGTATTTATTTGTCATGTTATATCAGCAATCAAATATTTTTTTTCATGTATGGGTTGTCTTATACCGGATTAGGGGTGATATTAGTTTTATGCAATTTCTTGCTGATCATTTTACAACAAGAAAGCAATAATCGAAAGACTTCTATTTCTGGCATTTTAAACAAAATTTCGAATTAAAAAAAAATCTGTGCAGAAACTTAATAAAAAAATTAAAATATTTTTACTTAACACAAATTTTTTTTCTTACAATAAAGAGGAGAGCAGAAAATTTTCTAAAGCTAATATTACATTTTAAAGCTCTATGTTCACCCCTAATCCGGTATAAGATAACCCATATATGAAAAAAATAAAAATTGATTACTGATATAATAAGAGAAATAAATACTGTATTGTCAACGGCCATGGCTGCACTCGTTGGAACTGATCTAAGCGATAACGCGAGTTAAGTAACGTTGGGCGCGGGTAGTACTTTGATGGGTGACCGTCCAGAGAAAACCCGCGTTGCTGTTGACCATAATACCTAAAACGCAGATCAGGGCGGAATGGCGGCATATGACCTAAGTAGTTGGTCCGCCAAAGAAGCCATAGGAAAAAAAAATACCGTATTTATAATTCATTGTTACATTGTTAATAAAAATCTCAAAGCACCACCACGTATAAGAAACTTTTTAATTTTTTAATAAGAGTACAAGTACTGTGATCATTGAAAGTAAACAAGAAGTTTATTTAAAACAAATATTTAGAATAATGTATTTATTTGATTTAAAAATATATATCCTCAAATCTTTGTTTTCCTTTTCAACTTTTATGTAGGTTTAAATCTGTTCTGCACGCAATGATTGAGTTTAAGTTAATGTGAAAATTCAACTCTCTACCCAGAGTTTCATTAGTCTTCTCAGGTGTATTTTACGGTCTTGAGTCTCTAGCTATTTTGATTACCACACATAGCCATCAAATATTCTAAATGGAAATATAAAGTATACAAATTTTTTAATTATTTCATGAAAAAACTAAATTTAACAAATATGAGGCTTATGCAAGGAAGACTGACTTCACATTTTGTAATCTTCATAGATAAATAAAATAAATATTCATACATACATACATACATACATATCTTCACGCCATATCCCAACAAATGGGGTAGCACGAACCCTAAAATCACTCATAAAACATTCACTCATCACACCCATCAAACAACCAATCATCGTCAAACACTCTCATCCAAACACACCACCCTCACTTCAACCACCCTCAAAGATCACTCCATATAAACTCATTCATTTATACACTCGAAACTACTATCACACAACAAACCTTCAATCACATCACTCCCCCTCACCTACCACTCACTTTCCTTCTTCAACGCACACAACGCATGCATAAAAAATCTCAAATTACTCACGTTCACTCCCAACAACGAAAAAATAACGAAACTAACAACGAATCTACAAGATTAGAAAAGATGAAAGCGATAGTCTGCACTTATATATGAAAGAAAAGACCACACAATGCAGTAACTGAAAATGAAACAAAAAGATAAGAAAGGGAGGGAGCGTCGCCCTTCGCTTGTTTGAAAGTGAATTTCACACAATTGCAGTTAAACACTACGTAACAACTGAAAACGAATTAAAAGATAAGAAAGAAAGGGAGTGTCGCTCTACGCTTGTTTTTGGAAGTGAATTCCACACAATTGCAGTTAAACACTCAATGTAAGATCAGAAAAGAATAAAAAAGATAAGAAACGAAGGGAGTGTCGTCCCTGCGCTTGTTTTTGAAAGTGAATTTCACACAATTACAGGTAAACACTCTAATGAAATTACTAAACAACGAAACTAAAATTTAAAACCCTGCGCATTTCTGAAATCATCAGATTCATTCCGCAATTAATCTTCGCCAAACGTTCCTATCCTGACACACTACTTTTGCTTCATCCACATTCATAATTCCTTTCATACAAGCACGTTTGTTCCTCGTACTCGGAAACTTTCGTTCACGCAACAATCCTTCTATCATATTCAACCATTTATTCATAGGTCGCCCACGCAATCTTTCACCCTCAATTTCACCAACATATACCTGTTTCACTAATCTCTCATTCGACATACGTTCAACATGCCCAAACCATCTCAACTGACTTATACCTACTTTTCTAACTACATTCGTCTCAATTTCACACTCATCATACACCAATGTATTCCGGACACGATCTCTTCTAGTATAACCACACACACCCCGCAAATACCTCATTTCCACAGTAGTTATACGACGTTCATGTTTCTTCATCCACACCCAACATTCACTACCATACATCAATGTAGGCACTAAAACACCATTATACACACTCAATCGAGCATCTCTGGATACATTCACATTTCGAGCAAAGGTTCCCAGAGCACCCAATACCTTGCGTCCCGCAGATACTCTTCTTTCAATCTCACAATCAATACGTCCATCCCTTGAAAACATACTACCCAAATATAAAAACTCATTCACTTGACCCAATCTCACACCATTCACCGAAACATTACAATCAGTCACCAAATCGCTCTTTTCAACACTTTACATTTATCGACATTTAATAATAAATTTAAATCTTTTCCTACTTCATTTATATTTAGAATCATTCGTCTCAATTGCTCTTCAGATTCACCCATAACAACCACATCATCCGCATATGCTAACGCAGGCACAACACTACCACCAATATGTACACCATCCACCCCATTCAACGCCGTTCGTAACAATACATCCATGTACAAATTAAAGAGCCACGGAGACATCCCACAACCTTGTTTCACGCCAATGTCTATACAAAACCAATCACTCTATCTACCATTAACTCTCACCGCAGCCTCACTACCTTCATACAGCGCACGAATTGCCACCAACAAATTACCATTTATACCGTACTGTAACAGTACATTCCATAATGTCTCGCGATGAACACTATCATATGCTTTTTTAAGATCGAGAAAGCCACAGAACACCTTCGTGTTCTTAGCAAGTGACTTTTCAACAATCATACGAAGAGAAAACAATTGATCCACACATCCTCTCTCAGGCAAAAAACCACCTTGCATATCGCTTAACTTGGAGATTGTTAAGGTTCGTACCTTATGAATAAGAATCTTCCCGTACAACTTCCCTACCACACTCAGCAAACTTATCGCACGAAAATTAGTACATTCACTCGAACTACCTTTACCTTTAAATAAAGAACAAATGATAGCACATTTCCAATCATCAGGAGCCACACACCGTTTTAAACAAAATCTAAACAAATAAACTAACCAGTCAAATAACCTCTCACCACCATACTTCAACATCTCATTCGATATACCATCCAAACCAGGAGCCTTACCATTCTTCAGACGCATCAATGCGAAACTAACATCACTCTCATCTATATCCCATTCATCACCACTAACATTTTCGCTAACATTTTCACTACAACCATTCGGTCTATTAATGCTACCATATAAAGTCCTAAAGTACTCACACCATCTATTAGTAACATCTGATTCATTCCACAATAACTCACCATCCGCACTCTTAATCGCTTTCACTGCCCTGACATTACCACCTCTCAATCTCTTCACTCTCAACCAAAACATTCTTTTATTCATACTAAAATCATTAGTTAATCTTTCACTCATCAAATCATCAAAACGCGCCTTGCTTTCTCTCACTACTCTCTTAACACATTTATTTAACCTCTTTTATTCCAGCAAGCATTCATCACGTAAACTTCCAGGCACATCTTTCACATTTAGAAATCGCAAATATGCTCTCTTTTTCACTTCAATCGCTTCCTTAACTTCTTTATTCCACCATGCATTTTTTGGACAAGAACCTAATCTACATTCACCACAAACTTCTTTTGCACATTTAAGAACTGTATCCTTAAATTTGAACCAAACATCATTTATGCTGCATTCAAAATTAAGTTCACATACAGGCAAAGATTCATTTATTTTCTCAACAAACAAATCTCTAACATCCTCATTCTGCAGTGCACTGGATTTCACACGAAACATTTTATTAGTATTTTTCACCCTCATTCTCCAACATTTATCTAGACGTATACGCGATACCACCAAATAATGGTCATTCGTACCCAATTCAGCACCACGCTTCACACGCGTATCTACAACTAAACTTCTCAATCGTTCATCATACAAAATAAAATCAATCATACTCCGTCTATTTTCACTAATATTCTCCCATGTATACAAATGAGCAAGTTTATGTTTAAAGATAGAGTTGGAAACAAAGAGATCACGCTCCAAACAGAAAGAAACTATTTTCCTACCGTTTTCATTCACTCTTGCATCACCAAACTTACCCAATACATTCCCAGACATGCTTCTCTTAACTCCCACCCAACCATTTAAATCACCACATACAATAACTTTCTCACCTGAATCACATGAATCAATAACACTATCTAACAAATTCCAAAATCTATCTTTTTCAAGATCATTTTCGGATTCGGTTGGACCATAAACTGACACAACGAAGATTCTATGAAAGCCTACCTTTAATCTCAGCCAAAGAATTCTCGATGAAGTACAACCATATTCTCTCACAAACGGTTTCATTCGTTCACTAACAAGCACACCAACACCATGCTTCGCGTGTTCATTCTCAGCAACACCCGACCACAAGCAAAACAATCCATCCACTTCTTCCTCACTACATCCTTTCCTTTTAGTCTCACTGACACACAAAACATCTACATTATACATACGCATTACATTCATCAATTCATTTTCTTTACCAGTTATACCCCTAACATTCCACGTACCAAACTTACATTCATCAAATTTCACCCATTTATTTTTCATTTATCCAAAAGAAATAAAAGAAGGGTTCTCTCGGTAGAAGAGTAGAAGTTAAGGTAGCTTACCAGGCTTGTCCTTAACTATAAATAGAAAAAGAAAACAGTTACATTTACACAACTGTCAAACGTCAACTGTCAAACGTCAATCACACCTAAAAACAAAACATAACTCAGCGTTTCTATGCACGTAACCAATATAAACAAATAACGATATGAAAGAAAATATATATATATATATATAAAAAACTAAACTACTATAAAAAAGAAAGATAACACTTATTAAGTGTTAAATAAATATTCTTCTACTCATTATTGGATGTGGCACTCTGCCGTTGCAGATCTCGGTAAGTGATATTTTGCGCGTAAAGCGTGATTACCAGCCGTCAAATCGCGGCCCAAAAAGACGTTAGTTTTTAATATGTTGAAAATTGTTTGTCGGCTGTGAGAATCGAACTCTGGTTCACAAATCCACAGTTCGTTATATTTTAAAATTGATTCTGTAGGAACGGATTAAAAGAACAATTTTGGATTTATGAAGGCTTAATTTAGTTCTAAGTTAGAAGTTTCCCTAAATGGAAGGGCACAAAATAGAAAGGTTCTCATTCTCGTTACCGAGAAGATACAGAGGAGTGTACGATTGTGCGTGCGTGTTAATTAGGGCGCGAATACACTCAGAACAGCTTTGTGAACGTTACGTGTGCCAAACGACCTGTAATCGAAACCGAGCGCGCCTGTTTGAGTGTTGTGTCACAAACTTTTCAAAACGTTCCGTGCGCAGTCAAAGCGATCGAAGGTGGCGGTGGCGGCCATTGTGACGAGGTGATAGATCGTTGCCTGTCACCACTGGACAACGCTTGTGTACACCGCGTTTAAATCCATATTTAAAAGATGAAAAATTTTACTCGATCATGATAGCTTACGTCATTCACAAATTTATTTTGATATTTCAACCCGTGTACTTTTTACAATATATTGATTTAACATTTTCATTTAAAATCTCACCAATTTAACGTTTTCGATTCGTCCTTGGATATAAGTATACGCCGTTAAAATATAAATGTTAAATTTATTCTGATAATATTTTGAAAAAAAATCTCTGATCTCTTTCTAAGCATTAAATAACAGCGTTCTAATTTCAATTTATTTGGGGTATAATGAGATACAGAAAACCATTAATATTATAAACATCCCACAAAAAAGACAAAATATTGTGCCACAATGAGTTCCTTTGAATATTAACCCTCGCTGGACTATCATTTGATATTTTAACTTATTTGCTAAATTATGGGTTTCATAATGAGAGACTTCTTGAATAAAAAGTATTTAGATATCATTAGCAATGGTGAAAACTGCGAGCGGCGACTACGAATAAAAATTACGACGGCCCTGAATTCGTTTGATGGTGGGACCGCTGCTTAAGAAAATAATCTCACTGCTTGATTCTTTCCGGTATTAGGTAATTTAAATTCCAGTGATTTCCTATTTTCTTTATTAAAATCATTACGGATTAACTAGTATCTGAAATCTGAAATAAATCTACAAAAATTACAATTAGATTGGAAATCACCCCAAGAATATTGTCTTGGACACACCTTTGCCTGTGTGATAAACTATATGGTAATTTTGACTTATAAACGATTTATTTAAAATGGGCTGAAAACTACAGAATTGACCTGTAACAAAATTGGGTCAAATCGTTTAAAAACTGCAGGATTGTAAAAAGTTAATGATTTCGCCGAATGGTAATGTTTAAAAAAAATTGAAATATTTCAGCCATATACATGTCGAACTTGACCTGTAGATAACCGAGACTAGTCATTAACGAGTCTAAGATATTTTTCCATCACGATAGATGGACTCGAATGCAAAAGTTAAAAAAAAATTGCTTATTAATAATCTTACAAATGTGAATTTTATATGTATCTGGGAAGTTCAGCGTGAATGTCGGTAAATCCGACCTGATAACTGATTTTATATAATGATTTTGATAATTTTAGTTTTCCGTATATATTTTACAACACTAAGATTTTGAAAATTATTAGAATATTACTACTTATAACAAAAAAACCAATAATAATTTAGAAGAACGTTTGAAGTAAAAGTTGCTTTGAATCAAATTAGTTATTACTAGCGGTCATTTGATCAGGCCGTCTCGTTAGGCTCCGCGGACACTGAAGTAGCATTTACTTCTGTAAGACAATTGACATAATATTAATTGAATTATTGTCAAACTAAAACTTTTCTATTCTGCACGTCTGTCCTTTAAAAGACCTTTCATTTGAAACACTTTCAGTAAAACAATTTCTGATCGAAAAAGTTCAAATTCTGCACGCGTGCTCTTAAAAACATATTTCATTTGATACCAAACACGATAGGTTTTGAAGCATTTTCACTAAAACAATTGCCGATTGAAAACAATCTAATATTGTCTTAAACATGAACGGCGTATAACTGCTATTAACGAAAAATTTCAAGTGTGAGGAACAAATGAATGAAAGGAATTATGAATGTGATTGAAGCGAAAGTGGTGATCAGGATGAGAATGTTTGACGAATATTAATTGCAGGATGAATCTGATAATTTAAGTCAAGCATAGGATTCGTGAATTTAGTTTTGTTGTTTAGTTATTTCGTTAGAGTGTTTACCTGCAATTGTGTGAAATTCACTTTCAAAAACAAATTTTCTTTCAAATAAATACGCATGATGTCGCTCTCTTCTTTTTTAATCTTTCTAGATTCGTTGTTAGGTTTGGTGTTAGAGGAGTGAGCATTAATAATTTGAGATGTTCTGGCCATATAAAATGTCGAGAAAAGATTACTGATCGTGTATAGGAGTGATTGGATGGATGTGCTTGAAAATGTCTTATGTGTACAACTTATACAATTTTATTTAGAAATTGTGTTTTTTTTTAATTTTCAAACTACAAACGCTAGTTACAGAGATTGTTCTCAGGACAGACTGTTAAATCGTGAAACAAGATTCACTCCTTTATAAACTTACAAAGACGAGTCAGCACATTCTTTGGAGTGCACTGATAAGTTCGTAACATGAAGTTTCTTATAAATAAGGATATCCATAACTCCTCCGCTCTAAAAGGGAACTTCATTTGTTACGGTTTGAAGATATTGCATATTTATTTCTTCCTTTTTTAACTGTTTTCTAGAACATCATATTTTATTTTTACATAAGATTAGACAAATAATTACTATTAGAACAATAATAATAACAGAATTAATTAAATTATGGTTATTAACATCATTGAACCTTTATATCTTTTAAAAAAGGCGTCTCTTTCATTACAATGTCTTATTTATTAATTTGCTTCAACTCAATTGTTTTGTTACTTAATTGTGTGTCCTTAATTTTAAATTTAATATTTTCAAAAATTATTTCCTTATCATTAGATATTTAGTATATATACCATGAGTATTCGCCGAGTGTTTGTAGCTCAATTGGTTAGACATGAGTATTCGCCGAGTGTTTGTAGCTCAATTGGTTCGACATAAGTATTCGCCGAGTGTTTGTAGCTCAATTGGTTAGACATGAGTATTCGCCGAGTGTTTGTAGCTCAATTGGTTAGACATGAGTATTCGCCGAGTGTTTGTAGCTCAATTGGTTAGACATGAGTATTCGCCGAGTGTTTGTAGCTCAATTGGTTAGACATGAGTATTCACCGAGTGTTTGTAGCTCAATTGGTTAGAGCAGTCACCATGCGAGTGATGGGTTCTGGGTTCAAATCTCGGCGAACGCTCATTGCTTTTTCAAAAATTATTTCTAATTTAATATCTTAGTTTCTTTCATTCTTACTTATAAAAAATAAAATAAATATATCACGCCTTCTACCCATTACTGGGTGTGGCACTTTGCTGAAGCAGATCTCGGTAAGTGATATATTTTGCGCGTGAAGTGCGGTTACCAGTCGTCAAATCACGGCCCCCAAACATGTTAGTGGTGGAGGAGCCACAGGGATAACTTTTTCAAATTATGAAAATTTGTCGCCTGTGGGAATCGAACCAGGGATCTCAGGATCCACAGGCCGACTTCATACCACTGAGCTAGCCATCCCATTATAATAATAATATTAAAATATTTAATTTTTATTACGAGAAACCCATCAGTAATCTTATGGTACTTACATTTATCATTATTATGCCTATTAACAATTTCATACAAACATTTATTAGCTTCTACATAATTAGTCTTGTAATTAGATAGAGTCGCGATCTAATTCAAAATAAATAAAACGATAAAATATAACGAACTTCTTGTAAATATAAAATATATAACACATAAAGAAAGTATAAATTATTAAAATACAAAAGTTATAAACTAATATTTAAATTAAGCAAGTTATCCGGCATTGGAAACAACAACAACGACAACGTATGATTAAACTAATCTTAGTTACTTAAGTTACAAAATTACATGGCAAGACCTACATCTTGCACAGACGACGAGAGTCAAAACTTGTATCGTCCGATGCTAAACTACCACTAACTAATTGTTGTTGTATTCCATGGGATGTTCTGATAAAGGGTAAGGGGTGGCATCGTCGCGTTGGTCGAGATAACTGTTCCCACATATGTGTTTACATAAAAAACCCAGACGAGATTAAATCTATCCGCCCCCACGCTTAGCTATAATTTAACCAGACGCGACAATTCAGAAAAGCTATAAACTTGATAAATAATGATCTACGGAATTCTGAATTTATAACATATGCTCTAATAAATTTTATAAACTAAATAAACTCTGTCAAGTCAACTTTAGAAAGATACTTAAGATAACACTTAACTAGTCTGTATCTTTCGAAGCTGAGTTGATAGTGAAATATCATAATTTATAAACAAAACCAAATTCTGAATTATCCGTTTTGTTACAGTCTTAATTTATTACAGTCACTAGTTAGCAACAGTTGATTTCCTTCTTGAATTAAAAATTCTTTATTTTCATTTAATTATGCACTAATTATGGAGTTATTTACAATAATTTCCTTTCAGGTTTATTTTCATACACAAGAATTTCTAGTAAATATTTTATTTTATTATTATTTAATTTACAATGACTTGAAATCTGTGAAGTATTGTCCCAAAATTTTATTCCTGGATTAATTTGGTTAATTATTTGTTTTAGTTCTTCTAATGATATTATTGAACTATTGATCTTATTTAGGTTGCAAAATGTCAAGCAAGTTTAAATTTCGGATATGATCTCAAGTAAATTTATGTTTAATAATATCAGTTGATTTATTAAATCTTTAATTACCCAAACGTTTTGCCAACTTATACTTTCTTGCAAGAAAGTATCTATTCGAGTTTCCAAACCATTTCATTATATTTATTACTTTTAATTTGTTTATTAAATTTATTAATCATTTCTTTATTTAATCGAATTGTTCCTAAATTTTAAGTTTGTAACATTTCTTGATTTTTATTTATCTTGTCAAATAGTTTGTCGTATTTTTCAGCAATTCGGCATCTAAATTTCCAGTTATGGCTTTTATAACTCCTCCCAGATCATTAATTAATCCTCTTTATTTCTTTTATGAGTGAATAGGTTAGTTATTTTAACAGCTAATCTATCATACTTAAAGTTTAATATATTTTTATATGTTTCTATTTCTCTAATATACATATCATTTTACTACAATATTATTTTTATATTTACCTATCTTAAAATACCCTTCCTGTATATAAATTTATTTATTTATTTATTTATGACCACTGCACAAGATAAAAAATCCCAATTACCGCGGGTTACAAGTACCCGCGGTAATTGGGATTTTTTATATATTACAATAATATTAACAAAGTAATATAAATCAGAATATATAATCGAATCAAATTACTAAACTACTTGAAAATGCATAATAATAAATGAAGCATGCAGAATAAAACAAAGATAGAAATAAACAAGCAAATTATACAAATAATTAACATTCTACTTCGTTATAGAAGTAGGAAACTACTTTAAGTTTAAAGCAATTATATGTATCATGAAATAAATCGCACAGAAAAGCTAACTGATTGAACAATTTACATATATAGCTAGTTAGTGAATTAATTTCATAATTAATAACACAATGTTGAACTAAAAAAGTTGAATTATATCTAGAATTTACACGAGGTACAAAAAAATTCAACCTCGACAAAGTTTCACTATCAGAAATTATTATTAGCTACTTTAAAGATATGTAATAGATCTGACATTTCTCCGTTTGTCTAAAGACAACAAATTAAATGTGCGGATTCCCAAATTATAATTTAGATAATTATCATAAACACAATTCTGCTTATACCAGCAATATTTAATTAATCTTTTTTGTACATTTTCAATCAAATATTTGTATTTTGCATAATATGGACACCATATTTAACAGCGGTTTTCTAATTTAGAACGAACATAGCAGAAATACAAAGTCTTGTATTATAAGATGGCGATTTGTATTAGAGATGAATAAGTGTGCGCTAAAATAATTAATTAGAGTTTTCTGAAAATTTATTGTTTATTACATTACCTAATCCTAATACAATAAATATTATTATCTCAATGTCCTGTAACTAGCTGGGTCGTCTAAGGGTTTACAATCAATGGGCTGTAAAGAAAAAAATTAGTATGAATAAAACGTACTCCGTGAGAAATCCATGTAGTATCAACATTTAGTAGCAATTATCATATTTAATTAAGTTCAGTGACAATTGATCATTCACACACATCAGCAGCGTAATCGCACAATCAGGATGTCTCAATAAACACACTCAGAGTGGATCTACAAGCCATTGAGAAAGAGTTGAAAGCCGAGTCTGAAACCACGATCTAGGCCAACATCAACACTCGAAGATGCAAGCGAAAGTTGGGCACCTCCTGAATTTAACACTATAGATGGCAGGCTAAGGGCACCGGTGGTACGAGACTATACTCTGTTTTTTAACCAGGAGGAGTAATTTAAATTTTAACCGCTAAAACTGACGCTTCTGATTGGCTAATGCTTCGTCCAGTTTACACTGTACATAGATTTTATTAGAGCTGTCATAAGTTTTGAGGTTATCTGTTTTCTTGTTTTTTTTTTGCATTTCTGTGACATTAAAATAAATCAGTTCTTTTAAGAACTAATAATATACGGAGTGACAAATTAGAGTTTATAATGTCATTTGTATTTTAAAATAAATCCCATGAGACTTAATCAGTGCAGATGTGTAAGAAATTTTTGTATTTCGCGCCAACAAAAATCTAGTAACTTTCTTTGGTAACTTTCTATAGTGTAAATCTGACTTATGCATTTACTCCTCCTGGTTAAAAAACAGACTATAGCAGGTCGTACTTCGATGGATGCATAACTCGGCTAGTTCCCCCACCGTAGCGGGTTACAGGTGACAGCGGATCATAATAGGATAGGACAGGATCACACATCGTCCATACAACCACAATATTCACATCCAATCTCACAACAATCTCATTCTCCAACAATAGTTCAAACTCATTAATAATATTAATCATGGATAACTCACCACAGTAGAATATTTGGATTCTCAATCACTAATATATACACAAATAGCACAATGCACAAACTAGTCAAGCCTACCTTTCTCCTCAAACTATCAAATCAAACTGAAAGTAATAATGATAAAATAAATCAGGCGGCAGGGTTGTTATGTGATTACGGGCCTGATTATCTAGCTAGTTATATAAATGTAAATTAGGATTATTTAATACTACCTCATTAAAAAATATCCGTAACTGTTGACTTTTTAAATTTTTAGAAGAACGTATTACAAAATTTAAATTACGGTATGCCGCGGATACAGTGTTGCGTATGTGTTTATCAAACAATAACTTAGTGTCAAATAAAATGCCTAAATCCCTGGACTCAATACTCACAGCAGTTGTTCTATATTCATGTGATAACTGAATGAAATTGGTTGTAGTTTTTTACTTTATGTCATAATTTTACATTTATCAACATTGAAAAATATCTGGGACGACTTAGACCAAGTACTTAAACTGCTAATATCCATCTGAAGTTCACAACAATCATTTATTGAATTAACTTTTTTAAATAGCTTAATATCATCAGCATACATGAGAACCTTAGAAAAACGAACCATGTCAGTAATGTCATTAATAAAGAGTAAAAACAGTAGTGGATCTAAATTTGAAACCTGAGGAACACCTGAACTTGCAAGAAAAATATTTAATATAAATCCATTAATCTGGACAAACTGATAGTGATCATTTAGATAAGATGAGAGAAGTTTATGAAGTGGAAGAGATAAATTGAAGTCATTGCACAGTTCATGTAGCATATTGTAAAACAAAAACAATACCTTTAAATTGACTTGAAATTATCAAATTTCGTCAAACACCAAAATTAAATACATGTTTTACACAAAATTCCTGCAGCTGGTACAAATTCAGTGACACAAAATGAACATATGTTCCTAAAACAATGGAATTCTCTAATTCCAACATCTGAAATTTGCACCACAACTAAATCAAAGAATTATATTGGTAATACATATAATTGCATATTTAAACTAAACTTATCTAACATGCACTTAAACACTATTGTTCCGAAAAAACAAAAACATTGTCAATTGTCACTGGGTCATGGCATGGGTTGTAGGGTTGCAAAGGGTACGCGGGGAGTGCACCACACTTTCACTACCACTACACACAATTGTACAAAAGTTCACTGAGGGGCAAGGGGGTGGTTCTTCCTTGAATTGGGGTTGTTGACATTGGCCGAAAATCAGCTGATGGTCGAACCAGATGTACAGCAGTAGATACGGTCGTTTTCCTTGCGGGGCGTCTGTTTCCTTCAGGTAATGCCTAACTTGCAATGTATTGACGGCGATTTCAATGGACAGAGCACTTGCTACGATGGACTTAAAGCTGCTAATTATCTTACATTTATTGAGATAATAACTTGATCTCATGGGCACACAATTTGAATTGGACTTGCTCCAATTCAATGATCTCAACTTATCAAAAGTTCTCGATCGCTCAAAACTTGGTTCTACGCATAGAACACACAGCTCAACACTGGAAACAAGTACGCTACTAGGCACTTGTTCCATGCCCATGTCAAGATTATTTTCTCCCAATAGCATGCCATCTTTTTCTAACTTTGTTACAGAACTTATTTCATCGCTGTCCATTTTATCAACTTCAATATACACTACATTGCAAGTCAAAGCACTTACCTCTTCATTTTCTTTCTTCTCGACATCAGCTACCTCTGATACAGCCACGATCTCGATGTTGTCTTCCTTTGGACGTGGAATGTCCACTAAAATACGTTCTTCAGCCTGCAATAACGATGCAAACTCAGCCGCAGTAATTTTTGCAACTTGCAAAGGCTGACTGTCAGACTGAAGACCGGAAGGCAACATATTCGGAAACGGTGCATATACTAATGGCTGTATACAGGTAGCTGATATGTATGTCGGCTGCTGTGGTGGCACAGGGAACGGCATTGGCACGCCATACTGCCTGGCCATCGGTGGATACGGTGATGGGATCCACGGTGCTGTCAGCTGTTGCGGTGGCACGTGATATGGCATTGGCACAGGTAGCTGTTGTGGCAAGCCATATTGCACTACCGCTGGTGGATACGATGCTGGAATCGTACTCCACGGCGATGTCAATGGAAACCAGGAGCCAGGTACTCCAGGTGCATATCCAGGTGGCGACGGGTACGTCGGCGGAATATACGGATACATAATAACTTTTTTTATTGACGCGGGTTCACTGAATTTACCTTTACACTTCTGTTTCCACACATTTTAAACATAAATTGAACCAAATGTTCAAAATAAAACATCAACATTTTTCAAGAATTGAAATTTACTGAAAAAAACTAAATATCAAATTTCGAATCTAAATATCAACATTTTTTCAAGATTGAACCACTTAAAAACACTTAAAAAAAAATAAAACTTTATGAAACAAAACTAAATTTTCAAAAATTCTCAAAATTAAATAAAACTTAAAAATTCACAAAAACTAATTTGCAACAAAACACATCAAACAATATACCAAATTTCAACTTAAACACTCATAAAAGATTCGTAGAAGAATGGCTCACGTCTAAAAAGTTAAACAAAAAAATAAAATTTCTAACCACGCGACGCTAGAATAGATTTAATTATTTGAATTAATTAAATCTTTTTGCCAATCTTAGCGGCCTGCGCCAATTGTAACACGACTGATACAATTGGTAAAACGTTATGAATTATGAAATGGTGAAAACAGATTTAATATTAAGTTACATTAATTATAAAAACACTAAGTAAATTCGCGCACGCCGCATCTCATATGAAGATGACCGCACATCCTCACGCTTCGAGTCGGTGGTTCTGACTGACTTGGCTATCCCAAACACTTGACATCCTCTGGGTAAAACTACCCACATCTGGAATCCATTTCCACAGATATCTCAAGTGTTTGGGGCTGTGTAATCTGACACAAAGGCACTGCCGATTTTGTGAACACGGAAAGTTTCTAGAATTCTTAGAAAATCAACTAATAACTGTCACTTTTATAAGTTAAATGTCCTGTATTTGAAAACCTAAAGTTTTCGCATTCACACGAAAGGTCATGTGGCCACGAGTGTCAAATTACACGAAGCCAAGCTTTTATCTAAAGCAACATACAATAATGAGATATCTCATATTGTTACAATTCTCACCATATTCTTCCACAACACCAAACACGCGAATACAGTTTCTTCGCGAGTACTGCTCCAGATGATCTACTTCTTCTCTTAGTATTCATTGGACAATTTGGTTACAATTGTCTCGTAGTGTAACTTGAGCTCATCAAATTTGGCATCGAGTCGCATACAGACTTTATCTACCAGTTTAGTGATGAAGGTGTCATCAAGCAGAAGTAATGCCAAGGTCTCATTGATCGCAGAATTCATATTACGAGTATTGCCGCCCATTTTAAATATTTTTTATTATTTACACAATAACTGAAAGTTTACAGCACTAAACTATTTTGGGGTTACAGCGAAGCACATCTACTCTCGACGGAGACACATAATGTGATAATAATATAATAATTATATTATGAATTTATATATGTATATACATTGCCCAAATCCACTATGTTTATACCGGGATTGTAGGTGATTAGTTCTAATTTCTCATGGATTCCTCTTATGCAGGTACATCTGCAACAAAGAGTCGGGGCTTCTTAATCTTATCAATTTTGTGTTTACCATTATTCATTGTTTTAATTACGCCTAATTTAGGATTGTATTGTTTGATTTTACGAATTTTAAAAGTGGTTTCTTAAATTTGTGTATCCTCCTTTTTACCTTCTTTGATTAATATTTTATCTGGTAGTTTGAGTGGTATGTTTTCTAATTTATTTTGTTGTGAAAATCTCTTATTCTTCTCTATTTGGATATTTTCTTTAATTTTTTCATGTAAAATTTTTAATTAATTTTTATAATTAATTAAATAGTCATCTATAGTAAATTTAGTTTCAAAAATGTTCTTATTTTTATCCGCTTCGAATAATAATTTCATTAGGAGGAAATTTAGTAATTGAATTGATAGAATTATTATAAGCTATCAGAGCGATATTTAATTTATTATTTTCGAAGATTTTATTTTGAATAATTAATCGGAGATGTTCGATTATGGTAGTATGATACCTTTCAATTAATCCATTGCTTTTTGGGTTACCGACACAGGTTATGTGGGTATTTATTTTATAGATTTTGAGTAATTCTTTTACAAGATTTATATTAAATTCAACACCGCTGTCGTGAATTATTTTATTCTGTATTTGATATTTACTAAAAAAGTTTAACAAATTTTCTGTTATATTATATTGTTTTCATAAAACAAATTTGTGCAAATTTAGAAAGAGCGTCAATAATTGTCAGATATTTCCTTGTTTCTAATGTCAGTATATCTATATGTACTATGTCAAATGGATATTTACTTATTTCTATAATATTATCGTTTAATTGAAACCAGTGGCGGTTTGTCAGATAAAGAAACTGAGGCGCCGCCTCATGTGTTTGAACCAATAATAAAGTTGTTTTAACAATATTCAAATTTATCGTAAATAAAATGCCTAAAATTTGTGTGGCGATAGCGCGCAGGCTACAGGCTGTACTTCTGTGTCATCGGTCCGCTGACTGATGCAACGACTACAGTCTGCGCTTCACTAGACACATTTCTCTATGCTGAATTGGATAGCTCGAGCTGTCTGAGTCATGCGTATTCCTGTATTCTTCCTATATTCTGATTATAATGTGAGGCGGATACTTTTGTTGTCTCTCTGGTGAGTTCCATATTAGTGCTCTGAGCTAAACGCATATTATAGCGCATGTGGTGTCATTCGTTGCGTTTTAGATTTTATGCGTCGCTCAGTTAGACTTTAATACCTATGTAATTTAATAAATTTATCGGGTGGCTAGTTCCGTGGAATGAAGTAGGCCTGTGGATCCTGAGAACCCTGGTTCAATTCCCACAGGCGACAATCAATTTTTATAGTTTAAAAAACTACCCCTGTGGCTCCTCCACCACTAACATCTTTGGGGGCCGTGATTTGACGACTGGTAACCGCACTTCACGCGCAAAATATATCACTTACCGAGATCTGCTTCGGCAGAGTGCCACACCCAGTAATGGGAAGAAGGCGTGATGATATATGTATATATATATATATATATATATATATATATATATATATATATATATATATATACACATATATATATTTGTTAATTTAAAAGACAGAACAATAGACCTAATTTATAAAAAATAAGCTTTAATTTTAATTTGATTTGACTCATTTTATATTTTTTCCTACAACTGTGCGATTTCTTTGTTATTACGTAACTATAATTGCCTTGGTTACGTATGGAAAGTAGATGAATGCAGACCAAGTGCGTTTCTGAAAGCAAAGAAACACTAGTGCGGAAAGTGCTTCAATACGCAACTGTAAAAAAAGTTTTTTTGAGAGCGATTTAAATTTCGCGCCAAGCGCGTAATTCATATTTTGGCCACAGACGCTTATGAAGATGCAGTGAGCCAGTGCTAGTAAATATCACAGACCATCTATACTATCAGACTTGTCAACTGTGTGTTAACTTAAAAAACACAGTTTGCATTGCCATCTGGTGATGCTCATGTGAACTAAATGACGAAAAGGTGGGAGGTTGTAGGTTTTTTAATTTTTTGTTCTAACTCATTTTGAAATCAAAACAAATATTTTTTAAAATTTATTTATTTCAAATATTTGGAAGTAAAAATTAAAATGTATAATATTATTTTTAAAAATTCATCTACCACATTATTTTTACTCATTTCATTTAAAATGCAGTTTCTTTTTCTCCACTGTCTGAAACTGATTTTCCGCGAAGTGGAGGTGACACACTCGGTATCCCTGATGTAATAATTGATTGTATGTCAATTGATGCTAATCATTTCGACTCATTCTTATGATCTACTTTCGTCGCAAATCATCAGTCCTGGGAAAACAGAAAAGTTTTCGATCTGCTAGTGGAACAGAATTGGTTTTGTATTCAACATGAACACATTTTGATTCCTGAAAAAATATGAATACATCACAATGATTATAAAATACATTCAGTTATATTTATTTCAATAAAAATGTAGTATGAGTATATTATAATAGGCTAGTGAATAGGGTACTTAGACAAAAAATTTTATGTTAATTTTATTTAAACAAATATAAAACACACTCATTTTCATAGGTATATATTTGCAACTACAAATGAAATAATAAAGTTGTAGGAAAAAATGTATTCATAATTTCTTAATATCAATAAAGTTGTACTTACAATTCTCATGGCTGGTCCAAATTCACAACACAACACAAAATAAAATAATGGCTTTCCAACTACAAAACATTCTTCATATTCAATTACGAAGAATGTTTGATTGCAAGTGACTGTCGCAGATAACAAATTTCAAACAGTAACTGCCAAAGTCATGAAGCCAACCTTGCAGTGTAAATGGTTTGTGTTGCCCAGTCCTATGCAACTTCGTATATAAGCACAGTTAGTAAACGTCCAGCTTTATATCATTCGCGCGCATGACTCTGAAAGAGAGAGATAGCTTAAAGAGGCTGGCATTTACTCAACGCCATATGAACGCTGGTTACTTTTTTCAATCATTAGTGTTGTTTGGTGATAAATAGTTATAAACAATTAGTTTGCAATGTCGTAAGTGTTTTGCGCCCAATTGTACCAGCGGGTATGACTCAAATCATGACAAAATATCTTTGTTTCGTGCTCCGAAAGAGCACTTCACGCGCAAAATATATCACTTACCGAGATCTGCTTTAGCAGAGTGCCACACCCAGTAATGGGTAGAAGGCGTGATGATATATTTATATTTATTTATTTAGTAATATGAGCAAATATACATATTATATTGCTTGTAAACAAAGAAAATGTATGTCACATAAAAGAAGCGAAATTAACAAATGTTAAAAGTCGTGGTTTTTTAATCCACCCAAATATAAACATATTTAGATTATCCAAATATATTCAAGATAAATTAATATTATATATAGATAAACCTCGTGTATTCTGTAATTGAAAATTATGCATTCTCTTTCTCTTGTAGAGATCACAAGAAAGAAATAATTTCAGTTTTTGACCATGAATTTATTTTAATGCGCTTGGAGCAATATTTTAAACAAAATCAAAATAATGTCAAATCTCAGTGCAAGGAAGATCGAAAAATCTAAATTAAGAAAGAATTGAAATATTCAGTTCGTTCTATTTTTATTATTATAAAATTATAAAATGTATTGTATAAAGTACAAAAATATTAATTAAGGAAAAATTTTAATATTCGGTTCTATTTTCTTTATTATTTTTTAAATAAAATGTCCTATTTACATTATATAAATTTTACCATTTTTTATTTTAAAATTAAAATATTTATGCCAATTTTACATTTGTGTAACTTGTCATGGTGTAATTAAATAGCAAAAATGTACTACAAGATGTGTTTATATATGGTTATACATATTTATATTTGTCAAGCTAAATCTGATATAATTATAGAAAAATGTGTCTTTAATTTTAAATAATTGCAAATAACAGTTTTAAAAGAAATTAGTTGTAAAAGTAAAAAAAAACATGAATAGACTCGTAAGCACCATACATTCGCCAGACTCTTCTTCCTATCGCACTCACTTTTTTTCGCTCTCTTTCTACTACATTTCTGTGGATGCTTTACCCGCAAGACTCGCCTGTCCTTCCGTATAATAGTTGGTGGTGTTGCCAATTCACGACGCTAGCGCTGAAAAGCCACTTGTGCCGCTGAGTTGAACTAAAAACCAGTGATGCCGTGAATAGATCCAACCTCAGACTAACCATACCTTAGACGGAGAACAACGGCGTTTGTTGTGAAGTAAAAAGAGTTAAAGTAAGTTGTGGGTGAGACGGGTGCGCGGCAAAGAGCTAGTATCCCTTGGTGTTATGCGGGTTGCATTTTTGTTGATGACAGTTATTAGACACGAGCATTTTATTTATTTAAACACAAAAGTACGTATACAAAACACTTAATATGTCAAAAACTAACCTTTACTTTGATGTATAAACAGTAAGTAATTGAATATAAGAATAACTATACAAATGTTTGCAACTCGCATAACATCAAAGGATACTCGCTCCTTGCCGCGCACCCGTCTCACCAACAACTTACTTTAACTCTCTCTACTTCATAACACTGCATTGATTTGAATACGACAGACTTTGTCTAAGGTATGGTTAGTCTGAGGATCCAACTGACAGTGGCCTGGTAAATATGCAGTTGTATATTTTGACGTTTATAAACATAACCTTAAATTGCAGTATATCTAATCTGTACACAACTAATAAAAAGAACCGAACAAAGTAAAATATATCGATAAATGGTTTTATTTTAAGAGTTAGTGAAATACATAATATTTATTGTTTGTACATATTATTAACATAGTTGTTACAGTTGCTTATATTGACATAAAGTAAAGTGGAAACTTTTGTATTGTCTAAAGAAACATTGATTTCTTCCGTACTTGTTCATATTATTAACAGTAATATTATTGAGAACAAGTACCAGCAGCAGGTTGATTGTCATTGTCGAAAGATGCAACATAGCATGATCCGGAGCTTAAATTATCTTTGGAGGTGTTTATGATAAAGAAGAATCACTCACTGTACTATTCCAATCTAGACGATTTTGAAGAAATTATCTTGAAGTTAGTGAAATATTTTTAAATAACGTAGAACAATGTGCAAGCAATCAACAAACAAACCATAGCAACGCCGTAAAACATCGTTCTCGTGTAATATCATTAAAATTTTATAAATTTCTGCACTTGCACGTAACAAGCCTTTTTCGGCACTTGTTATAAAAATAACTATTATGACAATAAATATATTTTTTCTACAACTGCTAAAAAATAATAATACAATAATTATTGTTTTGTTCAAGTAAATTAGTTGTATTCCATTTGCCATTTGGTTCATTTAAATCAATTCAGATAAATTAGATAACCTGAATAAAAGAACTGAATTAAGCAAACTGATGCACTTATTGTGATGAATTCTAGTACTGGAAATAAAGTTAGCGACGTAATCTAGTAAAACAAATAAGTAATTCGGTTCAGTAAATGTAAGTTAGATCTGATCCAAATGGCAAATAGAATACGCCTATTGAAGGAAAAACAACAAAAATAATATGAATTGATTTGTTGTAACCAAAGCAATGTGTTAATGTTTGATAAATAAATGAAAAAGTATCAATATTTACAAATTTGTCACACCAATGAAAAAAAACCACTAATTTCGCGTATCCATAGCGATGCTAAAATGTCGTTTTTTTGACAGTTGTAGAACAAAAGTTGTTTGTATTTACTGGGCAAAATTTTTGGCGCGTTCAAATGACTTTTTCGGTCTCGACCAAAAGTGACATTCTCACGCGCAACAAAAAAAACAAACATTCGTATCACGCACTTAATACAAAAATAACTATTTAATTTTATTATTATTCTTTTTTTTTTATTATTAGATTGGGCTATGTCGCCTCACTGCTCGATAGAGTCACGAGCCGCCACCAGGGCCGGATTTACAGCTTGCGGGGCCCCCAAGCACGAGGTAGGGATGGGGCCCCTATCTCTACTTTAAAAAAATGTATCAAGCAAAAAAAAGGTCTTTTATAGTTTACTATCATGATTATGCTATAATTTCTGTTTATTTTATTAAGAGATTAGGGGAGGGGTATTAATAATTAATAAAATAAATTTCCTACTGGCGCCACGGGATCGTTGCTGCCAATCCTATGTAATTATAAAGGTACGTTTTCGTGCGGAAAAAAGTCTAACGACAGTTTGCGGTACGTTGTTGCGTGTCGTTGGCTAACCTGACTGACTGAACGACACCTTGCGACACGCGTCGTTGTGTGTCGCTAGGCATAGTTACCGCGCAATGGGGACTTATACAATTCAAATTTTTCGGTTGACATCTAGTGAGTAAAATAGAATTTAATAATTTGTTATGTAGCGAACATAGTATAGCTTTACAGTTTGAGGTTTATCACGTGATTCAAACATTAAACATCAAACAAAAGTGGGGATCTACGGAGAGAAGAGCTGAAAGGAGAAAGTAGTTGATGGACTCGTTATGGTGTCACCTCACTCTTTCTACAAATTTGTTGATTCACACAAAATTGTGTGGAGGGGGGTCTGCTGCATGTGTCGTCAAAATTGTAAGTCCCCATTCAGGTTGATTGGGGGCCCCCTTGGGTTGGGGGCCACAAGCACGTGCTTGTTCCGCTTGCACGTAAATCCGGCCCTGGCCGCCACTGATTGAAACGGTTTTTGTTCTGTTGACACAGTTCACAGTTATTTATGAACTTTTGAATGTCAAAGTGTAATCTTGGACAGTAGTATTTACGTTTTAATCTCATATATGTTTTTGATTTACCGCAGTGATTTGTCTTTCCGAAATGATAATTTGTAATAATTTCTAATTGATCGTTCATATTTTCAATATCTTCTAATACTTTTAGGTACCAGATATTCTTTAATAAATTGAAATATTTCTTCCCGTAAGTCGTTTTTATTTAGGAAAATTATTAATCTCGGTTTGGTATGTGCGAATAATTTTTTTAATTCTACTTTGGTCGGTTTGTTACGTGTTTAGACTATTATTTGATTGTTGCCAATGTTAATACAACGTTCCCTGTAAGTAATTCCGTTAACTTCATTTTCATCTGGAGAATGACATGTTTCTAAATCTTCGTTAGCGAATTGTACTTTATACTTTCACTATCTTTTATAAAAACTTCTGATTTTAATTTATGAACTATAATTTGAATGTGAGTGTCTTTAAAAAGTTTGTTAATTAAATTTTCAACAATTTCAAAATTTATTTTATAAGAATTTGTTTATTGACACAATTGTCTGTTGGTAGATATTAGAAATAATTTTTGAAAAAACAATGAGCGTTCGCCGGGATTTAAACGCAGAATCTTTCACTCGCATGGTGCCTGCTCTAACCAAATGAGCTACAAATACTCGGCGAATACTCATGCTTTTTCGTGCAATCTTTAGTTGAAGAAATGTTACCCATGTCATTTTACATTTCTTGATTGCACGAAAAAGCATGAGTATTCGCCGAGTATTTGTAGCTCAATTGGTTAGAGCAATCACCATGCGAGCTAAAGGTTCTGGGCTCAAATCACGGCGAACGCTCATTGCTTTTTCAAAAATTATTTCTAAAATTTATTTTATATTCAGCTTTATCATGTTCGTTACAAATTTTTGGCATCTGTATTTCAGACATATCGTTTTGAATACTGTAATCACGTAAATTAATTAAACATTTATTAATATCTAATGACTTTGGTTTAGAGAAATAGTCTAATTTTGTCACTAAGTGAAATAGTTTATATTTATCATAAATAGTTTGTACAAAAATCTTTTCTTTATTTTTCCTTTGATTATTTAGATAAATGTTACTTCAAATTTACGACTTATTCGTGAAAGAGCGTCTGCGTTACTATTTAGATTTCCCTTTTTATACTCAATATCGAAATTTTATTCATCAAGTTTTATTTTCTGTTGGAATAGGTGATGGGCAAAATAATAAACCAAGAGATGGAGGTAAATATATATGTATATTTGTCAACGTATTCTCTACAACTGACTACATCTTATAAATGAGAATAGTTTTAATATCTATTACAATATTATATAATCTATACAATTATTCAAACCAATTAGTATTTAATTGTTTATTATTATTTTGTATAACCCACTTATATTATGCTATAAACCCAACACTCCCACTCAAAAAAAAATAAACAAAAAAATTCTTAGAACATAATATACATATCATTTTATTTCAGACCGATTTTCAATCGAATTTCTGCAAACTTTGGAGCTGGTAGCATTTTGGTAAAAGCATCAGCTAGCTGTTCACCTGTGGGTATATATTTCAGAATAATTACCTTTTTCTCAATTTGTTCCCTTGAGAAATGATATTTAATATCAATATGTTTTGACCTTTTATGATTAGATGGGTTATTTGTTATTATCCTCATAAATTGGTTATGGGAGTTAATATTTTCAAATTTATGCTATTAATAAGCGATTTTAAGCAAATAGCTTCCCTTACTGATTCAAACAATGCCATATATTCGGCCTCAGTAGTAGAAGCAGCAACTGTACATTGTTTCTTGGTATTCCAAGATATTGTACATTTATTAAAAACTTGAAATAGAAAACCAGTGGTACTTTTTCTATCTATTTCATCTTTTCCCCAATCTGAATCAACATAGCCAATAATAAGATTGTCATAATCACCTTTTACATAAGTTAATTTTAAATTAATTGTGGCTTTCACATATCTTAATACACGTTTTAAGCATTTCCAGAGTTCTATATTGTTTTTACTCTGATATCTGCTTAATATATTTATTGCAGAACAAAGATCTGGACGAGTACACAACATAGCGTACATTAAACATCCGATCAAATTTCTGCATGGAGCATCATAAAATTCATTTGAATTTAGATCAGTGTAATTTAATTTTGTTACTAATGGAGTGTTTACTGATTTACATTCATTCATGTTATATTTTTCTAATACTGAGTTTAAATATGAAGTGTGATCTAAAGTTATTTTATTTTCTGTTCTTTCAATTTTTATTCCTAAGAAAAATTTAACTTCTTGCAAGTCTACCATTCGAAAGCAACTTGTTAAATATTGTTTAAAGTTCATTAGAGTATTTTGGTTTTTAGTCGCAATTAACAAGTCATTAACATAGAATACAACATATATGTTTTTATTTATGTCTCCTTCATTTATAATATATAAACAAGGATCTACTTTAGAATTTTGGAAACCCTTTTCTTTTAGAGTGCGATCGAAGCACTCGTACCAACACCTAGATGCTTGCTTCAGTCCATACAATGATTTATGTAATTTACAAACTTGATTTTCTTTTGCTTGCACACCATCAGGTACTTTCATAAAGATTTCTTCCTTTAATGTACCGTTTAAAAAAGCAGTTTTTTTTTTTACATCCATATGATGTATTAAAAGATTAAACTGATTTGAAAGAGCTATCAACAATCTTAAGGTTGTGATTCTTGCAACAGGGGCAAAAGTTTCACCGTAATCAAACAAATATTGTTGGCTAAAACCTCTAGCAACTAACCGTGCTTTATATTTTGTAGGTTTTCCAAATTCATCGTTTTTAATTGTAAATACCCACTTGCAGTCAATAACATTTTTATTTATAGGTTTATTTACCAATGACCAGGTTTTATTTATATGAAGTGAGTTTATTTCGTCCATTACAGCCACCTCCCACTGAAGTTTATCATCCCTTTCAAGAATATCGGAGTATGATTTGGGGATGTTTGTAATCAGTACATTTACTGCTAATAGATGAATGTAAAAATCATAATTTTCATCTTCATTATAAGAGATGGCTGGACGATTTATTAATCTTTAACTTTTCCTGGTTTTAACTAAAGATTCGTTACCTATTTCACTGTTATTATCGACTGCAAGTTCAGGGGCTAATGAATTATTTGTCGCTACTGACTTCTGTAACGTTTCTGGTTTTGATATTTTATTATTTGTATTATTATTACTATTATAAGTACTTTCAGTTTTTACTGGTCTAGAGTTTTTTAAAAATTTCATCGAATATAACATCTCTAGCTTTTTAAAAGTTATCCGTTTCCACATTCCACAGTTTATAACCATTAGGTTCATACCTAACCAGTATGGCTTTAAATGATTTTTTATCAAATTTGCCTTTTCTGGTTTTATTGTATACATAACTATTTGGTTCATACCCAAACCAGTATGGCTTTAAATGATTTTTTTTTTATCAAATTTGCCTTTTCTGGTTTTATTGTGCACATAAGCGGTAGAACCAAATACTTTTAAATGGGTTAATTTGGGCTTCTTATTATGCCACAATTCATATGGCGTTTTGTTAATAGAGAGAGCTTTTGTAGGTAAAATATTTATTAAATAAGTTGATGTTAGAATTGCTTCTCCCCAGAAACATTTTTCGAGTGCAGTAGCATGTACCATGGTCTGAGCCATTTCAGTTAAACTGCGGTTCATGCGTTCTGCTACGCCATTTTGTTGTGGTGTATGTGGAACGGTTAGATGATAAGAAATTCCTTTTTGAACACAAAAATCTTTGAAATCATTAGACAAATATTCAGTTCCGTTATCACAATATAAATTAACAACTTTTAAATTGAAATGTGCTTCACTTTTTGCTACAAAATCTTGAAATACACTTAAAACATTAGACTTGCGATTCATTAGATATGTAACGGTATAATGTGTAATATGATCTATAAAAGTTACAAAATAATTTTTATCATCTATTGTTGCTGGTGTAACAGGACCACATATGTCAGAATGAATTATAAATAGTGGCCTACTATTTTGTTTAGATTTAGCATTAGGAAAAAAAAGTCGTGACTGTTTGCCATATATACATGCTTCGCATACCTCATTATTTGAATTTACGTAATTAATATTATCAACATCATCAAATAATTTATAACGTTTTAATTCTTCAAATTTATATTTACTAGTATGACCTAAACGCTCATGCCATAATGTATAATTAATTAAATTACTAACATTTACGTGAACTCTTGATTTTGATATTTTGAAAATAACCTGAATTAAACCATTTAGAGCTTACCTGTTAAAATAATTTGTTTTTCCTTCTTTATTTTTACCCCGTCTTTATCAAAAATTATAGTTAAACCAGCACTTTGAATTCGGCTCACAGATAATAGATTGTATGGAACATCGGTAGAGAAAAACATACCTTCTAGTCTCCTAAAATTGTTGTAACTTCAATATTCCCTTTTTCATTTGCTTTTATTGATGTTCCGTTCTTTGCTACATTTATTTGTAGAGGAACCGCTAAATCTACAAAAGAAGTAAAAATATCACTACGATTAACTATATGATCTGTTGCTCCAGAATCTAAAAAAATAAACATAAATGTATCTTGATTAACAAGATGTCGATTTTTAACATTTCCAAACATAAAAACAAAACCATCTGGATTATTGTTATTTGCCTGTATACTATTAATGGTTCTAAGACGATCAGATTTAGTACTCATATATCTTTTGTAATGAAAACAATCAGTTTTTGCATGATTTCTTCTATCACAAAATTCGCATTGAAGACTGTTAGTATTACGAAATGACTTTTTTGGATTTTTCTTAAATTGCTTCTGTTGATGTTGTCCTGTTTTCCAATTTTTGTATTCCGTATTTTTCTTGAATCTCTTGGCAGGATGCTTTGATGATGATGCACCAGAAAGAGTATGTACATGCAACATTGTAGTACTGACACTGTCTTCGGTTTTCAATTTTACCTCGTCTGAAGGTTCTTCAGGTGTTTCCTTATCAAAGACACACAAAACTTGTAATTCTGAAAGTAAAGATCTCACACGAAACTTCCTAATACCGTAACGTTTACCGTTGAAAGGTTGTATACACCGTTTATTTATTTTTGTTTCCATCTCCTATTTAATTATTTCAACAAACGTAAACTGGGCCCATAACCTGTTGGAATAGGTGATGGGCAAAATAATAAACCAAGAGATGGAGGTAAATATATATGTATATTTGTCAACGTATTCTCTACAACTGACTACATCTTATGAATGAGAATAGTTTTAATATCTATTACAATATTATATAATCTATACAATTATTCAAATCAATTAGTATTTAATTGTTTATTATTATTTTGTATAACCCACTTATATTATGCTATAAACCCAACATTTTCCATCGCATTGATTTGCTGTTAGGATCTTTTAAATTCATTAGCCCAGTTAAGAGTTGGTGGTCAGTTCTAATTTTGAGTTTTGTGCCTTAAAGGTATGGTCTAAAGTACTTTGTCACTCATACAATTCCTAATAATTCTTTTTCTGTTACGCTGTAGTTTATTTCATGTTTATTTAGAATTCTACTAGCGTAGGCTATTGGTAAATCTTTACCGTCTACGTTTTGACTTAAAATTGCACCCAGGGCATAATTACTAGCGTCGGTGGTTAGAATGAATTGTTTAAAGAAATCGGGGTATTGCAATATTAGTGCATTGATTAGTAAATTTTTACTACGTTCAAATGATTCTATATATTCTTTATCGTCTATATTTATCTTAATTCCCTTTTTTAGGCATTTAGTCATATATTAGGTTTTGGGATAGGGAAATTTTTACTATGTTCAAATGATTGTATATATATTCTTTATCGTCTTCCCTTTTTTAGGCATTTAGTCATAAATTTTGTCAGTTTAGAAAAATCAGGGATAAATTTACAGTAGTATCCTAAATCCTAGATAGGATTTTATTTCTTTAGGAGTTTTTGGGATAGGGAAATTTTTTACTGCTTGGATCTTTGTAGAGTTAGGTTTAACTCATTCTTGTGAAACAAAATGGCCCAAATACGCTATTTCTTTTCTTAAAAATTTCGATTTATCAATTTGGATCTTCAAATTATATTCTTTTAATTTAGCAAATATTTTTCTAATGTTCTCGATATGTTTTGTAATGAAGTGTTTAAAATAATTATATCGTCTAGATCAGTGGTTTACAAAAAACTTTTCGGAGTCATGATAGGTTAACCGAAAAAAATTATAAAAACAAGTATTTAATTTTATGAATAGTATAAGTTATAAACAAAACAACATATTTTCATGCTAATGTAGAAACTCATGAAAAATAACATATTTAAGTTTCATTAAAATCTGTCGTATATAATAGTACCTACAAACAAATTTTTTTCATGATCGCAAAAAAAAATCATCTAATGAAAATGCAAATTTTTATGTTTAACCAGTTGAAAATCAAAAAATTCAAAATATAATTCTATATCATTCAGGCTACGAGAAATCTAATGCCGTTGAGCGCATCTTCATATCTTTTTTAGTTTAGGAATTACAGAAATTTTTGACTTTTTAAAAATTTCAACTTTGAAGGCCCATATCTCAAAAACTATAAGAGATAGTAGATTCCTCGCACAAAAATACATACGTATGTAAAATTTTGCATACCTATGTACTTGTACGGGAGGAATTCAGTGGTGTTCACAGATTTTCAATACCTTTTAATTTTTTTAAATATTGAGAAACGAATATTTTGGATAAAATAGTAAAATTTTCTAAATTGTTAAAATTTTGATATAAGTTAATTGGTGCACGAGAAATGCAGTTGTTCATTACAATATCTCATATAGTTTTTTAGATATGGGCCTTCAAAGTTGATATTTTAAATAAGTAAAAAATCGCCATAAACTAAAAAACATATGAAGATGCGCTCAACGGGATTAAATTTCTCGTAGTCTGAATTATATAAAACCATATTTTAAATTTTTTTTGGTTTTTAAACTGGTTCAATAAAAAAAATGGCATTTTCATTATCCGGCAATTAAAAAAATATATATTGAGGATAAAAATATGCATAATTATGTAAGAATACGTGAGGAATTAAATAGTGAAATTCCCAATTTTAAATCTAGTTTCATATTTTTTAAAAATTAACCGTAAACAGAAACAAACGTGAATATAAACATTTAAATAAATAGTATATATTGTATTTTTCATTTCATTATTCCTTAAAATTTAAAATTTTGTTCATGTGTTCACGTAATACAAAGTTCATTAATCGCTGGAAAGTAGCGGGTGCACTTTTTAGGTCAAATGGCATTCGAAAAAATTCAAAATGTCCTTTGTCGATATTAAATGCTGTCTTTTGGATACTGTTTTCATGCATTTGTATTTGGTGGAAATCTGAAGCCAAGTCTAAAGTTGTAAAATATATATTTTTGCTCAATTTATCCAATACTTCTGTGATATTTGGTATTGGAAATTTGTCGTCGATAGTTTTAGAATTTATTTTTATGTAATCTATAACCATTCTAATTTGTTCTTGCCTGAGGCATCCATTTTTTGGGGACCATCCAGACAGGAGAGTGCCAAGTGGAATGTGATTCTTTGATTATTTTTTCTTTTAAAAGTTTATCTATTTGGTTGTTAATTTCTTCTTTATAGCATTCTGGGTGATGATAAGATTTTGTGTAGAGTGATATTTCGTCTGTTGTTTTGATTTCGTGTTTTGTGACACCGATATGTGATAGGTCTCGATTTTGTTTAGAAAATATTGATTCATATTCTTTGACAATTTTAAATAATGCATTTTTTTCTCTGTATTTAAATGATCTGCTCTAATTTGAATTTTATCAGCGTCTTGTTTATTTATATTATTTTTAGAATCAAAATACTGAAGTTTAAGTTCTTTATTTTTTTTAAATTTGAAAAAATCAACTTGCCTCCCCCAGGATTTGAACCCAGACCTTCCACTAGGGCCGCGGACGTTCTAACCGATTAGACCACAGAGATGTGACGAATTGTTGGCACTGACAAGCGATTTTTTCTATGTGTCGTTTGTAAGTAATATCAAATGTGCGAATGGGTTTGTTCGACAATGCAATTGATAAACAAACGTTGACACGTTTGAAATTAATCAAATCATGAAGATAATTGTTTTTGTAAATAGTAGTTGTAAATAACAAATGCGTAGCATGTTTTTTTTTTTAAATTTGAAAAAATCAACTTGCCTCCGCCAGGATTTGAACCCAGACCTTCCACTAGGGCCGCGGACGTTCTAACCAATTAGACCACAGAGGTGTGACGAATTGTTGGCACTGACAAGCGATTTTTTCTATGTGTCGTTTGTAAGTAATATCAAATGTGCGAATGGGTTTGTTCGACAATGCAATTGATATACAAACGTTGACACGTTTGAAATTAATCAAATCATGAAGATAATTGTTTTTGTAAATAGTAGTTGTAAATAACAAATGCGTAGCATGTTTTTTTTTTTAAATTTGAAAAAATCAATTGTCGAACAAACCCATTCGCACATTTGATATTACTTACAAACGACACATAGAAAAAATCGCTTGTCAGTGCCAACAATTCGTCACACCTCTGTGGTCTAATTGGTTAGAACGTCCGCGGCCCTAGTGGAAGGTCTGGGTTCAAATCCTGGCGGAGGCAAGTTGATTTTTTCAAATTTAAAAAATAAAAAAATAAAAACATGCTACGCATTTGTTATTTACAACTACTATTTACAAAAACAATTATCTTCATGATTTGATTAATTTCAAACGTGTCAACGTTTGTATATCAATTGCATTGTCGAACAAACCCATTCGCACATTTGATATTACTTACAAACGACACATAGAAAAAATCGCTTGTCAGTGCCAACAATTCGTCACACCTCTGTGGTCTAATTGGTTAGAACGTCCGCGGCCCTAGTGGAAGGTCTGGGTTCAAATCCTGGCGGAGGCAAGTTGATTTTTTCAAATTTAAAAATAAAAAAATAAAAACATGCTACGCATTTGTTATTTACAACTACTATTTACAAAAACAATTATCTTCATGATTTGATTAATTTCAAACGTGTCAACGTTTGTATATCAATTGCATTGTCGAACAAACCCATTCGCACATTTGATATTACTTACAAACGACACATAGAAAAAATCGCTTGTCAGTGCCAACAATTCGTCACACCTCTGTGGTCTAATTGGTTAGAACGTCCGCGGCCCTAGTGGAAGGTCTGGGTTCAAATCCTGGCGGAGGCAAGTTGATTTTTTCAAATTTAAAAAAAAAAAACATGCTACGCATTTGTTATTTACAACTACTATTTACAAAAACAATTATCTTCGTGATTTGATTAATTTCAAACGTGTCAACGTTTGTATATCAATTGCATTGTCGAACAAACCCATTCGCACATTTGATATTACTTACAAACGACACATAGAAAAAATCGCTTGTCAGTGCCAACAATTCGTCACACCTCTGTGGTCTAATTGGTTAGAACGTCCGCGGCCCTAGTGGAAGGTCTGGGTTCAAATCCTGGCGGAGGCAAGTTGATTTTTTCAAATTTAAAAATAAAAAAATAAAAACATGCTACGCATTTGTTATTTACAACTACTATTTACAAAAACAATTATCTTCATGATTTGATTAATTTCAAACGTGTCAACGTTTGTATATCAATTGCATTGTAGAACAAACCCATTCGCACATTTGATATTACTTACAAACGACACATAGAAAAAATCGCTTGTCAGTGCCAACAATTCGTCACACCTCTGTGGTCTAATTGGTTAGAACGTCCGCGGCCCTAGTGGAAGGTCTGGGTTCAAATCCTGGCGGAGGCAAGTTGATTTTTTCAAATTAAAAAAAAAAACATGCTACGCATTTGTTATTTACAACTACTATTTACAAAAACTTTAAGTTCTTTACTTAAAATAGGACATTATTTTTTGCAAAGTTAATATTATTTTTTTAATTTATTAAGGCAGTATTTCTAGTAACATTAAATTGTTTATGAAAGTTATGTAGGTAACATTTAATGTTTATATTTTCTATTTTTTAAATAATATATTCATTTCCTGTATTTTCACCGATAGCTATTGTGAATGTAAATTTTTCATTATAAATTTTGAATTTATGCTTATTATTGTAAACATAATTTTTACTAATTAAGTTTATCGACGATCCTGAATCTAATAATATTAAATAATCGCGTACTTTTATAAATAGCAATTTAGAATTACATATTATATTCAATATTTATCCTCTATATTTATGAGGCTTTTCTCTAAAAAGGAATTGTTGTATGTTCTTGTTCATCGTAATTATATTCTAGGTTTTCGGAATTTTCTAAAGTTTCCATATCAATATCATTAATTTGTTCGAGTTCGGTATTATTTAATTCCTCAAATATATAATTATATGGTCTGTTATTTGGGAATTTATTATTTTGCTGTGTGAAATAATGATTGGGTTGATTAGTGGTTCTTTGAGGTTGCAAAGTTTGTCTAGTTTGGGTTGATATGGATGTTGATTCTATTCCTTGCGAATTTTATATTTGCATGCGAGGAGCAAAGTTTCGAATAGGTTGTGGTTTTAAAGTTAATAGGACCTGTTGGAATTTTATTTTCGGGAAATTGTCTCGGTGTGATTTTTGTTAATCTTTGATTATTAATTGCGGGTTTAAATGAGGTATAATTATTTTTAAGATATTGGAAGTCGTTTGATAATAATAACAAGGTTTAAATTTCAATTATAGTTTTTGGGTTTTGAGTGGCTAAGTTATTTCTGTAAGAATCTCTTACAGTAGATATAAAATAGTTTACGATGAATTTTTCAGAAAATTCTATAATAGCCATTTTTTTATTTGCATCCCTTCTTCTTTGCTCAATCTTGATTTAAAAGCTAAGGATCTTTCTTTGGTAATCTTGAATAATGTATATACATACATACATACATACATACATATCTTCACGCTATATCCCAACAAATGGGGTAGCACGAACCCTAAAATCACTCATAAAACATTCACTCATCACACCCATCAAACAACCAGCCATCACCAAACATTTTCATCCAAACACACCACCCTCACTCCAACCACGTTTATAGATCACTCCATATAAACTCATTCATTTATTACACTCGAAAACATTATCACACAACAAACCTTCAATCACATCATTCCTATTCTCTTACCATTCATTTTCGTTCCTCAACGTACATAACATATGCATAAAAAAAATAATCTCAAATTACTCACATTTACTCCTAACAACGAATCTAATAACGAAACTAACAACGAATCTACAAGATTAGAAAAGATGAAAGCGATAGCCTGCACTTGTATATGAAAGAAAAGACCACACAATGCAGTCATAGAAAATGAAACAAAAAGATAAGAAAGGGAGGGAGCGTCGCCCTGCGCATGTTTTTGAAAGTGAATTTCACACAATTGCAGTTAAACACTCTACGTAATAACTGAAAACGAATTAAAAGATAAGAAAGGAAGGGAGTGTCGCTCTACGCTTGTTTTTGGAAGTGAATTCCACACAATTGCAGTTAAACACTCAATGTAAGATCAGAAAACGAATAAAAAAGATAAGAAACGAAAGGAGTGTCGTCCCTGAGCTTGTTTTTGAAAGTGAATTTCATAAAATTACAGGTAAACACTCTAATGAAATTACTAAACAACGAAACTAAAATCTAAAACCCTGCGCTTTACTGAAATTATCAGATTCATTCCGCAATTAATCTTCGCCAAACGTTCCTATCCTGACACACCACTTTTGCTTCATCCACATTCATAATTCCTTTCATACAAGCACGTTTGTTCCTCGTACTCGGAAACTTTCGTTCACGCAACAATTTTTCTATCATATTCATCCATTTATTCATAGGTCGCCCACGCAATCGTTCACCCTCAATTTCACCAACATATACCTGTTTCACTAATCTCTCATTCGACATACGTTCAACATGCCCAAACCATCTCAACTGACTTATACCTACTTTTCTAACTACATTCTTCTCAATTTCACACTCATCATACACCAATGTATTCCGGACACGATCTCTTCTAGTATAACTACACACACCCCGCAAATACCTCATTTCCACAGCAGTTATACGACGTTCATGTTTCTTCATCCACAACCCAACATTCACTACCATACATCAATGAAGGCACTAAAACACCATTATACACACTCAATCGAGCATCAAAATCTGGCATATGCGAGCTTGCTGCAGTTCATATTGAATCTCTATATTTAGTAGTTATTTGTACTTATAGACCACCTAAAGGTAATTGTAACGAGTTTTTAAGTATTCTATATGAAATTTACCATCGCGTAAGTACTAAATTAAGGATAATACTATGTGGTGATTTTAATATCGCCATTGGGAGTAAGTCTCACGAAGATCAAATGTTTAATGATTTCCTTTATTCTCTTGGTTTGATAACCACAATTATTGTAAACACTCGAGGTCAAAATTGTCTTGATAATATTGTCATAAACTGGTCGATTTACAATAATGTTACCTACAACAGCGCAACATTCGCTACTCATTTATCCGACCATTCTGGTCAACTATTGACACTTGATATTGCTTTTCAAGAACCACAAACTGTAAAAAAATTAATTAGAACTATTAACCGATCAGGAATGAACAAATTTTATAATTATATAGATTCTGTAGATTGGAATTCTGTGAACAATACTAATCCACTGCACGTGTGTTTCGAAACTTTGATTAATATTTTCGTTAATGCTATAAATGCAGCCTTCCCCAAAAAAGAAGTTCACTCAACTTCAAACTATGTGCAATGGTTCAATGCTGAACTTCTAGAATTACGCAATAATATACAATTTCTTACAGATCTCAAAAGATGTCATCCACATTTGCAAGTTGACAATTTTTTAAAATCGCTCAAAACCAAATATAAACTGCTAATTAAAAACAGTAAAAAAGCTGCTAATGATAGTTTTATCAGACAAAGTTCAAATAAAGCTAAAGCTATGTGGAAAGTGATTAATTCCATGCGTAAATCCCCTGAGTTAGACATAGAGTTATCGCCAAACACTCTTAATAATTTCTTCGTTAATGCAGCTGAAGATCTTATATCACAACAGTCTGCACCCCAAATTAATCCACTAGGTAAACTTAGTAACAAATACACTAATGAAAGTTTTTTCTTTGAAATTAAAGAACTCAGCTTTATTGAAGTCCGTAGTATCATAATAAGTCTCAGTTCAAGTAATTGCGCCGACTGCTTTGGCATAAATAGTAAAATGTTAAAATCTGTTGTCGATGTAATTACGATTCCTTTAACTAAACTTCTAAATCGTGCAATACGAGAAAATAATTTTCCAGATATCCTCAAATTATCTAAAATTATTCCGATCTTTAAAAAAGGAAATGTTAATGACGTAAATAATTACAGGCCGATCTCCATTATACCAATTTTCGGAAAAATATTTGAAATCGCAATTAAGAATCAACTTAACTTTTATTTTGAATCAAATAAATTATTAACTATGTCTCAATTTGGTTTTAGAGTTGGTAAATCTACTGAACTAGCCTTAATTGACTTCGTCAACAACATTGTTGACAGCAACGAGAAAGGTCTATATACCAGTGCTCTACTTTGTGACCTAACTAAAGCGTTTGATTGTGTTTCCCATGATCTCCTTCTAAAAAAACTTAAGCTATATAATATAAAATCAAACTCTATTCTCTTCTTTAAATCCTATTTTATAAATCGTTACCAATACGTCGAGATCAATAACAATAAATCAGATATTCGTTCTATTCACCATGGCGTTTTTCAAGGGTCCGTTCTCGGACCCTTACTCTTCATTATTTATATTAACGACATTTCTTTTACCGTCTCAAATTGTCATCTTATAATGTTTGCTGATGATACAACAGCTATTAGTTCAGCCTCTAATCTTCGTGACGCAATTATGGATACTGAACAGATCAAAGCTGCTCTTAGCGATTGGTTCTGTTGCAATAAATTATGTATGAACAATGCCAAAACACAACATATGATTTTCTCAACTCGTGATCTCTCAGACTTTAAAAATCCTATTGACTGTAAGCTACTGGGTTTGATATTTGATCCGTCTAATACTTGGGCGTGTCATTGTGATTATATTGCAAAGAAATTGGCATCAATATTGTTTCTTTTTAAAAACGCAATAGGCTCAGTTTCTAGTGCGACACTCAAGATAGCCTATCATTCATTATTTGAAAGCATTTTGTCTTACGGTATCCTGATCTGGGGTCATTCTGCTTCTGCTAACAGAATCTTTGGTTTGCAAAGACGTTGCATCAGAATTCTAACAAACAGTACTTACCGTGCTGATACTAAACCACTTTTCGTAAAATTGGGACTGTTCACATTTCCCAGCTTGTACATTTATCGTTGTCTAATCTATATTAAAAATAATCTACATAATTATCAACCAACTTGCTCATTGCATTCCTTCAACACCCGAAATAAGACAAACTTGTATCAACCCTTCCTACGTTTAAGTAAATCCAAATACAGCATTAACCACTACGCCGTACAACTTTACAACAACCTACCAAATTATTTACGTGATTTAAGTTGTAACAAATTTAAAATTAAAATTAGAGAAATTCTCATCACTAATGCACCATTCACTACTGATGAATTTATGCAACAAATTAATGTTAAGTAATTACCGATTGTTTATGTATATGTATTTTGACTTGTGTAAATACTTATGTATATTGGCACTAAATAAATATTATTATTATTATTATTATCTCTGGATACATTCACATTTCTAGCAAAGGTTCCCAGAGCACCCAATACCTTGCATCCCGCAGATACTCTTCTGTCAATCTCACAATCAATACGTCCATCCCTCGAAAACACACTACCCAAATATAAAAACTCATTCACTTGACCCACTTGACCCAATCTAACTATATTCTTCTAACTATATACCCAACATTCACTACCATACATCAATGTAGGCACTAAAACACCATTATAGACACTCAATCGAGCATCTCTGGATACATTCACATTTCGAGCAAAGGTTCCCAGAGCACCCAATACCTTGTATCCCGCAGATACTCTTCTTTCAATCTCACAATCAATACGTCCATCCCTCGAAAACATACTACCCAAATATAAAAACTCATTCACTTGACCCAATCTCACACCATTCACCGAAACATTGCAGCTGGTCACCAAATCACTCTTCTCAAACACTTTACATTTATCAACATTTAATAACAGATTTAAACCTTTTCCTACTTCATTTATACTTAGAATCATTCTTCTCAATTGCTCTTCAGATTCACCCATAACAACAACATCATCCGCATACGCTAACGCAGGCACTACACTACCACCAATATGTACACCATCCACCCCATTCAGCGCCGTTCGTAACAACACATCCATATACAAATTAAACAGCCACGGAGACATCCCACAACCTTGTTTCACACCAACATCTATACAAAACCAATCACTCAATCTACAATCAATTCTCACCGCAGCCTCGCTACCATCATACAACGCACGAATTGCCCCCAACAAATTCCCGTTTATACCGTACTGTAGAAGTACATCCCACAAAGTCTCGCGATGAACACTATCATATGCTTTTTTAAGATCGAGAAAGCCACAGAACACCTTTTTGTTCTTAGCAAGTGACTTCTCAACAATCATACGAAGAGAAAATAATTGATCCACACACCCTCTCTCAGGCAAAAAACCACCTTGCATATCGCTTATCTTGGAAATGGTTAAGGTTCGTACCTTATGAATAAGAATCTTCCCGTACAACTTCCGTACCACACTCAGCAAACTTATCGCACGAAAATTAGTACATTCACTCGAACTACCTTTGCCTTTAAATAAAGGACAAATGACAGCACGTTTCCAATCATCAGGAGCCACACACCGTTTTAAACAAAATCTAAACAAATAAACTAACCAGTCAAATAACCTCTCACCTCCATATTTCAACATCTCATTCGATATACCATCCAAACCAGGAGCTTTACCATTCTTCAGACGCATCAATGCAAAACTAACATCACTCTCATCTATATCCCAATCATCACCACTAACATTTTCTCTAACATTTTCACTACTACCATTCCCTCCATTTATGCTACCATATAAAGCCCTAAAATACTCACACCATCTATTCCTAACATCTGACTCATTCCACAATAACTCACCATCAGCACTTTTAATCGCTTTCACTGCCCTTAAATTACCACCTCTCAATCTCTTCACACTCAACCAAAACATTCTTTTATTCATACTAAAATCATTTGTCAATCTTTCACTCATCAAGTCATCAAAATGTGCCTTACTTTCTCTCACAATTCTCTTAACACATTTATTTAACCTCTTGTATTCTAGTAAGCATTCATCACATAAACTTCCAGGTACATCTTTTACATTTAGAAAACGCAAATATGCTCTCTTTTTCTCTTCAATCGCCTCTTTTACTTCATCATTCTACCATGCATTCTTTGGACAAGAGCCTAATCTGCATTCACCACAAACTTCTTTTGCACAATTAAGAACTGTATCCTTAAATTTCAACCACACATCATTTATGCTGCATTCAAAATTAAGCTCGCATACAGGCAAAGATTCATTAATTTTCTCAACAAACCTATCTCTAACATCCTCATTCTGCAGTACACTGGATTTCACACGAAACATTTTTTCGATACCTTTCACCCTCATCCGCCAACATTTATCCAAACGTATACGCGATACCACCAAATAATGGTCATTCGTACCCAATTCAGCACCACGCTTCACACGCGTATCTATAACTAAACTTCTCAATCGTTCATCGTACAAAATAAAATCAATTACACTTCGTCTATTCTCACGCATATTCTCCCATGTATACAAATGAGCTAATTTATGTTTAAAAACAGAGTTGGAAACAAAGAGATTACGCTCCAAACAGAAAGATACTATTTTCCTACCATTTTCATTCTCTCTCACATCACCAAACTTACCCAAAACATTTCCAGACATGCTTCTCTTTACTCCCACCCAACCATTTAAATCACCACATACGATAACTTTCTCACCTGAATCACACAAATCAGTCACACTATCTAACAAATTCCAAAACCGATCTTTTTCGAGATCATTTTCAGATTCAGTTGGGCCATAAACTGACACAACGAAGATTCTATGAAAGCCTACCTTTAATCTCAGCCAAAGAATTCTAGATGAAATACAGTCATAATCCCTTACAAACGGTTTCATTCTTTCACTAACAAGCACACCTACTCCATGCTTTGCACGTTCATTCTCAGCTACACCCGACCACAAGCAAAACATTCCATCCACCTCTTCCTCACTACAGCCTTTCCTCTTAGTCTCACTTACACACAAAACATCTACATTATACACACGCATTGCATTCATCAATTCAATTTCTTTCCCAGTTATACCACGAACATTCCACGTACCAAACTTACATTCATCAAATTTTTCCCATTTATTCCTCATTTAAACAAAAGATAGTAAAAGAAGGGTTCTCTCGGTAATAAGGTAGAAGTTAAGGTAGCTTACCAAACTTATCCTTAACTATAAAGGAAAATAGAAATAAAAAGAAATAAATAAATTACATTGACACCTGTCAACCGTCAATCATACAAGAACAAAACATAACTTAGCGTTTCTAAGTACGTAACTAATATAAACAAATAACGAAATGAAAAGAAAATATACTACAAAAATCTAAATTATTATAAAAAGAAAAGATAACACTTATCTTAGTAAAATGATATGCTAGCAATCCGATGGAAAACAGTCTATATAAATCCAACTCCAAATAACCAGTCAAAAAACGAAATGAAACACAAATTTGACGGACGAGTGTTGTTTATTCTGTTACTAGCAATGCAATTCAATAATGTATATGGGTTCTTATTTTGAATTTTTAGTAATTCGTTAATTATTGTAGTAGACTTAGTTTTATCTTTAAAATTTTGAATTAAATGCGTTTTGAGACCACCCCAGATTTAAAATTCTAAATATTTTATACTATCTAGTGCTTTATCGGTTATTTGGCTTTAATTGTTTAAAAATTAAACCGCTTTATCGAATTTATCGATTACCGAAGTAAGTTTTGAATTAAGTTATCTGCATTTATAAAAATACTTGCTTGTTTGGATCCCCATTATAAGTTGGAAATGAATTGCTAACTCGTTTAAATTAATATTATTTTTTCAAATTTGTTTAAAATATCTAAAACTGCAACTTTTTTTTTCATACGTGAAATCTTGCAAGACCTAACTTCGTTGATGAGAAAGTGAAATGCTTAGTTAAATTTGTTTTTGAATTTCAATGCCTTATAATGTATGTATGATTATTTAATAAACTTATAATTTATTCTAATTGACATATATTTGACATTTTTAAACCGCTAGTGAAATAAAAATTTTAAACACCTTGTGAAATAATTTTTTTAAACGATTGTTTATAAAACAACAACTTTAATGATCTGTATCCATGCAATCTAACATGAGTTTGTAAGGAAAAATTGAATAAAAATAAAAAAACATACATTTTTGTACTGTTTGCGGCTTTATTATCGTCCGGGGCTATGCTCCTGCACGCACTACGCATACCTATAAATATACCTCTGCACAAATTGGTTCATAAAGTACACCTTAAAGAACCACAATAAAAAAAAACTTATTAGCATTTCAAACTAAAAAAAACATTTATTTTGTAGGTTCATTAGTTAATTTTGTTTCGTAACAACTATTTCATTACGTTGCTAATGGTAACATGCAAAAAAAAATGTTGTTAACATATTTGTACGACAAATTAATCTTTTCCGTGAAGAATTAATCTTTGCGATTTTAGGTGATGATTTATTTTACCATCCGTAAAATACTTCTCGTTCAATACCAAAGTATATAGTCCAAATTTGTTTGATTTGCATACAAAGTTTCATGATCTTCTTGGACAGAGTTTATTTTTTTTAAATATATTAATGTGAAAATCTTAGTTGTATTTCAAAGTGTTTTGTGTTGTCCCTTTGTTTAATCATGGTTTTATAATCACTAAATTGTCAAATTTATAAAAAAAGAAGAAAACTGTGTTCATAATGTTCCAAGATTTAAAAAAAGCCCAAAAGAAGTAAAAGAAATTGCAATTTCCTGTGGATCCTGAGAACCCTGGTTCGAATCCCACAGGCGACAAACATACATACATACATACATATCTTCACGCTATATCCCAACAAATGGGGTAGCACGAACCCTAAAATCACTCATAAAATATTCATTAATTACATTCATCAAATAATCAGCCCTCGTCAAACATTATCATCTGAACACATCACCCTCACTTAAACCACATACATAGATCACTCCACATAAACTCAATCATTTATCACAATCAAACCTTAAATCACATCATTCCTATTCACTTATCATTCATCCTCTTTCTTCGACGTACATAACATATGCATAAAACATCACAAATTACTCACGCTTACTCCTAACAACGATTCTAAAAACGAACCTAACAACGAATCTAACAAAGATAAAAAATAAAAGCGATAGCCTGCACTTGTATATGAAAGAAAAGTCCAGACAATGCAGTAACTGAAAATTAAACAAAAAGATAAGAAAAGAAGGGAGTGTCGCCCTGCGCTTGTTATTGAAAGTGAATTCCACACAATTGCAGTTAAACTATCTAAGTAAGAACTGAAAACGAATTGAAACATAAGAAAAGAAGGGAGTGTCGCTCTATGCTTGTTTTTGAAAGTGAATTCCACACAATTGCAGTTAAACACTCAATGTAAGAACAGAAAACTAATAAAAAGATAAGAAACGAAGGGAGTGTCGTCCCTGCGCTTGTTTTTGAAAGTGAATTTCACACAATTGCAGGTAGACAATGAAATTACTAAACAACAAAACTAAAATCAAAAATACTGCACTTTTCTTAAATCATCAGATTCATTCCGCAATTAATCTTCGCCAAACGTTCCTATCCTGACACACCACTTTAGCTTCATCCACATTCATTATTCCTTTCATACAAGCACGTTTGTTCCTCATACTCAGAAACTTTCATTCACGCAACAATCCTTCAATCATATTCATCCATTTATTCATAGGTCGTCCACGCAATCTTTCACCTTCAATTTAACCAACATATACCTGTTTTACCAATCTCTCATTCGACATACGTTCTACATGCCCAAACCATCTCAACTGACTTATACCTACTTTTCTAACTATATTCTTCTCAATTTTACACTCATCACACATAACCACATACACCTCGCAAATACCTCATTTCCACAGCAGTTATACGACGTTCATGTTTCTTCATCCACACCCAACATTCACTACCATACATCAATGTAGGCACTAAAACACCATTATAGACACTCAATCGAGCATCTCTGGATACATTCACATTTCGAGCAAAGGTTCCCAGAGCACCCAATACCTTGTATCCCGCAGATACTCTTCTTTCAATCTCACAATCAATACGTCCATCCCTCGAAAACATACTACCCAAATATAAAAACTCATTCACTTGACCCAATCTCACACCATTCACCGAAACATTGCAGTCAGTCACCAAATCGCTCTTTTCAAACACTAACACTTTACATTTATCAGCATTTAATAACAAATTTAAATCTTTTCCTACTTCATTTATACTTAGAATCATTCGTCTCAATTGCTCTTCAGATTCACCCATAACAACAACATCATCCGCATACGCTAACGCAGGCACAACACTACCACCAATATGTACACCATCTACCCCATTTAACCCCGTTCGTAACAACACATCCATGTACAAATTAAACAGCCACGGAGACATCCCACAACCTTGTTTCACACCAATATCTATACAAAACCAATCACTCAATCTACCATTAACTCTCACCGCAGCCTCACTACCTTCATACAGCGCACGAATTGCCCCCAACAAATTACCATTTATACCGTACTGTAGCAGTACTTCCATAATGTCTCGCGATGAACATTATCATATGCTTTTTTAAGATCGAGAAAGCCACAGAACAGCGTCTTGTTCTTAGCAAGTGACTTTTCAACAATCATACGAAGAGAAAACAATTGATCCACACACCCTCTCTCAGGCAAAAAACCACCTTGCATATCGCTTAACTTGGAGATTGTTAAGGTTCGTACCTTATGAATAAGAATCTTCCCGTACAACTTCCCTACGACACTCAGCAAACTTATCGCACGAAAATTAGTACATTCATTCGAACTACCTTTACCTTTAAATAAAGGACAAATGATAGCTCGTTTCCAATCATCAGGAGCCACACACCGTTTTAAACAAAATCTAAACAAATAAACTAACCAATCAAATAACCTCTCGCCTCCATACTTCAACATCTCATTCGATATACCATCCAAACCGGGAGCCTTACCATTCTTCAGACGCATCAATGCGAAACTAACATCACTCTCATCTATATCCCATTCATCACCACTAACATTTTCTCTAACATTTTCACTACAACCATTCGGTCTATTAATGTTACCATATAAAGCCCTAAAGTACTCACACCATCTATTAGTAACATCTGATTCATTCCACAATAATTCACCATCCGCACTCTTAATCGCTTTCACTGCCCTTACATTACCACCTCTCAATCTCTTCACTCTCAACCAAAACATTCTTTTATTCATACTAAAATCATTAGTTAATCTTTCACTCATCAAATCATCAAAACGCGCCTTGCTTTCTCTCACTACTCTCTTAACACATTTATTTAACTTCTTGTATTCCAGCAAGCATTCATCACGTAAACTTCCACGCACATCTTTCACATTTAGAAATCGCAAATATGCTCTCTTTTTCACCTCAATCGCCTTTTTTACTTCTTCATTCCACCATGCATTCTTTGGACAAGAGCCTAAACTACATTCACCACAAACTTCTTTTGCACATTAAGAACTGTATCTTTAAATTTCAACCAAACATCATTTATGCTGCATTCAAAATTAAGCTCACATACAGGAAAAGATTCATTTATTTTCTCAACAAACAAATCTCTAACATCCTCATTCTGCAGCGCACTGGATTTCACACGAAACATTTTTTTGGTATTTTTCACCCTCATTCTCCAACATTTATCTAGACGTATACGCGATACCACCAAATAATGGTCATTCGTACCCAATTCAGCACCACGCTTCACACGCGTATCTACAACTAAACTTCTCAATCGTTCATCATACAAAATAAAATCAATCATACTCCGTCTATTCTCACTAACATTCTCCCATGTATACAAATGAGCTAGTTTATGTTTAAAGACAGAGTTGGAAACAAAGAGATCACGCTCCAAACAGAACGAAACTATTTTCCTACCGTTTTAATTCACTCTTGCATCACCAAACTTACCCAATACATTTCCAGACATGCTTCTCTTAACTCCCACCCAACCATTTAAATCACCACATACAATAACTTTTTCACCTGAATCACATAAATCAATAACACTATCTAACAAATTCCAAAATCTATCTTTTTCAAGATCATTTTCGGATTCGGTTGGTCCATAAACTGACACAACTAAGATTCTATGAAAGTCTACCTTTAATCTCAGCCAAAGAATTCTCGATGAAGTACAACCATATTCTCTCACAAACGGTTTCATTCGTTCACTGACAAGCACACCAACATCATGCTTCGCGTGTTCATTCTCAGCAACACCCGACCACAAGCAAAACATTCCATCCACCTCTTCCTCACGCCATCCTATTATACACACGCATAACATTCATCAATTCATTTTCTTTACTAGTTATACCCCTAACATTCCACGTACCAAACTTACATGAATCAAATTTCACCCATTTATTCTTCATTTATCCAAAAGAAATAAAAGAAGGGTTCTCTCGGTAGAAGAGTAGAAGTTGAAGTAGCTTACTAGGCTTATCCTTAACTATAAATGAAAATAGAACTGTTACATTTACACAACTGACAAACAACTGTCAAACGTCAATCACACCTAAAAACAAAACATAACTCAGCGTTTCTATAAACGTAATCAATATAAACAAATAACGATATAACAGAAAATATACTATAAAAAAAAACTAAACTGCTATAAAAATTAAAGATAACACTTATCTTAATAAACCGATACTCGAGAAGTCCGGTGACAAACAGTATATTTTAATCCAACTCCAAAAACCCAGTCAAAAACACAAATAAATTTCTCACTTGACGGGCGAGTTCTATTTATTCTGTTGTCAAACAATTTTCAAAATTTCAAAAAGCTACCTCTGTGTCTCTTCCACCACTTTGAGGGCTGTGATTTGACGACTGGTAACCGCACTTCACGCGCAAAATATATCACATACCGAGATCTGCTTCGGCAGAGTGCCACACCCAGCAATTGGTAGAAGGCTTGATAATATATATATATATATATATATATATATATATATATATATATATATATATATATATATATATATATATATATATATATATATATATATATATATATATATATATATATATATATATCCTGATCCTGATCTGCTTGGCCCCAAGACCACTTACCACTTAGCTAGGTCGCTGCGCGGCTTGGCAACCTGTGGAGAACAGAGGACAAATCTGCAGTACCCAAAACACGTCTGCGGGAAGGTATCCCCGAACTTAAAGTTGATGCGGCGGTTGTCGACGCATTTCCTCGTGGAGCCATCCTTCTTGGGCGAGGGCGAGGGTACGACTGGCGCCGCCCATGTTGACTCGTATTCCTCTACGATGCCGTCGGCGAGCATCCGGTCTGACTCACACTGAATCTTCTTCTATGGTACTGGTACTGACATCTTGCATGATAGGGTAGATATTGGAGAATGCTTGCCGGTACCAATTCGATATTTGGCGTACGTCGTCGGATATTCCCCTGGTGCAAAGACATCTTGTTTCCGTTGAGCGCCTCCAGCGTGTGATGCTCGTCGGTACCTAGCATTATCGTCTCGTCGGACCTCGAGCTTTCGACGAAATTGAAGGCTGCGTGGTTGAAAGCGGAAATGTCTTCCGATTGGAGCTCGTACGTATCTATAAAGTGCCACGTACTCTGAGGTACGTTTAAGACATCGTCTTGTTGTTTCGAGCGTCGGACAGCACAATGAATATCGTTGGGATATGGTATCCCATTGACGGTGTCACAAATACGTCTTCGACGCGTGATTCTGGTTCGCTCGAATCGCTGCTCCTTCTTCGATACGTAATAAGCAAACGCCAAATAACTGCTATGAATAAAATATCAACAAAAAAATACAACAAACAAATATAACAAGCAAATGTAAAAGAACGTTGCGTAGGCGGTGAGAATGCGCGGGTGAATAAAAATCCCTTCTCGGTCCAGAGAAGCTGCTGGCCAGTCGCATCCTACCCTCGACCCTCTGGTGGGAAATCCGAGAACGGAGCGAAAATACGATTTCACTAAAATCCACAATTTTTTGTGTGGAGAAAATTTTCGTTGTTGTTTATGTATTTTTATAGGCGTTCTCATTTTTATATTTATATATATATGATATTATATTTTGGACGTCGCTTCTTTTCTTCAAACAACATACCTGAATATATACAAGAAATGAAATATTGCGTTTGAAGTTCATTATTTCACTTAAATAGAAAATATATTTTCAGTTATTCCCTTCTCCTTTGCCTCTCCCTAACGCAATTAGTGGCAAGTATAGGCGTTCCGGATTTCGTTATGCCCGTAGTTTTCTAACTGCTTTGCACGACGTTATCATTTTTTAACATGCAAACTTACACTACCGTGATATAACAAGTTTTGTAAAAAAAATGCGAACATATATTTATAAATAAATAAATAAATATATCATCACGCCTTCTACCCATTACATATATTTATAAATAAATAAATAAATATATCATCACGCCTTCTACCCATTACTGGGTGTGGTACTCTGCCGAAGCAGATCTCGGTAGATGATATATTTTGCGCGTGAAGTGCGGTTACCAGTCGTCAAATCACGGCCCTCATAGATGTAAGTGAGGGAGCCACAGGGGTAGTTTTTTTTTAATGGTGAAAATTGTTTGTCGCCTGTGGGAATCGAACAAGGGTTCTCAGGATCTACAGACCGACTTGATACCACTGAGCTAGCTACTCCATAGAATTTAAATAATTAACCAATTTTTTTTCTTGTGGTTGTTGTTTGTTTTATTATATAATGTCCTCAGCGTGTATTTTATAGCGTATCTTTCTGCTGTGAGTACACTTGTGAATGTTGGGAGTCGTAGTTGTATGTTATCATCATCTATTTTTATGGTTATACCTACTTGGTCTTCTATCTTGGATGCGTCTGTGTATATTCTTGTGTAGTTGTCTTGCTCTTCAATGATTCTATGTAATTCTTGTCGGTATATATCAGCTGTTGTGTATTTTTTTGGTAGTTTTAGAAGATCTAGGTTTATTGATGGTACTGGGATAGACCATGGAGGGGTTGTTGGTATGAGTTTAGTATCTATGACTGTTTGGTTTGGAATAGTGTTGTCAAGGATTTTTTGTGCATGGTTTAGAAGTGGGAGGTGGGGTTTTAATGATAAGGTGGGGGAGTTATTTATTATCTGTTTATATGTAGGGTGGTCTGGTTGCGTCGCTATTTGTAGAACGTAGTTGGTTATAAGTTGATGTCTCCTGATTTCTAGGCTTGGTTCTCCCACTTCTGCAAGAATACTTATTATAGGACTCGTTTGGTATGGTCCTATTATGGATCTTATAGCAGTATTATGAATAGGGTCTAGAAATTTGAGAATATTTGATTTAGCATTTCCATATGCTATACATCCATAGTCAAGTTTTGATCTTATTATTGACTTGTATATGGATAAGAGTGAATCTCTGTCGGCTCCCCAATCATGATGTGCTAGAGTTTTTATTAAATTTAGTCTTCTATGACATTCAGCTTTTAGCTCCAGTATGTGCGTTTTCTATGATAATTTGTGGTCAAAAATCACTCCTAAAAATTTTATTTGTTTCTCGGCCTTTATTTGGTTATTATTAATAGTAACGTGTGAGTGGTTATTTGTGTGTCGTAGTCTGCAAATGTGGATATATTTTGTTTTAGTTGGTGAAATCTTGAATCCAGTTTTTACTGTGCATTCTTGTATTTTATTAATACTTGATTGCAGATTTGATTCGACAGTCTCTATGGTTCTTCCTTTGCAAAAAATCATTAGGTCATCTGCGAAAAGTACAGCTTTAACTGGTGATTTAATTTGGTCCGTAGCTTTATTTATGGCGATCATAAATAACGTAACACTTATTATGGAACCTTGAGGAATGCCGTTTTCTAGTTTATATTTGTCTGAGAGATGTCCGTTGCATCTAGTTCTGAAGCTTCTATTTGTCAAGAAGTTTTTAATAAAATGCATCATATTGCCCTTAATTCCGTACTCTTCTAGGGTTTTTAGTATGTGGTGTCTCCATGTTCTATCATATCTATCTATCTATGTTCACCAATTTAACTGGCGTATTTATCAATTATATTTCTATCACATTCACGTACTTATATAGACGAGTAAACTGGCGCCATACATGCGGCAATCGCCAAATCGCAAATGTTTGCTTCTTGGCGAACTATTTGCCTCACTATTCGAAATATGCATACCAAGTACTATCCTCCACACATGTGACTATTTTCCGAACATTAGTTTGGAGCGAGATATTGAAGAATGTCCGATGCAAATATCGAAATATGCGTTGCATCTTGATGGTCTCTATTATCTCCCATGAGTAATTCATACAAGCTCCAAAAAAGAAAATCTATGAGAAGATGGTGGATTGTGACACTCAATCGAAGTAGACAAAGATTAATAAGAAATAAACTCCTTTTCTTGAAAATTTAAAAATCTAATTAATTAATTACACCACTTCATTATTAAAAATAACGAACAACAATTCTCTATCAAATAAAATCTCATTACGAATTACTGTACATTTCACAAAAATGGAATGAATGTGTGGATGGGTAAAAAGTTCTGGGTTTAGGTTCGGCGTTTTTTTAATTCGTTCTAGTTTCCCGACATCGAGCGGGAAATGTTCGGTACTCGGCGAATCCTAAATATTTGCGACAAAACGTCCAACCATAGGTGTTTGCCGAATGAGAAACATTCATTGCCAGTGTTCGCCAATTGCCACATGTGTAGTTCCGGCTTTGATATGATGGCCAATTAACCCAAACTAGATTGATATTCTGACACAATATTCTTCAAACAATTTTCCATCTTCTTTCGACCGTGTCCGTGAATATAGGAAAAGTAAGGAAATTAAATTCAATGATAGGGTAGTATATGCTCTTTGGCGCAAATATTGCATATTATTTCTTTTTTCATTTTTTTCTTCCCCCATTGCTTGATTCGCGCCTGCTTGTCTACTAATAAGTAAAAATATGAAATAATATAGTTATTTATTTGCAGATTATTTGAAGAGCATAGCGAGCTCCTAAATATGTTCGACAAATTTAAAGAACTGCGGACCAGAGAAGAACAAGCAAACAGTATGGAACTGGCTGAACACGCAAACAGAGTCATGGTTACTCTTGATGAGGGTATCAAGGGGCTTGACAACTTGGATGTCTTCTTCGAGTACCTGCATCAAGTGGGGGCTTCCCATCGAAGGATACCTGGATTTAAAGTCGACTATTTTTGGGTTTGTATCACATTCGTGTATATTTGTATACTATCTTATGAGATAAAATTATATCTGCAGTATATATTCAACATTTTAAAGAAATATTTAATATTTTTATGGATGCGTATAATAGATAATAGATATTTAGTTTCTATTTTAACAAATTTTCATTAAGTGACCAGAATTTGTATGTTAAGAAAATATTAGTAATCGAGAGAACAAAAAACACTTGACGTTAGTTTTACAAGTTTATTAAAATTCTTTATCGATTTTGGCTTCTTAGGCCATTTTCAGAAGATCTTGTAGGGTGTTCTTATATACTAATATTTACACTAGTGTGGAAAATCTGTCAATTAGTAATTGTAAACTTTCTGATTGAAACAAATCTACCTTGTTGTCATTTAGGATGTTTGAATCTTTCCTAATGGTTTTTTGTATTTTATAAGTTTCCAGAAAATTCATCTTGGAATCCATATTTTCAACATGTAAAATTTTGAGTTTATCAATATCGCAGGTGTGATTTGTCTCAATTAGATGTTTAGCTAAGTTTAAGTCTAGTTTTTTTATATTTATACGATCTCATGTGATCCTTAAACCTAATCTATCAGTTTGACCTATATAAGAACTATTATAGTTATTACATCTTATTTGATATATACCACATTTATCATTTTTGTGGGTACAGTTTAATTTATTATTTAATAACAGATTTTTCAAATTATAGTTATTCTAGTATACCTACTGGGGTTATATTATATTGTTTTGATTCTTGACCTATTTTTAAACTGATATTACCAATATAACTTATCCTACGGTAATGTATATATACTTGTTTGCTTGTGTCTTCGCTATATATTTTACTTATAATAGATTTCTTATTATTGCGAAACACTAATTTATACACAATACTTGGATCATAATTATGGCGAATTGTTTAATAAGATTTAATTATAATTTATAATTGTCTTCAGTTAGTGGAGAATTTAACAATATACGTACGCAACAATTTAAACTTATCATTTTTATTTGATCCGGATGGTTAAAACTGTATCAGTATAGGTACATAAGTTTATAGTAGATTTTAAATTCGAAATTGGAATTTAATCTAAACTAAAGTTTAGTGGATGTTGAAATTCTTTTTCTATTGTAAATTGAATTGATTTATTAATATTATTTAAGAAATTAATAGATTATCAAGTTGTCAATCTGAACCTGTGAAAAAAAAAATTATGTTATCTACATATCCGTACCAAAATATAGCATGTTTAAGTGATTATAATAATTAAAAATTTTATTTTCAAGATTATTCATAAAGATTTCTGCTAACAACGGACTTAATCAATAAAGAATTTGAATAAACTTGTGAAACTTACATTGAGGGTTTTTTTCTCTCGATTGTTATTTTTCATCACGTGCCTACAGCTGAATCTATTAAATATAAAATATTAGTACATTTTTCTTGTAACAAGATATCTACAATCTTATGACAAATAAACAAAAAAATTATTTGAATATTGAATTGAATTTAACACAAATTTATATTTAAACTAAAATTTACCGGCCTCGGTACATTACACATCAAATACTGTGGGTTCGAATCTCATTCAGAAGATTGATATTTGTATTGTATTAGCTGCCCTGTTTTGAACTTTGCCTTCATCTGTAGTGGTAAATAAATTATTATTAAATTTAAAACAAAATGGATTTGGTACAAATATTCAAAAGGAATAATGCAATAAATGTATGTAATTAACTATGAGTTCATAATAGTAAGTGATTAAAATAGAATAATACTTTTCTGGATTATATTGTGAAGCTATTTTGTATATTTACTATAAAATTATAAATAAATAAATTTAACGTCATGCCTTTTTCACAATACTGGGTTTGACTTGTGACATTCTGTCGTAGCAGGTCTCGGTAAGTGATATTTTGCATGTAAATTAATTACCAGCCATGAAATTTCTGTCCTCAAAGATGTTAGTGGACAGGAGCTACTGGGGAAAATGTGATTAAAATTAGTTCGCTGCCAGCGAAAATCAAAATCGGGTTGTCGAACCTACAGCCATACGCGTTGCTGCTAAGCTGTAGTTGGATATATGTAATCTATTTTTTACGACTTAAGGATTTAATGAAATAAATAAAAGTAGTAAAGGATTGTTGAATCTCAAAGTTTGCTCCGTAATTTTGTTTTAGAATGTAGATTTTTTTTTCTTTGATTCGGACGGTTATTCCAACTTAAATTTAATCTATTTCTCTTAGTTATAGATTGTATAAATTATTTCAATTCTTTCAGATACTTTGAAATTGAATGAGATCTTTATAGATACAGTGTATTTTTATCAAGTGTGTGTTCTAGAATAAAAAAGAAAAAATCTCATGCAAGACGTACGAACAGTTTTACGTTATTTGACAATTCACATGGTGACTATCTTGTAGCTTTACCATTAGTACTAAGTACTTATGTTGTAATTTCGTTAGTGAATTGTCATCTTATTCTCGAATGGAATTGAATAGAGCAAATAAAAAGAATTTGTAGCATACTTCCATACTCTATACTTGTTTTGCTTACTTTTTTAGTATTAATCTCAATTTATTTTGTGCTATATTTCACTTTCTGGGAGTATTTAATTCAATTTTAGTACAATTACGTGAATATAATAAAATTTATTTGTTTCTGAACATACTTTCATTATACGAGGATGGGTGCAAATATATTATTAACCTGTTTACGGTTTGTAATGGTAACATATAATAAGTAAAAAAATTCAAAATAATAATAATAATAAAAATGAGAAACATTTATTTCAGATCCACCTTTCTGCATATACTTATATATAGCAGTGCATTTAAATTTTTTTAGAATCACAGGTTGTAGTTTTTAATAATAATATTCCCTATTCCGTGTATGTTCATAAATCAAAGCTCGAAATGGAAAATATCACAAACCGGATTATCCATTTAAAATTATGGTGCGACTTGCACTTTTCAAATAAAGATAGCATATTTTTTAAATACTATATTCCTTTTTTTGTTGGACCGAAACGGATAAATCATAATGATTTTCAGGAACCAGAACAATAATTTTAATAATTTCACGAATCGGAACTGATGCACAGGTACATTTCGAACCTTGTCACCAATATATAGTCAAATATCTGAAATTAATGTTTATTCAGAAAAATGTAAGTATACCTACACGATTGACAATATACTACCACTGATTGTTTCAAGTTTAACACACCATACTTAAATCATGAATTAACTTCTAATAATAGGAGAGAAACTTCATTTCAGTAAATTCCCAGAAATGCTTTATTTCAGACAGGGCCGGATTACCTAATAAGCAAACTAAGCAAGTTTTAAGGGTACTCAAAAAAATATTGATATTAATCAAATTAAATGTCGAAAATTTTCTAAAATTGATATATCACAATTTAACTATATTCTTGAGAGTGAAAATTGGAGTATTTACAGAAATAGAAAAAATTTTAACTTTATTAATATTTTCGCAGTACTTCGCAATGTGCTTTCCAAAAAAAGTAATTAAAAATAAATCTAACAATAAAATATGGTTTAATAAAGATATAACAATGTATCTAGCCTGCAAATCAGTATTGCCAACTTATGGTAAATCTTCCATATCATGGGAAAAGAAGAAATAAATTAAAAATTACTAGTTTCATGGAAAATTTTACAATCGTATTAATTTAATATTATTATTGTACTCAATTTAAATTATTTGCTTTATATAAAAATATATATACACTATTTAGCATACGTTATAAGTTTAACACTAAAAGTACATACTAAAATTTAATTTTGCACACGCTTTCAGATAGTGACAGTTATAAACAAAGAATGTAACTAATCAAAACATTATTATTTTTATTTCGCAAATCCGAAAAAAAAAAACAGTACAAGTGCTTTTGAACGATGTGTGATAAACAATCATATTAACTGTTATTCACGGATACCAGGTTACTAACTAGGATATTTTAAAATTTGGTACAGTTAATATAAAAAAAGTTGTTAATAACATGGAGTTTAGTAATTGTTTGAGAACAATAGTGTTAAATCATCAAATGCTCCAGTTAGTTGCAGTTAGAATAGTAATAGACATGGACTTTTCGTATCTTTTGTTTTGACTGAACAGGATCAGCGGATATCGATCGCGAAAAAATCCGACTCACTGATCAGGCTCTTCGAGACCCGGCTAGTATTGTCAGATGTTAAGTTGCTAATTTCGGTAGACTAGCTCGAAAATTTCCGGTAGAAATTGTTAAGTTGAATTTTTAGTAAATTTCAATCAAATTAAATACCTTAGGGCCGGTTTCTGAAAAAATATTTAACGGGCATGTTAACTAACTGTCGCTTAAATTTATTGAAAGGTTAAAATTGCATCGGGTTTCTGAAAACAAACGTCAGTTAATTTATATGTTCGATAACTAACTCATGGTTCTTAAAATAATAGATTTTGGTAATAACTGTGAATTTAAACCTTTTTTCAATCACCTCTAAAGCTAAACGAAACGAACACAGCGGCTTAACGAATTGGTTTTTAAAATAAGGTTAGGAAAGACGAGAACTGTCACTGTCAGCCGTTTTCAATTTATGAAATAACTGCGCATGCGTCATATAATTTAACTGGACCAATTTGCCGCGTTTACTTAACGGGGCAGTTAAATACCAACATGATGTTTCAGAAACCCATTTGACAGTTTATCGAAGAGTTAAACGAACTGACCAGTTAAATTTGTTTTCAGAAACCGGCTCTTAATCTTATAAAATATACACATTAACTTTGATTTTACTTATATTAAAAACGCAACAGATCTCGGTATATAATATATTTATTGCGTGTAAAGTGCGGTTACCAGCGGTCAAATCCCGACTCTAAGAATGTTAGTGGAAGGGGAGTCACAGTAGTAGTTTTTAATGTGGTGAAAAAAGTTTGTCGGCTGTAAAATCGAACCTGGGTTTTCAAATCTATAGGTCATCTCGGTACCACTGAGCCACCTACCCCATATATATAATTACCCATTTATTAAAAAAATTATAATAAAAATAAGAGTAACAATTATAAAATGCTAGAAAAAAATATATCGTATTTTACCATTGCATTATTGTTACAAACAATACTCGATTACATTAGTTTTTGTTGTTGAAGGATATGATATGACTTCTGTTTTATTGTTATTACATTTGAGTTGACTTTGACTTTACATTTGACAAGTACAATACAGCGTGATATTAAAAAAAAAAACGCGTGCCAGTCGATATTGTCGAAAACTATTTATACTACACACTGTAATTCAGTCGTTCAGTCGTTTAGCGAAACGAGTCGCTGTACAGTGTTGCCAGTGTACTGATTTATGCTGAAAAGTACTGACACTTCTCAATATTCTATAAATTAGGCTAAATTATTTAAAATCATATTATTTTTCAACTTACCAGTCCATAATTAATCAATCATGTTTTTATTCTGACGTTTGATAGATGTCATTGGCCGAAATGACTGACACATTGATAGTTGATAAGTAACACGGTAGTGACATCAATACTACATTAAAATTATATCAACGCCTCCAAAGCGGGAAATTTAAACATTACGAACAAATATCTGAATTTTTAGACATTGTTTAGCTATAGATTCATTAGTTATTATGAAAAGCGACACTTAAAATATAATATCAATTTTGTATTGATAATGGACAGTACTGACATACTGACATTCTGATATTTTTTCGTTTGTACTGATATCAGTACAATTGTACTGATAGAAACATCCCTGTCTCAGTTCCTAAGTTCGGATGCACATACTTTCACAAATCGTAAAGCGAATGAATAGCTTTCGTCTTAGGTTGCGCATTATATTAATGTAAAAAGTCTTTAAAATTGAACAGAACTGTACTTAGTATTTATATGTATTGTCCTATAAGATATATTAGAATTAATAGGAATAAGTTGTTAAAACATGAAAGCATACATACATATAACACCAGACATATAAAAGAACTTATTGCACCTAGAGGTGGATTTATACTATTTTGAGTTCTAGGCACAAATTCTTTCTGGACCCCCTCCTCTATAAAATTATATTCATAACAGTTCTTTTATACTTACATATGATAAGTAATAAAAAGAAAAAAAAGAGGGAAAATTAATATATTATAATTTTCACTAAACAAAATATTAATCAGTAAAACTCAAACGTTTATAATTAATTATACACAATCATCACTCCTGTCAAAAATCGAGATTTGTTTACTAAAAAAACACATTATCCAAGTGATTAAAACACCTGTTAAAAAATACAATCAATGACCGGTTAAAAACTGATTCAAAAATTAAATCAGTTAAAAGATCAGTTTAAAGATATTGTAACGAATATACTCAAGGCATAAGTCAGCAATTCGAGAACGTTTGAGTGTGTCGTTGCAGTAAGCCTGACCTGACACATTAATCAGAGTGCACTTGCTAGGACTTTGAAACGATTCTGGAACGTTCTAGAAGTATTCAACTCTGTTATAGAATTTATATCCTGGTGTATCTGAAACAGAAGCAGCGTGTGGAAAAAATGTAGCAAAGGAGGAAACTGCATTAAAAATTCGCATAAATACACCGAAATTTTCTGCAAAGACGTCATGGTCAAACAATTTGAATTTACTGCAAAAGCTAATGGTTGGTCACTCAGGAAGGAGGCAATTTCGTTGACAATAGTGCAAGCAAGAAGAGGAAGAAGACTACGTTCAACTAGTCAAGCATTCAGATATGCGGTATGGGCATGCGCACCTAGAATAAGTGTACTAAACACAATTAAGGAACCGATATCACAGGTAGAATTAAAATCTCCAAGAATTTGAAGCTGACGTAGTTCACTTGGTTCGCCTAGTACATCCTACAGCTCTTGATAGCGTATTAGAATGCTTAGCTATCCAAACATTTATTTGTGGAATCCGAGATGAGCAAACCTAAAACATTAGCCGATACACTGTCTCATGCTTTAGAACAGAAAGCTCTAAAACAAGCTTCGCATGGAAAATTCAGAGTGCGAACATTGAAAAACGACATGAAGAACGAAGATAATGAAGACATAAAAGATAAGGCACGATGAATCGCTACAGAAATATGTTGAGACAAGAAGAAAATACGTTGCTTAAATTGACGACAGAAGATAAATCGGACAACTAAATCGGGTTGATGCAATGGGGCAATCGTCAACCCGTAGTCCGATGACCTACATTCCATAGGATATGTGACATCTCTTCATCATCAAGCTAACAGCATTTTTGTGGATGGCCCCGTTAACAGAAAGCCACTAAAAATGTTATTGGAAACGGGTGCGACAAAAATAATAATAAAATCTGAATTAACGGCGATTACGTACAGCAACCGGAGAAGTAGCTATAGCATCTGGAGAATCAGACGTGACCATCAACATCGGAAACTCCTTCTTCAAACGATGTGTCAACATTGCCAAACCACAAACTTACTTATCGAGGAAGGAAGAAGGTAGCAGATTTACTTGGGAAAAAGACTGTCAAACAGCATTGGAACAATTAAAGCATTCTTTGACGACTGTGCCAAATTTATTTTATCCTCTCTCAGAAGGGAGACTCATACTGGATACAGATACCAGCTTTGTCTGGGTAGGCGGCATTCTTTTATAAGTACGAAATAGTCATGAAAAAGTTATCGTTTATTCAGTAAAACCCTGTCGAAACTGGAAAGAAACTACTGCATTACCAGAAATTACCTATTGGCAGTTGTGAAATCAGTTAAGCATTTCTACAAATATTTATACGGCTGAAAATTTCTGATAAGAACTAACTATGCAGTTTGAAATGGCTACAACAATTCAAGTGTCCTGAAGATCAGGTAGCCAGATGGATCTAAAGACTGCAGGAATACGATTTTGTCATCAAAAATCGAGCAGGAACTAGCCATAGTAACGCCAACGCGTTGTTTAGGAAACCGTATTCCGAAGATTGCAAGCATTGTTGGCAAGTAGAAAAAAAAAAACAAGATGCTGGCTTAAGATTGAACGACAGTAGTCTATGATAAATGGCAACCGGAAGAATTACGTAAAAATAAAAAAAATAAACCGGATTTAAAAATCATAATAGAATGGAAAAACAACTAGAACAAACTGAATTGCTAAGATGTTCCCAAAATGTAAAATCGTTCTGGGTGCAATGCTGCTCTATAGTGATTGAAAAGGGTCTCTTGAAACGTGCTAGAATGTATTGAGCATAGATCTCAGTTGTTAATCCCTAAGAACAGGATACTTAAATTATTGAAAGAGATACATGACGTGGCTGTACCATTTCCAGAAATTTATAACGACAACAAATATATAATAGTGTAAATACTCGCTGATCGGGGAAGAAATTTCGCCTGTCCTATTTCAAAACGTCTGAAAAATATTGGACATCCATAAGATAAGAACAACCACATTACATCTGCAGTCTGACGACATGTCAACAGAATGAACAAAACGATCAACAAATATCTGTCGAATGTTGTCTCTAACTACCAAAGATATTAGGATTGTCATCTGCTCGTTTTTCTTTTATGGCAAACCGCTCATCTCTACACGAAACAACAGGATAAACACCCACGAGCATTATATTTGTACGAGAGTTGCGGTTACCGCGCGATATGAAATTCGGTAGTAAACCCTAAGATTTAGTTGAGAAAGATTACGTCACTGATCTACGACGAAACATTCACGAACAAGTTAGTTCAAACATTCAAACTTCAATCGACAGAATAAAAGATATATATCACCTCAGGGTCGAAAAGGATATGAATCTAGAGAATCTGTATGGTTATATAATCCACAGAGACATCGCGATCTGTCGCCGAAGTTATGCAGTGTTAAAGAAGATTAATGACGTGATCTACCGAATTAGGATAACACTAAATGGGAAGCCAGAAATAGTACACTTTAATCGACTAGCCCATTTTTCTGGAAATACCCATGAAGTAAATGACGTTCGTGCAGCAAATTTAAGATCATACAGTTTTCAAGAAGAAATTTTGACGACTACAATAACTGGCCAAACAATGTCCATCTGTCGGAAAAACACTACAAATGCGAGATACCTCGGAATACAAACGGTACATTTATTACTTAGTCACCAAGTCAAGGTTATCCCCGATATCTACCTATCACACTGACCGATTTGCGAAAATATCTATTAAATAACGACATTAGGAAGCTGGCAGTACCAAAATTGAACTAGGTGGATTGAAGTAGAGAATAATCAGGAATATGCTGGGAATTCTCTTCCACCGCACAGGAATTCAAATTCTTGGCTGGAGCTTTGACCCCAAAGAAAGAACAAAATTAGAATAAACTGTGGACTGTTACTTCTTCAGAACATTATGATGCACTAAAGGTGAGACTTGCAGATATCATCGTAACTCACCTGTCTCCCGTCAAAATCTGTTCTGAGACATAACAGCTTTAAGGAGGGGGCAATGTAACCAATATACTCAAGGCATTAGTCAGCAATTCTAGAACTTTCAAGTATGTCATTGCAGCAAGCATAGCCTAATAAATGAATCACAATGCAATTGTTAGGACTAGCATCTTCGAGACGGTTCTGGAACGTTCTAAACGTATCGAGATATAAGCGAGAGCTTCACTGCTTGCAACTGAGTTGATAGTTGACTTCAGATACTCAATTAAATAAATATATCATGATAATAAAAAGCACTTCTTATGAACTTGATATAAATAATAATAGTCTATTTGTATTAACAATTAGTGTTTAAGTTGTAATACATAATTAGTTAGTTTTAAATTAGTGGTCTTAATTATTATTTTTCGTTTATTAAATAAAATACTTTTGATTTTCGTTAATGTAACTAGATGTAAATAATTTTTGTATTTTAAAATCTACACACTTCATTGAGACGTGGAAAACATTACAATATATTAAAAAACCGAAAATTGTTTCATGACCTAAATAAAATTCACCAACACAAGATGATCAATAATCGATTATATAATAGTCTTTATATAAAAATAATTAATAATAATTAATACATATGGAAAATGTAAACAAAATCAATATAATTAATAAAAATTGTAAGATAAATTTGTTTTGTTTGTTACAGTAAAAAGTTAATTAATTAAACAACAAGAAAAAAAATTACATTAAAGAAAGAATTTACAAATATATTTTAAGAGACTAATTAATTATGATATATGAATATCTTTTGTTTATGTAACGAAACTTTCTAAAGTTAAATTTGAATTATTTACGTACCTTCGATTTGTAATACTCTAATGTAATTCAGATATAAATACTAGACTGAGTCAGATTAAATTAAAACAGGCGAACAATTAATTAAAACTAAATTAGAAATTTAGAGGAGTTACCTTATTTAAACTATTAAAATATTGCAATCCTGCTATATGAATCTCATTTCCAGAAATCATATTACAAAATTAAAAACAGCTTTTTATAAATAATAACTTTCCCCATTAGAATAAACATCTAATTTTGATATTAATTATTAACGATATGTTTTTCTGAGCAGAAAATCGAGAAGCCGTTCTTGGAAGCTGTGAAAACAACACTGGGCGACCGCTATACGGAGAACGTCGAGAACATATACAAAGTTACCATTAAGTTCATCATTGAAACTTTGATAAAAGGATTCGACAATGCTAACGTTACCGGAGCGAACGCCACGTGAACTCGTGAATCGGAAGAGTGAACGGAACTCTTTAAAGAGCCATAAAACACGACAAGTCACAGTGTATGAATATAGCTGGAAAATCGCGCGATATTACTTTTTCTTTGTTGAGGTCCAATAACTTACTTCGTAAGTGCCTCCTGGGTGACAAAGCGGATAAGTCACGTTCATGAAAATAATTTACATACTCAGTTGATTCGTTATTCGCCATGAAACCACTACCATCCTGTCAAGTATCCTTAAAAACTCTGTAAATACTCAGTCTTAAATTTTTTCGTAAATGTGACTTTTATGTTTTATTATTTGCACTCAGATTGATTCTATACTGGTTATTTGTCGGTAGGATCTAATAGTTTACGTATTATTTTTATAACAGTGTATTTCATTAAAAATTTGGAATCCCGCACTCTAGACAGAAAGTTAACTATGTTTTTTCCGCTGTTACTATAAAATGCCTGTAATAATTCTTCCTCGGAAGCTATATGTTCTTTTGATTAAGCTAGACAATGAAAATGACAATTTGTAATAAAATTCCAATTTTTCAATGGAACTTACTAACCTTATTAACCATGGACACAAAAATATTTCATTTTATTGAATTTACTATTCCTTTAAATAATCAGACTGATTATAATCTTCCATAAATTATAAGCCCAATAAGTTATTATTTTATTTTATCGCTGCATATATGTGAAAGTCGTGTCAAATCAACTATTATAAATATGATTAAATGTTACTGAAATGTGTCATGAAAATTATTTATTATTTATACCTATGAATAAAGTATAATTTACTAACTATAACCGGAAAACACGTTAAAATGTCAATTCATACTATATCACAATTAATTGATAATGAAGTTCATGTGTGTAGCTATTATGAATGTGTTCCATTTTAAATCATGCACTATCACTCAAAATCGTCAGTTTACATTCCTACCAACAGAAGTTACAAGACAAGACAATAAGATTCCTCAAATGATTACAAATTCATGTTTCAAGCATTGGAAATTGAATAAGTTGTCTCAGTTCACCGTCTTGTAATTTCTAAATATTAGTGTGAATAAATTGATCTGGAACAGATTTGGCTTTTTAATATTTGTTATTATTGTATATAGTGTATAGAAGGTATGGAACCAGTGTATATGTATATATTTATACTCATATAATCGGTTCAGCCATGGCTGTTGGATTATAACAGTTCCATTGTTTTTAATAAATAAAAATGACCACTCAATGTACTAAAACTTAGGATATTTTTGTTGTGGTAAATTAAAAAAAATAAAATGTTTTAATTACTTTGGTGTACAATCTAACAGCTATGTTTGTTGTTATATATGTTTGTGTTTTACGTACCTATGTAAGGAAACAAGAATTAAACGTAATATCTACCATAACGAATATATAATTTAGCATTGTTATTTATGTACCAAAGAAAATATAGACGGATGTAAATTTAATTTTTTAAACAATCATTTGAAGACCTACATTAAAATTTGTTTTATTATAAACAAAATAATAAATACAGTACAACCAATTTGTACTGGAGTATAGAGTAACCATTGCACAGAGAAAGGAAGTATTTTAGAAAGAGATAGACAATACGCTCGGTCGTGTATACTTTTCACTAGTGCTGTGAGGATCCGACAAAACTTGGATCCGAGTACCCGGATATCAAAATGAACCTATTAGGTTCATTGCAGGTAGCGAATACATATTTATTTACATCGAGCACGTGTTTCACATAAAAGGGATTGTTTTTGTTACCTACTTACCTACTATTTCTGTGAAATTGCCTTGTTAGCCGATGCTAAAAGTTGTTCATCAGAAATTTAAACATCAGAAATATGCCGACTGTTAATTACATGAAACGAAAATGCTTTGTGGATTATTTCATAATCACATTTATTTGGTTTTACTCAGAATATTTGAAGAGAACCGATCCGGATACTGAAATTCCATATCTAAAATTCCATATTCATAATCACATTCGAATCTAAGATCAGATGCTCAAATCCGTTTCCAAGATTCGACATTTGGATCCGGATTCGAGATCCAATACTAAGATTCGGATCCAAAATTCAATACTCAGATTCGGCTCCAAAATCCTATACTCAGATCCGGATCCAAAATCCGATACTCAGATCCAGATTCACAATCCGATACTCAGATCCGGATCCAAAATCCGATACCCAGATCCGGATCCAAAATCCGATACTGAGATTTGGATCCGAGATCCGGATAGTTCAACATTCAATTATCCGGATATCCGGATATTTTTGGATCCGAAACCGAAACTATTTGGATCCGGATCCCACCACTACTTTTCACTACGGTACCTCAGCTTGCTACTGTTCATCCAAGGTTATCCAACGGTACAAATTGATTTGTAGAAATGAAATAATATTTAAAATTCCTGAAATAGAAATAACAGGCCTTAAGCCAGGGTAATAGAATCGTAATGAAGAATTGGATAATTTTTATATCATCGGGCTCATATAGTTTTCGTTTTTTTTTGTTTCCTTATTGTTTACATTATTATTATTATTATTATACTTTATTAAAATATTTATTTTAATTTTTTTAATATATTTTTATAACTAATGTTATATTATATTATATAATGTTATAAACATTAATATGTTTAAGACACATTTAAATACAGAGTTATTTTTGCCTACCCTACAAATGACCGCCTTCAACATGCTGCCTCCTGTACGAGCGCTACTATTTTGATCTCCGAAACTACAAAAGCTACGACTTCGGTTAAATTAGACAAAAGTTGACAAAACAGTAGACCTACTTAACGATTCTTTTTTAACAAAATATGAGCCAAGGTCACTGGATATGAATGAACATATGGACATATGAACATATGAACATATACTACTATCAAATAATTAAAATTATTTGAAAACTTTTGCTATTTTCTCATTTATGCATGCATTTTTTTTTTTGGGAAAACAAAAAAATTCCTACTGCTAAGGTGACAACTTTTGTCTAATTAAACCGTAACTCTTATACAGAATTGTTTTTTTAAAGCAACCAATCAGTTTTGCTGGTTAACTAATAACTTTAGAGAAAAATAAATACACAGGCTACAGCAAGGAGGGGGACATAATTGTATAGTTGGTAAAATAAAATTATTAGGAGAGACCTAAAATTAAAATTAAGGCCAAAAAGTTCAAAAAACACTAACATGTTTACTATGGAAAATAAATTATACAAATTAAATTATTTATACACGAAAATTCGATTAATTTTTATTAGAGTGTGTTCAAAAACATTTTCTTGATTATGAAGACACATCTGTACCCTATTCATTAATTCAATTGAAGTAGCTGATCTGATTACTTCATAATCTAGTTCGCGAATGGCTACGCGTATTTTATTTTTACATTCATCTTCAGTAGTAGAGAAACGGAGAAGTCTTCATTTTTAGATACCCCCAAAGAAAAAAGTCCAGTGGCGTTAATTCAGGTGATCTTGCTGAACAAAGAATGGGACCATTAATGCCTATCCACCTGTCATCAAAAACATTGCACAATGCTAGACTCATAACATGCGCAATATGCCCTGGAGCAGAGCTGGGCAAAATCACGAACAAAGGGAATTAAATCACAATTCACAAATCAAACAAATATTTTTTTGTGACAATTCACAATTCCACTTCATTTTCGAAGTGAATTAATTCACAAAACAAAGTGATTTGTGATTTATTTATGTGAATTATAAATCACAAGCCTTTTTGTGAATTGGGGCTTGAGGCTTGGGGCTTGGAGCTTAAATCATATTTACAAGTACTACATATTATCAATTTATTTAATATTTATTTTTTTTAAATATTAGGTGCATTATTATATGCACAACCGTATGAAAACAGATGTAAGTAGATACGAGATGTGGCTATTAAATAGCGAGACTGACGGTGTTTTAACATTTCATTTTGATTTCATACCTATTTACTTATTATCACCTTCAATATACACCCCTCCTCTATCCCTACAATGCTCCATGCGAATCTTCCATTGTTCGAGAAAGTGCTGGAAGTCTTCTTCTGTCAGCTCCTACAGAACGCGTGCCGATTTCTCTTTCAACGCTCAAATCTTGTTGCTATTAAGGCAAATTTCACCTTAGGAAACAGACAGAAGTCGCACGGTGCAAGATCCGGCGAATAAGACATATGGTTCAACACTGCAATGCTGTACTTGGCTATAAACCTCTTGACAGACATTGCGGAATGAGCCAACGCATTGTCTTGATGGAGAACCCATGACTTGTAGCAGTTTTGCCAAGAGAAATGATTTAAGCCTTTTTTTAGCTCTAAAACAATTCACAAGCCCAAATCAATTTCTTTAAAGGTCTTAAGTCACAAGCCTGATTTGCGAATTTTTTTAAAAGACTTAATTCACTTGATTTAAATCAAGAAATATGATTTAAATCAATTTATAATTCCTTTTGATTTAAATCATGCCCAGCTCTGCCCTGGAGCTCCATTCTATTGAAAATAAGTGTGTATGTATTCTGCTATTGGTAAATTTTCCATATATTCTGTTATAAATTTTCAATGAAATTTAAATAAACCTCTCTAGTAATCCATTTTTTGTAAATTTGCTTCTGTCTGACTAAATAATTTTACTAGTAAATATAGGATCTTCTTGTAATTTAATCAATAACCATTCAAAAAATTCTTTTGAACTCATCACCTTCATGAAGACATTGTGTTAAAGCGTATTTATAGAGATGGAGTTTGTTTTTCTAAAACTTTGCAAACCGATCTCTGACTGATCTGGCACTGAGCTGCTACTCCCTTGTTGAAGCATTGGGATTATCAGTAAAAAATGCCAATATTGCTAGCTTATTACGTTCACCATCAGTCATTCTACGAGGACGTTGTCTTGCAGGCTTATGAAATGAACCAATAGTTTCTGCATTTCCAAGAATTGTTCTTATCATCTGACGAGTTGGGCGTATTTTTGTAAGAAAAAGTTTCAAAAATCTTCGTATAGTAGCAGATCGATTCCTTCTGCACTCCCCACATAAAACAATAATATTAAAATAATCTTTATTTGTTAATTCTTCCGATGCAAAGCCATTATTGACAGGAGTATCAATAAAACAAACAATAAATTCTTTTGTTTCAAAGCCCACCTGATAATAAACATGTTACTGTTTTTTATTTAACTTTATGACCTTAATTTTAAATTAACATGTCGCATCAGTGAAAAGGAAACATTTCGGGCTATCCAATCTAATAAAAAAGTACTCCTTCCAATTTAAGAAAATATAACTTTAATTCCCCCCACCACATCCCCATAATAATTTTATTTTACCAACCATACAATTTTGTGCCCCTTCTTGCTGTATAAGCCAATGTATTTATTTTTTTCTCTTAAGTTTTTAGTTAACAAGCAAAACTGATTGGTTGCTTTAAAAAACTCAGCCTGTATAAAAAACTCAACAATGACAACACATTGTTGAAAGACTGATTTATTACGTCTAGGAATTTAGTACCAATAAATCTTATCTAAATCCCTAATTTACTTCTGAAAATTTAACTTAAAAAAGTATATGTATATATATATATATATATATATATATATATATATATATATATATATATATATATATATATATATATATATATATATATATATATACTTTTGTAAGTTAAATTTCCAGAAGTAAATTAGTGATTTAGATAAGATTTATTGGTACTAATATATTTATTTTACTTTAGGAGTTCCTACTTGTACAGATTCTGAGCTAAGACTAACTTGAAATATACAAAGAATATTCCATGGCTAAACTACAACTACCTACAATGTAATAAGATAATTCACTAATTTCATGAGTTTTCAATCACTAAGCCACGGCTCCCGTGAACGAATAGGCGTCAACCGAATTTATCTGTCATAGTGTCTAACACAGCATCGATCCCAAGACTCCTATAACTCATAGGTATTGACAACGGGTTTCGTCTTTAGCGACACAGTCTGATTTTAAGGAAATCATATCACGAATTAAATTTCATGAGTTTTCAATCATATGAATGACTTTGAATTTGATAAATTTAAAGTTTATGACAGAAAAATTCGGGAGACGCCCGGACTCGAACCGAGGACCTTCAGCTTGCCGGGCTGATGCTTTAACCACTAAGCCACGGCTCCCTTGAACGAATAGGCGTCAACCGAATTTATCTGTCATAGTGTCTAACACAGCATCGATCCCAAGACTCCTATGACTCATAGGTATTGACAACGGGTTTCCTCTGTAGCGACACAGTCTGATTTTAAGGAAATCATATCACGAATAATCTTTAAATTTATCAAATTCAAAGTCATTCATATGATTGAAAACTCATGAAATTTAATTCGTGACATGAATTCCTTAAAATCAGACAGTGTCGCTACAGACGAAACCCGTTGCCAATACCTATGAGTCATAGGAGTCTTGGGATCGATTTATCAAATTTAGAGGCATTATTCTGCATTAGATTTTAGAAAATATCTTGCATTTAGCCGTATGCAAGTAGAAGTTGCTCTTGAACCTGGATGACATTCTAGTAACTTGAAACAAAATTCTGCTCATGATAAATATGCAATCTACGACGTTGTGAATGATTTTATGTAAAAAAATTACAGCAACAATATATCGCCTCTGCTCGAATGAATGTAATTGAAATGTATTCAGCAGTGTGGATTGGAGTATTCCTCTAAAAGGATAACAACCATCCAAGATGAAAGTTGCAAATATAAAAAATTTCCTCTGAACATATTCTAGTGATTTAATTTGATAACAATATAACGGAGTCCTTATTAAAGAACAGTACTCCAGATGAGGACGAACTAATGTGTTGTTCAATGGTGCTGGATACTCGTCGAGAAATAAATAAATACCAATCTCAAACGAAATATTTATTTCATAAAATGTTTGGGTACAAAAGAAGGCGCCTAAAAAATACAATATAAAATAAGTACATACTCAAATGATTACCTTCTAATCCCAATAAATAAATATTAGCGGCCTGATAACCGCTCTTGCCTGGTGACTGACTGTGTCGCGTACTTTATCTTTAAAATACAATTGAAAATGAAATTTTATTTTATGTCAAAAATCTCCGGCATTCAACAACATAAAACAAAACATGACTGAAATCGTTGCACGGTGATTGAATCGGCTTGCTTGTATTTCCCTAAATGTATTGCTTACTTCTCAACATAATGTCACAAATAATAGACGCAAGGTACTTGCACCAACAAACATCTCAGAATTGCGAATCAGAAAACCAAGGCATCTAAGGGCAGTTGCTACTTTTATTTCAATGTGTTTGGTAAAAGATAATTTTGAATCAAAAATGACTCCTAAGTCCACTGTCGTATCTGGCCTGCTTAAAACAGAGTTATTTATTGAATAGTCAAAACTAATCGGGTTTAATTTGTTTGAAAAACTCATACAGTGGCATTTGGAGATATTCAGATGAAGTTTGTTACTGCAGCACCACCTGAAAATAAAATCGAGATTTTTTTGCATCTTCAGATAATCATTGAAGGAAGAGACACACACAACAGTTTTAGATCGTCTGCATATAGTAAGTGCTCAATGTCAATATTAACAGTAATGTCATTGATGAAGATGTTGAAAAGTAGAGGCTCTAAAACTGAACCTAAGGGAACACCAGATTTTTGTAGAAAATAGTCAGACTGAAAACCCTTTACATTAATGAATTGAAATCTATTATGGATATATGACGAGATAAGCTGCAAGAGGGAGTCAGAGAAACCAAAGAGATTAAGTTTCTGTAAAAGAAGGGAATGATCTAACTTATCAAATGCCTTGGAAAAGTTCATGTACACGACGTCCACTGGAGCGTGTGTGTTGCTTTTTCTAGTTTGGCCGGGCCCAGTCTAATAGGTAGTAATCCAATATTTTCTGTTATGTTTTTGATGATCGATCCCAATGTGAACAACCTGTAAGAGTATTAAATTGATAAGTCATTTGTCTAGAGCGTTTTATATTCGAAAGATGGATTTTTCCATTGTATTCTTGTCCTTAGTTTCTAATTTAGTAGTTTTAAAATTTTTATTAATTGATTTTAATTTCTCGGATTTAAATTAATTTTTTGTTTTCTGTTGTTTTTGTTTATTTTTTACACTTCTTTAGCAATTTTAGGTAATTCTTCTCTGATTTCATTACATTTGCAAATTATTTTGATTTTATTTTGAAAAATAATATTTTAACATAAATTTTTTGTTTTGTTTCTATAATTTTCCATATAATTATTTACAAGTTGCTTATCAATATTTATATTGAAAGAGGAATTTGTTTACAGGTGACCGAATATGATTTCGGGAGGTTTTATTTTCGTAACAGAGTGAATTGTATTGTTGTATGCCAAAAGAGCATAATTTACTTTAGCTCCAATTGTTTCTTTAGAAAATTCGGTCTAATTGTTGAACAATCTAATGTGTTCCATGAGTGTCGAATGAAAGCGTTCTATAATTCCGTAAGATGGATTTTGTGAACTAATAAAATAAGAATGAATTTTGTGTATGTCTAAAAGTTCTTTAACAACTGAGTTTCTGAATTCTAGTCCATTATCAGAAATAATTTGCTCTGGTATACCATGATGAGTGAATTGTTTTTTCAAGTTATTAGCTACTTCGATACCTTGCCCGGAATGAAGTTTATAAGCCTGAGCGAATTTGGAAAATGAGTCAACTATTGTTAAAAATTTAGAGTTCTCTAGTGTTATCTTATTTACGTTAACAATTTCAAAAGGTTTAGTTGCTGTCGGTGTTATATTAAATTTAAGGGTTTTCTATCATATTTGGTAAGATGACATAATTCACAATTATTAATATACTTTTGAACCATATTTCTTAATTTTGTCCAGTACTAAATTTGTAAGGTCAATACTAGAGATGCGCATTTTCTGAAAAAATGAAACCCTGCCCGAACGGTAACCATCAATGAACCAACCCAACCCGACCCGACCCGACCGGTATCTGTTCCGAACCGACCCGAACCCGACCCGACCCGACCGATATCTGTTCCGAACCGACCCGAACCCGACCCGACACGAAATGAACAAGTCTGACCCGAACGGTACCTGGCCCGAACTGAACCAGCCCGAACCGAACCAACCCGACTTGAACGGTACCGACCCGAAATGAACCAACCCGACCTGAACGGTTCCAACCCGAAATGAACCAACCCGACCTGAACGGTACCGACCCGAAATGAACTGGCTCGACCCGAACCCGACCCGAAGTGAAAAAATCTTTGTTTACCTAAACAAAAACTAATATCAATTTTAAATGGCACGAGAAATACACCTATGGCTATAGTCTCACCACGCCAGAAATGATTACTTACGTGTTGACGTCTGGTAAACACCCGCACGGTAACATATCATTAGCTTTTAAATTATAACTACGTATTTTAATGAACCTGTTTCAGTAAATATTATAATACAATAACTGTTTTTGAAACTAATATTTTGCCTTCTATCAGTAAAAATGAGTTTAAAGGGTAAATGTACGATCAACCTCGCAAGAAATTAAAGCAGGGACGTGTTTCAAGTATAGCAATTAAGCTTGAAGCCAAATCAGCATTACCATTTAAAATTTTATTTATTTGTATAATTCTTTTTAAATCCAACGTTATTTTTATTTCTCTATTACATACTTTCTTATCTGTTTTTCACACAAACGAACTATACTTCGCTTCAAAATGGGCTGGAATTATAAATCAGTCCGTCAAACATAGTATTCCAATGGCGCGTCAATAAATTGTTGTTTGTTGATGATTCTCAAAAGAACTGAATTCGATAGAGATCGACCGTTTCAGCTCCCAATTATTTTTTACAGATCAGCTGAAGTCACTTTATATTAAAATAAATATAAATTTTGCAAATTTGCAGATAATATAAATACATAAACAAATCTCCATGAAAACTTCTCTCTACGGCTATGCAAGTCTTCAAAAGGGATTATTGAAAGTTTTAGTGAGGTCTTTCTATTGTTAGATATAGCTAGAGAAGTAAATTTTGTTCAGATACAAAGTGGGTGGTGCCCTAGTAAAGTTATATCTAATATTTTTAGTGAGTTTACTTGCCGCATCCCTGACAAAAATCCAATAAAATTATTACAAATGTTGATATATTATACCAGCTCATTTCGAAACGAAGTACAATGAGAAATTATACAAAATTCAAATCAAAGAGAGAGATAAAAATTACCTGGGATTGGGTAAATTATATAATAAAACTGGAAAATATCGAGTAAAGTAAATAGATCTGAATTTCAAACTCAACCGACTATAATTATTTCTTCGATAGCCAATGAAATATTTTGAACAAACATTCAATAAATATATATTCCTTATAATTTTAAATCGATATTCTTTTTCAAAGAACTCTTGATTTTACTTTTTCATTTTAGAGAGGTTTGAAGTTTGAAGGAACATCTGGTTGTCGTTTATTATCCCGTTATAGCCATTGTTATTATTTCAAGTATAATTCGCAATTCCGGCAATATACCTGGGAATGGGAAAATTCTTTGGTATAACATAGAAGGATACCTGGTACCAAAATTAGAAATTACACTTCCACCGTATTTGGTCATCTGGATGACATAAAATTTTATAATAATCTCTTCTTGCATGAATTGTGTCACATGAACTGCCGTCCGTACGATTATAGAAATGAACAGAGATGAACCAACCCGACCAGACACGAACCCGATCCGAACCCGAGCCGAACCCGGAGCTGAGAGAACTCGTACTGAACCAGCCCGACTTGACGGGAACCAACCCGACGTGAACGGTACCTGACCCGAACCCGACCCGACCCGAATTTGAACCAACCCGACGTGAACGGTACCTGACCCGAACCCGACCCGACCCGACCCGAACTGAACCAACCCGGCTCGAAATGAACCAACCCGTGCTGAACGGTACCTGAACTGTACCGACCCGAACCCGACCCGACCCGAACTTATCCAGCCCGACCCGAACTGAACCAACCCGACGTGAACGGTACCTGACCCGAACCCGACCCGAACTTTATATTTGGATATAAAATCGACCCGAAACCCGACGGTGGTTCGGGTCGGGTCGGGTCGAGTTTCGGGTTCGGGTTGAAATGCGCATCTCTAGTCAATACCTCTGTAGTTTGTTTTTCTTGTATGATAGTTATTTATGATTTCTTATATTTCTTCTTCGTTAGTAACGTCTGCAAATATTGTATACATTTGACCATGTGTATTTGTGAATTTTTGAATTATTTTTGGAGAACTAGGTATATTTTTTCATATAATTCATTTTTGAAATATAAATAGTATTTTACTTTTACGAGGATATTCTTTAAGGTATTAAATCATTTATTTTCATAATTTAGTTTCGAAAATTGTACTAGGATTCTTTGTTTTGTGTTTGCAAAGAGTTTTAGAATTTTGAGAGAATTAGGGTTGAATTCTACTTCAGATATGATTATCTGATTTTTACCGAAGTTAACAGGATATTCAGCAATAGGTAAGCCGATTACTGGGTTCTCTTGTTTAGAATAAATTGTGACTTCACTATTGTTATCATTATGTTGGTCGTTGTTTACGACTGTAGTTTGAGTATCATCTCCTACTTCAACAACTAAGAATTGGTTATCGTCTTGATTATTAAAATTTATACTATTTTCTAATTCTTTATTAAAATTGTCCATGAATTTTTGGAATAACTGCTCTCGTTCGCAAGCAATTCTGGGTTGCTTAAATTTTGTATTTTATTCTTTAAACAAAAGATTCTTTATTTCAGTAAAGTGCAAAGTACGTCTTGTTTTGTTGGTTTTTTGTAATAATTTTCTTTAGTTATTAAATATATTATGAAACGGTTCTTTTCTTTTAAGTAAATTAAGTTATGGAATTGAGGGTTTTGGGATTCGAGTTTATAGATATTTTGAAATTTATATTTAAATTGTTTAGCAATTCCTTTTGACATTTTTAAGTCTTTACTGATACAATGTGTTAGGCTGTAGTCTGCCGGTGCATTAAATAAGTTTTCAACTACCTCAATAATGTTTGTGTGGGTCAGTTTGTCTGATTGTTTTTTCGTTAAAAAATCTTGGTATTGCGCTAGGACATATTTGCTTTAATATTGTTTTAATACATTTTGAATTTTGTCATCATTTTCTCGCGGAATTCGGCTTAAGGCGTCTACACTTTTATTTAATTTTCCTTTTTTGTAAATTATTTCATAATCATATTCCTCGAGTTTCCAACAAATTAATTTTTGGCTACAATACTTAAAGGAAAATGACCACTGTAATTTATTTGTTACTCTGCACAACAGAAAGTAAATCCCAATTACAGTACAGGGGACCTACAGCTTATAGTGGAATCCGAACCACTCAGACACAATCGCATTTTTTTTATATAAGTAGAAGTCAGTGAGATTTGAACGCACGACCTCTTGCTTACTAATTAAGAAACGCAAGTTTTACCTCGCTTTTATCCACTGAGCTACGATTGCCTGTAATGTAATGGTCTGTGATCTGTACAAATTGAAAATTTCCGTCCAAAAAGATACACCCGAAGATATTTTGTTACCCAATGTATATCTAAAAGTTCATTTTCGATTGTAGAATAGTTCATTTCAGATTCATTAAGCGTTGTGCTAGCGTAAACAATTGCCAGGTCACTGCCTATCTTACCTTGTGATAAGACGGCACCGAGTGCCACATTGCTTATATCGCATGTCAATATATTTTTTTTTCCAAAGTCGGGGTATTATAGTATCGGTTCATTTGTTTGTAATAGTTTACATGTCTCAAAACATTGTATTCTGAATTTAAATGTCAATGGTCGCGTCTTTTTTTGGAAATTTTGTCATGGGTTTGGTGATTTTTATGAACATCCTATAATATCCGATAAACCCTAAAAATCCTTTAATTTGTTTTGTCGTGGTAGGTAATGGGTAATTTAGAATAGCTGAAATTTAGGCGGAGTTAGGTTTAACGCCTGCACGGATTTTACATTTCCAAACTAAATTATATTTACGCAGTCATTATTTTTTACTAATAGCATTTGACGCACAAGCATCCATTTAAAACACCTACATAAAGCTGTCATTAAAAATTTCATCTCTAAATTTAACGGGGAGCAAAAATGCGAGGGTTGAACAATATTTACTAAATTCAAGGGCAGCAATTTGAATACTCAAACCCGAATATTTAACTAATATATATATATATATATATATATAGGCGCACTCGGCATCTGACAGCAGACGCTTTAAGCTTTAAAATGAGCTCTTGGTCGATTTTTTTGATTGCTTCTAATTTTGGTCGTAGCTTTGATCCGGTTGACGCGGATTGTCCCATATATATATATATATATATATATATACAAAGGAAGGTCCATATATTTGCTCCCTGAATATAAAGTAGGCCAGATAATAAAATAAAACTTAATATTTTCTATTTGTACATCTGTTATAAGTATAGTTATAAAATTTGAACAGTTTCGTATAAATAGTTTAATTTTTATTATTAAAGGAGTGAGGTGAATTGTTTTAAATATTAAACTGTGGACAAAATTAAATATGAGCCATCATAAAGTTTGTGACAATACAGGGAAAAAGGCCGCCAACCATACGGGATGAAATGTGAGTAGTATATGGTGAGTCTACTCCCTCCGACTATACAATTAAAAAGTGATCCAAACTGTTTAAATGGTGTAGAGAGTCCTTAGAAGATGACCTTCGCTGTGGTCGATTTGTTGAAGCCACTACAGGAGAAAATGTGGATAAAATGATGCCGAAGTAGGAAGCCAGAAATTGACTTGCGATCAGAATCGCTTCCCCAGTCGGCGTCTGCGAAGCATCTCAGGCTCTCTCGTGCGTATTTCCGGTAGCATAGTCCGAAGTCCAGTGTTCCTTGTAAATAGCGAAGTATCATCTTCAGTCCTCTCCAAAGGGATATTGTCGGCCTCTCTTGGTATCTGCTGTAGTGATGAACTGCTACATTCAGGTCAGGTCTCGTTGTAAGGGTGGTGTACAACAGACATCCAATTAGTTCCCGAAATGGCACGTTCTTCAATGGCTCCTCATCTTCGTTGCTTAATATGTGTTTGACTTCAATCGGTGTTTTAACTGGGTTACAGTTTTCCATGTCGAACCTTTTGAGAAGGTTTCTTAAATAGGTTGGTTGACTCATGAATAGTTCTTCGGAAGTCCTCTGAATGTTGATTCCTAAGAACGTGTGAAGTTTTCGCAGATTCTTCATGTCAAATCTTTTCATCAATTTGTCCTTAAGATCATCTATATGGGCTCTCAGGTTTCCGGCAATGATGAGATCATCTACGTATAGTAGTAGATATAGTCTCAAATCATTAGTATGACGGAAATAGAGGCATTTGTCAGAATCAGATCTTTGCAGTCCAATCTTGATTATGAAGGCGTCGAAAGTCGCGTTCCATTCCCTAGGGGACTGCTTTAGTTCGTAGAGTGTTTTATTTAACTTGTAACCCTCTCATTGAGCACATCCTTTTGCTACCAAACGAGCTTTATACCTATCGATGTGTCCATCGCTATCGCGTTTAATTTTAAAGACCCATTTAAAGTTAATAATTTTCTTACCAGTAGATGCCCTTACCATTTCCTACGTTTCATTTTTGGTCAGGGCATTCAGTTCCTCCTGAACTGCATTCATCCACTGCTTCCTTTCGTCGAAGATGGGTATATCCTCGAATGAACCAGGTACTTTGTCTACAAAGGATTCTGCGAAGCAGGCGATAATAGCATAATCTTCTAAGTAGCGAGGTTTCGTCCTAGTTCTAGTGCTTTTTCGAAGAGTCTCCGGTTCAAAGTGGTCCACGGTGTCTCCAACAGAGTCTTCTGATGGTTCCTTCTGCGTTGAGCTTCCTCTGGATTCCTCTTCTCCAGGTAGATTGTCCGTTGCTTCCTCCTCTGATCCTTGATCGATTTCGTCCGGTTCCTCTTCGTAGATCCAGTCCTTGCTCGTCGTTCCCTCGAACGTAAATCGAGATTCTTAGAAAATGACGTCCTTCCCGTTGATCAGCTTCCGTTTTTCCGGACTCCAAAGCACGTAATCGTTTGAACAATATCCGACCAAGTAGCATCTCAAAGTCTTTGACTGAAATTTTTCTCTGATGAGCTCCTTGGGAACGCGCAAGAACGCGATACAGCCAAAAACTCTAATTTTTTTAGATTGGGCTTTTCGTCAAACCACCTAGCTGCTGGCACCTGTCCATTCAATGCCGAAGTAGGGCTTCGGTTGATAAGGTAGACAGCGCACAGTACTGCTTGAGACCAAAAAACTTTCCCGAGTTTGGAGTTAAGGAGCATACACCTGGCACGTTCTAGAATAGTTCGATTTATTCGTTCGGCCACACCATTTTGTTCCGGTGTGTACCTGATTGTGAACTCGAACTGGATTCCTTTTGTTTCGAAAAACTCCTGAATTTCTTGCGAAATATATTCTCACCCATTATCGCATCTAAAACGGTTGATCTTGAGATTGAAGCGTGCAGTAGCCATTGCCTCGTTGACCTTAAAGTAGTGAAGGACTTCCTTCTTCGATTCCATAGGATAAGCCACTGTGAAATGAGTGTAGTCGTCGATGAAGGTGACGATGTATCTCTTCCCATCCTGTGAAGTTGGGTTGATCGGTTCGCAGAGATCACTGTGGATTAGTTCCAGTGGTCGTCGAGTCCTTTTCCTAGGTTGGTCATGAGGTTCCTTAGCCTGCTTTCCTTCTATACAAGTATAACATCTAGTCCGTGATTCCTTGTCTTCTCTGATCTTCATCCCGTCGACGAGATGCTGCAACTTGTCCAGGCTATTGAAGTTGAGATATCCCATTCTTCTATGCCACAGGTCCAGACTTCCTTCTGTTTCGCAGATTTCGGCTTCCTCTTGATGGGATGACAGTTTCAACACGTATAGCTGTCTCAGATTTCTTTTAGCAATCGCAATTGCTTTACCGTTTTTGAATATAATACCCTTTCCGTTCTTGAACGTAACTTCCAATCCATTCAGCTCTAATTTGCGTACCGATAGTAAATTATGCTGAACTTCTGGAACGACTAGAGCATCTTTAATTGTTATAAGATGTGCTTTACCTTCCACATTTACGTATCCCTGAATATCACCTCTCACATTTGATTCCAAAAATTACCCTGATTTTGCCACTTTTATTTGAATAGGTTCTTTAAGTTTCCTCAAGTTTGTAGCGAGTGACCCGGAGTTCACCAGATGATCCGTCGCTCCTAAGCTCAAAACCCAGCAGCTACTCATTTTTAGGTTATGACGTGCGCGTGTTTCCAGTTGGTTTTCAACTACAACCAAATTTCACTGTATTTTGTCACTCTCAATTCCACCTGGGCCCATAACCTGTTGAGTTGCTCGGTGTGGCGAGTGACAAAAAACGACAGGAATTATACGAAAAAGTTTATTAAGGAAAAAATACAATTAAATGTGCACTCACACAAAAACCGTTACTAACATATATATTACAATAGAGCATCATCTTAGTGAGAGAGAAATAATATAAAAGTGTCTATGTTGTGCTGCTCTCTGGGTTATAGCGCCAATTACAAAAATAGGTGCACCGATAGTAATTGCTATCCAACAAATGAAAAAGTTAATTTTAGACAATTCAAGGCTCAAGAAGAAAGAGATAGCAAAAATATGTGGCAAATTAGAAACAACAGTTTTACGGATCCTTTATGATCATCTCGGTATGTCCAAGGTCTCTGCAAGATGAGTGATTGATTACTAGCACCTATTCAAAAAGGAGCGCGCCTGACCACATGAAGCGGGTTTGTGTAAATGTGTAGATATAATCCAGCAGAAATTACTAATAAAATTGTAACAGGGGATCAAACCTGGGTTCATTTTTATGACCCAGAGTCGAAAAAAGAATCGATGTGTTGGCACAGAGCACTTCAAGAAGTTTAAAGTTGCGCAGTCAGTTAGAAAAATTATGGCAACAATATTTTGGAACTCGCAAAGAATTCTGTTAATTTATTATAAAGAAAAAGACACAAAGATCACAGGTGAATACTATGCTAATATTTTACACTGTTTGAAAAAGGCCGTCACAGAAAAGCATCTTAGAAAAATAGGCGGAGGCGTGCTGCTCTTGCATGATAATGCTCCTGTCCGTAGAGCTCGTACAGCAGTATATATATATATATATATCTAAGATCGTTTTTTCTTTTTAACGTATACAAATATCTACCTGAATAAAGAATTACACACGTCAAGTGACTCTCACTGAATCAACCACGTGTAAATTAGTGCGAAAAAAAAGTGCGAAGTGCCAACCAGTTTTTCCTGAGAAGGAAATAGATTATCAGCTTTACCATCAACAACGCAGGTAGAGCTCTTATGGGAGCTAACGCTCCCCTGTTACACTTAAAACACCATCCCTTAAGGTTAAATGATATCCATACGCGCGAAGTTCAAAAGGAATATAAAAGATTTAATTGATTTATTGAATACTGTTTAATGTTACAAGCTCTTCAATGAAAATAAATTTATTTTTTACCCAAAAAAATATTTTAAACATTATTTTAACTGTAACTTTAGTACTGAACCTGTTTTTATATTAAAGTTTACAATAAATATTAACAATAATATTATCTATAATATATGTGAAAATAAAAAAAAATAAACTTCGAAAACTATTTTTAAAATGCAAAAAACCTACTTTTTCCATACATTTTCATTTTTTTCTTCAATACTAGATATGTTTTTTAAATTAAACTTTAATCCCTTATGGGGAATCATATTACAAATAACATATGTTAAAAGAATCCAAAAATGAACTTCGACAACATAGTTAAAAAAAATGAAATATTTTGTTTTATTTTTTTTGCAAGTGTGTAAAGTTTATTTTTTGAAACATGTTATATAACTGTACATATTTATACATTTTACCTAAAAATTTGAAGAATATTTCGTGTTTTATATAGAAGATATTCACAATTATAACAACTGGAATAAGTATTTATGCCGTAGAATAGTTTGTGCTAGAGTGCCTACAATGAGAGTGATGACAATAGTGGTCTTCATTTTCATTGGCTGCGCCATATTTGTGCCAATCTGTTGCTGTTTTAGCTTGTGTGGTATAGGAAGTTTGTGATTGTTTGTAAATTTTTGTTAAATTTAATTAGTTAAAATTGTTTAATTTAGTGTACTGTTTATTAGTACGTGTTAGTTTTTATATACTTAGTAGTTTTAGTACAGTTTAAGTGCTTATTAGGACACAATTTGTGATAAGTAATTGAATAAAATATTAAGGTAAGTAACATAAACCAAATTTATACAATAAATAAATATAATGTAAAGTTTTGTAAACAATAATGGCCAGTTGTACCTCTATTATTTAGGAATTAAGCATTTTTTAGATTAATTGTATCAAATCGAAATCAAATTGTCAAATGACACATAACCTTTGCTGCTGTCATTATTTAGGTTGGACATTTAGAGAATTCTTAAAATTTTATTAGCTACTAAACCTGATCAGTAAGTTTAATTGATGCATGCATATTAGTAATTATTGTGGATAACAAAAATAATAAAACGATTTGTTTTATTTCGTCTTAAAATTGCAGGTAAAAAACTGGCTCGTAAGAAAATATTGTATGCCCGTAAATCATTAATGTCTACCACTTTATAATTTGAGTTTTTTTCTTTCTTTTTTGTTATTGTAATCTTTTTGTATACATATTTAGAGTATCAACCATTTATTCTATATTTCAATGTACTTATACAACTCAATGGAGTCATTTTTTATACAATAAATAGTATTTCTTCTGGTAATGTAAAATTTATTGGTTTATTTTATTTATTATTGGTCTTTTTTAATTCATACTAATGATTTGAAATGAAATATTTCATCTTATGCATGAATTCTGTTCTGACAGTAATTATACTTTTATTTAAATATAATGATTTTACTATCATTTCATTAGTCTATATATATTTTTTAATTTTCAAATATGTCTATGCTGGCAATTTATAAATAAAAAATATATTAAATTCAAGTAATACATTCGTAAGATAATATTTTAGTGTTTTGCCCGTATACAATCCATGTTAAATTGGCACAAATATGGCGGCCGTAACCGTATGTCATCACTCTCATTGTAGGCACTCTAGTTTGTGCAAGCAAGTGGCGCTGAGTAGCTATAGCGGCGAAAAGATAAACTATAGTGGCACTTTCAAAATAGTAGAACATGAAGCGGATGGCAAACCAACGCGGTGGCAATGGCGGTGTCGGTGGCGGCTAAAGTGGCGAACTCATCGACGCATACTGATGCGGTCTGTTTGAGGAGATCGCCTGTAGTATTGCGCTAAAATATTTACAGTGCAATGGACGTTGGACGGGAAATGGAAAAAAAATGCTATTATATACTGGACGAAGATGAAGTAAAACGAAAGAAATTTAGAAATTTTGTCTTATAATCTATCTTTTTTTTCACATTATTGTAATTCGGATTTGCTAAATCATATAATATATATTTATGTATCAAGGGTGAATATAGTATTTACCGCCGCCAAGTACTTTTTTTTAGTTTTTATTATATTGATATTTTGAACATTTGTGTCGTTTACATTTTTGTTACGAGGTTAGACACTTCTGTAATTCAGATTTTTGTATGAAAAGACATGTTTTAATGTTGAATATAACAATGTGCTTGAGCCCATATATTATATCAGAAACTTTTGACTAAGATGTAATTAGGATTTTTCGGTTCTCCTTCTTAAATAAACCCTTAATGTTTCAACTTTATATAACTTACGTTTCTTAGTTTCTAAGAATGTACTTGAGCCCACCTTTTATATCAGAACTTTACAACGCGGAAAACATTAGGACTTGTAAGGGAAAATGTTTTTGTACTTGGCCTGAACTTATCAGTTGTACTGATTTTTTTTTAGTTATATCACATTCCTTTTCTAAAAAAGTAAAAAAAAAATTTGAGGAATTAATTTTTTTTTTAATTTAAAAGAATTTTGAAATTTTTTAAAACACTTGCAAAAGCAAAATAACGTACAAAATTATTAAAATATTGTTTATTTATTTATTACTAACTTATCAGTTGTACTGATTTTTTTTAGTTATATCACATTCCTTTTCTAAAAAAGGAAAAAAAATTGAGAATTTTTTTTTTTAATTTAAAAGAATTTTGTCATTTTTTAAAAAACTTGCAAAAGCAAAATAACGTACAAAATTATTAAAATATTGTTTCGCGTGGTCTACAATTTAATGCGAGTACCCGATATGCGTAGCAATGCAACTGAAAGAAATAAAGTATTTGTATTTAATTCTGTTTATTGTAGTGCTTTTGGATACTCAATATTTTTTTTTCTCTTTGGGCATACAATAATAAATCAGAAGGTTTTCCGACGAGTGAGCATGCCACATACAGCTGTCCATGTGAGAAGCATGGATTTTCCAAATTTAGTCCACACACTTATAGCGATTGTCCCCGTGCTTTGTTGATGGTCATTGCAAATGCGAGTCGTACCGGAAACTGCAAACGTCTGAATTCGAATGGCATAGGATTGAAGCTTTATTATACCTATATTGGTTCTCGTCTGTACCTATACCAAATTTGAATCGAATCAGTGCAGTACTTTTCAGAATAGCTAGCGGTCATTTTGTTTCAAGACGGCGGCCTGTAGCTTTATTAAACCTATATGTTAAGATTGGTTCTCGTCTGTACCTATACCAAATTTGAATCGAATCAGTGCAGTACTTTTCAGGATAGCTAGCGGCCATTTTGTTTCAAAACGGTAAACTGAAGCTTTATTATACCTACATGTTAAGATTGGTTCCTGTCTATGCTTATACCAAATTTTAATCGAATCAGTGCAGTACTTTTCAAGTTAGCTAGCGGCTATTTTGTTTCAAGATGGCGGACTGAAGATTTATTATGCATGTATGTTGAGATTGGTACTCGTCTATACCGATACCAAATTTGAATCGAATCAGTGCAGTACTTTTCAGAATAGCTAGTTAGTTAGTTAGTTAGTAATCTGTGGGATCGGTTCACGACCCGATGCACCGCGGCCTCTCGGACCTATTGTGCTTTCCCATGGTCTCTTACAATGTAGGAGTTACGCTGTTCCCTATGAGGTCCAAGCAGTCGCTCCATGCCATTGTGTGTATTTCATCCAGTTCTAGTTCCGGAGTCCCAAATTTTTGGTATCTCTTTATTGCTAGAGCCTGACATTCACAAAGGAGATGTAACGGAGTTTCCTCTCCTTCTCCACATTTACTGCATAGCGGGCTTTGAGCTACTCCCAATGTATGACTTATACAATTTTAATTGGAAATTGTGTTTTTAAAAATTTATTTATTTTACATACACAAGTTACAGGTATAGTTCTCAAGACAGACTGATTGCGGTTTGTAACAAGATTCGCTCTTTTATAAACTTACTATTACTAGTCAGCACATTCCTTGGAGTGCGCTGTAACATGAAGTTTCTTAGTGATAATGATATACATAACTCCTCCGCCCTAAAAGGGAACTTCGTTTGTTACAGTTTGGAGATTTTCCTTTTTTAACAGTTTTTTTGAACATTGTATTTTATGTTTACATAAGATTAAACAAATAGTTACTATTATAACAATAATAACAACAGAATTAATTAAAGTATGATTATTAACATCATCTTCAACCTTTATATCATTTAATATTGGCGTTTCTTTAATTACAATATCTTGTTTATTAATTTGTTTCAACTCAATTGTTTTATTACTTAATTGTCTGTCCTTAATTTTAAATTTAATATTTTCAAAAATTATTTCTTTAGCATTAGTTATATAATTTTCCAATTTATAATTATTAATTATACAATTTTTATTTGTTTTAAATTTATATACTCCTTTAATTAACTTATGTTTCACATATTCAGAACACTTAATATCTAAGTTTCTTTCATTCTTACTTATAATAATAATAATATTAGAGTTCTCAATTTTTATTAAAATAAATCCTTCAGTAATCTTATGGTACTTACATTCATTATTATTATGCCTATTAACAATTTCGTTCAAACATTTATTAGCTTCTACATAATTGGTCTTACAGTAAAAATTTTGTTTTAATTTATTACAGTCATTAGTTAGCAATAGTTGATCTCCTTCTTGAATTAAAAATTCTTTATTTTCATTTAGCATAAACATTTCGTTTCCACTAATTATGGGGATTGGAGTTATTTGCAGTAATTTCCTTTCAGGTTTATTTTCATACACGGGAATTTCTAATAAGTATTCTATTTTATTATTATTTAATTTACAGTGACTTGAAATCTGCGAAGTAATGTCCCAAAATTTTATTCCTGGATTAATTTGGTTAATTATTTGTTTTAGTTCTTCTAAAGATATTATTGAACTATGGATCTTATTTAAGTTGCAAAATGTCAAGCTAGTTTCAATTTCGGATATGATCTCAAGTAGATTTATGGTTAATAATATCAATTGATTAAATATATCTTTAATCACCCAAACGTTTTGCCAATTTATAGTTTCTTGCATGAAAGTATCTATTCGAGTTTCCAAAACCAATTCATTGTGTTTAATATTTTCAATTTGTTTATTAAATTTATTAATCATTTCTTTATTTAATCGAATTGTTTCAAAATTTTGAGTTTGTAATATTTCTTGATTTTTATTTATCTTTTCAAATAATTTATCATATTTTTCGGCATCTTCAGCATCTAAATTTCCAGTTATGGCTTTTATAATTCCTCCCATACCATTAATTAATCCTCTTTTATTTCTTTTATGGGTGAACAGGTTACTTATTTTAATAGCTAATCTATCATAGTTAAAGTTTAATATATTTTTATATGTTTCTACTTCTCTAATATACGTATCATTACCATCAAATTTTATTTCAATATTATTTTTATATTTACCTATCTTAAAGTACTCTTCCTCTATATTCTTAATATCGTAATTATAATATGAATAATATGAGTTTATATATGTATATACATTGCCCAAATCCACGATGTTTATACCGGGATTGTCGGTGATTAGCTCTAATTCCTCATGGTTTCCTTTTATGCAGGTACATCTGCAACAAAGAGTCGGGGCTTCTTAATCTTATCAATTTTGTGTTTACCTTTATTCGTTACTTTAATTACGCCTAATTTAGGGTTGTATTGTTCGATTTTATGGATTTTAAAAAGTGGTTTCTTAAATTTTTGTATTCTTCTTTTACCTTCTTTGATTAATATTTTATCTGGTAATTTAGCTGGTCTATTTTCTAATTTATTTTGTGCTAAAAATCTCTTATTCTTCTCTACTTGAATATTTTCTTTAATTTTTCCATGTAAAATTTTGAGTTTATTTTTATAATTAATTAAATAGTCATCTATAGTAAATCTAGTTTCAAAAATGTTCTTATCTTTATCCGCTCCGAATAATATTTCGTTAGGAGTAAATTTAGTAATTGAATTAATAGAATTATTATAAGCTATCACAGCGAAATTTAATTTATTCTCAAATTTGGTATTTTCAAAGATTTTATTTTGATTAATTAATCGGAGATGTTCGATTATGGTGGAATGAAACCTTTCAATTAATCCATTGCTTTTTGGGTTATCGACACATGTTATGTGGGTATTTATTTTATAGATTTTGAGTAATTCTTTTACAAGGTTGTTGTTAAATTCAACTCCGCTGTCGTGTATTATTTTATTCGGTATTTGATATTTACTAAAAAAGTTTAACAAACTTTCTGTTATATTTATAGCGTCTATTGTTTTCATAAAATAAATTTGTGCAAATTTAGAAAAAGCGTCGATAATTGTCAGATATTTCCTTTTTTCTAAAGTCAGTATATCTATATGTACTATGTCAAAGGGATATTTACTTATTTCTGTAATATTATCGTTTAGTTGAAACGGTTTTCGTTCGTACTTGTTCTGTTGACACAGTTCACAGTTATTTATGAATTTTTGAATGTCAAAGTGTAATCTTGGCCAATAGTATTTACGTTTTAATCTCATAATTGTTTCGGATATGCCACGGTGATTTGTCTTTCCTAAATGATAATTTGTAATAATTTCTAATTGATCGTTCGTATTTTCAATATCTTCTAATACTTCTTCACATTGTATCAGTCGATATGAATCTTTAGTAAATTTGTTTTGCAAAATTTCGTTTATTGTCAAAACTATATCTTTTTCTATAAGACAATAATAATTAATTTTAGGTACGAGATATTCTTTAATAAACTGAAATATTTCTTCCTGTAAGTCATTTTTATTTAAGGTAATTATTAATCTCTGTTTGGTTTGTGCGAATAATTTTTTTAATTCTACTTTGGTCGGTTCGTTATGTGCTTTGACTATTATTTGGTTCTTGCCAGTGTTAATACAACCTTCTTTGTAAGTAATTCCGTTAACTTCATTTTCATCTGCAGAGTGACATGTTTCTAAATCTTCGTTATCAATTTGTACTATTATACTTTCATTATCGTTTATAAAAACTTCTGGTTTTAATTCATGAACTATTATTTGAATATGAGTATCTTTAAAAAGTTTGTTGATTAAATTTTCAACAATTTCAAAATTTATTTTATTTTCAACTTTATCATATCCGTTACAAATTTTAGGCATATGTATTTCAAAAATATCGTTTTGAATACAGTAATCGCGTAAATTAATTAAACATTTATTAATATCTAATAAATTTGGTTTAGAGAAATGTTCTAATTTTGTCACTAAGTGAAATAGTTTATATTTATCATAAATAGGTTGTATAAAAATATTTCCTTTATTCTTACTCTGGTTATTTAAATAAGTTTTACTTTGGAATTTTGAATTAATTTGTTCCGCAAATCCTTTACCTAATTTTTTATCTTCAGAGATACAATGCACTATATTATATGGTTTATCGAAAATATCATCAAATGTTTTCTTAATTTCAAATTTACGTCTTATTCGTGAGAGAGCATCTGCATTACTATTTAAATTTCCTTTTTTATACTCAATATCGAAATTATATTCGTCGAGTTTTATTTTCCATCGCATTAATTTGCTGTTAGGGTCTTTTAAATTCATTAGCCAAGTTAGGGGTTGGTGGTCGGTTCTAATTTTGAATTTTGTGCCGTAAACGTAAGGTCTAAAGTACTTTGTGGCCCATACAATTCCTAATAATTCTTTTTCGGTTACGCTGTAGTTTATTTCATGTGTGTTTAGAGTTCTACTAGCGTAGGCTATTGGTAAATCTTTACCGTCTATGTTTTGACTTAATACCGCACCCAGGGCATAATTACTAGCGTCGGTGGTTAGAATGAATTGTTTAGAGAAGTCGGGGTATTGCAAAATTGGTGCATTGATTAATAGCTTTTTACTATGTTCAAATGATTCTATATATTCTTTATCGTCTATATTTACCTTATTTCCCTTTTTTAGGCATTTAGTCATAGGTTTTGTCAATTTAGAAAAATCAGGGATAAATTTACGGTAGTATCCTAATAATCCTAGATATGTTTTTATTTCTTTAGGAGTTTTTGGGATAGGGAAATTTTTTACAGCTTGGATTTTTGTAGGGTTAGGTTTAACACCTTCTTGTGAAACAACATGGCCCAAATACGCTACTTCTTTCCTTAAAAATTCCGATTTATCAATTTGGATCTTTAAATTATATTCTTTTAATTTAGCAAATATTTTTCTAATGTTTTCGATATGTTCTTGTAATGAAGTGCCTAAAATAATTATATCGTCTAGATATACGAGACAAATTTTGTTTATATGATCGCGTAATACAAAATTCATTAATCGCTGGAAAGTCGCGGGTGCATTTTTTAGGCCAAATGGCATTCGACAAAATTCAAAATGTCCTTTATCGGTATTAAATGCTGTCTTTTGGATACTGTTTTCATGCATTTGTATTTGATGGAAACCGGAAGCCAAATCTAAAGTTGTAAAATAAATATTTTTGCCCAATTTATCCAATACTTCTGTGATATTTGGTATTGGAAATTTATCGTCAATAGTTTTTGAATTTAATTTTCTATAATCTATAACCATTCTAAATTTATTTTTTCCTGAGGCATCAATCTTTTTGGGGACCATCCAGACAGGAGAGGACCAGGGGGAATGAGATTCTTTGATTATTTTTTCTTTTAAAAGTTTATCTATTTGGTTGTTAATTTCTTCTTTATAGCATTCTGGGTGACGATAAGATTTTGTATAGATTGGTATTTCGTCTGTTGTTTTGATTTCGTGTTTTATGACACTGGTATGTGATAGGTTTTGATTTTGTTTAGGAAATATTGATTCATATTCTTTAATAATTTTGAATAATGCATTTTTTTCCTCTTTATTTAAATGATCTGTTCTGATTTGAATTTTATCAGCGTCTTGTAAATTTATATTATTTTTAGAATCAAAATATTGAAGTTTAAGTTCTTTATTTAAAAATAGGACATTATTTTCTGCAAAGTTAATACTAATTTTCAAATTTATTAAAGCAGGTATTCCTAGTAACACATTAAATTGTTTATGAAAGTTATGTAGGTAACATTTAATGTTTATATCTTCTATTTTTAAAATAATATATTCATTTCCTGTATGTTCACCGGTAGCTGTTGTGAATGTAAATTTTTCGTTATAAATTTTGAATTTATGCTTATTATTGTAAACATAATTTTTACTAATTAAGTTTATTGACGATCCTGAATCTAATAATATTAAATAATCACGTACTTTTATAAATGGTAATTTGGAATTACATATTATATTCAAAATTTCTCCTCTATATTTATAGGGCTTTTCTCTAAAAAAGAATTGTCAATTTCACTACATTCTTGTTCATCATAATTATATTCTAGGTTTTCGGGATTTTCAAAAGTTTCAGTATTGTCAATATCATTAGGTTGTTCAAGTTCGGTATTATTTAATTCCTCAAAAACGTAATTAGTTGGTCTGTTACTTGGGAATTTATTATTTTGCTGTGTAAAATAATTATTGGGTTGGTTAGTAGTTCTTTGTGGTTGCCAAGTCTGTCTAGTTTGGGTAGACATGGGTGTTGGTTTCATTCCTTGCGCATTTTTTATTTGCATGCGAGGAGCAAAGTTTCGGACGGGTTGTTGAGTGGTTCTAAAGTTAATAGGACCTGTGGGAAAATTATTTCCGGGAAATTGTCTCGGTGTGATATTTGGCAATCTTTGATTATTAATTGCGGGTTTAAATGAGGGTTGATTATTTTTAAGATATTGGAAGTCGTTTGATAATAAAGTTTCGATTTCAATTATAGTTTTTGGGTTTCGAGTTGCCAAGTTATTTCTGTAAGGGTCTCCTACAGTAGATATAAAATTGTTTACGATTAATTTTTCAGTAAATTCTATAATAGCCAATTTTTTATTTACGTCTTCTTCTTCTATGCTAATTCTTGATTTAAAAGCTAGGAATTTTTCTTTGGTAATCTCGAGTAGTTTAAATGGGTTTTTATTTTGAAATTTTAGTAATTCATTAATTATTGTAGTAGAGTTCGTTTTATCTTTAAAATTTCGAATTAAATGCGTTTTGAGATCATCCCAGTTCTGAAACTCTAAATCTTTTATGCTATCTAGTGCTTTGTCAACTATTTTGCTTTTAATGTTTAAAAATGAAACTGCTTTATCAAATTCGTCGAGTGCTGGGTTTAATGTACCCAGTAAGTTTTGAACTAAGTTAACTGCATTTATAAAAATACTCAGCTTATTTGGATCCCCATTATAAGTTGGAACTGCATTAAGTGCGAACTTAATTTTATTTATACGATCAGCCATTGCTAACGTTTAAGTTAATATTATCTTCAATTTCGTGTAAAATATCTAACAAGTTATCCAGTTTGGATAAAATATATATCTAATAGTATTATTACTAATTAAGTAATTACAGTGATTCGAACCTACGTTAATATATTTTACTTAGTAAATAGTGATTCGTACAGTCGTTAATATGTAGTAAAAATAAACTCACAGTAGAACTATGTAGACTGCGGTGTTTAAAACTGCGATCTTCATCTGGAGATGCTGCGTTGATGTGGTTCTGACGTGCTGCTGCGACGTCGTCACGATACGGGTTCTCGTTCTGCGGACTCTGTGTACCGGAATCAGTAGAGTAGTCTGAAGTCTGTAGCTTGTGTGGAATCTGGGGTTGTGAAGACCTCGGCACTAGCGATGCTGGCTCTCTGGACTTCTTCACGTTGTTGTTCGTTTCCGGAATTAACGTTAAAACGACCGTGTTTTTTGTTTTAACGAATTTATTACTTTTCGTGTAACTTCGACAATTAACACGTTTCCGAAATCCGATCCGACTGCGCCACTTATACAATTTTAATTGGAAATTGTGTTTTTAAAAATTTATTTATTTTACATACACAAGTTACAGGTATAGTTCTCAAGACAGACTGATTGCGGTTTGTAACAAGATTCGCTCTTTTATAAACTTACTATTACTAGTCAGCACATTCCTTGGAGTGCGCTGTAACATGAAGTTTCTTAGTGATAATGATATACATAACTTATGCATATGCTTGTTCAGGCTACAGTGACCAGTAATGACCTCTGTGGTTGCCTTTATTCTGTCTCTGCTCATTTTGATCAGAGATGAGCTTACATTTTCTCTTGGTTTCGTTATGAAAGTCCTGGCATGTCTCATTCCAGTGCTGTCCATCCAGTATCTTTCATGTTCCTTCGTTATCCATCTTTTAATGTGCCCTTTAACTGTCTCATATGCAATGTGACAGAAGGGTTCTGGTCCAATAGGTTTCCTTTTTGCTCCCTGCTTGGCTAGTACGTCCGCCTGTTCGTTGCCCTCTACATTCGAGTGCCCTGGGACCCACAACAGAGTTACTTTGTTGTGTTCAGCCAGTACCTCAAGATTGTGAGTGCATTCTAGAACATTCAGAATAGCTAGCGGCCATTTTGTTTCAAGATGGCGGACTGAAGCGTTATTATACCTAAATGTTGAGACTGGTTCTCGTCTATCCCTATACCAAATTTGAATCGAATCAGTGCAGTACTTTTCAGAATAGCTAGCGGCCATTTTGTTTCAAAACGGCAAACTGAAGCTTTATTACACCTACATGTTAAGATTGGTTCCTGTCTATGCTTATACCAAATTTGAATCGAATCAGTGCAGTACTTTTCAGAATAGCTAGCGGCCATTTTGTTTCTAGATGGCGGACTGAAGCTTTATTATACTTGTATGTTGAGATTGGTTCTCATCTATACCTATACCAAATTTGAATCGAATCGGTGCAGTACTTTTCAGAATAGCTAGCGGCCATTTTGTTTTCAAATGGCGGACTGAAGCTTTATTATGCCTATATGTTAAGATTTGTTCCCGTCCATGTCTATACCAAATTTTAATCGTATCAGTGCAGTACTTTTCAAGATATCTAGCAGCCATTTTGTTTCAAGATGGCGGACTGAAGCTTTATTATACTTGTATGTTGAGATTGGTTCTCGTCTATATCTATACCAAATTTGAATCGAATCAGTGCAGTACTTTTCAGAATAGCTAGCGGCCATTTTGTTTCAAAATGGTGGACTGAAGCTTTATTATACCTATATGTTGAGATTGGTTCTCGTCTATATCTATACCAAATTTGAATCGAATCAGTGCAGTACTTTACAGAATAGCTAGCGGCAATTTTGTTTCAAAATGGCGGACTGAAGCTTTAGTATACCTTTATGTTAAGATTAGTTCCCGTCTATGTCTGTACCAAATTTGAATCGAATCAGTGCAGTACTTTTCAAGATAGCTAGCGGCCATTTTGTTTCAAGACGGCGGACTGATGCTTTATTATACCTGTATGTTGAGATTGTTTCTCGTCTATATCTATACTAAATTTGAATCGAATCAGGGCAGTACTTTTCAGAATAGCTAGCGGCCATTTTGTTTCAAAATGGCGGACTGAAGCTTTATTATACCTATGTGTTAAGATTGGTTCCCGTCTATGTCTATACCAAATTTGAATCGAATCAGTGCATTACTTTTCAAGATAGTTAGCGGCCATATTGTTTCAAGATGGCGGACTGAAGCTTTATTATACCTATATTGCTGCAGAAATAAAACAAATTGTAGATGATGCCGTAGGAAAATATGCTGATGAATTGAAATCTTTAAAAAATGCAATAGAAATCTGGAATATACAAAATACAGACAAAAATGTGTTGCAAAAAACCTTATATGCGGATAAAGCAAAGAAAAATAATTCTGTAGTTATTATAAAACCGAAAGAAGATCAAAAATGTGATAAAACCAGAAAAGAGGTACAAGAAAAAATTAAGCTATCACAATTATCAGTTGGCGTCGCATCAGTGATGAATGCAAAAAATGGAGGTATTATTGTAAAATGTCATAAAGAAAATGATATCAAAATTTTTGAAAATGAGGTTTCAAAAAAACTTGGTAGGAAATATGACGTGAAGGTAGCTAACTTAAGGAATCCTTCAGTAAAAATTGTTGGGTTAACAGAAGATTTTACAGAGACGGAACTAATTGAAAATTTAAAACAGCAAAATGAAACAGTAACTGAAGAGTCAAGTATTGTCATAAAAAAGAAATGGGAGAGACGTAATAAATTTAATGTTATAGCTGAATTAGATGCTAACACATTTGCGAATGTTATTAATCAAGGAAAATTAAATGTGGGCTGGGATAGATGCAATGTATATGAAGAATTTAATATATTGCGGTGCTTCAAATGTTCTGGTTTTGGTCACAAAGCCGGAGAGTGTAAAAATCAGGTAGCATGCAGTAAGTGTGGTGAAAGTCATAAATTTACTGATTGTCAATCATTAATAGAGAAATGCATTAACTGTTCAAAAACTAATAAAAACCTGAACTTAAATCTTAGCACGGATCATAACGCTTTGGATAGAAACTGCCAAGTTTTTCTGCGTTTGATCGAAAGACAGAAAGACAGAGTTAAATACATATAGCAATTACAGCAAAAGTGTGACTCATCTCAGATAATATCATTAAATTCACAAAGTTACCTAGCGAACAAAACAAAAATTGACTTATTTATAAAATGTAAAAAACCTCTAATAGTTTGCCTAACAGAAACAAGAACAACAGTAGACATTGAAGATACGGAATTGTTAGTGTCGGACTATCATTTAATACGATGTGATTCATCAACAAGACATACAGGTGGAGTGTTAATATTTGCAAGACTAGATGTGAACTGCAAAATTCAATGCAAAGTACAGGAACATAATTGTTGGTGGTTGTTATCAGTTAAGTTTAAAATTAATAATACTTGTTATTTGCTTGCAACAGTGTACCGATCACCCAATAGCAGTATAGCAGCTTTTATACAATTCATAGAAAATTGGTTTATGGATAATGAAACATCTGGTGAGACAATCTTAATGACTGGGGATTTTAATGTGGACTGGTTAAACTGTGATAGTTACTATGCGAATAAAATTAAAAATATTGTTGAATCTTGTGGTTACAAACAGTTAGTGAAAAGACCAACTCGAGTTACAGATACCTCCAGAACTCTAATAGATTATGTTCTTTCTAATGACTTTAGCATTAAGTGTGATGTTCAAGATACGCCAAAAATTACTGACCATAGCATAATCTCTATTTACCTCAAAGATTTATTTAACATGAACAATAAAGAATATAAAATTGTAAATAAAGTAGATTGTACAGCTTTAGTTGAAAATTTGATTGCATGTGACTGGAAATACAATTTAACAAATATTAATGAATATTTTAGTAACTTTCATAATAACATTGTAAACAGTATAAACAATAGCACACAAATACTGTCGAACCTTTGTAAAAAAAATTAAATATGGTACAATAATAAAATTAGAACTGCTATGATTGATAGGGATCTAGCCTATAAAAAATTTATGTTAACTAATGATATACAAGATTGGAATATATTTAAAAACAAAAGAAATTCAGTAAGCAAAATTGTTAGAGAAGAAAAGCAATTGTATTATACTAATAACATTGATAAATGCAAAAATAATTCAAAACTTATGTGGAAAACACTAAAAAAAATTACATCTACTAACACTGAGGAAAAAATTAAGACTATTTATTATGAAAATGTAAATTACACGCATGCTGATGATATTGTTGATGTTTTTAATATGTATTTTGTAAATAGTATTATTGACGTTAGGAACTCTATTCCGAATAGCTACGAATATGATTTATATAATTCTTTACAGTATGTGGAACACTCAAGCTTTGAAACCTTTCATAATATTTCAATAAAAGAATTAAAAGATATAATTTTTTCACAACAAAATAAATGCAGTGCTGATGGATTACATATAAAATTCTTTAAAGATTACTTTCATTTAGTAGGCTACCCACTTTTAGATTACATAAACAAATCATTAACATCAGGAGTCGTTCCTAAAAAATTAAAACAGTCGGTGATTAATCCAATACCTAAAGTCAAAGGAACAAATAACATTGATGAATTCAGGCCAATTAATATGCTACGGAGCTGTGAAAAATTCCTTGAGATGGTTGTTCATAAACAAGTAGTTCAATATCTAAACGATAATAATATTCTAGTAGAGGCACAATCAGGTTTTCGTAAAAACCATTCTTGCGAAACAGCCCTAAATTATTTATTAAACGATTGGAAATTAATGCTTGATAATGATAATACTGTATGTGCGCTATTTTTAGATCTCAAAAGAGCTTTTGAAACCTTAGATAGAGATATTTTACTCAAGAAATTAAAGGCTTATGGAATAAAAAATACAGCTTTACATTGGTTTCAAAGTTATTTAACTGAAAGATCACAGTGTGTAAGAATTAATAATGTAACATCTGATCCAATTTTTGTTAATATGGGAGTGCCGCAAGGAAGTGTGTTGGGCCCCTTATTATTTGTTATGTATATAAATGACCTTCCCAATATACTGAAAAAATGTAAAATACATCTCTTTGCGGATGATACACTTTTATACATGGAAGGTGATGATAAAAATATATTGATTAATTCTATTAATGAAGATTTAGATCTGGTAAGCATGTGGATGAACATTAATAAATTAAAATTAAATTCTCTTAAAACTAAAGTTATGTTTTTATCGTCTTCTTCTCAATTGTCTAATGTTGGTGATGATCATAATAAAGTAACAGTTGATTTAACGGAGTTAGAAAATGTAAATGAAATAAAATATCTTGGTGTCATTATTGACAACAGACTTATATTTGATAAGCATGTTCAATATCTCGCTAAAAAAATAGCAAAAAAAATAAGTTATTTATCTCGAATATCGAAAAGTATGTCTGTTTGGAGTACTATTAGTTATTTACAATACAATTATATTGCCACATTTTATGTATTGTTCAACAATATTGTTTATGTGTAACAAGAAAGAAATTGATGTATTACAAAAGCTACAAAATCGAGCTATGAGAGTTGTATTGAAATGTAATAAATATACTAATATAACATTTATGCTGGACACCTTGCAATGGCTCGATGTAAAAAGACTTGTAGAATTCAATGTTTTAATATTCATTTACAAAATATTAAATAATAAACTTCCTTGTTATTTGTTAAATAAAATACAGTTTGTTGGTGATACGCACAATTATACCACAAGGCAAGTTAATCAACTTCATATCCGTAGAGTCAATAAAAGTAAATCGAGTATGTCGATTTTTAGTAAAGGTCTACAAATGTATAATAAACTGTCACCAAATATCGTTAGTTCTACGTCTGTTAAAGAATTTAAAACTAAATTAAGAAAAATTATTTAATGTTGTAATATATTTCTCTCTGTACTGTACTTATCTTTATACCTTATATTTACCATTTGTATTTTTGTTTCATGTACTATTATTAGCTTCGGCTATTTAAATAAATAAATTTATTTATTTATTATATATTAAGATTGGTTGCCTGGGCTTCATTTTATAGAGCGAAATAGACATTTGTACGGGATGGGTCGAAACGGGATGGGTCGAAACGGGATGGGCCGAAACGGAATGAGTCGTAGTAATGTGATGACGTCACACGAATTATGTACGGCTGTATCTCCTATTTCATCATCCTTACTCTGAGATTTTGAGATGTCAGCAGAAACTACTGTAACTTTCCGCTGTAATATGAATACCTAAGATAGTTTATATAAGATAGTAAAAACATGTATCAGTACTCTGTATCATCATATCATTCGTGCTTGTCACTTGTAACAATCTGTAATATTTGTAAAACAGAAAAAATAAAATGTTTTTTTATTAAATTCAAGTAAAGACTGAATTTAATTCACGCGAACGCTGAACAAGAAGACGACGTTTGCCCAATTTGAAAAACATCACTTTTCAAACATCCATATCTTTGGAAAGGATGGACCAAATGGCATGAAACTTTTTTATTCCTACTCAGTTTTATGCGGGCTACACGGTGGTTAAGTCAAAACATACTTTTTTTACCCGCTTAGGCTTCATTTTTTAGTGCGAAAATGGGCATTTGTTCACTCGGGATAAGAGACTGTAGTGTCTGGCCACTGTCGTTTGTACTTGGCCAGAGACACTACCGTGTCTCTTGATAAACACGAATAGTACAAAGTATCATGGGCGTCCGCAGGGAGAGGCAAGGAGGGTCGCCCCCACTCCCCCCCGGATATTAACTAGGGTGGTGACCACGACTCTCGAACAGAGGACTTTAACATGTAAACCTATAATTTTGTAATTTCCTGCTTCCCTAAATATTTTAAGCAAAAAAGCTTGAAATAAAAATGGTAGGTCATAAAATTCTGCAAGTGAACCAATGAACAAAATTAATTTTGCATACTATGAAACGACACAAATTAGATTTGAAAATGACGAAAATATTCTCAAAATTATCGATAGGCATAAAATTGTAACAAAATTAAACAAATGTTTGACGTTTTATTTGTCCAAATAAGTGAAATAATAAATGAAGATTTTATTTTGATAGTTTAGACAGATTGAACGTCAAACATTTGTTTAATTTTGTTACAATTTTATGCCTATCGATAGTTTTGAGACAATTTTAGTCATTTTCAGATCTAAGTTTATTTGAAGCTTTTTTATTTTAAATAATTAGGGTAGCAGGAAATTATAACAATATAATTTTACATGTTAAAGTTCTATGTTCGAGAGTCGCGGTTACCACCCTGTATATGTATATATAACTAAAATAAAAATTAAATTATAAGTCTAAAAAAAATAAATTCAAGCTGAAATTAAATTTCCAGCAGTATTCTTATGGTCAGCAAGCGACATGATCCTATTATAACGATTGAGTAATCTGAGTTTAAGTATACACAGACACAAAATATTAGAAAATAAAAACTGTAAATCGGAATTTATTGAAGAAATGGTGTCAATTTATGGAAGAGTTATTAGAAAATTGTCCTTCCTCTTCAATTTAACCCAGATGACGAAGACTAGTAATTTATTTCCCAAATTTAAATATTTTTTATCTATTCGTTATTTGTATTTGTATTTATATTATGTAAAAAAAATATTTTAGAAAAATGTCTGTGGACGCCCATGCAAAGTATATATATATATATATATATATATATATATATATATATATATATATATATATATATATATATATGAAATGATAGTAACATCATTACATTTAAATAAAAGTAAAAAAATTACAAAATTAGTATTTCATATATAAGTTTGTATTTATTTAACCTGAACCTTTTACTGCCTTTTGTTATTTCACTGTATTTTCTTATAATAGTAATAAATAAATATAAATTCGATTATTATTTTAGGCCAAATTCAAATTTAAAAACTTTATTCTGTTCGTTGCAAAATGTCGTGTTTAGTGACAGAGTGTTTTGATAGTAGAAGATTTAAACCAAACGATATTCCTTTTTACTTTCTTATATACAGTATAAGAAAGTATTGGAATCGTGAAAAAAATCGGTGACGAGATTTTCGCGGAAATACGTGTTTTGTGGTCCCCTGAATCCGTTTTGATCATTTTCTCAATGATGTAAATTATACGTAAACAAAGATATTTTATACGTTTCAAACAAATAAATGGTGAATTACTGAAAAACTAAATTACATGTTTAATAATATTATATAACATTCATATATGCTAAATATTAGATATGCTGTGTATAAGAAAGTCGTGTAGTGCCCACACCAAATTTTTATACTTGTCTTATTCCATCATTGTTCCATAATAAAATATACCTATCTTATAATATTAAGATTATTAATTAAAATCATTTATAATAATAATTTTAGGTTTTTTATTTTATAAAATATACTAAAATATATTATTTTTATGTGACACATTTATTTCATAATAATATTACTTTTCAAACTAGTGGAACCGAGTAATTTCAAACTGCCAACCAATGCTTTAAGCGCTATCAAAAATTGATAAAATAAATGTACAATATATTTTTTTAAATTACAATCAATTTTTTAAATTAAAAACAAAATATAATTATTTTTGCAAATAATAGTTTTTATAAATAAAATAATGTTTATATTTTGTTGCATAAGAGTTATTTATTATTTCATTTTCTACAGCTTTTTTTCTACAACCTCTAACGTCAGAGATACGGACAACCACCTTTAAAGTGAAATATTTTCCAACATTGGCATGGTTATATTAAATAAAATTTACAATTTTATGTATTTGTTAATAATATATTACGCAATAAATTTAGAAAAGTTATTTGTTATTTAGTTAGGATATATTTCGTGGTTCATGAGGCTTGGCTGTGCTGAATTTTTAATTTCCCGCATCAACCAAGCTTAAAAATGCGTCTCCTCCCACTACTCTTAATAATAATCACATTTTAAAATAAAAAGGTGATAATCGAAATTTGAAAATATTTTATCTCTTTCGAGTTATTAAGCTTAAAAAATTCAATTATTGACATCAATATTACGTGTTTACAATCATTTTTTTTTTAAATAAGTCAAAAAATATTCCATGCAATTACATAAACCACTTGTAACAGAAACGATGTACTTTTAAGTTAAATCCTAAAATAAATTTTGCCGCTGGCATTAGCATTATCCAATGTGCACCACGAGGAGGTTGCGCGATCGGACTGTCCACATCATTTTGCCTTTAAAAAGTCAGTTTTTTTTACAGTTTCGAAAGCGAATAAGGTTTCCCTTAATTTTGCTCCGACATACTGTAATTAATTGTGTAAGTTTAATTGAGAATCCAAACCATTCCATTAGGATCATTAGAATACTACGTTCGGATAAATTTTTCATGTTTTTACGTCTTTCGCACTTTGAGCATCTCAAATATATCGTTTAAAGGGACCCGTATAGGGGTCTAAAGTGTTTTGAACTTTATTTCTTGGATTATATTTCAAAAAAATTGATTGAAACTTTGATGTCAATAATTGAATTTTTTGAAGCTTAATAACTCGAAAGAGGTAAAATATTTAAAAATTTCGATTATCACCTTATTATTTTAAAATGTGATTGTATAGAAACATTAAAAAAAAATCTTATTGTTACCTTCCCTCCTTATATAGGGTGCCACCCTTACTCAACATACCCTCACTTGAATTTTGGTTTATTTTGATAATGAATTCATAATCAGCGACTCCAAAAACCCCTGAGTAACAAATTTTAGATAAATTCTGTAGTTTTCAAGTATTTTTATAATTGTAGTCGCCATTTTATAACCGCCATTTTAAAATTCTCAAATTTTGATAACAGATTCGTAATTAGTGACTCAAAAACTCTTAAGCAATTAGATTAAAATCAATTACTCATCTGATTTGCGATTTTTTTTGGACATTAATGAATTTTTTCATGTCTACTTCTGATACATGGGCCATTTTTTATTTTCAAAAAACACCACACGGCATCAAAAAATAGATAGTCTAAGGAAAATTTTGAGCTCTTTAGAGACCTTTTATGTCTAAAATTGAAATGTACGCGGGGGGTGGCTAGTTTGACAAATATTGCCCCATATATATATATATATATATATATATATATATATATATATATATATATATATATATATATATGTAAAGAGAATATACTCTCTTCAAAATTTAGCGCGCTTGATTTGCTCTGCGCGCGCATTTATGTCACCTAGCAGCGGCCTCGTCGAGTAATCGAGGGCGTGGCAGAATGATATGTCAAAAACAGATAGATAGAATAAGAATAAATTGTGATAATTCAGATATAAGTTAGAGTTGTAAAAGAGAGACGAATAATTGACTTTAATTGTCGTTTCTCTTATTTTACAGGTGATTGGTGAATTTTGTATATGTATATATATTATAAATAATAACATCAGTTAAAATATAACCTCTTATTTTACAGAGAAACAAATTTGGTCACTTACTCTAACAACTCCAGACTATAAGCCAAATAAATACTATAAAACGACAATTTTCATGTCAAAATGAGACTACAATTTGAATTCAGAGCTGTGGCTTCTCCAAGGGATAATAAAACTACAGTGATAGCCGTCACCTCAGTGGCAACAGAACAAGGAGAAAAATATGCTATACCAGGAGAATATATCTATGGAGATTCTCATGAAGAGTTGCTGAGGACGGACACTTTTAAAAAGGTAAAGGAGTCATTAGAAAAACGGCATGATGAAGTAAGAGTATGGATAACACTGTCAAAAGAATTGAGAAAGATATATGTGGATGATGAAGGAAACATTCATTTTGGAGGAAGATTTTTAAAACAAATAGCTAGAGATAGTAATGAAGAACACTCAGATTTAACAAAAATATTGGAAAAATTAGTTGAGAAATCAGAAAAAAAAGAAGAAGAAAGAAATTTGAAACAAATTGTAGAAAAATTTGCGCTAGGAAAATTTAACTATAAAACATGTAATGTGAGACAATGGTTAGACACATTTGAAATTGAATGTGACAGATTCAGTATAGGAAAAGACAAAACCAAAATCGAATTATTGAGAGTACTTTTAGATGAAAATTTGCAAGACTGGTATACTTCTACAGTAATAAAAGGAGAAAATGAAAATGATTGGAACAAATGGAAGCAGGTATTTCGAGTAAAGGATGGAGTAGCAGAGTATATGCTCATTACTTCAAGTACAAAGAAGGATCACTAGTACAATATGCAATGAAAAAAGAACGATTATTATTAGAGATAAATAAAAATATGGACCATGATACAATAATAGATAGGATTGCATTTGGTTTGCCAGAATTTATAAGAGACAAAATTGACAGGGATGAAACAAAAAATACAAAAGATTTAATTAATGAATTACAAAAGCTCGAAGGAATAACAGATAGAAGGAAAATATTCAAGAAAGAAGGTAAACCAGAACAAAAAGTTAGAAATGAAGGAAAAAAAACCATGCAAGATATGTGAAGATATGAGTAAAGGTGTGAGATACCACCCAGAGGAAAAATGCTGGTTTAAACTAGACAAGAAAGATAAAACTAAAACTATAGGAAGCAATTCGGTAATAGAAGTAGATCTAAGTTCAGAGAAAAAAAACGAATAATCACACCATTGATCAGACTTAAGATGTTAGTTGAAAATCGAATAGAGATAATGGGAACATATGATCCAGGCTCTCAGGTTTCCTTAATAAATTCAAAATGGGTAAGAATAAAAGATAGCAAAGAAGATGTAAACAAAATATTCTTAAAGTCTGTCAGTGGTGTGAACCATACAAATGGATTAGTAAGATTAAGTATAAAAATATTCAATATAGAAAAAGAAGTAGACATATACATAGTTGAGAGAGAGGACTTCGAAGATTTTATAATAGGGTTAGATTTAATCCCTTTGTTCAAGTTGAGGCTGAATGAAAATTTAGAAGTCTCACAGAGAATAGAAGAAAAGACAGAAGAACCAAAAATAATATTAAATAAAAACAAAATTGAAACTATAAATTATTCGGTAAACTTTAATGAACATGTGGAAGCTGATGAATTCCAAATAAGGATAGAACACTTAAACAAAGATAAAAAAATCAAGATAGAAAAATTAATAGATAACAACAAATCAGTGTTTGCAAAAGACAAATACGATGTTGGAACTGTTAGTGAATATGAAGCTAGAATTGATTTAGTAGTGGAGAAATACTGCAGTAAAAGACCATATAGATGCAATATAGAGGACAAAAAAGAAATAGAAAACCAAATAGCCAAACTATTAGAGAAAAATTTAATCGAAGAATCTTATAGTCCCTTTGCTGCACCTGTCACGCTAGCATATAAAAAAAATGAAGGAAAGACACGTATGTGTATAGACTTCAGAGACTTAAACAAAAACATTGTTCCTCAAGCACAACCATTTCCTTTAATAGATGATATAATAACAAGAGCCAGGAACTGCAAATATTTCACGACATTGGATATTAATTCAGCTTTTTGGTCAATACCATTAAGAATTGAAGATAAAAGAAAGACAGGATTTGTAACGCAAGATGGTCACTTTCAATGGACATGTTTACCGTTTGGCTTAAAAACGTCTCCAGCTATATTTCAACGAATTCTGAGTAATATATTAAGAAAACATGGACTAATTGAATTTTCAGTAAACTATATAGACGACATCTTAATACACTCATCGACGTTTGATGAACATCTAGACCACATTGAAAAAGTGTTAAATGCAATAAAAAAAGAAGGGTTTAGGCTAAAATTCAAGAAATGTACATTTGCTGCTAGCTCAGTCAGATATTTAGGACACGTAATAGGAGAAAATAGAGTTACACCACTGAAAGATAACATCATATCAATAAGAAATTTCCCGACTCCTACTACGCAAAAACAGGTCAGACAACTTCTGGGAAAAATAAATTTTTACCACGAATATATACAAAAGAGCTCAATATTGTTAGATCCATTACATCGACTATTAAGGAAGGATGTAAAATTCATATGGACAGAAGATTGCGAAAACGCTTTCAGAAAGATAAAAGAAATGCTATGTTCCCAACCAGTGTTAGAGGATATTCGACAAAGATCTTCCAATCAAAATATATACAGATGCATCACTAGAAGGCATAGGCGCAATATTAAAACAAATACAAGATGATGGAAAAGAAAAACCGGTGGCTTATTTCTCGAAGAAACTGAATGAAACACAAAAAAGAAGAAAAGCAATATACCTTGAATGTTTAGCCATAAAAGAGGCAATAAAGTATTGGCAACACTGGCTGATAGGAAAATACTTCGAAATATATTCCGATCACAAACCACTAGAAAACATGAATATACGAGCACGAACAGACGAAGAATTGGGTGATCTAACCCACTACCTATCTCAGTACGATTTTAAAATTATATACGTCCCAGGAAAAGATAATACAGAAGCGGACTGCTTAAGTAGAAATCCTGTCCTAGAAGCAAACATGGAAGAAGAAGAGGACCCATTAAAAACGGTAAACTCTATTAAGATAGATGAAATAAAATCAGATCAGATGAATAATACGTTATTACAGAAAGAGAAAGAAAAATTGATAAAGAAAAATGGAATATATTATAAGAAAACAAGAAAAAGTGAGAAAATCATATTATCCGAAAAGTTCAGTATTGATTTAATTAAAAAAATACACAAGGAATGGGGACACATAGGGGTAACACAAACGAATATGAAAATAAGCCCATATTACAATGCTAAAAATTTAGTAGAAAATATAAAAAAAATATGTAAAGAATGCGATATATGTATTAGAAACAAATCGAGAGGTCAACATAAATTCGGCACAATGTCACAATTAGGACCAGCGACTAAGGCTTTCGAAATTATGTCTATAGACACAATTGGAGGATTGGGAAGCACTAGATCGACAAAAAAATACATGCATTTACTCGTCGATCATTTCACGAGATACGCGTTTATTTTAACATCAAAAACTCAAAATGCCAATGATTTTATAAAATTAGTCCATATGGTGCTAGGAATAGAAAAGATCGGAACAATTTTAACGGATCAATACCCTGGAATAAATTCGAGAGAATTCAAAGAATATTTAAAGAAGGAAGAAGTGCAATTGATTTTCACCGCAATAAATGCACCATTTTCTAATGGTATGAACGAAAGATTAAACCAGATGCTAGTAAATAGAATAAGATGCAAAATAAACGAAGAAAAAAAGAAAAGAGCATGGACATCGATAGCGAGAGAATGCGTGGATAAATATAATAGACTAGAACATACAACCACAGGATTTACACCAGAGTATCTACTAAATGGCACAGATACTAGTAACATACCAGACGAATTAAGAAGAAAAAAAAATGGAGACGACTGGATAAGAGATAAGAAATTAGCACAGGAAAGAACACTGACATCACACAAGTATAATAAAAGCATATTTGACAGAAATAGAAGACATCATGAATTCAATGTGGGTGATGTGGTATTCATAGAAAATGGAAACAGACTTAATAGGAAAAAACTAGACGAACTAAGAATCGGACCATTCAGAATAGAAGAAAAAATCTCAAGCTCAATCTATAAAATAAAAACTGAAAAAAGAAACCAAGATACAAATCTGTTCCACGTGACAAAATTAATTCCAATGTCGCAAAGTGAGCATGATTAAGAAAGAGGTTGAGGAATTTTCATCTCGATGAGGGGAGATGTAAAGAGAATATACTCTCTTCAAAATTTAGCGCGCTTGATTTGCTCTGCGCGCGCATTTATATCACCTAGCAGCGGCCTCGTCGAGTAATCGAGGGCGTGGCAGAATGATATGTCAAAAACAGATAGATAGAATAAGAATAAATTGTGATAATTCAGATATAAGTTAGAGTTGTAAAAGAGAGACGAATAATTGACTTTAATTGTCGTTTCTCTTATTTTACAGGTAATTGGTGAATTTTGTATATGTATATATATTATAAATAATAACATCAGTTAAAATATAACCTCTTATTTTACAGAGAAACAAATTTGGTCACTTACTCTAACAACTCCAGACTATAAGCCAAATAAATACTATATACAGGGTGTCCCATTTTAATCTGCCAGTAGCGATAATTCTGAAACATTGCATTGAATCAAAAAGTGTTCCAAATGAAAAGTTAATGGTTCTGAGGGGGACATCTGATGCCGTAGACTTTGCCCCCCCCAGCCCCTCAAGGGGGGCGGGAACAGGGGGCAACTTTAAAATCTTAAATGGAAACCCCTATTTTTTATTGCAGATTCTGATAGAGGGTTAAAAAGTATGTAAGTTTTATCCGAAACATTTTTTTTATTGGTCGAGAGATGGCGCTGCAAATGTAATTTTTTTTTTTTAAATTGCGAAAATCTTAACGTAATTAACTGTTATTATTACTTAAGACTTACTCACAACCTTACAAGGTTGTTTTTTTCTCAGCCTGCAATAAAAAATAGGGGTTTCCATTTAAGATTTTAAAGTTGCCCCCTGTTCCCGCCCCCCTTGAGGGGCTGGGGGGGCAAAGTCTACGGCATCAGATGTCCCCCTCAGAACCATTAACTTTTCATTTGGAACACTTTTTGATTCAATGCAATGTTTCAGAATTATCGCTACTGGCAGATTAAAATGGGACACCCTGTATATATATATATATATATATATATATATATATATATATTATATATATATATATATATATATATATATATATATATATATAAATTTTCAAATATGTCTATGCTTGAAATTTATAAATAAAAGTTATATTAAATTCAAGTAATATGTTCGTAAGATAATATTTTCGTGTTTTGCCTGTATAAAATCCTTGTTAAATTGGAACAAATATGGCGGTCGTAACCGTATGTCATCGCTCTCATTGTAGGCTCTCTAAATAAAACCGGCAGAAACCTAAAGTGATATACCGCCGGAACCGAAGCAGACCGCAACCGAACGCGGTGGGAATAGCGATGGCGGTGGAGGTGGCGTTGGAGGTGGCGGTGGCAGTAGCGATCAGATGGTACCTATATAAGACAATGCAAGTACGCACACAAACAGTGAAACAGAAAAAAATATTGAATTATTGTATTCATATGATATTTTATGCACAACCGAGCCGAAATTAATGTTTTAGCCATTAAAAGCAGACCTAAACACTTGTTTATTGCATGATAATTTTTGTTTCTTGTAAATACTTGATTTTGCAAAATGTTTGACATATAAATGTACCTGTTTAATATTTTGGATATAAAATTCAATATTCTTTGCTGTGCAAAAACCAATGGTGAAATAAGCATTTCTGACTAATAACATGCTCAGGTTCAGAAACGCTAACTTCACCACTGGTAGAAACTATATTCACTCTTCATATATAAATATCTATTATATGATTTAGCAAATCCGAATTGTGGAAAAAAAGATAGATTATAAGACAAAATCTCTAAATTTCTTCCGTTTTCCTTCTTCTTTGTCCAATGTATAATAGCATTTCTTCTTTTTCCATTTCCCGTTTAACGTCCATTGCACTGCAAATATTTTAGCGCAATACTACAGGCGTTCTCCTCAAACAAACCGCATCAGTGTGCGTCGATGATTTCGTCACCTTAGCCGCCACCGACACCGCCTTCGCCACCGCGTTGGTTTGCGAACCGCTTGATGTTCTTCTATTTCGACCGACATCACTATAGTTTATCTTTTCGCCGCTATATCTTCTATATAAAACACGAAATCTTCTTCAAATTTATAGGTAGAATGTATAAATATGTACAGTATATAATACTTATTACGTTTCAAAAAATAAACTTTACACACTTGCAAAAAAAAATAAAACAAAATATTTTATTTTTTTTAACTATGTTCCTGAAGTTCATTTTTGGATTTTTTAAAATATCTTATATGTAATATGACTCCCCACAAGACAAAAAAGTTTAATTGAAAAAACATGTCTAGTATAGGAGAAAAAAATTAAAATATATGGAAAAAGTAGGTTTTTTGCATTTAAAAAATAGTTTTCGAAGTTGAATTTTTTTATTTTCACATATATTATAGATAATATTATTGGTAATATTTATTGTAAATTTTAATAAAAAAACACGTTTAGTACTCAAATTACAGTTAAAATAATGTTTAAAATATATTTTTGGGTGTATAAATTAATGCAAATAAAAAATAAATTTATTTGCATTGAAGAGTAGTATCTTCTTATTTATATATACATAGATAGCTTGTAACATTAAACAGTATTCAATAAAAAAATTAAATCTTTTATATTCATTTTGAACTTCGCGCGCATGGGTATAATTTAACCTTAAAAACTACAACCTCACTATCAAAAATATAAACATTACCAACTAAACTGCCACCTATAAACCAATAGTATAAACAAACTAAACTCAAGCACCTCCTGACTACAGGGGCGCACAAGACAAACCAAACCAAACATGAATACGACATCTAACAACAACGAAACCAACACACCTACAAACTCCGCAAAAACAAACCAACAGAAACATGAATCAGACACACGAACCAAAACCTTCTCAGAAGCTATACAGAAATCTACTACACCTACTATTACATTTCCGAAAAAATAACAAGCGATTATATTGAACGCAGTCGACACTTTAAAAATAAAAGATTATATTTTATGCATAGGCAACATCATCGGTCCAAAAAATATACTATTCGCATCAAAAATCTAAAAAAATAGGATATGTATCTACAGACAAACAGATGCTATGGTAGACAAAATAGTAACAAACCACAGCACAGTAGACATAAATGGTAACTCAATAAATATCCGTCGAATGATAACACCTGCAAAAAGAATAATACTATCGAAAGTCTGCCCATCCATCCCACACAACATTATCGAAGAAACACTGAAACACACAGGACTACGCTTAGCCTCCTCAATATCATTTCTAAGAGTAGGAATGCAGGAAACGGAATACTCACACGTACTCAGTTTCAGGCGACAAATATACATAACTACAAACACAAATGATGCCACATGAATACCATCAACTATAACACTTAACTATGACGAGACTGAATACAGAATTTTCCTAAGTGAAGAAATAACACTGTGCTTCATTTGCAAAAAAGCGGGACACACGAGCAACCACTGCGACGAAGCAAATGACAACGACAATATAAACAAACAGCAACCAACAAACAAGAACAACACACTGAACACCAAAATACAAGGAACAAATAAACAACCCGCCAACGGCTCTGATATAACTCCGGACACAAACATAACAGCAAATAAACGCCCAGCTCCGGAATCCGACACACCCTCAACAACAAAATATCCCAACAACACACAACAAAGCACATCCTGCACACAAACCACACAAGAAAACAAAATAACTGACCTAAACGGACAAAAAATAAAACAAACATACAAGAAACCAAGATCACAAAGCCCAGCAAAACCATTACATATTACTTTACAACTCATAGAAACAAAAATGAAGACTAACTCAAGCGAATACATAATAACATATGAAGAATTAACCAAATTCCTAGAAGACGGATTTGGAAAGACAGATCAGCTACACGTTGCAAGAAATTTCACCCTAGACATTGTGAACCTAATCCACATGCTCAAAATGCTCTATCCATTATTGAACGATAGAGGAATAAAAAGACGATTTACCAAAATCCAGAACACCCTAACAAGCCAAATCAACAAAGAACTCAACGACGACTTATACGCAAGTCAAGACTCTTTGGAACAATTAGAATGCTAATACAGTGGAAAAATAGCGAAAGCTATTTCATATTTTATGCCATGGAGTCTAATTCCCAATAGGCGCTTTATCTTTTCAATTTTGACTTCCCCTTGGGGCTCTAGGTTATCTTTTAGCTGTTTTGAAAACTGAATAATAATATTTTATCTAGATCGATTATAAAATAGCTAAACGAAATTGAATTCTTTCTTCCTCCTCCATTTTAAGATGAAATGTAAGTGTCTTTTATTTTGTTAATGTAAAATATGAATTAAAGCACGGTATACACTTTTCTTTTACTCACTCATACGTTTACAGAGCTGAAATTTGATACTGTGAATTATAAAAGGTTTATTTTTATTTTGGCGTACTAATATAATCTTGACGAACTATAATAGTTCAAAAGATTGTTTAATGAACAAACTAATACCATTTTAGAGAGCTATTTAATGGTTTAATGACACAAACTTATGAGTTATTCAATTGAATCAATACATAAGTTTGCCTTCTTAAAATTGCCTTTTTTTCTTCCAATTTAAACCATTTTTAACGATGATTTTAGTTATTTTTAACCTTTGAGACTACCTACCTTTTTAGTTCACAAGAAAAAAAAATTAAAATATTTTGGGAAAATTGCCAATTAACTACGAATTTTTGTTACAATAAATATTTTTCAGAGGACCACTTATGAAAGTAACCATAACAACATCATAAACTACTATGAAAAGTTGAAAATAACATACACTGATATGTTAGCATAACGCAAACTTCTAAAATATCAGATGAAGTTCCACTGATTGACAACAGATGGCGTTACAATGAAAGAAAATAATAAATATAATGAAGATAATTGTATTATTATTTCAATTGAAGTTTTAGCAGATTTTTCAACACATTTGCACAGATAAATCTTATTTTTTAAAATTAATAATTACTTATTTACTAATATTTTTGCATTATTTAATATTTTGACATTACGGTTAGTAGAGTTGGTATCACAATACCTAACCTCAAACGTCAAACGTCAACGCTTACCTACAAAAACGCATCAGCTGTCAAAGTGTAACAAAATTGCTCTTGTAAACTTTTTTTAGAAATATTTTGTGGTCGTCTGAAAAATAGTGTACATAACTCGCTCGAAAATGTGATAACTATGCTCGTGTACTTAAATCACTCTGCGCTGCGCGCCTCGTTATTCAATTTGTACACTCGCACGTTATCTTACACTTTCGATGCTTGTTATTTCATATGTTATAATAATAACAGTTTCATATTGTAAACAAATTTCAAAAAAAATCCAGTTAGTTCATAAGCTTTATAATAAAATTTTACATATATTTATTTATTCATTCTACGATGTACAACAGGAACTTAATCCCAATTACAGTACAGGGTTCAGACTCACCGAGCTGTAGTGTGATAGTTTATATATTTTTAGCTTGATTGGAATTCGAACTCTGAATGTCCGGATTCGAATGCTGTAACGCTACCCACACATACAATTAAAATACGCATTAAATTAATTTAATAATTTAATATATAAAGTTGGACTGTGGATTTGAAAAACCGCACTTCACGCGCAAAATATATCACTTATCTAGATTTGTTATGGCAGAGTGCCACATTTATGAATGGGTAGTAGGCGTGATATATATTTATATTTTAATTTTTAAAGAATAGCCTTAGAAAAAATCATATGTATTATTAATTATTTGAAAAGTTAAGTAACGTTACATTATGCAAGAAACTAACTTCAGTTCGAACTTATGTCATATGTTAACGTCTCACTGGGACTAAACTGTACGAGGCCACAGTTTGTCAATATATGATTACGATGTTATTGAACGCCCTGGAAACCAGTACGGTAATAGTAGGTATATTCAAGGGCGGATCCAGGAATTGTCCAAGAGAGGGGCCATTGACTTTTTTTTTTATCAAACACTAAGTCGCATGCGAAAGGGATTCAACGACATGTACATACGAACAGAAGCAAATATATTTCTTTAGAAACAAACATTTTCGCTTGTTAAACAAATATATACATAACTCTTGTATCGTTTATTTACACATTGCGTACTTAGACAATTAGGGTACAACGTCGGGTTTTGGACTTCGCGAATCTATCTAAGATTTTTTCAGGATTCAGCGGAATGTCTGTATGCAAATGTATCAACGCGAGTCCCACGAGACGGTCTTGGGTCATGTGACTCCTGAGCCACGATTTCAGCCGACGCAGGGCTGAAAAACTACGTTCTGCTAAAGCCACGCTAATTGGCAGACTTAAGAAAATATGTAACAGCAGTTTACAATTCGGATAAATGTCTGCGTCGCACATTTTAAATATTTCCACGACAAACAGCTCGCCACTACGCTTCAGTTCGCGATCACAATGCGCATTCCAAAACTTCAACTCTGATCTCACGCAATCTTCGGTGTTATAAGGTTTGCAACGTTCTAGCAACACGCTGTACTTGCTCCACAATTTGGTAACCGACATATTCAGTTTCTCCTCGTCAAGTTTTAATAAGTAATCCGGTAGCACGATATTCAAAGCCAGCGCATCCAGCGTGTTCTTGTCGAACCTGCTTTTCAAATCCGACAATACTTGATCCAGCATTGGGAGATATATACTCAACCGATAGAATAATTCTGGATCCAAATTTTGCGCAAATTGTGTATAAAAATGATAACAAAATAAAATAAAATAATTTCATTTTTACAATCGAATTTCAGTTTCACTCAGTTCTGTCAGAATAATAAATTTATCACTATTTACATTTTTTCCTACAGTTCAAGGTTTGTCGAATATAATCATGAAACTTATAGAAAATCCCGACTACAAAAAATGACCCGAAGGGGGGGCCATGGCCCCCATGGATCCGCCCTTGGGTATATTACGTACCATGAACTGTAAGTGACAGTTTTTAGGTTAAGAATGTAGTTTGAGTAATCGAGACCCGAAAGGTCGAGATTTTCTAAACATTCGCGATCTAAAGTTCGAGATTAGTAAGCTATTTTTTACAATACTTGCTCAAATAGAAGGAAAAGAAAAATTGGTTTCCAAATTAACAGCTGTCAAACTATTGTCAAAATAAACAGGATCTTGATATGTAATATTTACTTATTGTCCACGGTGGGTGGTAAGTAAATGTTATAGTCCTGATGAAACCATGGAAATCAACAGTGCAATAAATGTTCCGCTAAGGGCCAGTTTTTCAATCACCGTTTAATCATGATTAACATTAATCGAGAGTAAACCGGCGATAGAAAATTGGGTCTTACTGTATTTAAATTTTGTCAATGATGTGTAACTTACATTACAAGTATTGTAAAAATAACATTTTAATAGTAGCATTAGAAAAACAACTTTAAATTTTGTCTGTATGTCATTTTAATGCCCTTTTGTATTATACCAAGCACGGTATGGTTAGGAAAAATGGGGCCAACCATAGTGGTCACATGTTTCATTTGCATAAATTTATATGAAAATAATTTAACAGCTACAAACTTTCCTATATAATAATATGAAGGATATTTCTCTAAATCAGCGTGAGGCCCCAAATTATACGGTAAGACTTTGCCCCGCACCAAGGCTCAATGGTACATAGGACACTTTACGTTTAGCCCCCGCGTGGAGATTTAAATAATATTTTTTGGGGCCCAACGCGCTACATTGGATCCTATAGCAAAGGGCCCCAAAATTAATCATGTAGACATCGACGCATCAAATAAAATATATTTTTTTTATTTATAAATTACCAAGATAGATATTTTGCTCTGTCTTTTTCCTTCTCACCGCTGTTACATTCGCTATTAATTTTCCCTGATGTCAAAAATGTGTCAGAAATACCAGCTACCGCAGCGTTTTACCGCGAGATGTCAAAAAGTGAAACAAACAAAATCTAGTTGCCTATCATAAAATTTCAACTATTTTATTTCATCTGAAAATTTTTCTAACACCCTTTCATATAACACTAAACACGACATGAGTCGGAATACTTTAAATTTAAAACAATTGACGGTCGTAAAATTTTAATTTTTTTATTGCATCTGAAAGTATTTTTAAAGCCCTGTCATATGACACCAAATACGTTATGATTCGGAATACGTTAAATTTAAAACAATTCACGGTCGTAAAATTACAATCAAATACGTATTTTATTTCCGAAAACATTTTGCTAAAGTAACGTTTTTATTTCATCTGAGAGTTATTTTAAAGCCCTTTCATATGACATCAAAAACGGCATGATTCGAAATACTACAAGATTAAAATAATAGGCAGTCGTAAAATTTCAATTAAATACGTATTTTATTTCCGAAAACACTTTGCTAAACTATTGAAAATCTTTCGGACGTCATTTCTGACACTTCAACATTTATATTTTATTTGTATATGAAATCAATTGAAATTTTTCTCTATTTTTTGAAAAACTGTTTAAAATCGCTGGGATATTAATTCTGATATTTTTTTATTCGATTAACTTTATTTTACAATGTAGATTTCTTTTTGGTTTTACTGTATATTATCACCGAGGTCAATTTTTCGTTGGTTTTACTATATACTTTAAAAACTGTTGGAAATCGCTGGAATATTATTTCTAAAATCTTTTAAACTTTGTTTGTTACGTGGCGGTTACTGTAAAACTCGGCGGTTAGTTACAGTTGCGTTTTACTAGAGCCCTAACAATTATATGTTCGGACGGTCAGCATTTTATTATAAACAGTAGATTTTATTAATAGAGTTATATTCATTATCAATCAGTGTTATATATTTCTAAAGATATGACTATAATTAAACTATTTTGAAGAAAACAAATATTTTATTAATACGGTTGACTTATAATCTAAGTTGTAACAAAAAAACAGGAAAACTGCTTGCAACTAAATGTTCGGACGAAACCAGTATTTAACGTTTTAGTTCCGCATAACATATCCATTTGCGTTAATAACAGCCCCAATTCTTGATGGCATGGTTATAACAAGTTTTTAATATTTTTGCACTAAAAATAAATCTCTATTTTTTTTGCACTTTCGAAATTGTAGAATTTTTTCTCCTAAGTTGTGGATCATCCTCAAGCGCTGTTTCATCTTGTGCCAAAATGTCTCTATAACATTGAAGTCAGGATATATAATATGATTTGCAAACCATATTTTTGTTGATTTTGCTGTATGGTAAAATGCGCCATCCTGCTGAAAAATAAAATTGTTTTCTGGATACAGTTCTTAGATGGTACGAAATAGGTAATTTTTTTAAAATCCGTTGATATTTCTCTGACTTTACTGTTCCGTCAATGAAGTGCATAGTTCACAGTCGTTTTGCTGACATGCAGTGCCAAACCATCAGAACTTTTGCAAATTTTACAGGTAGCTTGAACAATCTTGTGAAATGCTTCAGTTTCCGATAATCTTCTACAAACACGTTAAACTTTGATTCGTCACTAAAGATGACTTTATTCTAGTCCTTTTTGGTCCAGGAAATCCTTTCTTTGGCTCAATCCAAGCATTTCACTCTTTTGTGTCCCTGTTAATAATAGTTTTTCCTTGGTTTACAGAAACGCTGTTTCAATGTTCAAACTAAACTGTGAGTAACTATAGCGTACCATATAAAAACTAGGTCCAGACTTAATAATCCACTTCCTACAAAATTTTTGAGAAATATGTATGCCTAATTCCAAGTTTCAACGAGCGGTAATCTCACGTAATGTGGATCGTCTAGAATTCTTGCAAATTATAATGAAAACTCTTTTATTTCGAGATGTTATCATTTGAGGTCTCTCGGTATATTAATGCTACCAGTTATTTATTTTTATATTTCAGTTCAATGACCAATCAATACATTCGTAGATTCTGCCATATTAAGACGTTTTACTATTTTAAACATTGATTTACCTTCAAGGTATTTTGTGATAATTATCTCACGAATCTTTTGCATTATCGGTACACCGCGAGCCATAATTGTTGTATTAATATTTTTTAATAAACAGAAACAATAACAAAGGACTCTCATAGTAACTTGGCAACCATTATATTTTGTTTAAATCATAGCACTCTGTTTTAAAGAAAATTAATTATTAAACGTCCGAACATTTAGTTGCCAGACAATTTTCATGATTTTTTGTTGCAAATTAGACTATAAGTTATTCGTATTAATAAAAATATTTGTTTTCTTCAAAATAGTTTCATTATAGTCATATCTTTAGAAATATGTATCACTGATCCATTCTGAATATAACTATATTAATAGAATCAACTGTTTATAATAAAATGCTGACCGTCCGAACATATAGTTGTTAGGGCTCGTATATACCACAAAAAATTACAGTAATGATTTAAGTCACTAAAATAATAATTTTGGTTTTTCTCACCCGGGGTAAATTTTGTATGCCCAGTGTACGAGTTGTTTATTTAAATTGTCATTTTGACAGATGTAAATTTATATTTTTATTTTTCACAGTCGTAAATATATGGTTTTTAAAATTTTGTCTGAATGTAATTTTTATGCCCTTTCGTATGATACCAAACTCAGTATGGTTAGGAAAAATGGGCCCACCATAGTGATGGGCCCCATTTGACAGTGACATGTTTCATTAGCATAAATTTATATTAAAATAATTTAACAGCTACAAACTTTCCTATATAATAAGATGAAGGATATTTCCCTAAACCAGCGTGGGGCCCTACATTATACGGTGAGACTTGCCCCACACCAAGGCAAGATTTAAATAATATTTTTTGAGGTCCAACGCGTTACATTTGATCCTATAGCATAGGGCCCCAAAATTATTTATGTAGACATGGATGCATAAAATAAAATATATTTTTTTTTATTTATAAATTACCAAGATAGATATTTTACTGGTTTTTGCCTTATCACCGTTGCTATATTCGCTATTCATGTTCCCTGATGTCAAAAATATGTCAAAAATAACTTCTACCGCTATTCAGCGAAGTCTAGAGTTACCTACTGTAAAAAAATGTATCTCTATTTTTTTTAAACTGTTGAAAATCGCTGGAATATTAATGCTGAAATTTTTTTATTCGATTAACTTTTTTTTACAATGTAGATTATTTTTGGTTTTACTGTATATTATCACCGAGGTCAATTTTTGCTTGGTTTTACTATATACTTTAACAAACTATTTGTCAAATTGACGTTTTGTCTTAAAACTTTATTTGAACATGAAATCAATTCAAAACAGTTCAAAACATTTTCACAATTTGTCTAGAAATGGAAATAATTCTATCGAAAAATTCCATGCGTAACGTCAAAAATGACAGCTTAGGTCTATTATTTTTCAAAACCTGGATCGTGTATATAAGAGGTAATGTTGTTTCTTAACCATAGATTTGTGAAATGGACGTTGCATCATTAAAAACTATTATACAAACATGAAATCAATTGAAAAACGTTCAAAACATATGTCCTCAATCCTCTAATACCTAAATCAAATTAGAAAATGTCTCCAACTTGTCTAGAAATTGAAGTATTTATATAAAAATGTTTCATGCGAAACGTCAAAAGTGATTGACAGGTCTGAAAAATATCTGCTTGCGGTCATATTTCATATGCATAGCAACGCGTGCATTCTTCGATCAATGAAAATTTACAAGTTTTTCATTAATTTCACGCGGACTGTACATTCAAAAAATCTGAAATACCCAAAAGGCACTAGTCCCAAATATTCTTTAAATCCTAGAAGAAAATTCACAACAATGGCGCAAACCGTTTAGGCTGTAGGCGATCATAATGTTTGGTTGCCGTCCGGAGGAATCCATAATGAATTATCAGATTAGTATATAGGACTAGCGTTCGGCCTGGCTTGGCCAGGCCTTTTCGCTAGGCTCCGCGGACACTGAAGTAAGATTTAATTGAATTATGATCTAAAATTTTTAATTTTTGTACGTCTGTTCATCAAAAGACCTTATTATTGACAACAAACACAATAAGTTTTGAAGCTCTATCACGAAAACAATTGACGACCAAAAAAAATTACAATTCTGCTCGGGAGCCCTTCGATACCCACGATAAATTTTGATGCACTTTCACTTATACAATCGGAAAAATAAATATTCTGCACGGCACCTCTTCTGAAGCCCTTTCATATGATATGTAAGACGATATGATTCGGAATACTTTTTTGGTCGGAGATATTGGCACCAAACACGGCATGAGTCGGATTACTTTAAGCTTGAAGCGGTTGACGGTTGTAATTTTTTTTCTTATTTCATTTAATAGTTCTTTAAAAACTCTTTCATATGACACCAAACTGGACATGATTCGGAATACTTTATGTTTGAAACAATTGACAGTAGTAAAATTTATTTTTTTCTTTATTCCATCTAAGAGTTCTTTCAAAACTTTTTTATATGACATTAAACACGGCATGATTTCGAATACTTTAAATTTAAAACAATTGACGGTCGAAATATATTTTTTTTTATTTCATCTGAATGTTCTTCTAACGCCCTGTCATATATCGAATACGATATGATACGGAATAGTTTAGGTTTAAAACAACTGAAGGTCGTAAAATTTCAATCAAATACGTGTGTTATATCCGAAAACATTTTGTTAAACTAACTTTTTTTTTATCTAAGAGTTCGTCTAAAGCTCTTTTATAAGACAACAAACATGGCATAATTCGGAATACTTTAAGTTTGAAATAATTGACAGTCGTAAAATTTCTATGAAATACGTGTTTTATTTGCGAAAAGATTTTGCTAAACTATTAAAAATTCTTTTTACGTCATTTCTGATAGTTCCACTTTTTTTTTATTTTATATGTGCATGAAATCAATTGAAATTTTTCTTTTAACTTTTTAAAAAACTGTTGGAAATCGTTGGAATAATATTTCAGATATTTTTTATCCGAGTTACTTTTTTTTTTAAATGTAGAATGCTGTGGTCAAATATTTTTTGGTTTTACTGTATATTACTGCCGAGGACGAATTTTGCTTTGTTTTACTATATTCTTTTAAAAACTATTTGTCAAATTTATAGTCATAAAATTTCAATCAGATACATGTTTTGTTTCCAAAAAGATTTTCTTAAACTAACAAAAATTCTTCGGATATCATTTCTGATAGTTCCACATTTATATTTTATATGTACATGAAAATCAGTTGAATTTTTTCTCTAACCTTTTTGAAAAACTGTTGGAAATCGCTGGAATATTATTGCTAACATCTTTTAAGCTTTGTCTGTTACGTGGCGGGTACTATAAAACGCGGGGGTCAGTTACAACTGCGTTTTCCTATTGACAACGCAAATCAACTATAGAGGCGCTGCGTTCGCCTAGCTTTGGTAGGATAAATGGTTTGTTGATATTAAAATACATATGTTAATGTAGAGCTCGTTTCGTCAATTTTGACTACGAAATTAAGTATTGTGCAAATATTTAAATTCTTGGATGTCTTCACATTCATAAGAAAATTGTATATATTTTCTTAATTCTAAATAACTCGCGTAATATTAGAAAATAAAAGGAGATTTTTTCTCACGATCATTTCCTCCTTACTTTAATAGATTATTTTTGCATAGATATATGATTTGTGGTTCAAAAATATATATTAAATACGGGTGTACGCATTCAACTATCAAAAATTTTAACTTAAATAATGTAATCGAATATTTACTCAATACAAAAATATATTAATTACATGTTTTGAAGCTTCGGAATTACATTTACTTTTCACAAGAAAATTGCTGACGAAGTATGTATTACAAATTATTAACTGAGGACGATTCTTTTATCATATGTTGCAATAGTTCAGAGCAATTTGCATCCGTAAAAGCAACAGTTCGTATTAGATTTTCTTTTTTTAGGTTTTCATAGAAAAAATTACAAATTTAACGTTATAAAAACATCTACTTTTACCATACAAACATGCACAATAAATGAAACAGTCCCACCAAGAGTAGTTATTTTTACCGCTAGTTGGCGTATCAGAGAGCTGGAATATTATTTCAGACATCTTATATCCGAGTTACCTCTTTTTTTAAAAAGTAGAATGCTGCAGTCAAATATTTTTGGTTTTACTGTGTATTACTGCCGAGGACGAATTTTGCTTTGTTTTACTGTACACTTTAAAAAACGATTTGCCAAATTAACAGTCGTAAAATTTCTATCAAATACGTGTTTTATTTCCAAAAAGATTTTGTAAACAATTAAAAATGCGTTGCACATCATTTCTGATAGTTCCACATTTATATTTTATATGTACATGAAAACAATTGAATTTTTTCTCTAAACTTTTTGAAAAACTGTTGGAAATCGCTGAAATATTATTTGTAACATCTTTTAAGCTTTGTTTGTTACGTGGTGGTTACTGTAAAACGCGGCGGTTAGTTACAGCAGCGTTTTACTATATATATAAAAATGACAGTAATAATTTAAGACACTAAAATAACAATTTTTGCTTTTGAATTATATTTCTATTTTGTACTATACGAATTGTGTATTTAAATTATCATTTTGACAGATGTAAATTTAAATTATTATTTTTATTTCTAAAACCGACAATTTTCACCTAAATAAAACTACACCTGTGGCTCACTCGCCACTAATATCATTAGGGGCCGTAATTTGACGGCTGGCATCCGCACTTTACACGAAAAAATATATCACTTACTGATATTTGCTACGGCAAAGTGCCACACTCAGTAATGGGTAAAAGGCGTGATGATATATTTATTTGTATTTTATTTATGGAAGAATTTGTTACAAATGTGATTGTGTTACGGAAAAGTGAGGAGGATTCGACGACAGATACAAGTTCTACAAAAAATTATTAATTTGAACAATTACCTATCGTAAAATTTCACCTTTTTAAATTTCGTATGAAAGTTCTTCAAAAGCCCTTTCACATGACACCAAACATGGTATGATTCGGAATACTGTGTTTAAACCAATTCACAGTCGTAAATATATATATATTTTTTAATTTGGTTTGAATGTCATTTTTATGCCCTTTCGTATGTTACCAAACACGGCATGGTTAGGAAAAATGGGGCCCACCACTATGGTGGGCCGCATTTTACAGTGACATTATTCATTTGCATAAATTTATATGAAAATAATTTAACAGCTACAAACTTTCCTATATAATAAGATGATAGATGTTCCCCTAAATCAGTGTGGGGCTCCACATTATACAGTGAGACTTTGCTCCACACCAATGCTCAGTGGTACATGCGACACGTTCCGCTTAGATTTAAATAATATTTTTGGGACCCAACGCGCTACATTGGATCATATAGCATAGGGCCCCAAAATTATTCATGTAGACATGGATACATCAAATAAAATAATTTTTTCTTATTTATAAATTACCAAGATATATATTTTACTCTATCTTTTTCCTTCTCACCGCTACTATATTCGCTATTCATTTTCCCTGGTATCAAAAATGTGTCAAAAATAACTTCTACCGCTATTCAGCAAAGTTAGAGTTACTGCAAAAATTTAATTTTTCTCTATTTTTTTTTAACTTTTGAAAAACGCTGGAATATTAATTCTGAAATGTTTTTATTCGATTAACTTTTTTTACAATGTAGATTCCTTTTGGTTTTACTGTATATTATCACCGAGGTCCATTTTTGCTTGGTTTTACTATATACTTTCACAAACTATTTGTCAAATTGACGTTTTGTCTTAAAACCTTATTTGAACATGAAATCAATTCAGTAAAGTCTAGGGTGACTGTAAAAAAATGTAATTTTTCTCAATTTTTTTTTAAACTTTTGAAAAGCGCTGGAATATTAATTCTTAAAATTTTTAAATCGATTAACTTTTTTTTAAAATGTAGATACTTTTTGGTTTTACTGTATAATATCATCGAGGTCCATTTTTGCTTGGTTTTACTATTACTTTAACAACCTATTTGTTAAATTGACGTTTTGTCTTAAAACTTTATTTGAACATGAAATCAATTCAGCAAAGTCTATAGTTACTGTAAAAAAATGTAATTTTTCTCTATTTTTTATTAACTGTTGGAAATCGCTGGAATATTAATTTTTTTTTTATTATTCGATTAACTTTTTTTTACAATGTAGATTCTTTTTGGTTTTATTGTATATTATCACCGAGGTCCATTTTTGCTTGGTTTTACTATATACTTTAAGAAACTATTTGTCAAATTGACGTTTTGTCTTAAAACTTTATTTGAACATGAAATCAATTCCGCAAAGTCTAGAGTTACTGTAAAAAAATGTAATTTCCTCTATTTTTTTAAACTGTTGAAATTCGCTGGAATATTAATTCTGAAATTTTTTAATCGATTAACTTTTTTTTACAATGTAGATTCTTTTTGGTTTTACTGTATATTATCACCGAGGTCTATTTTTGCTTGGTTTTACTATATACTTTAACAGACTATATGTCAAATTGACGTTTTTGGCTTAAAACTTTATTTGAACATGAAATTAATTCAACAAAGTCTAGAGTTACTGTAAAAAAATTTAATTTTTCTCTATTTTTTTTAAAACTGTTGAAAATCGCTGAAATATCAATTCTGAATTTTTTTATTCGATTAACTTTTTTTTACAATGTAGATTCCTTTTGGTTTTATTGTATATTATCACCGAGGTCAATTTTTGCTAGGTTTTACTATATACTTTAACAAACAAATATATATAAATATATCATCACGCCTTCTACCCATTTCTGGGTGTGGCACTCTGCTGAAACAGATCTCGGTAAGTGATATATTTTGCGCGTGAAGTGCGGTTACCAGTCGTCAAATCACGGCCCCCAAACATGTTAGTGGTGGAGGAGCCACAGGGATAGCTTTTTCAAATTATGAAAATTTGTCGCCTGTGGGAATCGAACCAGAGACCTCAGGATCCACAGGCCGACTTCATACCACTGAGCTAGCCATCCCATACTTTAACAAACAATTTGTTAAATTGACGTTTTGTCTGAAAACTTTATTTGAACATGAAATCAATTCAACAAAGTCTAGAGTGACTGTAAAAAAATTTAATTTTTCTCTATTTTTTAAACTGTTGAAATTCGCTGGAATATTAATTCTGAAATTTTTTAAACGATTAACTTTTTTTTACAATGTAGATTCTTTTTGGGTTTACTGTATATTATCACCGAGGTCTATTTTTGCTTCGGTTTACTATATACTTTAACAGACTATTTGTCAAATTGACGTTTTGTCTTAAAACTTTTTTTGAACATGAAATCAATTCAGCAAAGTCTAGAGTTACTGTAAAAAAATGAATTTTTCTCTATTTTTTTAAACTGTTGAAAATCGCTGGAATATTAATTCCGATTTTTTTTTATTCGATTAACTTTTTTTTATAAAGTAGATTTTTTTGTGTTTTACTGTATATTATCACCGAGGTTAATTTTTGCTTGGTTTTACTATATACTTTAACAAACTATTTGTCAAATTGATGTTTTGTCTTAAAACTTTATTTGAACATGAAATCAATTCAAAACAGTTCAAAACATGTATCCTCAATCATCTAATACCTAAATCAAATTACAAAATTTTCACAATTTGTCTAGAAATTGAAATAACTCTATCAAAAAATTTCATGCGTCACGTCAAAAGTGACAGCTTAGGTCTATGATTTTTCAAAACCTAGATCGTGTATATAAGAGGTAATGTTGTTTCTTAACCATAGATTTGTCAAATAGACATTTTATCATTAAAAATTTTTATACAAACATGAAATGAATAAACCGTGCAAAACATATATCCTCAATCCTCTAATACCTAAATCAAATTACAAAATTTCTTCAACTTGTCTAGTATTTGAAATATTTATGTAAAAACGTTTCAGGCGAAACGTCAAAAGTGATTGACAGGTCTGAAAAATAACTGCTTGCGGTCAAATTTCAAATGCATAGCAACGCGTGCATGCTTCGATCCTTGAAAATTTGCAAAGTTTTTCATTAATTTCACGCGGACTGTACTTTCGAAAAATCTGAAATACCCAAAAGGCACTAGTCCCAAACATTCTTTAAATCCTAGAAAAAAAAATCACAATAATCGCTCAAACCGTTTAGGCTGTAGGCGATCATAATGTTTGGTTGCCGCCCAGATGAATATATAGTGAATTTGAATGATTAGTATATAGGACTAGCGGGCGGTCTGGCTTCGCCAAGCCTTCTCGCTAGGCTCCGCGGACACTGAAGTAAGATTTAGTTGAATTAGAAGCTAAAACTTTTTATTTCTGTACGTCTGTTCATCTAAAGAACTTTTTATTGACACCAAACACAATAAGTATCGAAGCGCTATCACGAAAACAATTGACGACCAAAAAGAATTACAATTCTGGACGTGAGCCCTTCAAAAAACCTTTAATTTGATACTACACACGATAAGTTTTGATGCACTTTCACTAATACAATTGCCGATCGGAAAAATAAATATTCTGCACGATACCTCATCTAAAACCCTTGCATACGATATCTAACACAATTTGATTCGGAATACTTTTTTGGTCGAAACTATTAGCGAGCTTAAAATTTTAATTCCATCTTCGAGTTCTTCTAAAGCCCTTTAAAATGACATGAAATATGGTATGTTTCGGAATACTTTAAGTTTGAAACAATTGAGGATCGTAAATTTCAATTTTTTATTATTTCATCTGAAAGTTCCTCTAAAGCCCTTTCATATGACACCAAACACGGCATGAGTCGGAATACTTTAAGTTTCAAGCAGTTGACTGTAGTAAAATTTATTTTTTTCTTTATTCCATCTAAGAGTTCTTTCAAAACTTTTTATATGACATTAAACACGGCATGTTTCCGAATACTTTAAATTTAAAACAATTGATGATCGAAATATAATTCTTTTTGACAGTTCTTCTAAAGCCCTGTCATATGATATCAAACACGATATAATACGGAACACTTTAGGTTTAAAACAACTTAAGGTCGAAAAATTTCAATCAAATACGTGTGTTATTTCCGAAAACATTTTGTTAAACTAACTTTTTATTTTATTTATTTTCTCTAAAAGTTCGTCTAAAGCCCTTTCATATGACACCAAACAAGGCATAATTCGGAATACTTTAAGTTTGAAATAATTGACAGTCGTAAAATTTCTATCAAATACATGTTTTATTTCCGAAAAGATTTTGCTAAACTATTAAAAATTCTTTAGACGTCATTTCTGATAGTTCCACATTTTTTTATTTTATATGTACATGAAATTTTTGAAAAACTGTTGGCAATCGCTGGAATATTATTTCTAACATTTTTTAAGCTTTGTTTGTTACGTGACGGTTACTGTAAAACCCGGCGGTTAGTTACAGCTGGGTTTTATTATATACCACAAAAAAGTACATTAATAATTTAAGTCATTAAAATAATAATTTTTGTTTTTAAATTATATTTTTATTTTGTATGCCCAGGTGCTATACGAGTTGTGTATTTAAATTGTCATTTTGATTATATTATAATTTTTGTTTCTAAAACCGACAATTTTCACCTCATTAAAACTATCCCTGTGGCTCACCCACCACTAATATCTTTGGGGGCCGTAATTTGACAGCTGGCAACCGCACTTCATGCGCAAAAATATGTCACTTCTTTTTCTATCGTAAAGTTTCACCTTATTTAATTTCGTATGAAAGTTCTTCTAAAGATCTTTCACATGACACCAAACATGGTATGATTCGGAATACTCTTTTTAAAACAATTCACAGTCGTAAATATATGGTTTTTTTAATTTTGTCTGAATTTAATTTTTTTACCCTTTCGTATGATACCAAATACAGTACGGTTAAGAAAAATGTGTTGATGGGCTCCATTTTTCAGTGACATGTTTCATTTGTATAAATTTATATTAAAATAATTTAACAGCAACAAACTTTCCTATATAATAAGATGAAGAATATTCCCCTAAACCAGCGTGGTGTCCCACATTATACGGTGAGACTTTGCCCCACACCAAGGCAAGATTTAAGTAATATTTTTTTAGGCCCAACGCGCTACATTGTATCCTATAGCATAGGGCCCCAAAATTACTCATGTAGACATGGACGCATCAAATAAAATATATTTTTACTTTCTTATACACAGTATATGGAGTGGCTAGCTCAGTGGTATGAAGTCGGCCTGTGGATCCTGAGAACCCTGGTTCGATTCCCACAGGCGACAAACAATTTTCATAATTTCAAAAAAAGCTACCCCTGTGACTCCCCACCACTAACATCTTTGGGAACCGTGATTTGACGACTGGTAACCGCACTTCACGCGCAAAATATATCACTTACCGAGATCTGCTTCGGCAGAGTGCCACATCCAGTAATGGGTAGAAGGCGTGATGATATATTTATTTTATTTATTTTTATAAGGAAGTATTGGAATCGTGAAAAAAATCGTTGACGGAAATACGTGTTTTGATGTCCACTGAATCCGTTTTGATCATTTTCCAATGATGTCTGTGTGTGTGTGGATGGATGGATGTGTGTCCGAGTGTGCAATATCTCATGAACGAGATAAGATTTGTTAACGAAACATGGTAATTATAAGTTTCATGAAAATACGAAGAGCTGAATTGATTTTGAATGAATTTGAAAACCCGGAAGAGGAAGTTTAGTGGACACACAAAAAAATAAATTCCAGTTATTTTAAAAATGGAAACAGTTACGAACAAAAGTTTCATATAAAAGATGTTAGCAAAAATACTTGGAACATAAAATGTTATTTGCAATTTTCCTGTATATGCGTCTAATTTTGAGAAAAACTAATTTTTATATTTAATCATAAAAGGCATAGAAAAAGACTTGATAACAAGGAATATAAAGTATAAAATTGATTTCAAACCGTGTCAACTCAATGCATGTATTAATTGGTATATACACGACATACATTTTACATACAGAGTTCATAATGTGACATATAATATGAACAGTGGTAGTTGTGACGTCATCGGTCTCTCGGTTCTACTGATTAGCTCCATCTTTCGACCACCTCGTCTCGATCATACCTGCATGACAAAACACAACATGTCATTCCATTCTCGGTCGACGTTCACTAAGAGTTACATTTCAGTTAGTACAACAAAGTTACGATCGTAAGTACGAGGCAGGTCCCCAACCTGAACATGTCCCAGACACACTATAGATTTCACATTCATCCGAGGTCCCTGACCTCATTGTTGCGGGTATTTAGACCCGATTGTTGCGAGAGTGTTTCATCTCAACCAGTGCCGGAAGGATAAGGTTCTAAGCACGACGCAGGTCCCTGACCTAATAATGTCCCAGACATTCTGTGGATCCCAGATCCACCCGAGGTCCCTGACCTCATTGTTGCGCGTATTTAGACCCGATTGTTGCGGATATTTAGACTCGATTGTTGCGAGAGTGTTTCATGTCAACCAGTATTAGAAGGATAAGGTTCTAGGTACGAAGCAGGTCCCTGACCTGAGAATGTCCCAGACATTCTGTGGATCCCAGATCCACTTGAGGTCCCTGACCTCATTGTTGCGGGTATTTAGACCCGATTGTTGCGGCCGTGGATGTCCTAGACATCCGTGTGAATCCAATTCACACGAGGTCCCAGACCTCATCGGTGCGGGTATTTAGACCCGATCGCTGCGGGTATTTAGACCCGATAGTAGCAGGTCCCCGACCTGATCATTGGATCAGTACTGTCGTATGCGCTGAAGACCGCTAAACACAAAAGAGGAGGGACTCAAATTACAGACAGGTAAATTTACCCCTGTGGTCATTAGTAAGCAGCCAATGACGGATGCGCAGCTGGCTTCGCAGAGCCAGCGCGGAGAGCCCTCAGTACGGCCCTGTATTTCACCACCACCTGTAATTGCAGTATGCTCTTAAATGTCGCCACCTGGCGGAGGGACTTCAGTACTGAGTTCATAAGGAAGGCAAAGTGTGGAAACAGAACATAGCAAATCGGTGCGGGTATTTAGACCCGATGGTAGCAGGTCTCTGACCTGATCATGGATCAGTACTTCCGTATGCGTTGAAGACCACTAAACACAAAAGAGGAGGGACTCCAATTACAGACTCAAGTAAATTGCACACATACTGTGATTATCTAATAGCAGCCGATGACGGATGCGCAGCTAGGTTCGCAGACCAAGCGCGGAGAGCCCTCAGTACGGCCCTGTATTTCATTACCAACTGAGTAGCAATTGAAGTATGCTCTTAAGTGCCGCATCCTAGCGGAGGGACTTCAGTACTGAGTTCTTAAGGAAAGCAGGGTGTGGAATACATAATATAACATATGGTGACACAACACACAATATTTGACCAAACACATATAACCATAAATACCACACCAAACATGAATATATCATCAATTAACATGCCATTTAATAAACAACAGCCATGCACCAAGTCACAGCAGATCTCTGCATACGCTGCACCTAGACATAGAATGACAGTGAGATAACTCACCTTTAATTACTGCTAATCCAATATAGTATCCAGGTATCAATGAATGTATAGCTCTACACTTCACTCGTTCACTTCTACCCCGAGTCGTTCACAACCGCATACTGAGCGTCTTAGCGTTAACTACCCCCGCACGTCGCGTCACAACATCTCTCGTTGACAGATACATGACCACCAGCGCTTCCAAATCAGTGGATCGCGCTGTTTTAAAACGTACATCTTACAATCATATATTTCAACAATCATAGTAGCAATAGAAACAAAAAACAGATTTTTTTTTATTTTCTTATTTAAAATTTTTTTCGGATATTTTGACATCTAAGGTCATTCATATCCCGGTACAGTAAAGTGTGATTGGTTTTCTACATTTTTTTTAATATTTCTTTTATTAAATTTTGTGATAAAAATTAATTGATTTCAAGTATGCAATTAGGTTCTTCTCTGTTTTCGTATTGTTCTTGAGGACTTCAATAAATGTGGGGGGAATGTTGTGGGTTCTTCTTTCAGCTATTTGTTGGGGACAATCTACTATAATGTATATAATTGTTAAGTGTGTATTACATTGGTTGCATGTAGGGGGGATCTGTTTTTGTAAAAATGTGATTATGAGTAAGTCTTGTATGCCCTATTCTAAGTCTCGTTAGTATTGTTTGGTCTTTTTTGGTGCCATGAAGTTTACATGTACTAGAAATTTTAATTTTCGCTTTATCTAGTTATCTATGCCATTTTTCGGAAAAACAAATACATCATTAAAATGGTTAACTAATCTGGTAACTTTGCCTCAGTTTAATCGACTTCGTATCTCACGTACCAAGGATTAGGCTCAAAAAACGGACATCCGTTAGACATAAAGTAGTCAATATTACTAAAAAATTCTACGTAAACAAATGTTTAATACTATTATATAACATTATATTCTAAATATTAAATATGCTGTGTATAAGAAAGTCGTGTGGTGGACACACCAGATTTTTTTTATTTATAAATTACCAAAATAGATATTTTACTCTTTTTCCTTCTCACCGCTGTTACATTCGCTAGTCATTTTTCCTGATGTTAAAAATGTGTCAAAAATTACTTCTAACGCTATTGAGCGAAGCCTAGAGTTACTGTAAAATTTTTTACCGCGAGATGTCAAAAAGTGAAACAAACAAAATCTTGCCTAACGTAAAATTTCAACTTTTTTATTTCATCTGAAAATTTTTCTTCCTTTCATATAACACCAAACACATGAATCGGAATACTATAAATTTAAAACAATTGACGGTTGCAAAATTTCTATTTTTTTTATTGCATCTGAAAGATTTTTTTTAAACCCTGTCAAATGACATCAAATACGTTATGATTCGGAATACGTTAAATTTAAAACAATTGACGGTCGTAAAATTTCAATTAAATACGTGTGTTACTTCCGAAAATATTTTGCCACAGTAACGTTTTTATTTCATCTGAAAGTTATTCTACAGGCCTTTCATATAACATCAAACACGGTATGTTTCGGAATACTTCAAGTTTAAAACAATTGACATTCGTAAAATTTCAATCAAATACGTATTTTATTTCCGAAAACACTTTGCTAAACTATTAAAAATCCTTCAGACGTCATTTCTGACAAATTGAAATTTTTCGCTATTTTTGTAAATTTTGAAAATCTCTGGAATATTAATTCGGAATTTTTTGTATTCGATTAACTTTTTTTACAATGCAGTTTTACTGTATATCATAACCGAGGTCAATTTTTACTTGGTTTTACTATATACTTTAACAAACTATTTGTCAAATTGACGCTTTGTTTTATAAGTTTATTTGAACATGAAATTCATTCAAAACTTTTCAAAACATGTATCCCCAATCATATAATACCTAAATCAATTTATAAAATTTCTATAACTGTCTAGAAATTTAAATAATTCTATCGAAAAATTTCATGCGTTACGTCAAAAGTGACACCTTAGGTCTATGCTTTTTCAAAACCTGGGTTGTGTATATAAGAGGTAATGTTGCTTCTTAACCATAGATTTGTCTTATAGACTTTTTCTGAAATACCCAAACATTCGGAATACTTTGTTAAAACAATTGACAATCGTAAATATACGGTTTTTCTAACTTTGTCTGTATGTCATTTTAATGCCCTTTCGTATGATACCAACCACGGTATGGTTAGGAAAAATGTGGCCCACCATAGTGGTGACATGTTTCATTTGCATAAATTTATATGAAAATAATTTAACAGCTATAAACTTTCGTATATAATAAGATGAAGAATATTTCTCTAAATCAACGTGGGGCTCCAAATTGTACGGTAAAACTTCGCCCCGCACCAAGGCTCAATGGTACATAGGACACTTTACGTTTAGCTCCGCGTGGAGATTTAAATAATATTTTTTGGGACACAACGCGCTACTTTGGATCTTATAGCATAGGGCCCCAAAATTAATCATGTAGACATCGACGCATCAAATAAAATATATATTTTTTTTAATAAATTACCAAGATAGATATTTTGCTCTGTCTTTTTCCTTCTCACCGCTGTTACATTCGCTATTATTTTTCCCTGATGTCAAAAATAACAAACAAACAAAACAAAATCTAGTTGCCTATCATAAAATTTCAACTATTTTATTTCATCTGAAAATTTTTCTAACGCCCTTTCATATAACACTAAACACGACATGAGTCGGAATACTTTAAATTAAAAACAATTGACGGTCGTAAAATTTTAATTTTTTATTGCATCTGAAAGTTTTTTTAAAGTCTTCTCATATGATACCAAATACGTTATAATTCGGTAGACGTTAAATTGAAAACAATTGACTGTCGTAAAATTTCAATCAAATACGTATTTTATTTCCGAAAACATTTTGCTAAAGTAACGTTTTTATTTCATCTGAAACTTATTCCAGAGCCCTTTCATATGACATCAAACACGGCATGATTCGAAATACTACAAGTTTAAAATAACTGACAGTCGTAAAATTTCAATTAAATACGTACTTTATTTCTGAAAACAGTTTCCTAAACTCTAAAAAATCCTTCGGACGTCATTTCTGAGAGTTCAATATTTATATTTTATTTGTACATGAAATCAATTGAAATTTTTCTCTATTATTTTTGAAAAGCTGTTATAATCGCTGGAATATTAATTTTGATTAACTTTTTTTACAATGTAGATTTTTCTTTGTTTTACTGTACATTATCACCGATGTCAATTTTTTTTTGGTTTTACTATATACTTTAAAAACTGTTGGAAATCGCTGGAATATTATTTCGAAAATCTTACTTTGATGTATGAAAAGTAAGTAATTGGATATAAAAATAACTACACAAATGTTTGCAACTGGGAGATGGGTCTATAAGATGATGTTTCAGTAGTGGATTTTCCTGTTTTATGTATAAGAATAATTTGGGCGAGTTTCCACAGGACTGGAAAATAAGATAGTTTTAACATGGCGTGGAAAACATATGTTAAGTATAGGATAATCTTTTTGGGTAGTTCTTTCAAGACTTTTCTAGTGATTAAATCGTACCCTGGAGCTTTATTGTCTTTTAAGTATTTAATCTCATTTCTTATTTCACCAGGAGTTACATGTTTAATTGGCATTGATAACTGCAGTGGAGCTTTTAGATAATCATCAATCTCATTTTCTATTGTTTTTTGTTCATTATCTGGTAACGTAGAAGGATTTGGCTGGAATGTTTCTGAGAGGTATTTAGCAAATATTTCAGTTTTTTCCCAATCTTCTCTGGCCCATGTGCCATCTTCCTTCTTAATTGGTGTTATGGATTACACCGGTCGTTTTAGTTTTTTGGTAACTTTCCATAGAGAATAATCATCTGCAGGGAGTGCTGTTACGTATTCTATCCAAATTATTCGAGAAAATATTGTTAAAAAGGATAAAAACAATTACAGAAGAAGAGAACATAATCCCACCACATCAATTCGGGTTCAGGGAGCAACACTCCACTGTGCAACAAATGCACCGAGTGGTCAACGAAATAGAAGAAAGTCTGCAATGTAATAAAATATGTGCTGCAGCTTTTATAGATATTAGTCAAGCTTTTGATAGGATATGGCATACAGGTCTTCTCTACAAAATTAAATCCCGACTACCTCATCAATTCTTCCTTTTATTAAAATCCTACCTAAATGAGAGGTACTTCCAAGTTCGGTATGAAGAGAGTACATCGACACTACATCCAATTAGAGCAGGAGTGCCCCAAGGCAGTGTATTAGGCCCCTTTCTATATCAGCTGTTCACAGCAGACTTACCCTGCCAGGAACAAGTCACAACCGCCACATATGCTGATGATACTGCTGTACTCGCATCACATGACGATCCAAACGAAGCAGCTGACCGTCTACAAAGATCCATGGACGAAATTCAGAAATGGGCGGAAAAATGGAAAATAAAAATAAACGAGGGAAAATCTACTCACATCGTCTTTACAAACAGGAAAACTGCATGTCCACCGCTTCAAATAAATAACAAAGTACTAGAAACGAAAGAAGAAGTTAAATACCTGGGTATGCACTTAGAGAAAAGGCTCACGTGGCAAAAACACATAAAAAAGAAGAGACAATACTAGACCTAAAATTAAAAAAAATGTACTGGTTACTTGGACACAAATCTCAATTGTCAATAGAAAATAAACTACTCCTGTACAAAGTGACACTAGTACCAATTTGGACCTACGGTATCCAGCTTTGGGGATGCGCCAAAAAATCGAATACGAACATCATACAAAGATTTCAAAATAAAACGCTACGCATGATAACGAAAGTCCCATGGTACATTAGTAATCACACAATCCATAAAGACTTTAAAATCAAATATGTCCATGAACAAATTCGGGAGTCTGCCATCTCATATGAAAACAAATTGAACTATACTCCATTCCCTGTAGGAAAACGATGACGTCACATTCGGTATCCATGTGATTCAAGATTTTGTACTTAAAACGTTTACATTGGTATTGGATTGACATTTTTAAAACATAACCTAAAATTTAAATGTCAAATTAAAATATTTATTATTTTGTAAAATTTAATTTGTTTATAATGAAACCAAATTCTGCATATATTAAATAAAAATCAAATATAAATTTATCTTAACGCACAAAAATTTTACCTACCTTATTACAATATGTAATTTTGTAAAATAAAACTCAAAGGAATATACATTTTTATATGTATTATTATTATATATAAATAACTAAAAAAAATTCAGTACAACTGATAAGTTCAGGCCAAGTACAAAAACATTTTCCCTTACAAGTCCTAATGTTTTCCGCGTTCTAAAGTTCTGATATAAAAGGTGGGCTCAAGTACATTCTTAGAAACTAAGAAACGTAAGATATATAAAGTTGAAACATTAAGGGTTTCTTTAAGAAGGAGAACCGAAAAATCCTAATTACATCTTAGTCAAAAGTTTCTGATATAACATATGGGCTCAAGCACATTGTTAACGCCGCCAAGTACTTTTTTTTAGTTTTTTTTTATATTGATATTTTGAACATTTGTGTCGTTTACATTTTTGTTACGAGGTTAGAAACTTCTGTAATTCAGATTTTTGTATGAAAAGACATGTTTTAATGTTGAATATAACAATGTGCTTGAGCCCATATGTTATATCAGAAACTTTTGACTAAGATGTAATTAGGATTTTTCGGTTCTCCTTCTTAAAGAAACCCTTAATGTTTCAACTTTATATATCTTACGTTTCTTAGTTTCTAAGAATGTACTTGAGCCCACCTTTTAGATCAGAACTTTAGAACGCGGAAAACATTAGGACTTGTAAGGGAAAATGTTTTTGTACTTGGCCTGAACTTATCAGTTGTACTGAATTTTTTTTAGTTATATCACATTCCTTTTCTAAAAAAGTAAAAAAAAAATTTGAGAAATTATTTTTTTTTAAATTTAAAAGAATTTTGAAATTTTTAAAAAAACTTGCTAAAGCAAAATAACGTACAAAATTATTAAAATATTGCTTATTTATTTGTTACTAGCTATTACCCACGACATGGTTCGCGTGGTCTACAATTTAATGCGAGTACCTGACATGCGTAGCAATGCAACTGAAAGAAAGAAAGTATTTGTATTTAATTCTGTTTATTGAAGTGCTTTTGGATACTCAATATTTTTTTTTCTCTTTGGGACATACAAGAATAAATCAGAAGGTTTTCCGAGGATTGAGCATGCCACATACAGCTGTCCATGTGAGAAGCATGGATTTTCCAAATTTAGTCCACACACTTATAGCGATTGTCCCCGTGCTTTGTTGATGGTCATTGCAAATGCGAATCGTACCGGAAACTGCAAACGTCTGAATTCGAATGGCATAGGATTGAAGCTTTATTATACCTATATTGGTTCTCGTCTGTACCTATACCAAATTTGAATCGAATCAGTGCAGTACTTTTCAGAATAGCTAGCGGTTATTTTGTTTCAAAACGGCGGCCTATAGCTTTATTCAACCTATATGTTGAGATTGGTTCTCGTCTATCCCTATACCAAATTTGAATCGAATCAGTGCAGTACTTTTCAGGAGAGCTAGCGGCCATTTTGTTTCAAAACGGTAAAGTGAAACTTTATTATACCTATATGTTAAGTTTGGTTCCTGTCTATGCTTATACCAAATTTTAATCGAATCAGTGCAGTACTTTTCAAGTTAGCTAGCGGCCATTTTGTTTCAAGATGGCGGACTGAAGCATTATTATACCTATATGTTAAGATTGGGTTCCGTCTATGTCTACACCAAATTTGAATCGAATCAGTGCAGTACTTTTCAGAATAGCTAGCGGCCATTTTGTTTCAAGACGGCGGACTGAAGCTTTATTATACCTATATGTTGAGATTGATTCTCGTCTATCCCTATACTAAATTTGAATCGAATCAGTGCAGTAATTTTCAGAATAGCTAGCGGCCATTTTGTTTCAAGATGGCGGACTGAAGCTTTATTATACATGTATGTTGAGTTTGGTTCTCGTCTATACCTATTCCAATTTTGTTTGAAAACAGTAAAATGAAACTTTATTATATCTATATGTTAACTTTGGTTCCTGTCTATGCTTATACCAAATTTTAATCGAATCAGTGCAGTACTTTTCAAGTTAGCTAGCGGCCATTTTGTTTCAAGATGGCGGACTGAAGCATTATTATACCTATATGTTAAGATTGGTTTCCGTCTATGTCTACACCAAATTTGAATCGAATCAGTGCAGTACTTTTCAGAATAGCTAGCGGCCATTTTGTTTCAAGACGGCGGACTGAAGCTTTATTATACCTATATGTTGAGATTGATTCTCGTCTATCCCTATACTAAATTTGAATCGAATCAGTGCAGTAATTTTCAGAATAGCTAGCGGCCATTTTGTTTCAAGATGGCGGACTGAAGCTTTATTATACATGTATGTTGAGTTTGGTTCTCGTCTATACCTATTCCAAATTTGAATCGAATCAGTGCAGTACTTTTCAGAATAGCTAGCGGCCATTTTGTTTTCAAATGGCGGACTGAAGCTTTATTACGCCTATATGTTAAGATTTGTTCCCGTCCATGTCTATACCAAATTTGAATCGAATCAGTGCATTACTTTTCAAGATAGCTAGCGGCCATTTTGTTTCAAGATGGCGGACTGAAGCTTTATTATACCTATATATTAAGATTGGTTGCCTGGGCTTCATTTTTTAGTGCGAAATAGACATTTGTACGGATGGGTCGAAACGGGATGGGCCGAAACGGAATGAGTCGTAGTAATGTGATGACGTCACACGCGGACGCTGAACACGGAGTAGACGACGTTTGCCCAATTTGAAAAACATCACTTTTCAAACATCCATATCTTTGAAAATGATGGACCAAATGGCATGAAACTTTTTTATTCCTACTCAGTTTTATGCGGGCTACACGGTGGTTAAGTCAAAACATACTTTTTTTACCCGCTTGGGGTGCGAAAATGGGCATTTGTTCACTCGGGATAAGAGACTTTAGTGTCTGGCCACTGTCGTTTGTACTTGGCCAGAGACACTACTGTGTCTCTTGATAAAAATATTTGAAAATACAAAATACAATGCACATTACCTCTTGTACTACAGTTAAAATAATTAAAGATTCTCGATTCTCTAACTCCAGCGCAAAATAATCATGAAGATGACAAACGTATTTATGCATATCATTACCTAAAATTTTTTTAGCGATTTCTTATTTCTCAGTCTGTATTTATGTATCAAAAATGTCACAAACTTAGAAATGACAGGTGAGAAAATAACAAAATCTTGACCATAGGTCTCTATTTTTATCTTATAAACAAATGTGAACAAAGTAAATGTAAATTTTCGTATTAGTAAGAACTGTCATACGTTTTCATTAAAATAATAAATGTGATAGAACGTGACAAATATGAAACGTGTGTCTTAACTTATTAAGACATACGTTGTGTCATTCGCTTAGGTACGAATAATATTATTAAAAAAAGATAGCTATTTTTCATCGTATCTATGATAACGTCGTCCACATATGACGTCATCGTTTTCATACAGGGAATGGAGTATACCATCCAAATGAATTAGCAGTTAATCTACTAAATAATGAAAGTGATATCAGAAGATTGAATAGAAATAAACCATTGGACTTAAAATTCATATAAATTTATAATAGTTAGAGGTAACCCCGATGGGGTAATTGTAACAATTATATAATAAAAAAAAAATTTTTGCAACTCGCATAACATAAGGGTACTCGCTCCTTGCCGCGCACCCGCCTCACCAACAAGTTACTCTAACTCTTTCTACTTCACAACACTGCATTGACTGGAATACGGCAGAATTTGTCTACTTATGGTTGGTCTGAGGTGTTACATCTATCTCTCACTAGATGTAGACTGGTGCAGTGCATCAAATTCTTAGACAAAACATTACTAGACAAATTCTGCCGTATTCAAGTCAATGCAATGTTGTGAAGCAGAAAGAGTTGGAGTAACTTGACGGTGAGGCGGGTGCGCGGCAACCATAGATAGAGAGCAAAGATTAATAACTCTTTAAATACTGGTATAGTTTAAAATAAATAAAAAAGATAGAAAATAAAAGAATGTACTGGAAAAAATATTGTATTGTAAGTATAAACAATAGCTTTATTCCATTTGCCTCTTGGTTCATTTAAAAGAGTTCAGATGAATTAGACAAGATGAACTGAATTAAGCAAACTGATGCATTTATTGGAGTGAATAAAATGAGTAATTCTATTACTGGAAATAAAGTCAGTAAAGTAATCCAGCGAAATAAATAAATGATTTGGTTCATTAAATGTAAGTTAGATCTGATCCAAATGTCAAATGGAATGCGCCTATTGTGTATTTCGTATAAATTTATTAGTCGTTAGTCTCTTGATTATATGAATTTAGTGATATATCGTTATCATAATTTGACTTTTTAGACTAATTACTACTTACGCTTCATGTTAATATGATTCAAAATTGGCTTCCAAACTCAAACTTCTACAGAAAAATATAGGTCTAATTCTATCATAGTAATAAACGGAGGCAAGTTATTGGCTGATATGATATAAACATATTCGGATCAAACGAAATAAATTTGAACTGAAGATAAAACAGCTGCTTGGCTCATCGGAAGAAAATCTATCCTCTTCATTAGCAAATTGCTGTTATATAAAGCAATGATTAAGCCATTTTGGACCAACGCAGAATTATCCGCATTGTCAACGCTTCCTGACATTGTAGTTTTCTGCAAGATCTTCGAATGTTTTGAGTTAAAGAAAAACCCCGAAATTGAATAACACCTTCGATAAAACCTCAGTAGGGTAGTGCGATTAATAATAAAAATCTTAACATCCTGTACCTGATGCTCTCGAGGGTAAAATACACTTAGTTAAAATATGAATGTAGAACTACGAAACAAAAAAAAAAGTTACAAAGAAAAAAATAAATTTTCATTGACCGATATAATAACAAAAGAATATTGAATAATATATACTTTAGTGTTATAAAATATATATATTTTTAATTATTACAGGTTTTGTACAAACTGATAACAGTCATCCTTTCAGTCTGATAATAGTTCGAGCGTAATCGACAATTTTTATCCACAATATAAAACATTTTCTTAATATATTTAGATTCCTTGTAATAAACTCTTAGAAATTATGAATCCCCGTTAGAAATAAGCTATTTTATTAAATCATAAATTTCGCAGTTCTACGATAGTTTGGCAAACTAAGATTTCAAAAAGCATAATATTTAGACAATACCAGATTTAAGATAAATGTGTTTCTGTTTTGTCTGGAAAATTGTCTTCTTTATTTGATCAGAGTTGTGGTTTCACTGTAAAAGTTAACTGGTTTTGAGAAATACACAAAATAGTAATTTACGGCTGCTAATTTCACTATGGCTAACTGTAGTATCATGAAGCGTTATGCAAATTTAGCATAATACTAATTATTTCCACCAAACATTTTATTATGACTAGATTAATGAACTGCAGGAGTAATTTTTTGGATTGTAATACTTTTACGTGAATATATTTATTTCTCTAAATTTACACCGGTAGTCCTGATTAGGTTAACTTACGTTTTTTAACTGTAAAACTTTTCATAACTACTATTTTATCCCTAATTTTGTATATTTGTCAGTATCCTGGTTAGGTATTAAAATGTATGTATTTAATGTACGATAAATATTTTATACGATCGGATTAAAAAATCAATTTTTGTGAATTTAATATCATGTTAATAAATTATTTTTTCTTCGAACGGAAGTTCAGTGTATATTTTGTACTGTTTTCATGGATTTTGTTTTTATCAAAACTTTATGATAATTCATCGGAAAATAGATTAATTAGTGTAGGGATGGCCGGGATCAAATTAACACTTTGTTGACCGGTGACGAGTTAATTCGTATTTTCATGCCCAATACTAGCCGGTGACAACATTATTTCTGTGTAAAATTGCAGGTCAACAAAGTGTTAAAATAATGATGATCTGTAATTTACTAGATATGTATAATATATCATAAAAACTCCTGTCACATACACACACTTCGTTTCATAACTAAGTCGCCCTCATAGCAAAGGGAGGGTCGCCCTTATCACAGCCATAGGAAAGAGAGGTAGATCACACCATAGAAAACCTGTATTACCGACATTACCGGGAGCGTCTGTGTAGTGCTGCCGTCTATATTGAAATGTCGCGCGAAATTTTTAAATTTGAAATATTTGACCAATTCGACCAGACTTGATCGTCCTCGATTACGTTTATCACGTTGCGGTTTCTACACATAACGAATAAGCATAAATAGTTTTACAGATGTCAAATTGATGCTATGTGAATGATAAAACAATATGGACGAGTAAAGCTATAAAGAAAGGAACTGTCTCCATTGCCGTCGACGACAACCTAGTATTTTATGAATCGTGGCAATCATTTTAAAAATGCGGTCTACTTGAAAATGAAAGTAATTAAAGATGTGGTTTGGTCTAGGTTGAAATGTTTTTTTTTTAGTTTAAATCCACTTATAAAACACTTTGAAACTATTTAAAAAAATTTCAAATGAGCAGCTATAGCGCGACTTCGGTGTTAAATGTTCAAATAGCGAATTCATTAAATTTTAATGTAATGTTACATGTGAAATTTAGCAATATTATAGGTGCCGGCAACTATTTAGGTTGCCGTCGACGGCAACGGAGACAGTCCCATAAAGAAATTAATTTAAATATATTATTATTTTTAACTTCTATTAATTAGAATTGATTACTGTTGTATAGTAAGAATATAAAAACGAGCTCATCATCATAAAAGTTTAACATTAAGAACTAAATTTTGTTTGAATGTTTAAGTAAGTGATAAAGAATAACCACTTCATTATGTTCAATACTAGCTCTGCCTGAAGTAGATATCCTCTTTTTATTTAAAGTTACAACAAACTTTTAACATTTACTATAATCGGTAGAGTCTTCAGCCGACAGATTTAAAGAAGAAAGTAGTTGGGAACGAATTTCACTGGCTTTCATATAAAAGAATGCGTAAAAAGTTTATACATTCATAATTTTAAATGGCTGGACATAAAGAGTTCGGAATATTTCTACGACAGCCCACGAATCTAGTGCTAAATCATGCAAATTTTCAAAGCGATCCGACCGAGCGCAGGTATGAATCTCCGTAAGTAACTTGCAAACTAAGAACGTTATAGTACTTTTGTTGTATTATATTCTGATGAAAAATATTTTAATTTTCTTATAACACTAGGACGAACAATTTTGATGAGGGATTCATGCATTGAAAAAGAAAAATGTTGTTTATAAAAAAAGATTTTAACATCTGTCATTACAAGAACATATGATATAAAGTTAGGTATGAACATATGATTTCACAAACACTTTATTATTATCCAAATGAAAATTTAATTCAAATTCATAGGACTTGGGAAGTGAACTAGTAGGAAGGGACCACTTCGCTCTCACCAATAACAGTCTTTAAAAAAAATAATTTGTAATTTTCCGTAGGATTGTAATGTAAAATAAAATAAATATGAATAACATTGCTATTGAAACATCGGAGGTTTAACACCGGTGATAAAAATATCGATGTTTTTCAGAAAACATCAAGTACTCGATATCAATTCTAAGAATTATCCGAGATGGATGAATTGACATTTACATGATAACAACAAAGTATTTTATTCATTTTGAATAAGTATGATCCGGGTTCTGTCTTCATTTACTATTAGAAATGGTAATTTCAATATAAATATTATTATCAAAAAGGATGGATTATCTAAAACAAATCCCTGGTAAATACATTTGTCTAACTTTCTAGATTAGATTTTTCCACACGTATCAAGACAGTTTGCGTCGTCCTACATTTTATATGTGTGAAACTTCTTGAACCATTTATCTGAAAGTATAATTCATGAAAAACATATTTTCAAAAAAATTGCCTCGTCATTTATTAAAACGACTTAAATATCATATGATAAAAAGTTAGAGAACAAGAAATACTGAGCTAAGTGTTTTGTTTAACAAAGTAATTGACTTACCACGTACTAGTTATGTATATCATTATCACTAAGAAACTTCATGTTACAGCGCACTCCAAGGAATGTGCTGACTAGTAATAGTAAGTTTATAAAAGAGCGAATCTTGTTACAAACCGCAATCAGTCTGTCTTGAGAACTATACCTGTAACTTGTGTATGTAAAATAAATAAATTTTTAAAAACACAATTTCCAATTAAAATTGTATAAGTGGCGCAGTCGGTAGGATTTCGGAAACGTGTTAATTGTCGAAGTTACACGAAATGTAATAAATTCGTTAAAACAAAAAACACGGTCGTTTTAACGTTAATTCCGGAAACGAACAACAACGTGAAGAAGTCCAGAGAGCCAGCATCGCTAGTGCCGAGGTCTTCACAACCCCAGATTCCACACAAGCTACAGACTTCAGACTACTCTACTGATTCCGGTACACAGAGTCCGCAGAACGAGAACCCGTATCGTGACGACGTCGCAGCAGCACGTCAGAACCACATCAACGCAGCATCTCCAGATGAAGATCGCAGTTTTAAACACCGCAGTCTACATAGTTCTACTGTGAGTTTATTTTTACTACATATTAACGACTGTACGAATCACTATTTACTAAGTAAAATATATTAACGTAGGTTCGAATCACTGTAATTACTTAATTAGTAATAATACTATTAGATATATATTTTATCCAAACTGGATAACTTGTTAGATATTTTACACGAAATTGAAGATAATATTAACTTAAACGTTAGCAATGGCTGATCGTATAAATAAAATTAAGTTCGCACTTAATGCAGTTCCAACTTATAATGGGGATCCAAATAAGCTGAGTATTTTTATAAATGCAGTTAACTTAGTTCAAAACTTACTGGGTACATTAAACCCAGCACTCGACGAATTTGATAAAGCAGTTTCATTTTTAAACATTAAAAGCAAAATAGTTGACAAAGCACTAGATAGCATAAAAGATTTAGAGTTTCAGAACTGGGATGATCTCAAAACGCATTTAATTCGAAATTTTAAAGATAAAACGAACTCTACTACAATAATTAATGAATTACTAAAATTTCAAAATAAAAACCCATTTAAACTACTCGAGATTACCAAAGAAAAATTCCTAGCTTTTAAATCAAGAATTAGCATAGAAGAAGAAGACGTAAATAAAAAATTGGCTATTATAGAATTTACTGAAAAATTAATCGTAAACAATTTTATATCTACTGTAGGAGACCCTTACAGAAATAACTTGGCAACTCGAAACCCAAAAACTATAATTGAAATCGAAACTTTATTATCAAACGACTTCCAATATCTTAAAAATAATCAACCCTCATTTAAACCCGCAATTAATAATCAAAGATTGCCAAATATCACACCGAGACAATTTCCCGGAAATAATTTTCCCACAGGTCCTATTAACTTTAGAACCACTCAACAACCCGTCCGAAACTTTGCTCCTCGCATGCAAATAAAAAATGCGCAAGGAATGAAACCAACACCCATGTCTACCCAAACTAGACAGACTTGGCAACCACAAAGAACTACTAACCAACCCAATAATTATTTTACACAGCAAAATAATAAATTCCCAAGTAACAGACCAACTAATTACGTTTTTGAGGAATTAAATAATACCGAACTTGAACAACCTAATGATATTGACAATACTGAAACTTTTGAAAATCCCGAAAACCTAGAATATAATTATGATGAACAAGAATGTAGTGAAATTGACAATTCTTTTTTAGAGAAAAGCCCTATAAATATAGAGGAGAAATTTTGAATATAATATGTAATTCCAAATTACCATTTATAAAAGTACGTGATTATTTAATATTATTAGATTCAGGATCGTCAATAAACTTAATTAGTAAAAATTATGTTTACAATAATAAGCATAAATTCAAAATTTATAACGAAAAATTTACATTCACAACAGCTACCGGTGAACATACAGGAAATGAATATATTATTTTAAAAATAGAAGATATAAACATTAAATGTTACCTACATAACTTTCATAAACAATTTAATGTGTTACTAGGAATACCTGCTTTAATAAATTTGAAAATTAGTATTAACTTTGCAGAAAATAATGTCCTATTTTTAAATAAAGAACTTAAACTTCAATATTTTGATTCTAAAAATAATATAAATTTACAAGACGCTGATAAAATTCAAATCAGAACAGATCATTTAAATAAAGAGGAAAAAAATGCATTATTCAAAATTATTAAAGAATATGAATCAATATTTCCTAAACAAAATCAAAACCTATCACATACCAGTGTCATAAAACACGAAATCAAAACAACAGACGAAATACCAATCTATACAAAATCTTATCGTCACCCAGAATGCTATAAAGAAGAAATTACCAACCAAATAGATAAACTTTTAAAAGAAAAAATAATCAAAGAATCTCATTCCCCCTGGTCCTCTCCTGTCTGGATGGTCCCCAAAAAGATTGATGCCTCAGGAAAAAATAAATTTAGAATGGTTATAGATTATAGAAAATTAAATTCAAAAACTATTGACGATAAATTTCCAATACCAAATATCACAGAAGTATTGGATAAATTGGGCAAAAATATTTATTTTACAACTTTAGATTTGGCTTCCGGTTTCCATCAAATACAAATGCATGAAAACAGTATCCAAAAGACAGCATTTAATACCGATAAAGGACATTTTGAATTTTGTCGAATGCCATTTGGCCTAAAAAATGCACCCGCGACTTTCCAGCGATTAATGAATTTTGTATTACGCGATCATATAAACAAAATTTGTCTCGTATATCTAGACGATATAATTATTTTAGGCACTTCATTACAAGAACATATCGAAAACATTAGAAAAATATTTGCTAAATTAAAAGAATATAATTTAAAGATCCAAATTGATAAATCGGAATTTTTAAGGAAAGAAGTAGCGTATTTGGGCCATGTTGTTTCACAAGAAGGTGTTAAACCTAACCCTACAAAAATCCAAGCTGTAAAAAATTTCCCTATCCCAAAAACTCCTAAAGAAATAAAAACATATCTAGGATTATTAGGATACTACCGTAAATTTATCCCTGATTTTTCTAAATTGACAAAACCTATGACTAAATGCCTAAAAAAGGGAAATAAGGTAAATATAGACGATAAAGAATATATAGAATCATTTGAACATAGTAAAAAGCTATTAATCAATGCACCAATTTTGCAATACCCCGACTTCTCTAAACAATTCATTCTAACCACCGACGCTAGTAATTATGCCCTGGGTGCGGTATTAAGTCAAAACATAGACGGTAAAGATTTACCAATAGCCTACGCTAGTAGAACTCTAAACACACATGAAATAAACTACAGCGTAACCGAAAAAGAATTATTAGGAATTGTATGGGCCACAAAGTACTTTAGACCTTACGTTTACGGCACAAAATTCAAAATTAGAACCGACCACCAACCCCTAACTTGGCTAATGAATTTAAAAGACCCTAACAGCAAATTAATGCGATGGAAAATAAAACTCGACGAATATAATTTCGATATTGAGTATAAAAAAGGAAATTTAAATAGTAATACAGATGCTCTCTCACGAATAAGACGTAAATTTGAAATTAAGAAAACATTTGATGATATTTTCGATAAACCATATAATATAGTGCATTGTATCTCTGAAGATAAAAAATTAGGTAAAGGATTTGCGGAACAAATTAATTCAAAATTCCAAAGTAAAACTTATTTAAATAACCAGAGTAAGAATAAAGGAAATATTTTTATACAACCTATTTATGATAAATATAAACTATTTCACTTAGTGACAAAATTAGAACATTTCTCTAAACCAAATTTATTAGATATTAATAAATGTTTAATTAATTTACGCGATTACTGTATTCAAAACGATATTTTTGAAATACATATGCCTAAAATTTGTAACGGATATGATAAAGTTGAAAATAAAATAAATTTTGAAATTGTTGAAAATTTAATCAACAAACTTTTTAAAGATACTCATATTCAAATAATAGTTCATGAATTAAAACCAGAAGTTTTTATAAACGATAATGAAAGTATAATAGTACAAATTGATAACGAAGATTTAGAAACATGTCACTCTGCAGATGAAAATGAAGTTAACGGAATTACTTACAAAGAAGGTTGTATTAACACTGGCAAGAACCAAATAATAGTCAAAGCACATAACGAACCGACCAAAGTAGAATTAAAAAAATTATTCGCACAAACCAAACAGAGATTAATAATTACCTTAAATAAAAATGACTTACAGGAAGAAATATTTCAGTTTATTAAAGAATATCTCGTACCTAAAATTAATTATTATTGTCTTATAGAAAAAGATATAGTTTTGACAATAAACGAAATTTTGCAAAACAAATTTACTAAAGATTCATATCGACTGATACAATGTGAAGAAGTATTAGAAGATATTGAAAATACGAACGATCAATTAGAAATTATTACAAATTATCATTTAGGAAAGACAAATCACCGTGGCATATCCGAAACAATTATGAGATTAAAACGTAAATACTATTGGCCAAGATTACACTTTGACATTCAAAAATTCATAAATAACTGTGAACTGTGTCAACAGAACAAGTACGAACGAAAACCGTTTCAACTAAACGATAATATTACAGAAATAAGTAAATATCCCTTTGACATAGTACATATAGATATACTGACTTTAGAAAAAAGGAAATATCTGACAATTATCGACGCTTTTTCTAAATTTGCACAAATTTATTTTATGAAAACAATAGACGCTATAAATATAACAGAAAGTTTGTTAAACTTTTTTAGTAAATATCAAATACCGAATAAAATAATACACGACAGCGGAGTTGAATTTAACAACAACCTTGTAAAAGAATTACTCAAAATCTATAAAATAAATACCCACATAACATGTGTCGATAACCCAAAAAGCAATGGATTAATTGAAAGGTTTCATTCCACCATAATCGAACATCTCCGATTAATTAATCAAAATAAAATCTTCGAAAATACCAAATTTGAGAATAAATTAAATTTCGCTGTGATAGCTTATAATAATTCTATTAATTCAATTACTAAATTTACTCCTAACGAAATATTATTCGGAGCGGATAAAGATAAGAACATTTTTGAAACTAGATTTACTATAGATGACTATTTAATTAATTATAAAAATAAACTCAAAATTTTACATGGAAAAATTAAAGAAAATATTCAAGTAGAGAAGAATAAGAGATTTTTAGCACAAAATAAATTAGAAAATAGACCAGCTAAATTACCAGATAAAATATTAATCAAAGAAGGTAAAAGAAGAATACAAAAATTTAAGAAACCACTTTTTAAAATCCATAAAATCGAACAATACAACCCTAAATTAGGCGTAATTAAAGTAACGAATAAAGGTAAACACAAAATTGATAAGATTAAGAAGCCCCGACTCTTTGTTGCAGATGTACCTGCATAAAAGGAAACCATGAGGAATTAGAGCTAATCACCGACAATCCCGGTATAAACATCGTGGATTTGGGCAATGTATATACATATATAAACTCATATTATTCATATTATAATTACGATATTAAGAATATAGAGGAAGAGTACTTTAAGATAGGTAAATATAAAAATAATATTGAAATAAAATTTGATGGTAATGATACGTATATTAGAGAAGTAGAAACATATAAAAATATATTAAACTTTAACTATGATAGATTAGCTATTAAAATAAGTAACCTGTTCACCCATAAAAGAAATAAAAGAGGATTAATTAATGGTATGGGAGGAATTATAAAAGCCATAACTGGAAATTTAGATGCTGAAGATGCCGAAAAATATGATAAATTATTTGAAAAGATAAATAAAAATCAAGAAATATTACAAACTCAAAATTTTGAAACAATTCGATTAAATAAAGAAATGATTAATAAATTTAATAAACAAATTGAAAATATTAAACACAATGAATTGGTTTTGGAAACTCGAATAGATACTTTCATGCAAGAAACTATAAATTGGCAAAACGTTTGGGTGATTAAAGATATATTTAATCAATTGATATTATTAACCATAAATCTACTTGAGATCATATCCGAAATTGAAACTAGCTTGACATTTTGCAACTTAAATAAGATCCATAGTTCAATAATATCTTTAGAAGAACTAAAACAAATAATTAACCAAATTAATCCAGGAATAAAATTTTGGGACATTACTTCGCAGATTTCAAGTCACTGTAAATTAAATAATAATAAAATAGAATACTTATTAGAAATTCCCGTGTATGAAAATAAACCTGAAAGGAAATTACTGCAAATAACTCCAATCCCCATAATTAGTGGAAACGAAATGTTTATGCTAAATGAAAATAAAGAATTTTTAATTCAAGAAGGAGATCAACTATTGCTAACTAATGACTGTAATAAATTAAAACAAAATTTTTACTGTAAGACCAATTATGTAGAAGCTAATAAATGTTTGAACGAAATTGTTAATAGGCATAATAATAATGAATGTAAGTACCATAAGATTACTGAAGGATTTATTTTAATAAAAATTGAGAACTCTAATATTATTATTATTATAAGTAAGAATGAAAGAAACTTAGATATTAAGTGTTCTGAATATGTGAAACATAAATTAATTAAAGGAGTATATAAATTTAAAACAAATAAAAATTGTATAATTAATAATTATAAATTGGAAAATTATATAACTAATGCTAAAGAAATAATTTTTGAAAATATTAAATTTAAAATTAAGGACAGACAATTAAGTAATAAAACAATTGAGTTGAAACAAATTAATAAACAAGATATTGTAATTAAAGAAACGCCAATATTAAATGATATAAAGGTTGAAGATGATGTTAATAATCATACTTTAATTAATTCTGTTGTTATTATTGTTATAATAGTAACTATTTGTTTAATCTTATGTAAACATAAAATACAATGTTCAAAAAAACTGTTAAAAAAGGAAAATCTCCAAACTGTAACAAACAAAGTTCCCTTTTAGGGCGGAGGAGTTATGTATATCATTATCACTAAGAAACTTCATGTTACAGCGCACTCCAAGGAATGTGCTGACTAGTAATAGTAAGTTTATAAAAGAGCGAATCTTGTTACAAACCGCAATCAGTCTGTCTTGAGAACTATACCTGTAACTTGTGTATGTAAAATAAATAAATTTTTAAAAACACAATTTCCAATTAAAATTGTATAAGTTACTCATCAAAATCATTTTTTAATAGTTACAAATAATTTCACTTATTAATACATCAACACAAATTTATTTCTGGTTATATTTTCAATGTAAAATTCGTATCTAAACAGCTTTTATTGTATACAAATACCGTGAAATGTCAATATAATTGATAAATTTATTATTTCTTTTCATCGTATCTTTTATTATTTTATTTTGTTTATGTAATTTGGATGAAGCAAAAATAATGGTTTTCTTCCTGACTTACATCTTCAATTACATCTAGGCATGTCGATTTAAAATCGAGTGAAATAGTCGATTTTTTAGTTCGATCTGAAACAATGAATCGATTCAGTGAATCGATTCATAAACCCTTCGAATCCAACCGATTTATGTTATAATAATAAAAAAGTGTTAATTGCCAACATGACTTAAGTCGACTTCCAAACAACGAAACCCCTTACTTATTGACATCATCAAAAAAATTATTTGTGTGATTCAATAAATATTTTTGTATTGTTGAAACATTCGTCCCATATGAGCGGCTTTTTTTCGTAGCAGGAAATATTGCAAATGACGAAGTCGCATAAATCATAAATCTGTGATAGGTATGAAAATAATAATCATAGATTATGTAGATAGTAATACAGGTAATCTTTACGAATCTTGTACGTATTATCTATTCGATTTTCTTTGAAGATCCCAAGGTCCGTATTCTCATTTCTTCTTTTCAACAATTCTTTAGGACTAAGACAAATTTCGTTTACTTGTTATTGTGATAATAGCTTCATTATTCGTGCTCATTTGAATAAAACAATAATATTTTTCCTACAACTGTGCGATTTCTTTGATATTACGTAATTATTATTGCCTTGGTTACGTATGGAAAGTAGATGAATGCAGACCAAGTGCGTTTCTGAAAGCAAAGAAACACTAGTGCGGAAAGTGCTTCATTACGCAACTGTCAAAAGAAAGTTGAGTTTAGAGCGATTCAAATTCCGCGCGGGGCGCGAAATTCATATTTTGACCACAGACGCTTATGGAAGAAGATACGGTGAGCCAGCGCATATTGCAGTGGTATATTTTGACGTTTATAAACATAACCTTAAATTGCAGTATATCTAATCTGTACACAACTAATAAAAAGAACTGAACAAAGTAAAATATATCGATAAATGGTTTTATTTTAAGAGTAAGTGAAATACATCATATTTATTGTTTGTGTATATTATTAACACAGTTGTTACAGTTGCTTATATTGACATAATGTAAAGTGGAAACTTTTGTGTCTAAAGAAACATTGATTTCTTCCGTACCTGTTCATCAAGACAGGCGTTAGTTGTCGACGCCAAGATCAAGCAGCCTACGGCGACACACTGACTGTCTATATTACAGTAACGAAGACTTTGAGCCAATATTCGAAAATTGCAATTCCATTTATCTTTTTATTAATCGATAAATTAGTCATGTTAAACATATGGTAATTTACTACATAACACCCTTGTTTGTATTAGATACAATTTTTGCATTAATTATTACTGTACGAGCTATATTTCCCTATATAAGATTTTTTTTCAATCAATTTTTCGTTCCTCCCGACTTTGGTTTTTCGCGACTTGTCCGACTGGCGGCAGCACTTTACGCTCAGTTCGACAACTTCGGCTCGCGAGCTCGCTTCGTTGTCGATCGGAAACTGATGCAAAACCAGAAATACAAAACTAAAATTTATTGACTTTTGACATTGAGAGTTATCAAATTTGTGTAAAATATATGTTAAAGTTCATATGCAAAATTGGAATTTTTTCGATCGGCAATTGTTTTAGCGAAAGTATTCCAAAACCTATCGTGTTTGGCATCAAATGAAAGGTCTTTTTAAGGGCTTGTATGCAGAAATGGATTTTTTTCGAACGGAAATTGTTTTAGCGAAAGTCTTCCAAAACCTATCGTGTTTGGTATCAAATGAAAGGTCTTTTGAAGGGCTCGCGTGCAAAATTAAATACTTTTCGATCGTCAATTGTTTTAATGAAAGTACTTCAAAACCCATCGTCCTTAGTATCAATTGAAAGGTCTTTTGAAGGGCTTACATGCAAAATTGGAATTTTAACGATTGGCAATTGTTTTAATGAAAGTGCTTCAAAATCTAGCGTGTTTGGTATCAAATGAAAGGTCTTTTGAAGGGCTCGCGTGCAAAATTAAACACTTTTCGATCGTCAATTGTTTTAATGAAAGTACTTCAAAACCCATCGTCTTTAGTATCAATTGAAAGGTCTTTTGAAGGGCTTACATGCAAAATTGGAATTTTAACGATTGGCAATTGTTTTAATGAAAGTGCTTCAAAATCTAGCGTGTTTGGTATCAAATGAAAGGTCTTTTTAAGGGCTTGCATGCAGAATTGGATTTCTTTCGATCGGCAATTGTTTTAGCGAAAGTATATATTGTCTTACTGAAGTTAATTCTATTTCAGTGTCCGCGGCGATTAGCGTGAGGCTAGTATTTATTATTATTCCTATACGTTATTGTAGTAATAAGAGCATTACTATGCAAGAGCTTATTAATAAACAATTGGTTGTGAAAGAAAATGTAGAAGCTCAATGTTCAGAATGCTTACACTCACATAAATTACATAAAACCGAATTAGTTTCTGTTGGCACAGTATTAATTTTCCAAATTCTGTTATTTGAAAATGAAAATGGATATATTTGCAAACTAACTGATACACGTAATATTTAAAACGTTTCAATGGGAACTTATTTGAGTCAAGGATATAAATACAAAGTGATCAGTGCTATATTTCACCAGGGTTCTTCAATGGCTGAGGGGCACTACACAATATGATTAAAAAAGGAAAATCATAGATGCTTGCAAATGATTCTCACGTTGGAAAACAAACTTGGCCAAGAAACTCTAAACATGCTTATATATTTATTTTAGAACGAATTTAGAATTTTATAGAAAGATGTAATAACAATATATCAATACCAAATATCATTTATAATATAGGGTCAAAATATTGTATAAAAAAAAAGTGATATCTTCCAAAAAAACAATTACATTGTTAAAGGTACGCCAAGATTGCGCAGATTCCTTCCCCAAAAATTGTAATATCTATATATTACAGATTTAAAAAAAAAAGATATCTAATTAAGTCAAGAAAAATATTCGAATTTAAAAAACCTTATCGACCAGTTTTAAAAATATCGGGTCAAATAAAAAAAAAATAATTAAAAAAAACCTTGGCGACCCCTGTGTTTAAAATGTTACTTAAACTGGTAACATTTTAAACACTGGGGTCGCCATGGTTTTTTTTAATTAATTTTTTTTTATTTGACCCGATATTTTTTAAACTGTTCGATAAGGTTTTTTAAATGCGAATATTTTTCTTGGCTTAATTAGATATCTTTTTTTTTAAATCTGTAATATATAGATATTACAATTTTTGGGGAAGGAATCTGCGCAATCTTGGCGTACCTTTAACAATGTAATTGTTTTTTTGGAACATATTATTAACAGTAATATGATTGATAACAATTTCGGAAGCTTTAGAAGTACCAGCAGCAGGTTGATTGTCATTGTCGAAAATAGATCCAACATAGTATGATCCGGAGCTTCAATTATCTTTGAAGGTGTTAATGATAAAGAAGAATCACTCACTGTACTATTCCAATCAAGATGATTTTGAAGAAATTATCTTGATGTTTGTGAAATATTTTTAAATAACGTACAACAATGTGCAAGCAATCAACAAACAAACGATAGCAACGCCGTAAAACATCATTCTCGTGTAATATCATTAAAATTTTATAAATTTTGATAACATTTTAGTGATTTACTAAATCGCACAGTTGTAGGAAAAACGTTGTTTATAACACGTGCCGAAAAAGGTTACATGCTCGTGCAGATTTCCGTACTCGGCAAGCCTTGTGCGTTAAATTCTGCACTTGCACGTAACAACCCTTTTTCGGCACTTGTTATAAAAATAACTATTAAATAATAAAAACGTTCAAAATATGTTGAAAAATTAAATATTAGAAAATAAGGTATTTGTATTTAAATATGTAAAAATGCTTAAAAATTGTTGAAATCAAATCAAATCCCAGAATTGTACAAATGTTTGTCCTAGTAAATTTAAGAAAGAACTTTGGATAACAAATAAAATATAGTCAAGTATCTGTCATGTGTCAAAATATGAATGACGTTTATCAAGAATAAACAAAACAATACTATTTTCATATGATTTTATCATACAAATATGACTGCCCTTGTGAAATTTTTCGTATGATACGGGTACGTTTTTTTTATTTTCATGTAACACGTATGACAGAATCATACAAATGTGACCACAGCTTTACATGAAATTGGCTTGGATTTCCAGTATTTATCAATTCGGCTTCTTCTAGAGTCGCAATTGCAATCAAATTAACAAGATCAATCAAATTTGCCATTATTAAAATATTTAAAAAAATAAATAAATAAACATATTCATAGATTACTTACACACAATAAATACCACTCGTAGCATTTCCAATGCAAATATACGTATACATTTCTATTCACACGTTCGAGAAGTTTTTTTTAATTTTTAAATATTATTATATTAAAAATAAGTATACGTACAGTTTCGAGAATCGACCTCCAGGAGAGCGGGAAATTGCATAAAATTAATATCTATGTTATATGTTTACTCATAAGAACCACCCGGTATATCCTTCTTTAAATAAGCAATTAGATTCGTAGTTGCCTCTGTAGAAAGTATTTTGTATTATCATGAAAGTAAACTTTGTAATCTCATTTTATAAAAACAGTTTTTTTTTATTATTATTATTACTGAAAGTCAGAATTTATATTATTTAAGTTATATAAACCTGAAACTATTACAAATATAAAACCACTATCTCATTCCTTCCCAATAAATTAAAAATCTATCTTTATCATTTTCTTTAACGTAAGTCATCATTCCTAGAAATTAGAAATATAATTAAAGCACATATTTAATTTATAAATATTTTATTACCTTGAATTAAGTATCGTAAATGTGGGTTTGGAATAAAAACCTGATTTAAAAGAGTGATAAATCCATTAAAATCATTTGAGCTTCTGTACAATGACAATGCATTTACAATTATTGAATACAACTTTTCGTCTAAAGTTTTTTTCAACTAAAAATCAAATATTGAAATAAGTAGGTATAAAATGTTTAAAAATTCTACATAATTACCAATTGTATAAATTCATTTGCATCAGTTTGAGTTGGTTTATTTATTATCTGTTTGTTATAATCGGGTTTTACTAATATTATTTTTCTGCGTTTTGCTATATTCTGAAGTTGCTCTGGAATTCTTTTATTATCATTATTTTCGCCATGATCAATTGATGTTGATGAAGAAACACTTGCGGATGACAACTTATTGTTACATATTTTTTCTTCTCCAGGAGTGTCCTCAAAATTTTCTTTATTTGAGAAACTTAGGGTGACAGAGGATTTATTTTCTTTATATGAACAACTTGGGGAAATAGAAAATTGTTTTTGTGTGTCTCGTAAATTGTCCTGAAAATATTTTACAAGCCAATTAAAGGTTACTCTTAGTAGTTCAAGAACTTACAAATTTACTGGCATTTTTGAAAAAAAATCTCAAATCACGGATAACTTCCCCAAAATTTTTTGCCTGTTTCACATGACCTCGGACCCATAAAGATAACTGATTTTTAACATGCGTATTATTAAATCTATTATCCAGTAATAAAATGGCTCCATAATCGTATCGGTGTCTTATAACTCTTCCAATTGCTTGATTCACAGCACGTGTAGCCTCTAATCCATACCAATCTTGGCCAGATAAATACTAGAACAAAAATCAATAAGAATATTTCGAATATTCAATCAATTTAAAATATGTACTTCGGTTTTTTTAGATCGGCAAATATCTAAATATTTTTTTTTTAAATCAACCCTAGGATCTTTATAAGGAGGATACGGTAAGCCAGTAATAATCACAGCTCTCCCATTTACATCAGCGAAATCTAAACCTTCTGATACTTTTCCTCTACAAACTGCCATAAATGTAGCTCCTTTGTAAACGGGATTTTTTACTCTTTCATAATAATTCTGCATTACTGTACTAAATGCGTCTTTTGTTCTCGGCTCAACAAATACCATCTATAAAAGTTATTCAATAATAATAAATCTAAATAATAATTTATTAATACAAACTTTTAATTCATTCATACTAGTCCAAATTCCAGATTGTTGCCAACTTTCTTGACATTTTGCAAGCAGTGCGTAAGATGGAAAAAATACTAACAAACCGTGCGGAATTTGTCTAGAAATATTGACAATAGCCAAACCAAGAGAATTAATATATTTTTGATTGTCTCTATTTTGGAATCCAGAGTTTAAAGGAGTTCCATCTGGTCCTGCATTTAAAATTTTCACACAAAGTTGTGTATCATCTACTACATGAGGACATTCTAATCGCACTTCTACATTGATTCCCAATTCAGAGATTAAAGGCTTCAGAGGAGCTAAGGTTCCACTTGTTAAAATAACGCATCTTACTCCTTTTTCTAATAACATTTGCATGCTACAACAAATATAATATATAAATATTCTTTAGTATACTTTAATTACTATGTTACCCAAAGTTTGGACTGAAGCACCAATAGCTTAAAACTCGACAGCTCTTTTTTGATGAAGAAGTTTTGCTTAACCAAGTATCTGTCGTGGGTTTTTTATATTTTTCTTCTTCAACTGCCAGATGAACTTTGTAACATTTATTGATTCTTTCCTTAAAATCGTCTGAAACTATCTGATATACAATCAATAACAAATCTTGTAAAATTTGTATTCCAGTTCCTGTTCTTTGAAATGGATTTTCTTTAGAAGCAGTACTCAAGAATTGGATTAATTGCTCAAGCAATTGAAGAATATGCATATGAGTTGTATCGTCAATCTGTAAAAATTGAACTTTATATTAAATTATTTAACAACATAGATGCGTAAAACAGTAGTTTACTAAAAACCATATTTTGAAAATATACAGGATGTCTTACGAAAACTGTGCAATAGGTGAATAACAAAGGAAATAACTTTTTACTTACCATTGCTTGCCCGATTATTTTTCAGGAATAATATTTAAATTATGTTTAGAGTATTAAATTCTGTTTCTAAATTAGTCTAGATATAATATTTTACTTATTTAGGTACTGTTAAAATCAAGTTTCAAATATGTAGATGACAGTTTAATGTTATAAATTTGTGTGTATTTGTTCCAGTTTCATGACTAACGATATAGATAATATCAATGTTTCACAACTTTAATTTTAGCAGTAATGAAAGTAAAACGAATTTAATTCTCAACAAAATGTATTAAAAACATTTCACTGTAAACTAGTCAGGAAAGCAATGTGTACTAAAGTTATGGTCAAAAAAACATTAAAAATGTAGTTGTTTTAATAGTTATTTGTGTAAACAAGGTTGTAAAAATAACGTTTCAGCAAAGGTACACACATTATTTAGAGGGCTACAAAGTTTAACATTATTTAAAAATAAATTCCAAATCTAATTGATTCATGGCACGTGTAAAGTGCTTTGTTGTCACCTAGACAATAATTAACAAACAATCAATTTATTATTAAAATATTTGAAACGTAAAAGTGGAAATAAAATAACTACATTAATTAATTTGTTGAACAAGAAAATTTAAATTTATGAAACGGCAAGTAAGATATTACCTGAAAAAGAAATTAATTTGCTATTTAAACAAAAAAAGAAACACTTTACGGTTGTCAAAGGACATGTAAAACAACTATTTATGTATCATCCCGCTAAAAATTATATTTTTAGCAAATAAATACTCGCTAAGGTCCATTGCAGTACATTAAAATATGTCTTGAATATTTTTTCATTATAGAATGAGTACGTGAACTATAATTAGTATTTTTTCCTATAAAAAGAGCAATCTGACGCTAAAATAGAAAATTGCGTTTATTGAAAAGTAAAAGGAAAACATATGACTCCTGTCTAATAAATCAACAAATTCAAATTCACTTATTCAACGTCTATACTCTTAAATAAAACAAAAAACTTACACCAGCTTCTTTTAAAATTTCAAATATATATTTTCCTTCAAAAGTTACACCTTCATTTCTTTTAGGTAGTGAAATGTTATCTATAGTTTCTTCTAACCTTAATAGCATAGTTTTAAACATGGCTAAATCATCTGGGGAAAAATCTTTTTCTGTATCCTCCAAACACAAATTTCCACCTTGTTCCATATATTTCATTACTTGTGTGACTTCATCTATACATAATGCTATATCAGTTGTTTTAAGTTGAAAAGAAGCAGAATCTTCACAAACACGTTCAACATTATGTGCCTCATCCAGAATAATAACACTGTTTTTCAAATCAAGTTGATTTGCTCTTCGTGCTTTTGGATCTAACAAATAATTATAAGGCAAAAATATTATATCAGCTTGCTTTTTTAATTCTTTTGTCATATAATAAGGGCAAAATTTATGTTTTTGCCCAAGTTTAAGCAGATCTTCAATATCCGCAATATTCAAATCATGAATAGTTTTGTCACTAGTCATTTTTTCTACTCTGTTTTGTAAATAACAACTTCTCGTCTTTACCATTGCTTGGCACATGTGAATTTTAGTGGAGTTACTGGTCTCTTTCATAACATCCGGATGAATACATAACTGATCTCTTGAACCAACAATTGTAGATCTAACATGAGCATATAAAGTTCGTTTCAATTCTTGCATAGCTTGTGTTAACTGGGAATGAGTTCTTGAAGCATATATGATTGTAGGGACATTCCACATAAGTTTTGTAACTTGCGACCGTTCATCATTATCATTTTCTGAGAAGAAGTTACCACACATTCTAGTTTCAGCTTGATATTTGGCTTTCTGAACAGTTAACCAAGCCAAAGAAGAGCATAATAAAGAAAGTGTTTTTCCAGTTCCCGTTGGTGATTCTAAAACTCCATGTGTTTCGTTTTGTAAGCATTCTATCACCTAAACAGCAAATTAATTGAGTAAGATTTCAGATTGTATAAGATTGTATTATTCATACCTTTTCCATATAATCTTTTTGAATATCATATGGCTTAAATGGAAATGAAACAGGTATTCCCCTAAGATTAATGGTTGTCATTTTGCGCTCAAATAAATTCTAATAAATATACTTTATTAATTTTTACAACAAAGAAAGCAAAATGGATATTTTGCCGCGAATACTATAAACTGTCATTCAGAAATCTTCAATATGTATGTGTGAACCAGCCATACACTTACCAGTTTCCACTATATTCCTACCGTTACAATAGACCACGGTCGTGTAACGTCACAGTTACAAATAATAATAATTAAGGTGAATCATACGGGCTGAAGTTAGTATCAGAACGATGATTTGCCTTGATCTCTTTGAAGCGAAATATTATTCTTATTATGAATGAAACTTATTAAATATTGTATATAATTTTGAAGCCAAAACTTCAAAGTATGGTAATAAACTAGATACCAATAATGTTATGTACAAATATTGAAAGAAATTACACTCAAAATTTGAATTTATTTCTCAAAAATGCTTCCTACGATTTTAATTTAAAAATTCTCTATGCTTAAGGTGAAACATACGGGCTGAAGTTCGTCAACCAACAATTTGTTATCGTGTATGTAAGGTTTCTTGCGGTCCTGACAAAAATGTAGATTTGACCAATCACAAAAAATCTGTATAGAATAGTGGAAGGAGTATTGGAACGCGTTTAAAAACTATACAAACTTGAAGATTTTCAAGAACATTATTTAAAATCACAGGAAATATTTCTATATGATGTCAACACAATAAAAACTAAAATTTAATAAAATACAGTATTTTATTTGATATTATAATATAAAAATAAAAACATTTTTATTTCAGTTATACATAAGCATATATAATAGTATATTATTTTATAAGGAACTAAAGTGATACTTTTTGTGCACTCGTCCATTAACTACAGATGAAGCACAAAAAGTCACTTTCACTGCACATAAAGTATACCATTTTTTCTTCAAATGCCGGAATATTTACCCATTCTATCATATAATTTCTCTGACACACGTGAGCGGCAGAAAATGTCTTTCTGCTCAAGAAATTCTTTGCTTTTAAAGAGCGTAAGAAAAAGTATTTGACAGAAAAATCAAACTGTAACTGTTTCTATGGATTCTGTGGCATATTCCTGATCGACATACTACTTTCTTTTCGTGAATCAACTATTTCTGGAGCAAGTTCTTTTACATAAAATGTCTTTAATATTGGAAGCATCCATTTAACACTCTTCATCCATTTTTATTGTCTCTATTTCTATACCCAGAGGTGTACAAATAATAAAATCACATTCCTCTCGTCCTGTTATGAACAACTGGCCTTGTATTTGGTAATAATAATTGTGATTCGTCTTTAATTTTAACTTATCACTATCTAAAACAGAACAGAAGTTTTTTATTTTAACAGCAGCCTCTTTTGATGACAAATGTCGAGCTGTATATGGACATTTCACTTCAATTATCTTATTTTCATCAACTAAACCATCTGACGAAGCAGCTAAATATCCTGCATTAGGTTCTAAAGTTACAAATAAACCACATGGTGTTACTGTAACTCCAGTTACCTGCTCACAAACTTGTATGGCCACAGATTCTCTAGTTTTACCCCAATCAGTTGCTGCAGTTGTAATATTTCGAACGTAAAGCATTCTTTCTACAAGTGGTCCAGCTGGAAGTTTACACACTTCACCAAAGTTTGAAGTGATTAATCTATGCTTCCTTTCCTCCATCCATAACATGTTTTCAGATTGTCCACGCATTTTTATTTCCAACTCATTGCGCTTGTTGATATCTACACTTAACATTGCTATTAATTTATAGAAAAATTAGATAAAAAATACTTGCAATATAAAAATAAAAATAAAACGAAAGTAGACTCCATTTATGGAATGTATAGTTTATTCCTGGGCAACATTTCGATAGTTCTGATGTATTTACTTTGTCAGCCTAATCTTATTAAGGCAGTGTCCGCTTCAAAACTGTTAAATAAAACTTTAATATTAATAAATAAACACTTATAAATACAATTCTACTTACCTTACATACATTTGACGTTTGAGGTTAAAACTATATCCAAAAACTTCATTATTCTTTATTATTTTGTAAAACTTGATTATTTTGCAAACAACATATAATATATTCATTATTATTATCATTAATACTCAATCTTAAAACATTTTTACATATCTGGTAGCCAAATTTAATTTAGACTGAAAGTTCGATACTTGAATGTACATCATACGTCATCAAAAATCCGAATCACACAACGAAAACTCATGATTCAAGAACACCAACAATAAATCTATGCAAATTTGAATTTCAACAATTAATTTCTTACGAATGTCATTATATAGATAAATATAAAGCAGTGTATTACTTTCTTATAACATTGTAGTTCATGAATAAATACTATTTAAGAGCAAATAAATCATGAAAATATATGAAAAAAATTATATAAATGAAGCAGCCAAATTCACAATTTTGAGTCAGATTTTCTCAAAATTGGGCTCTACGTTTTCAATAAAAAAAATATGTATATTTAAAATTAAGATAGTCTATAACACAAAAAAAAATCAGCCAAATTAAACACAACACTTTTGAGAAAAAAAAGAAAAACTCCGTTTTTCATGGTATTTTGGCCTATTTTATTTTTTTGCTAAAAATTGTCGTGTTTAATTTGGCTGAACATTTCATCAGGCTTAGTCTGTCGTATTTATAATTTACTGTATTTTTTATATTGATATCGTAGATCCCATTTTTGAATAAATTCAAATTAAATTTGGTGTGATATATAATTTATTTTCTTTTATTATATGAAAGATATGTCAAATTAGTAATATTATTATAAAACTTTGAACCTTAGACTACAAGAATATGTACAATAAATAATATGTTTCATATATAATAAAAAAGATATTTTATTTCAAATAGATCGAGGCAGATCATCGTTCCACCATTGTTCTGTTGTTATCTTCAGCCCGTATGGTTCACCTTAAAAACACTTTCAGGTCTCGTCCGGAAATTTCCTGCATTCGTTCGAAAAACTGCATTTTTCATCCTTGTGTAACAATTATTTTCATCTTGGTACACAAATAGTTATTTTTTGTATGTAACTTCTTGGCGAACCAACAACTCAGGTCATATGCCGCCATTACGCCTTGATCCGCTTTTAGGTATTATTTGTCAACAGCAACGCGTGTTTCACTGGACGGTCAGTCATCCAAATACTTCCCGTGCGCAACATTGCTTAACTCACGTTATCGCTTGGATCAGTACCAACCAAAGCCGTTGACAATAGTTATTAAATAGATCGTTTATCTTAGTTAAAGCTGTCGGTAGTAACGCAGAATACACTTGATAGAACGGCACTGTGATGTATTCTGCCCAATACAGAACACGTATGTCAGGTCTACACTAAGTCAAATTGAAAGAAATCTATTTGATACTAGTCGCCGAAGTTGACATCTACTTGCTTTGGTAATTAGACACCGTAAAATGTTACTTTTACTTAATTTTACAGATCGTACATCTCAGTTAGAGCTGTTAGTGGTAACGCAGAAGACACTTGATAGAACAGCACTGTGACGTATTCTGCCCATTACAGAACACGTATGTCAGGTCTACACTAAGTCAAATTCCAATATGATACTTTTACTTCATTTTAAAAATGTCTTGTTTTATTCACTGGGTCGTATCGTAAATGAAACATTAACTTTCGGACAGTCAGAAATACGATGTGAAATCTGGTACTGTGTGACATTTTAATATCTTATCTAAGTATATAATATGAGAAACGTACGTAAAGTTCTACCTCATAAGATAATTATAATTATGTTGTCGCTTAAGCATCGGTAGCGAAACATGTCACATTTAGTTTCTCGCGACGTATTCACTGCACCTAGATATGCTATTGAATCACGGTAACTATTTGATTCAATTGCATGTAACTGTCTATGAGCTATCACACTGCGGCTAGGTGGGTCGGAATCCTGTACTGTAATTGGGATTAAGTTCATGTTGTACAGAGTAGTATAAATATAGTGATTTTCAAATATCGGCGTTGTAGATGATGTACAGTAATATTGAAAGGATGGTATCTTGAAGATCTTCTCACTGGGTAAAGATGTGCCAGGTTGCTTAATTAGCTTCATTTGTTGGAAACAGCACACCGTTACACAACACTTTTGAGAAAAAAAAGAAAAACTCCGTTTTTCATGGTATTTTGGCCTATTTTATTTTTTTGCTAAAAATTGTCGTGTTTAATTTGGCTGAACATTTCATCAGGCTTAGTCTGTCGTATTTATAATTTACTGTATTTTTTATATTGATATCGTAGTTCCCATTTTTGAATAAATTCAAATTAAATTTGGTGTGATATATAATTTATTTTCTTTTATTATATGAAAGATATGTCAAATTAGTAATATTATTATAAAACTTTGAACCTTAGACTACAAGAATATGTACAATAAATAATATGTTTCATATATAATAAAAAAGATATTTTATTTCAAATAGATCGAGGCAGATCGTCATTTCACCACTGTTCTGTTGTTATCTTCAGCCCGTATGGTTCACCTTAAGGTGAACCACTCGATCTGAAGATAACAGAACAGTGGTGAAACGAGGATATGTCTTGATCTATTTGAAATACAATATCTTTTTTATTATAAATGAAACATATTATTTATTGTACATATTCTTGTAGTCAAAGGTTTAAAGTTTTATAATAATATTACTAATTTGAAATATTTTTCATATAATAAAAGAAAATAAATTATATATTACACCAAATTTAATTTGAATTTATTTAAAAATGGGCCCTACGATATCAATATAAAAAATACAGTAAATTATAAATACGACAGACTAAGCCTGATGAAATTTTCAGCCAAAAAAAAAATAAAATAGGCCAAAATACCATGAAAAACGGAGTTTTTCTTTTTTTTCTCAAAAGTGTTGTGTTTAATTTGGCTGATTTCATTTTGTGTTATAGACTATCTTAATTTTAAATATACGTATTTTTTTATTAAAAACGTAGGGCCCAATTTTGAGAAAATCTGACTCAAATTTGGCTGCTTCATTTATATAATTTTTTTCATATATTTTCATGATTTATTTGCTCTTGAATAGTATTTATTCATGAACTACAATGTTATAAGAAAGTAATACACTGTTTTATATTTATCTATATAATGGCATTTGTAAGAAATTAATTGTTGAAATTCAAATTTGCATAGATTTATTGTTGGTGCTCTTGAATCATGAGTTTTCGTTGTGTGATTCGGATTTTTGATGACGTATGATGTACACTCAAGTATCGAAGTTTTATTCCAAATTAAATTTGGCTTACAGATATGTAAAAATGATTGACTAGATAACAATAATGAACATATTATATATTGTTTACAAAATAATAAAGTAATAATAAAATTTTTGGATATGGTTTTAACCTCAAACGTCAAATGTATGTAAGGTAAGTAGATTTGTATTTATAAGTGTTTATTTATTGATATTAAAGTTTTTATTTAACAGTTAATACATCAGAACTATCGAAATGTTGTCCAGGAATAAACTATACATTCCATAAATAAAGTCTACTTTCGCTTTACTTATATTTTTATATTGCAAGTATTTTGTACCTAATTATATTATAAATCAGATTATAGTACTTAAACGGAAATAATAGTTTAATAACTAAATCAGAAGATTCCAAATTCGGTTCAAAATTATAAACTTCTTGAAGGATGACAGTTTTAAAGAATTCAGACTATCACGAAAACTTCCAGAGGGACCACTTGTGGAAAGAATGCTTTACGTTCGAAATATTACAACTGCAGCAACTGATTGGGGTAAAACTAGAGAATCTGTGACAATACAAGTTTATGAGCAGGTAACTGGAGTTACAGTAAAACCATGTGGTTTATTTGTAAATTTAGAACGTAATGCAGGATATTTAGCCAGATGGTTTAGTTGATGAAAATAAAATAATTGAAGTGAAATGTCCATATGCAGCTCGATATTTGTCACCAAAAGAAGCTGCTGTTAAAATAAAAAACTTCTGTTCTGTTTCAGATGGTGATAAGTTAAAATTAAAGACGAATCGCAATTATTATTACCGAGTACAAGGCCAGTTGTTCATAACAGGACGAAAAGAATGTGATTTTATTATTTGGACACACATACATGTTCAAGTAAATAGTTAATTGTCCTTCAAACTATTATTTTAAAGAACAATACATTGGAGGAATTCATTGGGAAGGTATATTTGATGTCTGTGTTTATTTTAACATATCTCATTTTATATGTCGTATTTAGTGGCTACATAACATACGCCTGCAACATTGTTTTCGGAGTGTAAAATATATGACTATTTGCTGCAATAGTTGCATTGAACAAGTGCGTTGACGAATTTAAAGCCGCCGTATTCTGGAGCATATACCACTTGCAATAGTGGCATAAGCTTAAGCTGTAACGGTGTGCTGTTTCCAACAAATGAAGCTAATTAAGCAACCTGGCACATCTTTACCCAGTGAGAAGATCTTCAAGATACCATCCTTTCAATATTACTGTACATCATCTACAACGCCGATATTTGAAAATCACTATATTTATACTACTCTGTACAACATGAACTTAATCCCAATTACAGTACAGGATTCCGACCCACCTAGCCGCAGTGTGATAGCTCATAGACAGTTACATGCAATTGAATCAAATAGTTACCGTGATTCAATAGCATATCTAGGTGCAGTGAATACGTCGCGAGAAACTAAATGTGACATGTTTCGCTACCGATGCTTAAGCGACAACATAATTATAATTATCTTATGAGGTAGAACTTTACGTACGTTTCTCATATTATATACTTAGATAAGATATTAAAATGTCACACAGTACCAGATTTCACATCGTATTTCTGACTGTCCGAAAGTTAATGTTTCATTTACGATACGACCCAGTGAATAAAACAAGACATTTTTAAAATGAAGTAAAAGTATCATATTGGAATTTGACTTAGTGTAGACCTGACATACGTGTTCTGTAATGGGCAGAATACGTCACAGTGCTGTTCTATCAAGTGTCTTCTGCGTTACCACTAACAGCTCTAACTGAGATGTACGATCTGTAAAATTAAGTAAAAGTAACATTTTAAGGTGTCTAATTACCAAAGCAAGTAGATGTCAACTTCGGCGACTAGTATCAAATAGATTTCTTTCAATTTGACTTAGTGTAGACCTGACATACGTGTTCTGTATTGGGCAGAATACATCACAGTGCCGTTCTATCAAGTGTATTCTGCGTTACTACCGACAGCTTTAACTAAGATAAACGATCTATTTAATAACTATTGTCAACGGCTTTGGTTGGTACTGATCCAAGCGATAACGTGAGTTAATCAATGTTGCGCACGGGAAGTATTTGGATGACTGACCGTCCAGTGAAACACGCGTTGCTGTTGACAAATAATACCTAAAAGCGGATCAAGGCGTAATGGCGGCATATGACCTGAGTTGTTGGTTCGCCAAGAAGTTACATACAAAAAATAACTATTTGTGTACCAAGATGAAAATAATTGTTACACAAGGATGAAAAATGCAGTTTTTCGAACGAATGCAGGAAATTTCCGGACGAGACCTGAAAGTGTTTTTAAGGTGAACCATACGGGCTGAAGATAACAACAGAACAATGGTGGAACGATGATCTGTCTTGATCTATTTGAAATAAAATATCTTTTTTATTATAAATGAAACATATTATTTATTATACATATTCTTGTAGTCAAAGGTTCAAAGTTTTATAATCTTATATGCTAAACGGCATAAATCCCTATATATATATATATATATATATATAGAGGTTTTATAATCTTATATACTAAACGGCATAAATCCATATATATATATATATATATATATATATATATATATATATATATATATATATATATATATGTACTAAACGGCATAAATCCCTATATATATATATATATATATATATATATATATATATATATATATATATATCTTATATACTAAACGGCTTAATTCCCTATATATAGATTCATCACGATCAGTCTAACAATTTTACAGCCTAGACGGTTTATCCGATTTATTTTAAACTTTTTTTATTTGATAGGGATTACTTATGCGGAGTGCCTTTTGATAGTCTCAGATTTTTCGTGCACATGATGTGCGAGAAAACTTGAAAAAACATGCATTTTCAACTAAGAGTGTGGAGGCTTTGAAATTTTTAAGAAGAACATCTACTGTCACTTTGACGTTTGTCAGTGGACATGTCGCATTTTTAATTATAAATTATTTAAATATTAAATGTTTTAGAGTAGTTTTGAAATATTTTACGCACATTAGGGGACTGAGGGGACGTTTTTATTATAATTACAAATTTCAAATATGTGTATTTAAAAAGAAAATTTTTAACAGTCTACTATGAAGTTGGTTTTAATTCAAAACGTCATATTGACAAGTTTTATAAAATATACAGACAAAGAGTGTGGAGGCTTTGAAATTTTAAAAAAGAACACCTACTCTAATTTTGACATTTGTATGTGGACATATCGCATTTTTAATTAACAATTATTGAAGTATTTAATTTTTTAGATAACTTTTGATATATGTTACATATATTGGGGGAATGAGGCAACGTTTTTATTATCATTAAGCATTTGATATATGTGTATTTAAAAAGAAAATTTTTGACAATTCACTAAAACGAAACGTCAAATTGACAAGTTATATAAAGTATACAGGTAAACCCAACCAAATTTGTCTCCAGTAATAATATACAGTAAAACCAAGCAAATTTTATCCACGTCAGAGTACAATTTAGAAAAACCAGATAACTCGAATGCAAAATTATTATTTTTTTCGATCCGCAATTGTTTTAGTGATATTGCTTTGAAACCTATCGTGTTTGATATCGAATGAAATGTCTTTTGAAGTGTTTTCGTGCAGCATTTAATTTAATTTTGATCGGCAATTGTTTCAGTGAAAGTGCTTAACAATCTATCTTGTTTGGTTTCTAATGAAAGGACTTTTGAAGAGCTCGCGTACAAAATTAAATATTTTACGATTGGCAATTGTTTTACTGAATTTTAAAGGGCACGTGGGCAAAATTATATTATTTTCAATCGGCAATTATTTAAGTGAAATTGCTACAAAACCTATCGTGTTTGGCGTCATATTAAAGGGCGTTAGAAGAACTTTCAGATAAATGAAAAAAGTTGAAATTTTATAATAAGCAAATGTTTCTAACAAAGTATTTCGAATCATATTGTGTTGGGTGTCATATGAAAGGGCTTTAGAAGAACTTTCATATGAAATAAAGAAAAAGTTGAAATTTTACGACTGTCAATAGTTTCAAACTTAAAGTATTTCGAATCGTACCGTGTTTAGTGTCATATTGAAGGGCTTTAAAAGAACTTTCAGATGAAATATAAAAAGATGAAATTTTACGATAGGTAATTGTTTCAAACTTAATAAATTCTATAAAAAAAAATGTGGAACTTTCAAAAATTACATCCAACGGATTTTTAATAGATTAGCAAAATCTTTTCGGAAATAAAACACGTATTTGAGACATTTTACGACTGTCAATTATTTCAAACTTAAAGTATTCCGAATTATGCCATGTTTAGTATCATATGAAAGGGCCTTGGACGAACTTTTAGATAAAATAATTAAAAAGTTAGTTTTTGAAAAAGCAATGAGCGTTCGCCGGAATTTGAACCCAGAACCTTTCACTTGCATGGTGACTGCTCTAACCAATTGAGCTACAAACACTCGGCGAATACTCATGTCTTTCGTGCAACGTTTAGTTGAAGAAATGCTAGAAGAGTCACCATGCGAGTGAAAGGTTCTGGATTCAAATCCCGGCGAACGCTCATTGCTTTTTCAAAAATTATTTATAATATCTACAAACAAACAATTGTGTCAATAAACAAATTCTTATAAAAAGTTAGTTTAGCAAAATGTTTTCGGAAATAACACACGTATTTGAAATTTTACGACCTTCAATTGTTTTAAACCTAAAGTATTCCGTATCATATCGTGTTTGATATCATATGAAAGGGATTTAGAAGAACTTTCAGACGAAATAAAAAATATATATATTTCGACCGTCAATTGTTTTAAATTTAAAGTATTCGGAATCATGCCGGGTTTAATGTCATATAAAAAAGTTTTGAAAGAACTTGTAGATGGAATAAAGAAAAAAATTCAATATTAAAACTGTTAATTGTTTCAAACTGAAAGTATTCCGAGTCATGCCGAGTTTGGTGTGAAATGAAAGAGTTTTGAAAGAAAGTTCAAATGAAAAATAAATTAAAATTACAACCGTCAACTGTTTCAAACTTAAAGTATTGGTGTATAAAAAGGCTTTAGAAGAAAATTGTAATGAAATAAAAAAGTTGAAATTTGACCTATAACGTTTGTATCAAAAAGAAAGATTTTTTAAAGGGTTCGCGTACAAAATTTAATAATTTTAGATCCTCAATTGTTTTAGTGAAAATGCTTCAAAATTCTTCGTGTTTAGTATCAAATGAAAGGTCTTTTGAAGAGCTCGCGTGTCAACTGTCCTATAAAAGTGAATTCTACTTCAGGGTCAGCGGAGCTAGCGTGAGGCCTGGCGAAGCCAGGGCGACCGCTAGTCTTATATACTAAACGGCTTAATTCCCTATATATAGATTCATCACGGTCATTCTAACAATTTTACAGCCTAGACGGTTTATCCGATTTATTTGAAACTTTTTTTATTTGATAGGGATTACTTATGCGGAGTGCCTTTTGATAGTCTCAGATTTTTCGTGCACATGATGTGCGAGAAAACTTGAAAAAACATGCATTTTCAACTAAGAGTGTGGAGGCTTTGAAATTTTTAAGAAGAACATCTACTGTAATTTTGACATTTGTCTGTGGACATGTCGCATATTTAATTATAAATTATTTAAATATTAAATGTTTTAGAGTAGTTTTGAAATATTTTACGCACATTAGGGGACTGAGGGGACGTTTTTATTATAATTAAGTATTTTAAATATGTGTATTTAAAAAGAAAAATTTTTATAGTCCACTATGAAGTTGGTTTTAATTCAAAACGTCAAATTGACAAGTTTTATAAAATATACAGACAAAGAGTGTGGAGGCTTTGAAATTTTAAAAAGAACACCTACTCTAATTTTGACATTTGTATGTGGACATATCGCACTTTTAATTAAAAATTATTCAAGTATTAAATATTTTAGACAACTTTTGAAATATTTTACACATATTGGGGGAATGAGGGAACGTTTTAATTATAATTACGCATTTGAAATATGTGTATTTAAAATTTAAAAAGAAAATTTTTAACAGTCCACTAAAATAAAACGTCTAATTGACAAGTTATATAAGTATACAGGTAAATCCAACAACATTTGTCTCCAGTAATAATATACAGTAAAACCAAGCAAATTTTATCCACGGCAGAGTACAATTTAAAAAAAAAACCAGATAACTCGAATTGGAATCATTTGAGCACTTTTAAATTTTCTATCGGTAATACGAAAGTTATTTTAAAGGGCATGTGGGCAAAATTATAATATTTTCAATCGGCAATTATTTCAGTGAAATTGCTACAAAACCTATCGTGTTTGGCGTCATATTAAAGGGCTTTAGAAGAACTTTCAGATAAATGAAAAAAGTTGAAATTTTATAGTAAGCAAATGTTACTTAAACTTAAAGTATTCCGAATCATACCGTGTTTAGTGTCATATTGAAGGGCTTTAAAAGAACTTTCAGATGAAATATAAAAAGTTGAAATTTTACGATATAGGTAATTGTTTCAAACTTAATAAATTCTATAAAAAAATGTGGAACTATCGAAAATTACATCCAACGGATTTTTAATAGATTAGCAAAATCTTTTCGGAAATAAAACACGTATTTGATTGAAATTTTAAGACTGTCAATTATTTCAAACTTAAAGTATTCCAAATTATGTTATGTTTGGTATCATATGAAAGGGCTTTAGACGAACCTTTACATAAAATAATTAAAAAGTTAGTTTTTGAAAAAGCAATGAGCGTTCGCCGGAATTTGAACCCAGAACCTTTCACTCGCATGGTGACTGCTCTAACCAATTGAGCTACAAACACTCGGCGAGTACTCATGCCTTTCGTGCAACGTTTAGTTGAAGAAATGCTAGAGCAGTCACCATGCGAGTGAAAGGTGAAATCCCGGCGAACGCTCATTGCTTTTTCAAAAATTATTTATAATATCTACAAATAAACAATTGTGTCAATAAACAAATTCTTATAACAAGTTAGTTTAACAAAATGTTTTCGGAAATAACACACGTATTTGAAATTTTACGACCTTCAATTGTTTTAAACCTAAAGTATTCCGTATCATATCGTGTTTGATATCATATGAAAGGGATTTAGAAGAACTTTCAGACGAAATAAAAAATATATATATATATTTCAACCGTCAATTGTTTTAAATTTAAAGTATTCGGAATCATGCCGTGTTTAATGTTATATAAAAAAGTTTTGAAAGAACTTGTAGATGGAATAAAGAAAAAATTAAATATTACAACTGTTAGTTGTTTCAAATTCAAAGTATTCCGAGTCATGCAGAGTTTGGTGTGATATGAAAGAGTTTTGAAAGAAAGTTCATATGAAATAAAAAAAATATATTTTACAACCGTCAACTGTTTCAAACTTAAAGTATTGGTGTCGTATAAAAAGGCTTTAGAAGAAGATTGTAATGAAACAAAAAAGTTGAAATTTGACCTATCGCGTTTGTATCAAAAAGAAAGATTTTTTGAAGGGTTCACGACAAAATTTAATACTTTTAGATCCTCAATTGTTTTAGTGAAAATGCTTCCAAATTCTTCGTATTTAGTATCAAATGAAAGGTCTTTTGAAGAGCTCGCGTGCATAATTGGATTTTTCATGTCATCAATCCTTTTAATGAAAATTCTTCAAAATCTATTGTGTTTGGTATCTAGTAAAACGTCTTTTGAAGAGCTTGCTTTGGATGGAAAGATATGCAGAAATGTTCTAGATTTGTAATAATTGAATTTATATTGTGTCAACTGTCCTACAAAAGTGAATTCTACTTCAGGGTCTGCGGAGCTAGCGTGAGGCCTGGCGAAGCCAGGGCGACCGCTAGTCTTATATACTAAACGGCTTAATTCCCTATATATAGATTCATCACGGTCATTCTAACAATTTTACAGCCTAGACGGTTTATCCGATTTATTTGAAACTTTTTTTATTTGATAGGGATTACTTATGCGGAGTGCCTTTTGATAGTCTCAGATTTTTCGTGCACATGATGTGCGAGAAAACTTGAAAAAACATGCATTTTCAACTAAGAGTGTGGAGGCTTTGAAATTTTTAAGAAGAACATCTACTGTAATTTTGACATTTGTCTGTGGACATGTCGCATATTTAATTATAAATTATTTAAATATTAAATGTTTTAGAGTAGTTTTGAAATATTTTACGCACATTAGGGGACTGAGGGGACGTTTTTATTATAATTAAGTATTTTAAATATGTGTATTTAAAAAGAAAAATTTTTATAGTCCACTATGAAGTTGGTTTTAATTCAAAACGTCAAATTGACAAGTTTTATAAAATATACAGACAAAGAGTGTGGAGGCTTTGAAATTTTAAAAAGAACACCTACTCTAATTTTGACATTTGTATGTGGACATATCGCACTTTTAATTAAAAATTATTCAAGTATTAAATATTTTAGACAACTTTTGAAATATTTTACACATATTGGGGGAATGAGGGAACGTTTTAATTATAATTACGCATTTGAAATATGTGTATTTAAAATTTAAAAAGAAAATTTTTAACAGTCCACTAAAATAAAACGTCTAATTGACAAGTTATATAAGTATACAGGTAAATCCAACAACATTTGTCTCCAGTAATAATATACAGTAAAACCAAGCAAATTTTATCCACGGCAGAGTACAATTTAAAAAAAAAACCAGATAACTCGAATTGGAATCATTTGAGCACTTTTAAATTTTCTATCGGTAATACGAAAGTTATTTTAAAGGGCATGTGGGCAAAATTATAATATTTTCAATCGGCAATTATTTCAGTGAAATTGCTACAAAACCTATCGTGTTTGGCGTCATATTAAAGGGCTTTAGAAGAACTTTCAGATAAATGAAAAAAGTTGAAATTTTATAGTAAGCAAATGTTACTTAAACTTAAAGTATTCCGAATCATACCGTGTTTAGTGTCATATTGAAGGGCTTTAAAAGAACTTTCAGATGAAATATAAAAAGTTGAAATTTTACGATATAGGTAATTGTTTCAAACTTAATAAATTCTATAAAAAAATGTGGAACTATCGAAAATTACATCCAACGGATTTTTAATAGATTAGCAAAATCTTTTCGGAAATAAAACACGTATTTGATTGAAATTTTAAGACTGTCAATTATTTCAAACTTAAAGTATTCCAAATTATGTTATGTTTGGTATCATATGAAAGGGCTTTAGACGAACCTTTACATAAAATAATTAAAAAGTTAGTTTTTGAAAAAGCAATGAGCGTTCGCCGGAATTTGAACCCAGAACCTTTCACTCGCATGGTGACTGCTCTAACCAATTGAGCTACAAACACTCGGCGAGTACTCATGCCTTTCGTGCAACGTTTAGTTGAAGAAATGCTAGAGCAGTCACCATGCGAGTGAAAGGTGAAATCCCGGCGAACGCTCATTGCTTTTTCAAAAATTATTTATAATATCTACAAATAAACAATTGTGTCAATAAACAAATTCTTATAACAAGTTAGTTTAACAAAATGTTTTCGGAAATAACACACGTATTTGAAATTTTACGACCTTCAATTGTTTTAAACCTAAAGTATTCCGTATCATATCGTGTTTGATATCATATGAAAGGGATTTAGAAGAACTTTCAGACGAAATAAAAAATATATATATATATTTCAACCGTCAATTGTTTTAAATTTAAAGTATTCGGAATCATGCCGTGTTTAATGTTATATAAAAAAGTTTTGAAAGAACTTGTAGATGGAATAAAGAAAAAATTAAATATTACAACTGTTAGTTGTTTCAAATTCAAAGTATTCCGAGTCATGCAGAGTTTGGTGTGATATGAAAGAGTTTTGAAAGAAAGTTCATATGAAATAAAAAAAATATATTTTACAACCGTCAACTGTTTCAAACTTAAAGTATTGGTGTCGTATAAAAAGGCTTTAGAAGAAGATTGTAATGAAACAAAAAAGTTGAAATTTGACCTATCGCGTTTGTATCAAAAAGAAAGATTTTTTGAAGGGTTCACGACAAAATTTAATACTTTTAGATCCTCAATTGTTTTAGTGAAAATGCTTCCAAATTCTTCGTATTTAGTATCAAATGAAAGGTCTTTTGAAGAGCTCGCGTGCATAATTGGATTTTTCCTGTCATCAATCCTTTTAATGAAAATTCTTCAAAATCTATTGTGTTTGGTATCTAGTAAAACGTCTTTTGAAGAGCTTGCTTTGGATGGAAAGATATGCAGAAATGTTCTAGATTTGTAATAATTGAATTTATATTGTGTCAACTGTCCTACAAAAGTGAATTCTACTTCAGGGTCTGCGGAGCTAGCGTGAGGCCTGGCGAAGCCAGGGCGACCGCTAGTCTTATATACTAAACGGCTTAATTCCCTATATATAGTTTCATCACGATCAGTCTGACATTTTTACAGCCTAGACGGTTTATCCGATTTAATTGAAACTTTTTTTATTTGATAGAGGTCAATAACGCGGAGTGCCTTTTGATAGTCTCAGATTTTTCGTGCACATGATGTGCGAGAAAACTTGAAAAAACATGCATTTTCAACTAAGAGTGTGGAGGCTTTGAAATTTTTAAGAAGAACATCAAACGTCACTTTGGCATTTGTCAGTGGACATGTCGCATTTTTAATTATAAATTATTTACATATTAAATGTTTTAGAGTAGTTTTGAAATATTTTACGAACATTGGGGGACTGAGGGGACGTTTTTATTATAATTACAAATTTCAAATATGTGTATTTAAAAAGAAAATTTTTTACTATCCACTATGAAGTTGGGTTTAATTGTAAACGTCAAATTGACAAGTTTTATAAAGTATAGAAAAAGTATGGAGGCTTTGAAATTTTAAAAAGAACATCTACTCTAATTTTTACATTTGTATGTGGACATATCGCATTTTTGATTAAAAATTATTTAATTATTACATTTTTTGGAGAACTTTAGAAATATTTTACACATATTGGGGGAATGAGGGAACGTTTTAATTATAATTACGCATTTGAAATATGTGTATTTAAAAAGAAAATTTTTAACAATCCACTAAAATAAAACGTCTAATTGACAAGTTATATAAGTATACAGGTAAATCCAACCAAATTTTTCTCCAGTAATAATATACAGTAAAACCAAGCACATTTTATCCACGGCAGAGTACAATTTAAAAAAAAACCAGATAACTCGAATTGGAATCATTTGAGCACTTTTAAATTTTCTATCGGTAATACGAAAGTTATTTTAAAGGGCATGTGGGCAAAATTATAATATTTTCAATCGGCAATTATTTCAGTGAAATTACTACAAAACCTATCGTGTTTGGCGTCATATTAAAGGGCTTTAGAAGAACTTTCAGATAAATGGAAAAAGTTGAAATTTTATAATAAGCAAATGTTACTTAAACTTAAAGTATTCCGAATCATACCGTGTTTAGTGTCATATTGAAGGGCTTTAAAAGAACTTTCAGATGAAATATAAAAAGTTGAAATTTTACGATATAGGTAATTGTTTCAAACTTAATAAATTCTATAAAAAAATGTGGAACTATCGAAAATTACATCCAACGGATTTTTAATAGATTAGCAAAATCTTTTCGGAAATAAAACACGTATTTGATTGAAATTTTGCGACTGTCAATTATTTCAAACTTAAAGTATTCCGAATTATGCCATGTTTGGTATCATATGAAAGGGCTTTGGACGAATCTTTAGATAAAATAATTAAAAAGTTAGTTTTTGAAAAAGCAATGAGCGTTCGCCGGAATTTTAACCCAGAACCTTTCACTCGCATGGTGACTGCTCTAACCAATTGAGCTACAAACACTCGGCGAATACTCATGTCTTTCGTACAACGTTTAGTTGAAGAAATGCTAGAACAGTCACCATGCGAGTGAAAGGTTCTGGATTCAAATCCCGGCGAACGCTCATTGCTTTTTCAAAAATTATTTATAATATCTACAAACAAACAATTGTGTCAATAAACAAATTCTTATAAAAAGTTAGTTTAGCAAAATGTTTTCGGAAATAACACACGTATTTGAAATTTTACGACCTTCAATTGTTTTAAACCTAAAGTGTTCCGTATCATATCGTGTTTGATATCATATGAAAGGGATTTAGAAGAACTTTCAGACGAAATAAAAAATATATATATTTCGACCGTCGATTGTTTTAAATTTAAAGTATTCGGAATCATACCGGGTTTAATGTCATATAAAAAAGTTTTGACAGAACTTGTAGAGGGAATAAAGAAAAAAATTCAATATTACAACTGTTAATTGTTTCAAACTGAAAGTATTCCGAGTCATGCCGAGTTTGTTGTGATATGAAAGAGTTTTGAAAGAAAGTTCAAATGAAATAAAAAAAAAAATTATTTTACAACCGTCAACTGTTTCAAACTTAAAGTATTGGTGTATAAAAAGGCTTTAGAAGAAAATTGTAATGAAATAAAAAAGTTGAAATTTGACCTATCGCGTTTGTATCAAAAAGAAAGATTTTTTAAAGGGTTCGCGTACAAAATTTAATAATTTTAGATCCTCAATTGTTTTAGTGAAAATGCTTCAAAATTCTTCGTGTTTAGTATCAAATGAAAGGTCTTTAGAAGAGCTCGCGTGTCAACTGTCCTACAAAAGTGAATTTTACTTCAGGGTCCGCGGAACTAGCGTGAGGCCTGGCGAAGCCAGGGCGACCGCTAGTCTTATATACTAAACGGCTTAATTCCCTATATATAGTTTCATCACGATCAGTCTGACATTTTTACAGCCTAGACGGTTTATCCGATTTAATTGAAACTTTTTTTATTTGATAGAGGTCAATAACGCGGAGTGCCTTTTGATAGTCTCAGATTTTTCGTGCACATGATGTGCGAGAAAACTTGAAAAAACATGCATTTTCAACTAAGAGTGTGGAGGCTTTGAAATTTTTAAGAAGAACATCAAACGTCACTTTGGCATTTGTCAGTGGACATGTCGCATTTTTAATTATAAATTATTTACATATTAAATGTTTTAGAGTAGTTTTGAAATATTTTACGAACATTGGGGGACTGAGGGGACGTTTTTATTATAATTACAAATTTCAAATATGTGTATTTAAAAAGAAAATTTTTTACTATCCACTATGAAGTTGGGTTTAATTGTAAACGTCAAATTGACAAGTTTTATAAAGTATAGAAAAAGTATGGAGGCTTTGAAATTTTAAAAAGAACATCTACTCTAATTTTTACATTTGTATGTGGACATATCGCATTTTTGATTAAAAATTATTTAATTATTACATTTTTTGGAGAACTTTAGAAATATTTTACACATATTGGGGGAATGAGGGAACGTTTTAATTATAATTACGCATTTGAAATATGTGTATTTAAAAAGAAAATTTTTAACAATCCACTAAAATAAAACGTCTAATTGACAAGTTATATAAGTATACAGGTAAATCCAACCAAATTTTTCTCCAGTAATAATATACAGTAAAACCAAGCACATTTTATCCACGGCAGAGTACAATTTAAAAAAAAACCAGATAACTCGAATTGGAATCATTTGAGCACTTTTAAATTTTCTATCGGTAATACGAAAGTTATTTTAAAGGGCATGTGGGCAAAATTATAATATTTTCAATCGGCAATTATTTCAGTGAAATTACTACAAAACCTATCGTGTTTGGCGTCATATTAAAGGGCTTTAGAAGAACTTTCAGATAAATGGAAAAAGTTGAAATTTTATAATAAGCAAATGTTACTTAAACTTAAAGTATTCCGAATCATACCGTGTTTAGTGTCATATTGAAGGGCTTTAAAAGAACTTTCAGATGAAATATAAAAAGTTGAAATTTTACGATATAGGTAATTGTTTCAAACTTAATAAATTCTATAAAAAAATGTGGAACTATCGAAAATTACATCCAACGGATTTTTAATAGATTAGCAAAATCTTTTCGGAAATAAAACACGTATTTGATTGAAATTTTGCGACTGTCAATTATTTCAAACTTAAAGTATTCCGAATTATGCCATGTTTGGTATCATATGAAAGGGCTTTGGACGAATCTTTAGATAAAATAATTAAAAAGTTAGTTTTTGAAAAAGCAATGAGCGTTCGCCGGAATTTTAACCCAGAACCTTTCACTCGCATGGTGACTGCTCTAACCAATTGAGCTACAAACACTCGGCGAATACTCATGTCTTTCGTACAACGTTTAGTTGAAGAAATGCTAGAACAGTCACCATGCGAGTGAAAGGTTCTGGATTCAAATCCCGGCGAACGCTCATTGCTTTTTCAAAAATTATTTATAATATCTACAAACAAACAATTGTGTCAATAAACAAATTCTTATAAAAAGTTAGTTTAGCAAAATGTTTTCGGAAATAACACACGTATTTGAAATTTTACGACCTTCAATTGTTTTAAACCTAAAGTGTTCCGTATCATATCGTGTTTGATATCATATGAAAGGGATTTAGAAGAACTTTCAGACGAAATAAAAAATATATATATTTCGACCGTCGATTGTTTTAAATTTAAAGTATTCGGAATCATACCGGGTTTAATGTCATATAAAAAAGTTTTGACAGAACTTGTAGAGGGAATAAAGAAAAAAATTCAATATTACAACTGTTAATTGTTTCAAACTGAAAGTATTCCGAGTCATGCCGAGTTTGTTGTGATATGAAAGAGTTTTGAAAGAAAGTTCAAATGAAATAAAAAAAAAAATTATTTTACAACCGTCAACTGTTTCAAACTTAAAGTATTGGTGTATAAAAAGGCTTTAGAAGAAAATCGTAATGAAATAAAAAAGTTGAAATTTGACCTATCGCGTTTGTATCAAAAAGAAAGATTTTTTAAAGGGTTCGCGTACAAAATTTAATAATTTTAGATCCTCAATTGTTTTAGTGAAAATGCTTCAAAATTCTTCGTGTTTAGTATCAAATGAAAGGTCTTTAGAAGAGCTCGCGTGTCAACTGTCCTACAAAAGTGAATTTTACTTCAGGGTCCGCGGAACTAGCGTGAGGCCTGGCGAAGCCAGGGCGACCGCTAGTCTTATATACTAAACGGCTTAATTCCCTATATATAGTTTCATCACGATCAGTCTGACATTTTTACAGCCTAGACGGTTTATCCGATTTCATTGAAACTTTTTTTATTTGATAGAGATTACTTATGGGCAGTGCCTTTTGATAGTCTCAGATTTTTCGTGCACATGATGTGCGAGAAAACTTGAAAAAACATGCATTTTCAACTAAGAGTGTGGAGGCTTTGACATTTTTAAGATGAACATCTACTGTAATTTTGACATTTGTCTGTGGACATGTCGCATATTTAATTATAAATTATTTAAATATTAAATGTTTTAGAGTAGTTTTGAAATATTTTACGCACATTGGGGGACTGAGGGGACGTTTCTATTATAATTACAAATTTCAAATATGTGTATTTAAAAAGAAAATTTTTAACAGTCCACTATGAAGTTGGTTTTAATTCAAAACGTCAAATTGACAAGTTTTATAAAATATACAGACAAAGAGTGTGGAGGCTTTGAAATTTTAAAAAAGAACACCTACTCTAATTTTGACATTTGTATGTGGACATATCGCATTTTTAATTAACAATTATTGAAGTATTTAATTTTTTAGACTACTTTTGATATATTTTACACATATTGGGGGAATGAGGCTACGTTTTTATTATCATTAAGCATTTTATATATGTGTATTTAAAAAGAAAATTTTAGACAGTTCACTAAAACAAAAACTTAATAAATTCTATAAAAAAATGTGGAACTATCAAAAATTACATCCAACGGATTTTTAATAGATTAGCAAAATCTTTTCGGAAATAAAACACGTATTTGATTGAAATTTTAAGACTGTCAATTATTTCATCATCATATGAAAGGGTTTTAGCCGAACCTTTAGATAAAATAATTAAACAGTTAGTTTTTGAAAAAGCAATGAGCGTTCGCCGGATTTTGAACCCAGAACCTTTCACTCGCATGGTGACTGCTCTAACCAATTGAGCTACAAACACTCGGCGAATACTCATGCCTTTCGTGCAACCTTTAGTTGAAGAAATGCTAGAGCATATGAAATAGCGTTAGAAGAACTTTCAGATGAAATAAAAAAAAGTTAATTTAGCAAAATGTTTTCGGAAATAAAACACGTATTTGATTGAAATTTTACGACCGTCAATTGTTCTAAGCTTAAAGTATTCCGAATCAAATCGTGTTTGATATCATATGAAAGGGCTTTAGAAGAACTTTCAGACGAAATAAAAAAATTAAGACTTTACGATTATCAGTTGTTTCAAATTTCAAATATTCGGATTAATGCCGTGTTTAATGTCATATGAAAATTGTTTTAAGCAAAAAATATTTCGAACGATGCCGTTTTTGGTATCAAATAAAAAATCTTTTAAAGGGATCGCGTGCAAAATTATTTTTTTTTCGATCCGCAATTGTTTTAGTGATATTGCTTTGAAACCTATCGTGTTTGATATCGAATGAAATGTCTTTTGAAGTGTTTTCATGTAGCATTTAATTTAATTTTGATCGGCAATTGTTTCAGTGAAAGTGCTTAACAATCTATCGTGTTTGGTTTCTAATGAAAGGTCTTTTGAAGAGCTCGCGTACAAAATTAAATATTTTACGATTGGCAATTGTTTAAGTGAAAGTGCTTACCGTGTTTGGTATCAAATGGAAGATTTTTTGAAGGGCTAGCGTAAAAATTTTTAAGACAAAACGTCAACTTGACAAATATTTTTTAAAAGTATGTAATAAAACAAAGCAAAATTTGTGTGCGGTAATAATATACATTTAGAAAAAAAAGAAAATTGACAGCAGCATTCTACAATGCAAAAAAGTATATTTCAGCGATTTCCAACAGTTTTTCAAAACAGTTTAGAGAAAATTTCAGTTGATTTCATGTACATATAAAATATAAATGTAGAACATTATAAAAAATGATGTCCAAAATATTTTTAATAGTTTAGCAAAATGTACAATTGTTCTCGTGAAAGTGTTTTAAACCTATCGCGTTTTTATCAAAAAGAAAGATTTTTTGAAGGGTTCGCGTACAAAATTTAATACTTATAGATCTTCAATTGTTTTAGTGAAAATGCATCAAAATTCTTCGTGATTAGTATCAAATGAAAGGTCTCGCGTGCATAATTGGATTTTTTCCAATCGTCAGTTGTTTTAGTGAAAGATCTTCGGAACCTATTGTGTTTAGTATCAATTAAAAGGTCTTTGGGTGGAATGATACGCAGAAATGTTTTAGATTTGTAATAATTGCATTTATATTGTGTCAACTGTCTTACAAAAGTGAATTCTACTTCAGGGTCCGCGGAGCTAGCGTGAGGCCTGGCGAAGCCAGGGCGACCGCTAGTCTTATATACTAAACGGCTTAATTCCCTATGTATATATAATTTCATCACAATCAGTCTGACAATTTTACAGCCTAGACGGTTTATTCGATTTATTTACAACTTTTTTTATTTGATCGGGGTCATTCATGGGGAGTGCCTTTTGATAGTCTCAGATTTTTCGTGCACATGATGTGCGAGAAAACTTGAAAAAATATGCGTTTTTGGGGCAAAATCAACTAAGAGTGTGGAGGCTTTGAAATTTTTAAGAAGAACATCAAACGTCATTATGACATTTGTCAGTGGACATGTCGCATTTTTAATTATAAATTATTTAAATATTCAATGTTTTAGAGTAGTTTTGAAATATTTTACGCACATTGGTGGACTGAGGGGACGTTTTTATTATAATTAAGTATTTTAAATATGTGTATTTAAAAAGAAAATTTTTTACAGTCCACTATGAAGTTGGTTTTAATTCAAAACGTCAAATTGACAAGTTTTATAAAATATACAAAGAGTGTGGAGGCTTTGAAATTTTAAAAAGAACACCTACTCTAATTTTGACATTTGTATGTGGACATATCGAATTTTTAATTAAAAATTATTCAAGTATTAAATATTTTACACATATTGGGGGAATGAGGGAACGTTTTACGCATTTTAAATATGTGTATAGTTATATAAAGTATACAGGTAAACTCAACAAAATTTGTCTCCAGTAATAATATACAGTAAAATCAAGCAAATTTTATCCACGGCCGAGTACAAAAAAAAAGAACAGATAAGTTGAATTGGAATCATTTGAGCACTCTGAAATTTTCTATAGGTAATACGAAAGTTATTTTAAAGGGCATGTGGGCAAAATTATAATATTTTCAAACGACAATTATTTTAGTGAAATTGCAACAAAATCTATCGTGTATATTAAAGGGATTTAGAAGAACTTTCAGAAAAATGAAAAAAGTTGAAATTTTACAATAAGCAATTGTTTCTAACATAAAGTATTTCTAATCATATTGTGTTGGGTGTCATATGAAGGTGAAATTTTACGACTGTCAAGAGTTTCAAACTTAAAGTATTCCGAATCGTACCGTGTTTAGTGTCATATTGAAGGGCTTTAAAAGAACTTTCAGATGATATATAAGTTGAAATTTTACGATAGGTAATTGTTTAAAACTTAATAAATTCTATAAAAAAATGTGGAACTATCAAAAATTACATCCAACGGATTTTTAATAGATTAGCAAAATCTTTTCGGAAATAAAACACGAATTTGATTGAAATTTTAAGACTGTCAATTATTTCAAACTTAAAGTATTCCGAATTATGCCATGTTTGGTATCATATGAAAGGGCTTTAGACGAATCTTTAGATAAAATATTTAAAAAGTTAGTTTTTGAAAAAGCAATGAGCGTTCGCCGGAATTTGAACCCAGAACCTTTCACTGGCATGGTGACTGCTCTATCCAATTGAGCTACAAACACTCGGCGAATACTCATGCCTTTCGTGCAACCTTTAGTTGAAGCAATGCTAGAGCATATGAAATAGAGTTAGAAGAACTTTCAGATGAAATAAAAAAAAGTTATTTTAGCAAAATGTTTTCGGAAATAAAACACGTATTTGATTGAAATTTTACGACCGTCAATTGTTCTAAGCTTAAAGTGTTCAAATATTCGGATTAATGCCGTATTTAATGTCATATAAAAATTTGGAAGAAATTTTACATGAAATAAAAAAAATAAGAATGTCAATTGTTTTAAACATAAAATATTTTTTGGTATCAAATAAAAATTATTTAAAGGGATCGCGTGCAAATGATTATTTTTTTTTATTCGCAATTGTTTTAGTGATATTGCTTTGAAACCTATCGTGTTTGATATCGAATGAAATGTCTTTTGAAGTGTTTTCGTACAGCATTTAATTTAATTTTGATCGGCAATTGTTTCAGTGAAAGTGCTTAACAATCTATCGTGTTTGGTATCTAATGAAAAGTCTTTTGAAGAGATCGCGTACAAAATTAAATATTTTACGATTGGCAATTGTTTTAGTGAAAGTGCTTCTAAACTTATCGTGTTTGGTATTAAATGAAAGGTATTTTGAAGGACTTGTGTACAAAATTTATTATTTTTCTATCGTCAATTGTTTTAGTGAAAGTACTTAAAAACATATCGTGTTTGGTATCAAATGGAAGGTTTTTTGAAGGGCTAGCGTAAAAATTTTTAAGACAAAACGTCAACTTGAAAATTCTACAATGCAAAATGTATATTTCAGCGATTTCCAACAGTTTTTCAAAAAAGTTTAGAGAAAAATTTCAATTGATTTCATGTACATATAAAATATAAATGTAGAACGTTATAAAAAATGACGTCCAAAAGATTTTTAATAGTTTAGCAAAATGTACAATTGTTTTCGTGAAAGTGTTTAAAACCTATCGCGTTTGTATCAAAAAGAATGATTTTTTGAAGGGTTCGCGTACAAAATTTAATACTTATAGATCCTCAATTATTTTAGTGAAAATGCATCAAAATTCTTCGTGATTAGTATCAAATGAAAGGTCTTTTGAAGAGCTCACGTGCATAATTGGGTTTTTTTCAATCGTCAATTGTTTTAGTGAAAGATCTTCGAAACCTATTGTGTTTAGTATCAATTAAAAGGTCTTTGGATGGAATGATACGCAGAAATATTTTAGATTTGTAATAATTGCATTTATATTGTGTCAACTGTCTTACAAAAGTGAATTCTACTTCAGGGTCCGTGGAGCTAGCGTGAGGCCTGGCGAAGCCAGGGCGACCGCTAGTCTTATATACTAAACGGCTTAATTCCCTATGTATATATAATTTCATCACAATCAGTCTGACATTTTTACAGCCTAGACGGTTTATCCGATTTATTTGCAACTTTTTTTATTTGATAGGGATTACTTATGGGGAGTGCCTTTTGATAGTATCAGATTTTTCGTGCACATGATGTGCGAGAAAACTTGAAAAAACATGCATTTTCAACTAAGAGTGTGGAGGCTTTGACATTTTTAAGAAGAACATCAAACGTCACTTTGGCATTTGTCAGTGGACATGTTGCATTTTTAATTATAAATTATTTACATATTAAATGTTTTAGAGTAGTTTTGAAATATTTTACGCACATTAGGGGACTGAGGGGACGTTTTTATTATAATTAAGCATTTTAAATATGTGTATTTAAAAAGAAAAATTTTTATAGTCCACTATGAAGTTGGTTTTAATTCAAAACGTCAAATTGACAAGTTTTATAAAATATACAGAGAAAGAGTGTGGAGGCTTTGAAATTTTAAAAAGAACACCTACTCTAATTTTGACATTTGTATGTGGACATATCGCATTTTTAATTAAAAATTATTCAAGTATTAAATATTTTAGACAACTTTTGAAATATTTTACACATATTGGGGGAATGATTGAACGTTTTAATTATAATTACGCATTTTAAATATGTGTATTTAAAAATAAATTTTTTGACAGTCCACTAAAACGAAACGTCAAATTGACAAGTAATAATATATAGTAAAACTATAGTAAAACTAAGCAAATTTTATCCACGGCCGAGTACAATTTTAAAAAACCAGATAACTCGAAATGGAATCATTTGAGCACTTAAATTTTCTAACGGTAATACGAAAGTTATTTTAAAGGTCATGTGGGCAAAATTATAATATTTTCAATCGGCCATTATTTTAGTGAAATTGCAACAAAACCTATCGTGTTTGGTGTCATATTAAAGGGCTTTAGAAGAACTTTCAGGTAAATGAAAAAAGTTGAAATTTTACAATAAGCAATTATTTCTAACATAAAGTATTTCGAATCATATTGTGTTGGGTGTCATATGAAAGGGCTTTAGAATAACTTTCATATGAAATAAAAAAAAGTTGAAATTTTACGACTGTCAATAGTTTCAAACTTAAAGTATTCCGAATCATACCGTGTTTAGTGTCATATGGAAGGGCTTTAAAAAACTTTCAGATAAAATATAAAAATTTTACGATAGGTAATTGTTTCAAACTTAATAAATTCTATAAAAAAATGTGGAACTATCAAAAATTACATCCAACGGATTTTTAATAGATTAGCAAAATCTTTTCGGATATTAAACACGTATTTGATTGAAATTTTACGACTGTCAATTATTTCAAACTTAAAGTATTCCGAATTATGCCATGTTTGGTATCATATGAAAGGGCTTTAGACGAACCTTAATATAAAATAATTAAAAAGTTAGTTTTTGAAAAAGCAATGAGCGTTCGCCGGAATTTAAACCCAGAACCTTTCACTCGCATGGTGACTGCTCAAACCAATTGAGCTACAAACACTCGGCGAATACTCATGCCTTTCGTGCAACCTTTAGTTGAAGAAATGCTAGAGCATATGAAATAGAGTTAGAAGAACTTTTAGATGAAATAAAAAAAAGTTATTTTAACAAAATGTTTTCGGAAATAAAACACGTATTTGATTGAAATTTTACGACCGTCAATTGTTCTAAGCTTAAAGTAGTCCGAATCAAATCGTGTTTGATATCATATGACAGGGCTTTAGAAGAACTTTCAGACGAAATAAAAAAATTAAGACTTTACGGTTGTCAATTGTTTCAAATTTCAAATATTCGGATTAATGCCGTATTTAATGTCATATGAAAATTTAGAAGAAATTTTATATGAAATAAAAAAAAATGAAGAATGTCAATTGTTTTAAACATAAAATATTTTTTGGTATCAAATAAAAAGTCTTTTAAAGGGATCGCGTGAATTTTTTTTTTTCGATTCGCAATTGGTTTAGTGAAATTGCTTTGAAACCTATCGTGTTTGATATCGGATGAAATGCCTTTTGAAGTGTTTTCGTTTTAATTTAATTTTGATCGGCAATTGTTTTAGTGAAAGTGCTTAACAATCTATCGTGTTTGGTATCTAATGAAAGGTCTTTTGAAGAGATCGCGGACAAAATTAAATATTTTACGATTGGCAATTGTTTTAGTGAAAGTGCTTCTAAACTTATCGTGTTTGGTATTAAATGAAAGGTATTTTGAAGGACTTGCGTACAAAATTTATTACTTTTCGATCGTCAATTGTTTTAGTGAAAGTGCTTAAAAACATATCGTGTTTGGTATCAAATGGAAGGTTTTTTGAAGGGCTGGCGTAAATTTTTTTAAGACAAAACGTCAACTTGACAAATAATTTTTAAAAGTATGTAATAAAACAAAGCAAAATGTGTGTGCGGTAATAATATACATTTAAAAAAAAAATAAAATTTACAGCAGCATTCTACAATGCAAAAAGTATATTTCAGCGATTTCCAACAGTTTTTCAAAAAAGTTTAGAGAAAAATTTCAATTGATTTCATGTACATATAAAATATAAATGTAAAACATTATAAAAAATGACGTCCAAAAGATTTTTAATAGTTTAGCAAAATGTACAATTGTTTTCGTGAAAATATTTAAAACCTATCGCGTTTGTATCAAAAAGAAAGATTTTTTGAAGGGTTCGCGTACAAAATTTAATACTTATAGATCCTCAATTGTTTTAGTGAAAATGCATCAAAATTCTTCGTGATTAGTATCAAATGAAAGGTCTTTTGAAGAGCTCACGTGCATAATTGGATTTTTTTCAATCGTCAGTTGTTTTAGTGAAAGATTTTCGAAACCTATTGTGTTTAGTATCAATTAAAAGGTCTTTGGATGGAATGATACGCAGAAATGATTTAGATTTGTAATAATTGCATTTATATTGGGTCTACTGTCTTACAAAAGTGAATTCTACTTCAGGGTCCGCGGAACTAGCGTGAGGCCTGGCGAAGCCAGGGCGACCGCTAGTATATATACTAAACGGTATAAATCCCTATATATATATATATATATATATATATATGATCGCGTACAAAATTAAATATTTTACGATTGGCAATTGTTTTAGTGAAAGTGATATATATATATATATATATATATATATCACTAGGCATAAATCCCTATATATATATATATATATATATATATATATATATATATATATATATTTATATATATATATATATATATATATATATATATATATATATATATATATATATATATATATATATATATATATATATATATATATATATATATATATATATATATATATATATATCGACGTTTATTGATTTAATAAATACGATCACAATAAACAGTTTATTTATAATGTTTAATAACAATGTAATGCAAGTACACAAACACAACTTTTACCAAAACAACAATATTAACAATTAACAGACAATTAGACACGTAGCAATCCCGTTGACCCAGCTCGATCGTAGGGTGGCAGTGTAATGTTCCCTTATCTCCCGCACACATTCTTTTAACAATTGTCTTTCACGGGCTGTTATCTCTTAAAATGAATGCGGCTATTCATCTCCGATCGACTGGCCTGGTTCTGCTAGCACACATACTTCTTGCTGCATGTGCACTGACGTGCCTGATTGTTGTGACAGGTTACAGATACAGAGTGAATCCCCGACACGGCCATTCTGACCTGTCGCACGACCCCGTGCGATCTTAATCTAGAAAACATACATTACAAGTATCATTACTTTATATTTTGTTGCAAACATATCCAGCAACTTTCGATTCAGCCATTTATAATTCACCCATTCAATGTTTTCCACTGAAAACACATACATGAGGTACACCCCTCAACACAATCTCATATCCAAGAATACTCATTCTATCACTGGTCCTGTACATGACCATCATACAATAGGGGTTTCACACTCCCTCTACTAAAGCGTCTTAAACTCTAGCCCAGCCAGTCCATCGGCTGCCCAACCTTTACTAGCTACTCGTCCAGTCTCTGGGTTGACCACGTCAACCTTCACCAGGAATTCATCTAGCCTCTCGGTTGATCTTTACTAGCTACTCATCCAGTCCCTCGGTTGATCACTTCAACCTTCACCAGGAATTCATCTAGTCTCTCACTCACGATCCTCATTGACCGTTCCTGGCCTAACTGGCCAACCCCAGGAGCTCAAGGGCTCCTGCACCGTCGTTTACTGACGGATTCGAGTCTTACCAGACTCAGGAGGGCACGCCCCCTCATCCAGCGAACTACTGTTCACTGGGATACCCAATCATTCATAACATCACACTTGGTTCACACATAAACTCTCTTTACCAGGAGACACATTCTCCTCTACAAGAGACTCATTCTCTTCTACATATTCTTCCGAACCACAGGGCATCGGTCTTAAATGCTCGTGAGCATATTTGAAGACACGATTGCCTCGCATCGGTTTTAATTCATACCTGTTCCCATCAAGAACTGTTACGACTCTCAAAGGACCTCTGAATTTTTGATCAAGCTTAGTTTGATTTCGTTCCTCATTTCTTAGCAAAACAAGATCATCAACTTTAAACAATTTCACTTTAGCCTTTCCTTTATCAAACCTTGCTTTATCACCAATAGAGTTTCTTTCCATTGCTGCAGCAGCTTGTTCTCTCAATTGTTCTAAATCAATTTCATCAACATTATCTTCAGCAACTAAACCAAAAGGCCTCGCAACCTTTCCACTCATTAAATCAAGAGCACTACACTTAGTGACTCTACTTTTAGTGGAATTTTTTGCTAACTGTACTTCATATAAATTATCATACCATGATTTATTTTTACTCAATTCTATTGCAGTAAATAATGACTTTAAAACAGACATTACTCGCTCTACTTGACCATTTGCACGACTTGCTCCTGTTGAGATAAAATGTAACTCAATATTTTGATTGCGGCAATACTCTCTAAATTCCTTATTGTCAAAGCATCTACCTTGGTCAACAATCAGTCTACTGGGAATTCCAAATAGTGAAATGTTTTTCTTTAATGCTCGGACACTATTATTCGTATCGATTTTCTTTGCATAAGTCAGAATTACATACTTAGTAAAAGCATCAATAGTAACAAAAACATATTCTTTTTTATCATTTTTACCACTCAATTTGCCTGTGACATCCATGTGAATAGTATGCCAGGGAATACTGACTTTTGGTATCGGATGAAGTTCTGCCTGAATTTTACCGGACGCAGTTTTAGATAATTTACAAGTTACACAATTATCAACAAACTTTCGAACATGCTTGGACATTTTTTCAAACCAATAAAAATCATAAATTTTATCAAAAGTTTTCTCCCATCCTAAATGCATAACGGATTCATGGACATTATTAATTACAGACCATATAAAAGCTTTTGGAATAACTACTAATTTCTTTGTACGTCCATTACGTTGTATTTTACGATATAATAAATTCTTAAACAATTCATAGGTTTGTGACACATCATCAGACCTGTTTTGGATATTATTTAGTTTAGAAATAATTTTAGAAATTTCAGAATCTCGCGACTGTTCAGCAATAAGCCACTCTTGGGTAATTTCTACTAATTGAATTTTTCTTTGAATAGTTTTATTAACAATATTATTATTTTCGGGTTGTGATTCTACATGATTTCGAGAGAAGAAATCAACGTGACTCATTCTTTTACCTTGTTGGTAAATAATATCAAAATCAAAAATCTGTAAATACATCCACCAACGGTGAACGCGAGGAGTCAATTCTAATTTATTCCTAGATGACTTTAAGGCATTGCAATCGGTTACTACAAGAAAGTTACGTCCGTACAAATAATGCCTAAAATGTTTTACAGCATTCACAACGGCCAGAGTTTCTAACTCATACGAGTGATATTTGGATTCGGTTACAGAGGTTTTACGACTGAAATATTCGACGGGATGTAATTTATTATTAATTCGGTGGAACAAGATTGCACCATATCCTTCACAACTTGCATCAGTATGCAATTCTATTGGATGTTCAGGATTAAAAATAGTTAAAACAGGTTCATTTATTAATTTTGAAATCAATTGTTGCCTAACATTTTCATGATATGGAGTCCAATTTATTTTACCCTTCATCGTTGTTAATTTATACAATGGTCCGGCTATAGTGGAGAAATTTGGAATAAACTGTCTAAAATATGAACTCATTCCGATAAATTGTCTAACTTGAGTAACTGTTCCAGGTGAGGGTAACGCAGTCAATGCTTCTAATTTTTTAGGATTTGGTCTAATTTCACCTTCACAAATTTCATAACCCAAATATTCTATTTTTGTTTTTAGAAAAGAACACTTTTGAATATTCAACAAAAATCCCGATTGCACGAGTGCTTGCAATACTTTATTTAACTTATCAAGACCTTCAGGAATGTTTTTAGAATAAATCATGATGTCATCCATATACACTATCGCATGTGTATTTACTAAACTACCCAGCGCTTTTACTATCGCTCTTTGATAAACAGACGGAGCCGTCTTCAAACCAAAAGGCATTGATAAATATTCGTATTGACCTTCCGGTGTTATAAAAGCTGTTTTTTCAATAGAATTTTCATGAACTGGAATTTGATGAAATCCACTTGCCATATCTAAATTTGTAAAATATTTTGCATCTCGTAACTGAGCAATTAATTCAGAAATTATTGGTAACGGATATCTGTCAGAAACTGTATTAGAATTTAATTCACGATAGTCAACACACATTCGACTTGTTCCATCTTTCTTTTGAACTAAAATGATAGAACTTGAAAATGGCGAACTACTAGGTCGGATAATTTTAGCATCTAATAGTTCTTGAATTTTTACACGAACTATTTCCTTTTCACATTCGCTCATACGATATGGACGTCTTTGTACAGTTTTGTTTGGATCTTTGAGTCTAATTTCTAATGTGCCAGTATTAACGCGAGTTTTAGGATTATCTTTAATAAAAGAATCTTTAAAATTTTGCAACATAATAATTAACTGATCTCTTTTATCACCAGTCAATTCTGTTATTATCTCGTTTTTCCAATTAAACGAATTATTATTATTACTTACGGTACATACAGCTTGAGTTTTATTTAAATAAATTTTACTGTCGGTCAAGTGAACAGAGTAACCAAAACTTAGAATTTCTCTACCAATCAGAATATCATAGTTTAAATCATTATCAGCCAAAACATGAAACTTAATTTCAAGCAAATAGTCATTTATTATTATTTTAGATAAAATTTGTATTGTACTAAATACAGTATCTCTACCAATTCCAGTTAATAAAACAGTATCATGGATTCTTTGACCACTAAATTTTAAATAGACTGATTCTTTCATGAGAGAACACTCTGCTCCAGAGTCGAAAATAAAAGGAAAGATCTCACCTTCATGCTCGAGTTGACCACTGGGAGGTGGTTTAACAGTGCAGATGTTGATTCTCTTGGTTTCGAAATTCTTCTTTTCAGCAGTACTACGGCAGTCATTGGCGTAGTGGCCCGGTTTATTGCATTTGTAGCAACGAACGTCTCTTCGGTTCTTGTCGGATCTGGATGATGTTCCGGCGGATCGACAGTCAAACTGACGGTGTCCAGTTTTACCACATTTAAAACATTTTGGTACAAAATTCATTTTCGGTTTCTTGGACTGATGTTTATCTTCGGAATCATGATATTTTCGCTTGGATACAGCTCGCAACTCTTGTTGAAGTTGATTTCTATTATCAATTTCAGTGGTATAAGCAATTCGTTTTAATCTGCGATCAAATTCAGATAAATGAGCCATTGCTAATGCCACACCAATTTGTTCAGGATCTGTTGTCTGCCAACGTGTCATAAAAGCTGTTAGGAATTGACTTGCATACACAGAATACGGCTCATTGTCTTTCGGTTTTCCATGTAATAATTTAATTAATGAAGCTGAACCAGTTTCATTTTCGTCAAATCTTGATAGAAATAAATCTTGGAATTGTTCCCAAGTCATACCTTCAAACGATATTTGCGACAGCCATGCAGATGCAGAGCCTTGCATAGCTTTGCTTAGCACAATCATTAAAGCACTACCATTACTAGGCTTTTCACGCATATATATATATATATATATATATATATATATATATATATATATATATATATATATATATATATATATATATATATATATTATACTAAGATGGATGATAAATTGATGATAGATTAAGATGACGCTATTTTATACCACTTCTGAGGTATTAACGTGGTATGTAATATTAAAATGAGGGTGAAACAATAATTATACAAACTGTATATGTATAGTCAGGGCGTGTGATGATATGGCGTGAACCAGATGTAGGTGAACACGCCGCGTCAGGTGAGTCAGGTGACTCAGGTAAATTAATCAGTCGTCTCCTGTAAATAAAGGTGAGTTTGAGACATAAAGCTCAGTGAGAGTGTCATCGCAGAGTCACGCACATCAATCCCCACCATTGGGGCGCTGCAGGTTAATTAGACTGGAATTATCAATGATATACCTCCTCCAGAGGCAGGATAGGAACTCGGGCTAACAGATAGGCCGTTGGGTTCACCGACACAGCTCACTACCAACTGTAGTGAACACCGATGGGTTGGCTACACCTATCACCGTCTAACCGACAGGATATTGTAGCGCCGTTGCCACCAGCCTTCCCCACATATGGGAAGCCAGCGGATCAACTCATATAGAGTTCGGCAACACCTATCGCTACCAGAAGGCAGGATATTGTCACACCGTTGCCACCAGCCTTCCCCAGGTACAGGAAGCCAGCGGGTTAACTCACGTAGGGCATCACCTATGATAGTACCAGTATCATAATGACGCACCGTTGCCCCCCGAAAGGGTTGGTTCCGTGTCGCTCACTAAGAACACCGTTGACTCACAGACGCAAGACAGCGAATTGAGGTGACATGAGCCCCTCCAGGGCTCTATGTCCGGTGGCACTGAGTTCTCTAGGTAGTGTTTTAAGTAGAGCCCCAGTACATACACACATCATGCACACAGCGTGACGTCACCTCAAGTGACGCTCACATTATAATTCATGCATGATACGTAAAACTCAATGAATGACAAACTCACCGATAGATAGAAGCTCTCAGGTAATCCAGAGTACACTAATTGATTAATCAGACACTTAATCACAAGTTTATATCAAAGCTAACACAGCACTGCACAACTGAACTGTACAAAACAAGGCCAATACTTCGAATGATGCCAGGTTAGTTCTGGGTGCGTCTTTGCAGCCCTTAGGAATGTTAAGATATATATATATATATATATATATATATATATATATATATATATATATATATATATATATATAAATAAATAAATAAATATATCATCACGCCTTCTACCCATTACTGGGTGTGGCACTCTGCTAAAGCAGATCTCGGTAAGTGATATATTTTGCGCGCGAAGTGCGGTTACCAGTCGTCAAATCACGGCCCCCAAACATGTTAGTGGTGGAGGAGCCACAGGGATAGCTTTTTCAAATTATAAAAATTTGTCGCCTGTGGGAATCGAACCAGGGACCTCAGGATCCACAGGCCGACTTCATACCACTGTGCTAGTGAAACACACTAAAACAATTGCCAATCGTAAAATATTTAATTTTGTACGCGATCATATATATATATATATATATATATATATATATATATATATATATATATATATATATATATATATATATATATATATATATATATGATCGCGTACAAAATTAAATATTTTACGATTGGCAATAGTTTTAGTGAAAGTGATCCTAAACTTATCGTGTTTGGTATTAAATGAAAGGTATTTTGAAGGACTTGCGTACAAAATTTATTATTTTTCGATCGTCAATTGTTTTAGTGAAAGTTCTTAAAAACATATCATGTTTGGTATCAAATGGAAGGTTTTTTGAAGGGCTAGCGTAAAAATTTTTAAGACAAAACGTCAACTTGACAAATAATTTTTAAAAGTATGTAATAAAACAAAGCAAAATTTGTGTGCGGTAATAATATACATTTAAAAAAAAAAGAAAATTGACAGCAGCATTCTACAATGCAAAAAGTATATTTCAGCGATTTCCAACAGTTTTTCAAAAAAGTTTAGAGAAAAATTTCAATTGATTTCATGTACATATAAAATATAAATGTGGAACATTATAAAAAATGACGCCCAAATAATTTTTAATAGTTTAGCAAAATGTACAATTGTTTTCGTGAAAGTGTTTAAAACCTATCGCGTTTGTATCAACAACAAAGATTTTTTGAAGGGTTCGCGTACAAAATTTAATACTTATAGATCCTCAATTATTTTAGTGAAAATACATCAAAATTCTTCGTGATTAGTATCAAATGAAAGGTCTTTTGAAGACATCACGTGCATAATTGGATTTTTTTCAATCGTCAGTTGTTTTAGTGAAAGATCTTCGAAACCTATTGTGTTTAGTATCAAATAAAAGGTCTTTGGATGGAATGATACGCAGAAATGTTTTAGATTTGTAATAATTGCATTTATATTGTGTCAACTGTCTTACAAAAGTGAGTTCTTCTTCAGGGTCCGCGGAGCTAGCGTGAGGCCGCTAGTCCTATATACTATTTGGACAAGGTATATATATATGGATTCATCACGCCCATTTGTAAATCGCTACAGCCTATACGGTTTATTCGATTTATTTCAAACTTCTTTTATTTGATAGAGGTCAATCGTGGGGAGTGCATTTTGATAGTCTCAGATTTTTCGTGCACATGATGTGCGAGAAAACTTGAAAAAACATGCGTTTTTGGGGCAAAATCAACTAAGAGTGTGGGGGCTTTGAAATTTTTAAGAAGAACATCTAATGTCATTTTGACGTCTGTCAGTGGACATGTCGCATTTTTAATTATAAATTACTTAAAAATTAAACTTTTGTGAGTAGTTTTGAAATACTTTACGCATATTGTGGAAATGAGGGGACGTTTTTATTATAATTATACATTTCAAATATGTGTATTTAAAAAGTAAATTTTTGACACTCTACTATGAAGTTGGTTTTAAAGCAAAACGTCAAATTGACAAGTTTTATAAAGTATAAAGAATATGGAGGCCTTGAAATTTTTAAGAAGAACATCTAACGTCATTTTGACATTTGTCAGTGGACATGTCGCATTTTTAATTATAAATTACTTAAATATTAAATTTTTGTGAGTAGTTTTGAAATACTTTACGCATATTGTGGAAATGAGGGGACGTTTTTATTATAATTACACATTTTAAATACGTGTATTTGAAAAGTAAATTTTTGACGGTCCACAATGAATTTGGTTTCGAAACAAAACGTCAAATTGACAAGTTTTATAATTTATACAGGTGAACTCAACCAAATTTGATCTCGATAATACTATACAGTAAAACCAAGCAAATTTTGTCTACGACAAAGTTCAATTTAGAAAAACCAGATAACTCGAATTAGAATCATTTGGGCACTTCAAAATTTTCTATCGATAATTTAATTGAAAGTGCTTCAAAACCAGTCATATTTGGTATATTATGAATGTTCTTTTAAAGGGTACGTGTGCAAAACTAAAATATTTTCGATCGGCAATAGTTTTAGTGAAAGGCCTATCGTGTTTGTTATCAAATGAAAGGTTATTTAATGGGCTCGAGTACAAAATTTATTTTTTTCCGTCGGTAACTGTTTTAGTGAGAGTGCATTAAACCCCATCGTGTTTTGTATCATATAAAAGGTTTTTTGAAGGGTTCACGTGCAGAATTGAAATTTTCTCGTTCGACAATTGTTTTAGTGAAAATAATTAAAAACCTATCGTATTTGGTATCAAATGAAAGGTCTTTGAAAGGGCTCGCGTATAAAATTTATCACTTTTAGATCGTCAATTTTTTTAGTGAAAGTGCTTCTAAACTTATCGTTTTTGGTATCAAATGAAAGGTCTTTTGAAGGGCTTGCGTACAAAATTTAATAATTTTCGATCGTCAATTGTTTTAGTGAAAGAGCTTAAAAAATATCATGTTTGGTACTAAATGATAGGTTTTTTGAAGGGTTCGCGTGAAAAATTGATTCTTTTTGATCGTCAGTTATTTTATTAAAAGTGTTTCAGAACATATTGTGTTTGGTATCAAATGAAAGGTCTTCTGTAGGGCTCACGTGAAAAATATTTTTTTTTCGACAGATAATTTTTTTAGTGAAATTGCAGCAAAACTAATTCTGTTTTGTACGCATGGAATTTTCTGATAGAATTATTTCAATTTCTAGACAAGTTAGAGAAATTTGACCGCAGCATGCTACAATGCAAACAAAGGTAACTCGAAAAAACGATGTCGGAAATAATATTACAGCGATTGCCAACAGTTTTTCAAAAAAGTTTAAAGAAAATTTTCAATTGATTTAATGTATATATAAATATAAATGTGGAATGTCATCAGAAATTACGTCCGAAGGATTTTTAATAAATAGCAAAATGTATTCGGAAATAAAACATGGTAGATGTCATTTGAAAGGGCTTTAGAATAAGTTTCAAATGAAATTTAAAAAGTTGAAATTTTACAATAGGCAATTGTTTCAAATTTAATGTATTCCAAATCATAACTTGTTTGGTCTCATTTGTAAGATCTTTAGAGGAACTTTCAGATGAAATAAAAAATATATATTTTACGACGGTCAATTATTTTAAACATAAAGTATTCCGAATTATACCGTGTTTAGTACTATATAAATGGGATTTAGAAGAACTTTCAGATAAAATAAAAAAAGTTGAAATTTCACGATTCTCAATTGTTTCAAACATAAATTATTCCGAATCATACCGTCTTTGGTGTCATATTGAAGGGCGTTTAAAGAACTTTCAGATGAAATAAAAAAAGTTAAAATTTTACGATCCTCAATTGTTTCAAACATAAATTATTCCGAATCATGCCTTCTTTGCTGTCATATGAAAGGGCTTTAGAAGAACTTTGAGATGAAATAAAAAAAAGTTAGTTTAGCAAAATGTTTTCGGAAATAGAACACATATTTTATTGAAATTTTACGGCAGTCAATTATTTTAAACTTAAAGTGTTCCGAATCATATCGTGTTTGATATCTGTTCTCGATGAGTGTATTTTCGTAAAAAGTTATGCAGTAATCAAAGAAAGATAGCACACACAAAATGAATGTTTTTAATGACAGTTTTTTCTTTACATAATAACAAAACATAATCGTTTTTCATACAATGGCAACACATAATATTTATATAAAATATTAAAATGAATTCTTTCTGTACATTCCGCCCACCTTGAAACAGTGGTTTCAAAATATTAATTAGAATCAATTGGTAATTTAGAAATTTTAACAATAGGTCTCTTGTAAACACCATATGCAGTTCGAACGGTGACGACTCTGACCAAACCATCTTGACCTGGATGAATTGCGACTATTCTTCCTAGCTTCCAATGTGTTGGGGAAAGTTGTTCATCTTTAAGGATCACCATGTCGTTCACCTTTAAATTTTGTTGTGGTGCCCACCATTTGGGTCGTTGCTGCAATCTGGATAAATATTCATTACTCCATCTACGCCAGAAATGTTGCACAATTTGTTGAACAAATTGCCAATGATTTAATTTATTTAATTGTGTGGAAGTCAGATCAGGTTCTGGCAAAGATAACAATGAAGTGCCAATTAGAAAATGTCCAGGAGTAAGTGCTGTTAAATCACCAGGATCATTTGACATTGGAGTTAGAGGTCTTGAATTTAAACAAGCTTCAATCTGGACTAAAACGGTATACATTTCTTCGAATGTTAGTTTTGATCTTCCCATTATTCGCTTTAAATGATATGTTACTGACTTTACTCCTGCTTCCCATAAACCTCCGAAATGGGCAGCGCTAGGTGGATTGAAGTTCCAATGTATACCTTGTTCACTGAGATAAGTTCCAACAACTTCATTGTGATTGGTTGATTTCATAAATTTGATGTAAGCGCTCATTTTTTTATCAGCTCCCACAAAATTCTTACCACAATCGCTGTACATTTCCAATGGTTTTCCTCTGCGAGCGATGAATCTCTTCAAAGCTGCTATGAATGCGGATGATGTCGAATCGCTAACAAGCTCAAGATGTATGGCACGTGTTGACATACAAATAAAAACTGAGATATAACATTTTATCTCAACTGTACTTCTTTTTAAGATGGGTCGTAATAAAAGCGGTCCAGCGTAATCCACTCCAGAGTGCAGAAAAGCTCTAGATGGATTTACTCTTGATGCAGGTAAATTTCCCATCATTTGTTGAGCTACTTGTGCCTGTTGACGATGACAAGTAACACATTTTTTAACAATATGTCGTATGACATCTCTACTATGTAAAATCCAATAATTTTGAAATAAAATTGAAAGTAGCAACTGTGGACCAGCATGTAAATGAGTAATATGTGCTTTTTCAACAATAAATGTAGTTAGTCTACTTTTTCTTGGAAGCAGTATAGGATGCTTCTTGTCTTCTGTAATCTTGGCATGTTGCAATCTTCCGGCCACCCTAATCAAACCTTTTTCATCAATATATGGATTAAGACTAAGCAGACGACTCTTCCTTTTTAATGGCTTATTCCTTTCTAAGCATTGTATTTCTTCAGTGAATTCCAAATGTTGAACTTTTTTTATCCATATAGTGAGAGCATAATTTAATTCTTTAGTTCTCAAAAATCCTACAGTTCTTCCTGCTTTTTGAGTTAATGTAAGAGATTTAAACCTCAAACACCAGGCTGTTATACGTAACAAGCGAGATAAATTTGAATATTTATGAAGTAAATCTATGTCAATGTTCACTATCATACTTGTCGTTGATTTTCTTTCTTCTTGTGTAATTGTTTTCTCTTCTTCTTCTGTATATGGTACAAAAAGTTGATCAAAGGCTGTTGATTTCAACCATTCCGGACCATACCACCAACTACTATGTGATATTAATTCAAGGGTTGTTATGCCACGTGATGCACAGTCTGCTGGATTTTCTTTTCCACTTACGTGATGCCACTGAACATCTGGTATATTTTCATCTATTTGTGCAACACGATTGGCAACAAAAGTTTTCCAGCGAACTGGATGTGCTGACAGCCAGGCTAAAACAATTATTGAATCGGAAAAAGCATGTATTTCATTAATTTCAATTTTCAGTGAATCTTGAATTGTTTTTACTAAAGTTGACAACAAAAGTGCAGCACAAAGTTCTAGACGTGGTATCGATATCTTCTTGAGTGGTGCTACTCTTGTTTTAGCTGCTATTAGTGAAATTTTTGATGTTCCGTTGCGATTGCTTGATTTTAAATAAACTACAGCTGCATAGGCCTTCTCAGATGCATCACAAAAGGCAAATAATTGTTGATTTACTCCATTTACCATTGTGATATTGCACCTTATATGAATGTATTCAATGTTTATTAGATCTTCATGATAACTTTTCCAAATGTTGCTTAAGTCTTCGGGTAATTGTTCATCCCATTCCAAATTGAAACTCCAAAGTGTTTGTATGAGAATTTTGGCCTTGACAATTACTGGTGCTATCCAGCCAAGTGGATCAAATAATTTCGAAATGTCGGATAATATTTGTCTTTTCGTAAATGTTGTAAATTTATTCATTGGTACAATACTGTATGAAAAGTGATCTGATGATGGATGCCAATATAATCCTAATGTTTTCACTTTTAAGTCGGCTGTGACTTGATGTCTTTCATGAATACCTTTTTGTTCTTCTGGGATTGTCTCTAATACTTTAGTACTGTTGGAGTTCCATTTTCGTAATAAAAAAACCACCCTTTTCCATAAGTTCATTCATTTGTTGTACCAACTTAAGTGCTGATTCTTCATCATTAGTTCCAGACAAATAATCGTCAACATAAAAATCTTGTAGTGTTGATTTTGATGCCAAAGGATAATTTATTTCTTCATCCTTTGCAAGTTGTTGAAGAGCTTTAACTGCGAGATATGGAGCTGAAGCAGTTCCATAAGTGACAGTGAGTAGCCTGTAATGTTTAATAGGTTGATCTTTTGCATCACGCCAAACTATTCTCTGTAGATCAGTATGCTGCTGATTCATTCGCACCTGACGATACATTTTATCAATGTCTGCACATACAGCAATTGTATGTGTTCTAAAACGTAAAAGAATTGTTGTCAAATCATCTTGTAAAGTTGGACCAACCATCAAACAATCATTTAAAGAAATCCCATTATTTGTTTTAGCAGAAGCATCAAACACTACTCGTAATTTTGTAGTGCTACTGTCTTCTTTAAACACGCTGTGATGTGGCATGTAATAAACTTGGTTGATTGTCTGATATACTTCTGATTCTGGTATGAGTTCCATGTGCTTCAAAGCAAGATATTCATTTATAAAGTTTTTATACATGATTTGTTGTCTTGGTGAACTTCTTAGTTTCCTTTCAATATATTTAAATCTTCTTATGGCTATTTCTTCTGATGAACCAAGTTGATTTAGTTCATTATGCAATGGCAGTTGTACCACATAACGTCCTAGATCATCTCTTGTATGAGTTTTCATAAAATGATCTTCGCAACTTTTTTCTTCTTGAGTTAAAATGGTTGATGATTTTGAAACATTTTCGAGTTCCCAAAATCGTTGAAGTGATTCATTAATGTCACAATGAATGTGGTGAACTTGGATTCTATCTTCTTTACCTTGAATTCGACCAGCTAAAATCCAACCGAGTTCAGACTCCATTGCAATGGGAGATCCTGCTGACCCTGGTTGACGCCCACTACGCATCACCATTGCGAAGACGTCTGCACCAAGTAAGACATCAATGTTGCTTGGTTCATAAAACTTTGGATCAGCTAACTTTAACAATCGTAAATGTGGCCAATCTTCTGAGACAGATGTGCTAGGTAATTTGCAGGTAATTTTTGGCACTATCAAGACTTCGATTATATGTGTTGACTTTGAGTTGTAAATAGACGTAAAAGTTATACGAGTTTGACTTTTTATTGTTGTTAACCCAGTTGCATTCAATCCTGTGACAGGAATGTTTGTTTTTATCTTATGCAAATTGAGACGTTGAACACAAGATTCAGTAACAAAACTTGCTTGCGAAGCAGAATGCAACAGTGCTCTAAAGATAATGTATTGACCATCTTCGGCCTTGATTTTGATGAGTGCAGTTGTTAGTAATACTTGTGAATATTCCTGTCTATTTTCAATAGCAAGTGCTCTCACAGGATTTTCGTTGACAATGTGTCCATTAAAATTGTCTTGATCTTCAATTGACTTTGGGGATTGAGTTGTTTTTTGTCCGGTCTCATAATGCAACAATGTGTGATGTTTTCTATTGCATTTACGACAAGCACCTGCCTTACAATCTCGCACATTATGCTGTGGACGTAAACAATTGAAACAGAGTTGCAGTTTCTTCACTATGACAAGACGATCAGCTACTGTTCCATTAAGAAAATCTTGACATTTGTAAATGTTGTGATCTTTCTTACAATTTTCACACGTTTGACAGGCTGAAGTAGTTCCATGATGAACAGTGACTTGTGATTTAATTGAATATTGATTATTTGCTCTAAATATCGACTTAGATTTTCCAGATTCAATTGTAATTAAAGCTCTTGCTCTCTGGTCAATAAAAGTGTTTAATTGTTCAAAAGTTGGAATTGAGTCATTGGTTAATGACAATTCCCACTGTCTTCGTGAATCTGGATCTAATTTCTTTGTGATTATATTTACTATGATTGCATCCCACTGTTGAACAGGTAATTTCAACAATTCCAGTGACCGCCTGCATTCCATTGTTGTATCAGCTAACTTACGTAAACCAACAGCTGACTCATGATGTAGCGTTGATTGTGATAACATTCTATCTATGTGTGCGTTTACAATTTCACGTGTATTTTGGTAACGATCGTTTAGAAGACTCCAAGCTTCTTGATAATTTGCATCCGTGATTGCAATTGATTGAATTAATTGTGCAGGTTCACCTCTCAGAGCTAACTTCAGATATTGTAACTTTTCAGCTCCACTTAATGTTGCATTAGTGTGTACAATAGCGTTGAATAAATCTCTAAAAGATAACCATCCTTGTATACTGCCAGAAAAGGTTGGCATGTCCAGCTTCGGCAATTTAATTTCGGTTTGTTTTTGAATAACAGGTTGCTCTGTTGAAGGGGGCTTGGTGGGACCTTGCACAAACAATAAATCTATTTTTTAAATATGCATTCGACGGTCTACATCGCTTAAATCTACTTCATGCTCTTCAAATTCAGTATCATTGCAAATGTTACTTAGCTTTATTGATAGATCTTGAAATTCCTCGTTTAACTTATCCAGTCTGTCAACTAACAGATTCCTCTCTCCATCTGATACCTTGGTTCTATCTAATTTGTTGACAGTTGTTTCCAATCTTGTAAGAATTGCCTTTAATCTTCGTTTTGATTTATTTAGAGTCTCCATATTGCCTGATGTACACTTGTGTATGACGGGTTGCCGTTTGACACAACTTGATTTACGTTACAACACTCCACAGCGAGTGAACCAAATAAATGTTCTCGATGAGTGTATTTTCGTAAAAAGTTATGCAGTAATCAAAGAAAGATAGCACACACAAAATGAATGTTTTTAATGACAGTTTTTTCTTTACATAATAACAAAACATAATCGTTTTTCATACAATGGCAACACATAATATTTATATAAAATATTAAAATGAATTCTTTCTGTACAATATCATATGAAAGGGCTTTAAAAGAACTTTCAGGCGAAATAAAAAAAATTAAACATTGCGACCGTCAATTGTTTTAAATTTGAAGTATTCGGAATAATGCCGTGTTTAATGTCATATGAAAGAGTTTCTAAAGAACTTACGATGTCAATTGTTTCAAATTTAAAGTTTCGCGAATCATACCGCGTTTGGTAGCAAATAGAAGGTCTTTTAAAGGACTCGCATGCAAAATTGACTTTTTCGATCAGCAATTATTTTAGTGAAAGTGCTTCAAAACATATTGTGTTTGGTATGAAATGAAAGGTCTGTTAACGGGCTTGCATGAAAAATGAAATTGAAATATTTTCGTTTGTCAATTGTTTTAGTGAAAGTACATCAAAACCTATCGTGTTTGATTTCAAATGAAAGGTCTTTTGAAGGGCTTGCGTACAAAACTTAATACATTTCAATCGTCAATTGTTTTACTAAAAGTATTTCAATTTTATAGGGCACGCGTATTTAACGAATTATTACTTTTTGATCGTCTATTGTTTTAGTAATGGTGTTTAAAAGCTATCATATTTGATATTAAATGACATAATGGGTTCAAATATAAAATTGGTATTTTTTTAGACCGAGAATTGTTTTAGTGAAAATCCTTCAAAACCAATCATGTTTGCTATAAAATGAAAGATCTTTTGAAGAACTCGCGAACAAAATTAAATACTTTTTGATCGGAAATTGTTTGACTGAAAGTGCTTCAAAACCTATTGTGTTTGGTATCAAATGAAAGGTCTTTTGAAGGACTCGCTTACAAAATGTAATACTTTTCGATAGTCAATTGTTTTAGTGAAAGTGTTTCAAAACCTATCGTGTTTGTTTTCAAATGAAAAGTCTTTTAAAGAGCACGCGTGTTAAATTAATTTTTTTTTTATTGTCCATTGTTTTAGTAAAGGTGTTTCAAAACCTATCATATTTGGTATTAAATTACAGGCCTTTGAAGGGCTCGAATATAAAATAGGTATTTTTTTCGACCGAGAATTGTTTTAGTGAAAGTGCTTTAAAACCAATCATATTTGATATAAAATGACAGATCTTTTGAAGAGCTCGCGTACAAAATTAAATACTTTCAGATCTTCAATTGTTTTCCTGAAAGTATTTTAAAACTTATCGTGTTTGGTATCAAATGAAATGTCTTTTAAAGGGCACGCGAATTAAATTGATTTTTTTGAGCGGCATTTGTTTTAGTGATACAAATTTAAAACCTATTGTGTTTGACATCAATTAATAGGTCTTTGCTTGAATAAACGTACAGAATTGAAAAGTATTAGTATTGTAATTAATTCAGTTTATATTTTGTCAATTGTCATACAGAAGTGAACCTTATTTCAGTGTCCGTGGAGCCTAGCGTGAGGCCTGGCAAAGCCAGGCCGACCGCTAGTCCTATATACTATTTTGATAAGTGAGGTATATTTATATATATGGATTCATCACACCCATTTGTAAATCGCTACAGTCTAGACGGTTTATCCGATTTATTTGCAACTTTTTTTATTTGATAGAGGTCAATCACGGGGAGTGCCTTTTGATAGTCTCAGATTTTTCGTACACATGATGTGCAGAAAACTTGAAAAAACATGCGTTTTTGGGGCAAAATCAACTAAGAGTGTGGAGGCTTTGTTGAAATTTGTAAGAAGAAGATCTACTTTGACGTTTGTCAGTGGACATGTCGCATTTTTAATTATAAATTATTAAAATAATAAATGTTTTAGAGTACTTTTGAATTATTTTACATATATTGTGGGAATGAGTGGACGTTTTGATTATAATAACGCATTTTAAATATGTGTATTTAAAAAGAAAATTTTTGACACTCCACTATGAAGTTTGTTTTAAAGCAAAACGTCATTTTGACATATGTCAGGGGACATGTTGCATTGTTAATTACAAATTACTTAAAAATTAAAATTTTGTGAGTAGTTTTGAAATACTTTACGCATATTGTGGAAATGAGGAGACGTTTTTATTATAATTACACATTTCAAATACGTGTATTTAAAAAGTAAATTTTTGACAGTCCACAATGCAGTTGGTTTCGAAACAAAACGTCAAATTGACAAGTTTTATAATTTATACAGGTGAACTCAACCAAATTTGATCTCTATAGTAATATATAATAAAACCAAGCAAATTTTGTCTACGGCAAAGTTCAATTTATAAAAAACCAGATAACTCGAATTAGAATCATTTGGGCACTCCTAAATTTTCTATCGATAATTGATAATTGTTTAATTAAAAGTGCTTCAAAACCAGTCGTATTTGGTATACTATGAAAGTTCTTTTCAAGGGACGTGTGCAAAACTAAAATATTTTCGATCGGCAATAGTTTTAGTGAAAGTACTTTAAGGCCTATCGTGTTTGGTATCAAATGAAAGGTTATTTAAAGGGCTCGAGTACAAAATTGTTTTTTTTTTCATTGGTAACTGTTTTAGTGAGAGTGCATCAAAACCCATCGTATCATATAAAAGGTCTTTTGAAAGGCTCACTTGCAGAATTGAAATCGTTTCGTTCGGCAATTGTTTCAGTGAAAATGATTCAAAACCTATCGTATTTGTTAACAAATGAAAGGTTATTTGAAGGGCTCGCGTGAAAAATTGATTCTTTTCGATCGTCAGTTGTTTTATTGAAAGTGTTTCAAAACATATTGTGTTTGGTTCAAATGAAAGGTCTTCTGAAGGGCTCGCGTGAAAAATTGTTTTTTTTTTCGAAAGATAATTGTTTTAGTGAAAGTTCAGCAAAACTAATTGTGTTTGGTACGCATGGAATTTTCTGATCGAATTATTTCAATTTCTAGACAAGTTAGAGAAATTTTGAAAATTTATTTTGGCATTAAATGTTTGAGAATACATGTTTTAAACTGTTTTCAACTGATTTTATTTGAAGACAAAATGTTAGCTAATTTTTAAAAGTATATAGTGAAACAAAGCATAATTTGTCCGCAGTAATAATATACAGTAAAAAAAAAATAAAAAATTGACCGCAGCATGCTACAATGCAAACAAAGGTAACTCGAAAAAACGATATGGGAAATAATATTCCAGCGATTTTCAACAGTTTTTCAAAAAAGTTTAAAGAAAATTTTCAATTGATTTCGTGTATATATAAATATAAATGTGGAATGTCATCATAAATGACATCCGAAGGATTTTTAATAAATAGTGAAATGTATTCAGATGAAATTAAAAAATTTGAAATTTTACGATAGGCAATTGTTTCAAATTTAAAGTATTCCAAATCATAACTTGTTTGGTCTCATTTGTATGGTCTTTAGAAGAACTTTCAGATGAAATAAAAAATATATATTTTACGACCGTCAATTATTTTGAACATAAAGTATTCCGAATCATACCGTGTTTAGTGATATATGAATGGGATTTAGAAGAACTTTCAGATAAAATAAAAAAAGTTGAAATTTTACGATCCTCAATTGTTTCAAACATAAATTATTCCGAATCATACCATCTTTGGTGTCATATTGAAGGGCATTAAAAGAACTTTCAGATGGAATAAAAAAATTAAAATTTTACGACAGGCATTTGTTTCAAACTTAAAGTATTCCGAAAATTAACATATTTGGTGACATATAAAATGGCTTTAGAAAAACATTCAGATGAAAAAAAAAGAGTTTAAATTTTATAATAGTTAATTGTTTCTAACATAAAGTATTCTGAATCATACTGTATAGGGTGTCATATGAAAGGGCTTTAGAAGACCTTTCCGATGAAACAAAAAAGTTAAATTTTACGATCCTCAATTGTTTCAAACATAAATTATTCCGAATCATGCCTTCTTTGTCGTTATATGAAAGGGCTTTAGAAGAACTTTCAGATGAAATAAAAATAAGTTAGTTTAGCAAAATGTTTTCGGAAATAAAAAACATATTTTATTGAAATTTTACGACAGTCAACCGTTTTAAACTTAAAGTGTTCCGAATCATATTGTGTTTGATATCATATGAAAGGGCTTTATAGAACTTTCAGACGAAATAAAAAATTTAAACATTGCGACCGTTAATGGTTTTAAATTTGAAGTATTCGGAATAATGCCGTGTTTAATGTCATATGAAAGAGTTTTGAAAGAACTTGTTTCAAATTTAAAGTTTCCCGAATCATACCGCGTTTGGTATCAAATATAAGGTCTTTTAAAGGGCTCGCATTCAAAATTGACTTTTTCGATCTGCAATTGTTTTAGTGAAAGTGCTTCAAAACATATTGTGTTTGGTATGAAATGAAAGGTCACTTAACGGCATGAAAAATTTAAATATTTTCGTTTGTCAATTGTTTTAGTGAAAGTACATCAAAACCTATCGTGTTTGCTATCAAATGAAAGGTCTTTTGAAGGGCTTGCGTACAAAACTTAATACATTTCAATCGTCAATTGCATTACTAAAAGTGTTTCAAATCCCATCGTGTTCGGTTTCAAATGGAATGTATTTTATAGGGCACGCGTGTTAAATGAATTATTATTTTATGATCGTCTATTGTTTTAATAATGGTGTTCAAAAGCTATCATATTTGATATTAAATGACATGCCTTTTGAAGGGTTCAAATATAAAATTGGTATTTTTATCGACCGAGAATTGTTTTAGTGAAAATGCGTCAAAACCAATCATGTTTGATATAAAATGAAAGGTCTTTTGAAGAACTCGCGTACAAAATTAAATACTTTTAGATCGGCAATTGTTTTAGTGAAAGTACTTCAAAACCTATCGTGTTTGGTATCAAATGAAAGGTCTTTTGAAGGGCTTCCAAAATTTAATCATTTTCGATCGTCAATTGTTTTAGTCAAAGTGCTTCAAAACCTATTGTGTTTGGTATCAAATGAAAGTTCTTTTGAAGGACTCGCTTACAAAATATAATACTTTTCGTTAGTCAATTGTTTTAGTGATATGTTTCAAAACCTATCGTGTTTGTTGTCAAATGAAAGGTCTTTTAAAGAGCACGCGTGTTAAATATTTTTTTTTGATCGTCCATTGTTTTAGTAAAGGTATTTCAAAACCTATCATATTTGGTATTAAATTACAGGCCTTTGAAGGGCACGAATATAAAATTGATATTTTTTTCGACCGAGAATTGTTTTAGTGAAAGTGCTTTAAAACCAATAATGTTTGATATAAAATGAAAGGTCTTCTGAAAAGCTCGCGTACAAAATTAAATACTTTCAAATATTGTTTTCGTGAAAGTGTTTTAAAACTTATCGTGTTTGGTATCAAATGAAATGGCTTTTAAAGGGCACGCGAATTAAATTGATTTTTTTTTGAGCGGCAATTATTTTAGTGCTACAGGTTTAAAACGTATTGTATTTGGCATCAATTAATAGGTCTTTGCATGAACGTAAAGAATTGAAAAAATTAAGATTGGAATTAATTCAGTTTATATTTTGTCATACAGAAGTGAACCTTACTTCAAGTCCATATACTATAAGAGTAAGAGGTATATTTGTATATTTGTATAGATTCAACACGCTCAATTGCTCACCTCTACAGCCTAGACGGTTTGTCCGATTAATTTGAAACTTTTTTTATTTGATAGAGGTCAATCATGGGGGGTGCCTTTTGTTAATCTTAGATTTTTCGTGCACATAATGTGCGAGAAAACTTGAAAAAACCTGCGTTTTTGGGGCAAAATCAACTAAGAGTGTGGTGGCTTTGGTTTTTTTAAGAAGAAGATCTACTGTCACTTTGACGTTTGTCAGTGGACATGTCGCATTTTTAATTATAAATTACTTAAATATGAAATATCTGTGAGTAGTTTTGAAATATTTTACACATATTGGGGAAATGAGGGGACGTTTTTATTATAATTACACATTTCAAATATGTATATTTAAAAAGTAAATTTTTAACAGTTCACTATGAAGTTGGTTTAAACGTCAAATTGACAAGTAATATAAAGTATACAGGTAAACCAAACCAAAATTGTCCGCGGTAAAAATATATAGTAAAACTAAGCAAATATTGTGCACGGCAATGTACATTAAATACAATTTTATTATTATTTATTCAAATTTATTATCAAAATTCGAAATTTATCGTATAATACGAAAGTTTTGAAGGTCACGCATGTAGAAATAAGATTTTTTCAATCAGTAATTGTTTTAGTGAAAGTACTTCAAAACCTATCGTGTTTGGTATCAAATAAAAGGTCCTTTGAAGGGCTCGCATGCAGAATTCAATTTTCTTCGATGGGCAATTGTTTTAGTTAAAGTACTTCAAAACATATCGTGTTTAGCATCAAATGAAAGGTGTTTTGAAGGGCTCGCGTAGAAAATGAAATATTATTCAATAGGCAATTGTTTTAGTAAAAATGCATCAAAACCTATCGTGTTTCGTATCAAATGAAAGGTCTATTGAAGGGCTCGCGTAGAAAATTAACTATTATTCGATCGGCAATTGTTTGAGCAAAAATGCATCAAAACCTACCGTGTTTGGTATCAAATGAAAGGTCTATTGAAGGGCTCGCGCAGAAAATTAAATATTATTCGAGCGACAATTGTTTTAGTAAAAATGCATCAAAACCTATCGTGTTTGGTATCAAATGAAAGGTCTATAGAAGGGCTCGCGTAGAAAATTAAATATTATTCGATCGGCAATTGTTTTAGTGAAAGTGCTTCAAAACATATCGTGTTTGGTATCAAATGAAAGGTCGCTTAAAGAGTTCGTGTACTAAATTGGATTTTTTTTATTGTCAATTTTGTAGTGCCAGAGCTTCGTAACCTATCGTGCTTTTTATCAATTAAATGTATTTTAAAGGACAGACATGCAAAATTGAGAACTTTTACTGCGGAAATAATTGTCTTGCAGAAGTGAATCGTATTACAGTGTTCGCGGAGCGTAGCGTGAAGGCCTGGCGAAGCCAGGCTGACCGCTAGTCCATATACTAAAAGCGTAAGAGGTATATATATTTGTATAGATTCACCACTGTCAATTGCTCACCTCTACAGCCTAGACGGTTTGTCCGATTAATTTCAAACTTTTTTTATTTGATAGAGGCCAACTTGAAATGTGACCTTTTTATAAATTCATAAGTTTATTACGCATGATGTGCGAGAAAACTTGAAAAAACCTGCGTTTTTGGGACAAAATCAACTAAGAGTGTGGAGGCTTTGAAATTTTTAAGAAGAAGATCTACTGTCACTTTGACGTTTGTCAGTGGACATGTCGCATTTTTAATTATAAATTACTTAAATATGAAATTTCTCTGAGTAGTTTTGAAATATTTTACACATATTGGGGAAATGAGGGGACGTTTTTATTATAATTACAAATTTCAAATATGTATATTTAAAAAGTTAATTTTTGACAGTTCACTGTGAAGTTGGTTTAAACGTCAAATTGACAAGTTATATAAAGTATACAGGTAAACCAAACCAAAATTGTCCTCGGTAATAATATATAGTAAAACTAAGCAAATATTGTTCACGACAATGTACATTAAATACAATTTTATTATTATTTATTTAAATTTATTATCAAAATTCAAAATTTATCGTATATGGTATAATACCATAGTTTTGAAGGTCACGCATGTAGAAATGAGATTTTTTTCAATCAGTAATTGTTTTAGTAAGAGTGAATCAAAACCTATCGTGTTTGGTATCAAATGAAAGGTATGTTCAAGGGTCCACGTACAAAATTGAATATTATTCGATCGGCAATTGTTTTAGTAAGAGTGCATCAAAACCTATCGTGTTTGGTATCAAATGAAAGTTCTTTTAAAGGGCTCGCGTACAAAATTGAATATTATTCAATCGGCAATTATTTTAGTAAGAGTGCATCAAAACCTATCGTGTTTGGTATCAAATGAAAGGTCTATTGAAGGGCTCGCGTACAAAATTGAATATTATTCGATCGGCAATTGTTTTAGTAAGAGTGCATCAAAACCTATCGTGTTTGGTATCAAATGAAAGGTATGTTCAAGGGCCCACGTACAAAATTGAATATTATTCGATCGGAAATTGTTTTAGTAAAAGCACATTAAAACCTATCGTGTTTGGTATCAAATGAAAGGTCTTTTGAAGAGCTCGCGTACAAAATTAAATATTATCCGATCGGCAATTGTTTTCGTAAAAGTGCATCAAAACCTATCGTGTTTGGTATCAAATGAAAGTTCTTTTAAAGGGCTCGCGTACAAAATTAAATATTATTCGATCAGCAATTGTTTTAGTAACAATGTATCAAAACCTATCGTGTTTGGTATCAAATGAAAGGTCTATTGAAGGGCTCGCATAGAAAATTAAATATTATTCGATCGGCAATTGTTTTAATAAAAATGGATCAAAACTTATCGTGTTTGGTATCGAATGAAAGGTATATTGAACGGCTTCCTTAGAAAATTCAAAACGTCGAATTGACAAGTTTTATAATTTATACAGGTGAACTCAACCAAATTTGATCTCTATATTAATATATAGTAAAACCAAGCAAATTTTGTCTAGGGCAAAGTTCAATTTAGAAAAACCAGATAACTCGAATTAGAATCATTTGGGCACTCCTAAATTTAAACCTTCAAAACCAGTGATATTTGGTATATTATGAAAGTTCTTTTAAAGGGTACGTGTGCAAAACTAAAATATTTTCGATCGGCAATAGTTTTAGTGAAAGGCCTATCGTGTTTGGTATCAAATGAAAAGGGCTCGAGTACAAAATTGATTTTTTTCCATCGGTAACTGTTTTTTCAAATGAACTTATTTTTAGGTGTTTAATCCATGGTTCAAGTTAAGTCACTTACTTTATGTTCTATTTATTTAGTTTCCTGCTTAAATAATGTCTACACTTTTTGAGATTTGGTTTAACAGATACAGGTACGTAGCATTATTTTTTCGAAAATTTTATTAAGTAGTTAGTTCTTAACCTACAATTTATGCTAGTTTTCCATGCATCCGTCGCATCCGTCGCAGTGGATACGACGGACGAAAATTTATGCCTTCACATGCATCCGTCTTTTTGTTTTGTTATAACCACAAAAATGTCAGCGAATGAAGTGTTCCCGCATCGTTGCGTTACCTATAAATTTATAATTATCATGAACCAAATGCAAAGTATTTCTTTAAAATATATATACAAAAGACATGTTGATAATATAACCTAACTAACCAAGCCGTAAATACGCAGTATTTGATATTTTTCACTAGTGCTATCTCACATTATATGAGAGAGATGCTTCCGTCATCAAGGAGTGCGTTCCATTTGGCGCCCACAATGCTCGCGTACACGACCGCGAATTTTGCCGTTCCACTTGCATGCAAACACCGCGGGCGAGAACCCAAGTGGAACGTAGAACGGGCTTGTGAATAAAAGATGGCTGCTGCTGCAATTGACATATTGATGTTGAGAAGAAATATATATGAATCTGATAGCTCATCACGCTCCGATGAAGAGTGGGATGAAGCTTTGAAGGAAATGGGAAAGCGAAAACTTCGGCCTCGTGTTATAAATTACGGTGATGTTATTAATAGTTACGTGGATAATGAATTTCAAAATCATTTCAGGTAATTGAGAACCAACTTGACAATACAAACTGTTTATTAAACAATTATCTCTTTATCTTTATCTCTTTTTGTAGAATGTCTAAAGCGACATTTGAATAATTGCGCGCGTAAATGCCAAACGACCGCGCCGACCCACCCTGTTAAGATGAGCATTGTGGTCGAAGCGCGGTCGTTGTTAGTGACGTCATCCGTGACGTTTTTAGAAGCAACGGTAGCGACCACGGCTTTAAGTGGAACGCATCTGTGAGCGTTGCGGGCGTTGTGGGCGCCAAGGTCACACTGCATGGAGTAGAGAGTAGACGAACTGCAAGTAGCTTCGCGCCCTTTTCAATTATTCAAATTCCACCAATAAAATTTCTCGACGAACGCACTGCAACCAGAGAAATAGAGTAGTGGGAGAAGACGCTTGAAGCTGCGCGAATCTAGAGGTGTGTGTAGTTCGTGAACGAACTAGTTCATATGAACTATTCCTTACAGTGAACGACACGAACTAGTTCGTGAGTTTATTAAAGATTAGTTCACTGCGAACTATTCGGATTTGATTCACCACAACGGCGGCACGGCCGATAATGTCGAACGAAAGAGGAGAGCGGAGAACAAGTGAACGAGTGAACGAGACTATACTTTATTCGTTCGTGGTCGTTGCTATGATCACCGCTCTGCTGTCTGCTGTCAAATTATACTAGAACCAGATCCTAAAAGTTCACCTGTTACAAATTGTCTCTAAAACAGTAATTTTAAAATGAAATGTTTTCCAAATTGTCTCTTAAATCGTCTCTAAAACAGTCCATTATCCTATAAAATATGTCTGTAAAACAGTCACTTTCCAATGAAATTCGTTGAATATTAAATCATGTTTTTGGCGAGGCTCGCTTCGCTCGCGCTTTAAACAAACATACCCCGCTTTCCACCGCTTCTGCCGGGATTGCCTTCACACGGTCTTAGCGTTCGATTTTAAATTCTCAATAAGTGTTCCAAATTGTCTCTAAAACAGTAATTTTCAAATCAAATGTTTTCCAAATTATCTCTTAAATCGTCTCTAAAACAGTCCATTATCCTATAAAATCTGTCTGTAAAACAGTCACTTTCCAATGAAATTCGTTGAATATTAATCATGTTTTTGGCGAGGCTCGCTTCGCTCGCGCTTTAAACAAACATATCCCGCTTTCCACCGCTCCTGCCGGGATTGCCTTCATACGATCTTAGCGTTCGCTTTTAATTTCTCAATAAGTTTTCCAAATTGTGTCTAAAACAGTAATTTTCAAATCAAATGTTTTCCAAAATGTCTCTTAAATCGTCTCTAAAACAGTAATTTTAACAAATAAAATATTTTCCAAAATGTCTCTTAAATCGTCTCTAAAACAGTTATTTTAACAAATAAAATATTTTCCAAAATATCTTTTAAATCGTCTCTAAAACAGTAACTTTAACAAATAAAATATTTTCCAAAATGTCTTTTAAATCGTCTCTAAAACAGTTATTTTAACAAATAAAATATTTTCCAAAATATCTTTTAAATCGTCTCTAAAACAGTAACTTTAACAAATAAAATATTTTCCAAAATGTCTTTTAAATCGTCTCTAAAACAGTAATTTTAACAAATAAAATATTTTCCAAAATGTCTATTAAATCGTCTCTAAAACAGTTATTTTAACAAATAAAATATTTTCCAAAATATCTTTTAAATCGTCTCTAAAACAGTAACTTTAACAAATAAAATAGTTTCCAAAATGTCTCTTAAATCGTCTCTAAAACAGTAATTTTAACAAATAAAATATTTTCCAAAATGTCTCTTAAATCGTCTGTAAAACAGTAATTTTAGCAAATAAAATATTTTCCAAAATGTCTCTTAAATCGTCATTTTTCAATTTGCAATTTGGTTTCAAAATCTAGTAAAATTTCAACAAATTTGACAAAACATCCATACTAATTAATGAATTAATTCGCTAATTAGCTCAATTTTCTACAATTTTTTTTTAAATCAAAGAATTTTGTAGATAAAAAATAATAAAAATTGAAGCTGGAATCTGCAATTGCAGAGCTAATTAGCTAAATTTTCCCCAAAGTTTGTCGAAAAATATAAGAATTTTTTACAAAAAAAAGACAGAAAATTGCAATTTTGTTTCACGAATCTCGTACAGATTCAACGAATTTGTCAAAAATGTCCATACTAAATATCTTGAAAATTTATTTTAAAAAAATCGACGAATTTGTTAAAAATTGATAAAAACTGAAGCTGGAATCTGCAATTGCAGAGCTAATTAGCTGAAATTATTCCTCAAATTTATTAAAATCCAAAAATATGTTACCAATACCAATTATTTTGTTACTTTGCTAATTAGCAAAATTTTGATCAAAATTTATTAAAAAAAATCAACGAATTTGTTAAAAATTGATAAAAACTGAGGCTGGAATCTGCAATTGCAGAGCTAATTAGCTAAATTATCCCCAAAGTTGCAATTTTGTTTCACAAATCTTGTAAAGATTGAACGAATTTGTCAAAAATGTCCATACTAATTAATTTATTTATTTATTTATTTTATTTTAAAATCTAGTAAAAAATCATCAAATTTGTCAAAATATTCATACTAATTAATTTATTAATACGTTAATTAGTGGAATTTTATTTTCTAAAATACTTATAAATTTGATTAAATTCTCAATAATTAGGTAAATGATACGCTGATAATAGCTAATATTGTGGCATTTTATTTTATAAAAAACTTATAAATTTGATTAAATTGTAAATAAGTATGTCAAGGTCACTGATACACTGATAATGTCTAAAATCGTGACATTTTATTTTCTAAAATACTGGTAAATTTGATTAAATTTTAAATAATTAGATCAAGGTCACTGAAAAGCTGATAATGACTAAAATCGTGGCATTTAATTTTCTAAAATACTTGTAAATTTGATTAAATTTTAAATAATTAGGTCAATGATACACTGATAATGAGAAAAATCGTGGCATTTTCTAAAATAATTGTAAATTTTATTAAATTGTAAATAATTAGGTCAATGATACACTGATAATGAGTAAAAATGTTGCATTTTATTTTCTAATAATCTTGTAAATTTTGATTAAATTTTAAATAATTAGGTCAAGGTCACTGAAAAGCTGATAATTACAAAAATCGTAGCATTTTATTTTCTAAAATACTTGTAAATTTGATTAAATTTAAAATAATTAGGTCAATGATACACTGATAATGAGAAAAATCGTGGCATTTTCTAAAATACTTGTAAATTTGATTAAATTGTAAATAATTAGGTCAATGATACACTGATAATGAGAAAAATCGTGGCATTTTCTAAAATACTTGTAAATTTGATTAAATTGTAAATAATGAGGTCAATGATCCACTGATAATGACTAAAATCGGTGCATTTTATTTTCTAAAAAGCCTGTAAATTTGATAAAATTGTAAATAAGTATGTCAAGGTCACTGATACGCTGATAATGGGTAAAATCATGTCATTTTATTTTCTAAAAAACTTGTAAATTTGATTAAATTATAAATAATTATGTCAAGGTCACTGAAAAGCTGATAATGACTAAAATCGTGGTATTATATTTTCTAACAAACTTATAAATTTGATTAAATTGTAAATAATTAGGTCACTGATACGCTGATAATGGGTAAAATCGTGATATTTTATTTTCTAAAAAACTTGTAAATTTGATTAAATTGTCAATAATAAGGTCAATGATACGCCAATAATAGCTAAAATAGTGGAATTTTATTTTCTAAAAAACTTATAAATTTGATTAAATTGTAAATAAGTATGTCAAGGTCACTGATACACTGATAATGTCTAAAATCGTGACATTTTATTTTCTGAAAAACTGGTAAATTTGATTAAATTTTAAATAATTAGCTCAAGGTCACTGAAAAGCAGATAATTACAAAAATCGTAGCATTTAATTTTCCAAAATACTTTAAATTTGATTAAATTTTAAATAATTAGGTCAATGATACACTGATAGTGAGAAAAATCGTGGCATTTTCTAAAATACTTGTAAATTTGATTAAATTGTAAATAATTAGGTCAATGATACACTGATAATGAGTAAAATTGTTGCATTTTATTTTCTAAAAAAATTGTAAATTGGATTAAATTGTAAATAATTAGGTCAAGGTCACTGAAAAGCTGATAATGACTAAATTCGTGGCTTTTAATTTTCTAAAATACTTGTAAATTTGATTAAATTGTAAATAATTAGGTAAATGATACGATGATAATGACAAAAATTGTTAGAAACTTAAGCTGGAATCTGCAATTGCAGAGCAAATTAGGTGAATTTTCCCCAAAATTTATTAAAAATCATAGTACTTGTAAAAAAGAATGATAAAAATTGAAGCTGGAATCTGCAATTGCGGAACTAATTAGCTGAATTTTCCCCGAAATTTGTGAAGAATCAATGAATTAGTGGAAACAAAAAAAAAAAACGTAATTTGTCAAAATATTCATACTAATTAATTTATTAATACGCTAATTAGTTAAATTTTAAACAAAATCTGTTCAATATCAATAAATGTATTAAATAAATGATAAAAACTTTAGCTGGAATCTGCAATTGCAGAGCTAATTGGCTAAATTATCCCCAAAGTTTGTCGAAAAACTAAGAATTTTATACGAAAAAAAAAAAACATAAAATTGCAATTTTGTTTCACAAATCTTGTAATGATTCAACAAATTTGTCAAAAAAGTCCATACTAATTCATTTATTTATTTATTTATTTATTTATTATATTTTAAAATCTAGTAAAAATTCAACAGATTTGTCAAAATATTCATACTAATTAATTAAATTATTAATTCGCTAATTAGTTAAATTTTAAACAAAATTTGTTCAAAATCTAAAAATTTGTTAAATAAATGAAAAAAACTGAAGCTGATATCTGCAATTGCAGAGCAAATTAGCTGAAATTATTCCTCAAATTTGTAAAATCAAAAAAATATGTTACCAATAAAATCGTGGTATTTGAATTTGCAAAAAACTTGTAAATTTGTTTAAATTGTCAATAATTAGGTCAATGATACACTGATAATGGCTAAGATCGTGGCATTTTATTTTCTAAAAAACTTGTAAATTTGATTAAATTGTCAATAATTAGGGCAATGATACGCTGATAATGGCTAAGATCGTGGCAATTTATTTTCTAAAACTAGTAAAAAATAGATTAAATTGTGAATAATTAGGCCAAGGACAAGTAAATGATGAAAATGTCTAAAATCTTTCTAATGTATTTGTTCGCAAGTTTGTAGAAAACTGTACAACCATTTTTGTAAGTTGTTTAGGAAAACGGTACGACCATATTTTTAAAAATAGTTGATATTGATAAATTTGTCAATATTTAGAAGTATATGATGCTAAAATCGTTCCAATTTATTGTTTAAAATTAATCAAATTTATTAAATTGTTAATTATTAGCTCAAGGTTAAGGATATATATATATTAAAAATGGGTAAAATCGTTTCAGTTTAGTGGCATAAGTTTGTTAAAATTGATTCAATTCTCAATATCATGTCATATCATATAATGTCATGTAATGTCATATAATGTCATATTAATGTCATGTAATGTCATAGAGAGTAAATAAATAGTGAAGTAAGTTAACTGTGTAGTCTATTTAATTAGATAATAAATGAAGTAAGTCATTATTGTATGAGTGTTTGGAAAAAAGTCAAAGGCATGTGAGAAAATAAATTCAGTGAATTAAGTGAATTAAGTAGGTCAAATTCATTGTTGTAAGTCACTGTTATAAGTCATTATTATATTAGTTTGTGAAGAAAGTCAAGTAAATCATGTAATTGTAGTAAATCTAAAAAAAAAACTACTAATTCCTATAGTCTGGGATCGAACCCACAACCTACCGTGAGGATGACGTAATCACTCTATACCAAAATAAGCGACGCGTTAGCTGCATCTACTGTATCTAGACAACCAGTTTTAGAATATTTTGAAACTGAAGACGCAATTAAAGTAGTAAATTTAATAGAGTTAAGTGAAATAATAAAGGATCAAGAAGAAAACAGTGAAGAATTAAATTCTGCTAAAAAAATTGAAAAACGTCATAACATTGTATTTAAAAATTTAAGGGATAGATCTAGAATTTTTGTTTCAAGAGAATTCGGCATAAGATTGATCAAATTAGTACATGTTTATTATGGTCACATTGGGGTTGTACAAATGCGAGAAAAAATACGTCCATTTTACTATTTTAAGAACCTAGACAAATTAATTAATGAATATTGTGACCGCTGTTTCATTTGCAGGGAAAATAAAGTACGCAAAAGTAGACCTATTGGTTTAATGTCAAAACTGGGCCCAGCGGTTAAACCATACGAAATCATGTCAATCGATTCTGTTGGTGGTTTTGGAGGAAATCGATCACCAAAGAAATATATGCACATTTTGGTTGATCATTTCAGTAGATATGCCTGGATTTCTACTACAAAAGGTCAATGTGCGAGAGATTTTATAAATCTTGTCAATCCTATTGCACAAAAGAATAAAATTAAAATAATTCTAGCGGATCAATATACTGGATTGAATTCATCAGAACTTAAGAAGTATCTAAATAGAATGAATATTCAGTTAATTTTTACCTCTATAGACTGTCCACAATCCAATGGATTAAATGAGAGATTAAATCAGACTTTGGTAAATAGAATAAGGTGTAAAATTAATAGTGGTGATACACGTGCTTGGTCAAAAATTGCGGAAGACTGTGTTACAGAGTACAATAAAACAATTCATAGTTCGACAAAATTTGAACCAGCATATTTACTTTATGGAAAGTTATCATCCATTTGTCCAGTTCACACAGAGCACCAACGTGATCTTATTAAAGATAGAGAAAAAGCATTTTTTAATTCAATGAAAAGCTTTGATACAAATAAAACAAGAGTAGATAAACAGCGAAGGATTCATGAATTTAAAGTTGGAGATCGTGTGTATGTTGAAAATGGAAGTAAACTAAACAGAAAGAAGACAGATAAAATAAGAATTGGACCTTTCAAGATCTTGAAGAGGATTTCATCGTCCTTTTATGAAGTGGATTGTGGAAAGAGAAAGAAGGAATCAAATTGCTTCCACAGTAGCAAGTTGTCACTTTATTCTGCTGAAAAAGTGACCTAATGGGGGGGAAGATGTAAATTACAACACTCTATGATCTTGTTGTCATTTGTTTTGAACAGTCAGTTGATAATTTATATTTGATTAGATTTGACAGTACAATCATTATGGTATTTAATAACGTGTAATTTAATTATTCTTACAGGTATTAATTGTTATTGTGTTTTTAAATACTTGATACTTAATCTATTGTACTATTATTCTTACAGAATTAATAAAATCAGTTATTTGAAAACCAACTTACATATTTTTATTCCATTAACTTTTTTTTACAATGTAGATTCGTTTTGGTTTTACTGTATATTATCACCGAGGTCCATTTTTGCTTGGTTTTACTATATACTTTAACAAATTATTTGTCAAATTGACGTTTTGTCTTAAATCTTTATTTGAACATGAAATCAATTCAGCAAGTCTAGAGTTACTGTAAAAAAATTTAATTTTTCTCTATTTTTTTTAAAACTGTTGAAAATCGCTTGAATATTAATTCTGAAATTTTTTTAATCGATTAACTTTTTTTCAATGTTGATTCTTTTTGGTTTTACTGTATATTATCACCGACGTCCATTTTTGCTTGGTTTTACTATATACTTTAACATGCTATTTGTCAAATTGACGTTTTGTCTTAAAACGTTATTTGAACATGAAATCAATTCAGCGAAGTTTAGAGTTACTGTAAAAAATTTAATTTTTCTCTATCTTTTTTAAACTGCTGAAAATCGCTGGAATAATAATTCTGAATTTTTTTTATTCGATTAACTTTGTTTTACAATGTAGATACTTTTTGGTTTTACTGTATAATATCATCGAGGTCCACTTTTACTTGGTTTTACTATATACTTTAACAAACTATTTGTCAAATTATTATTAATTAAAACTTTATTTGAACATGAAATCAATTCAGCAAGTCTAGAGTTACTGTAAAAAAATTAAATTTTTTTCTATTTTTTTTTAAACTGTTGAAAATCGCTTGAATATGAATTTTTTTTATTCAATTAATTTTTTTACAAAGTAGATTATTTTTGGTTTTACTGTATATTATCACTGAGGTTCATTTTTGCTTGGTTTTACTATATACTTTAACAAACTATTTGTCAAATTGACGTTTTGTCTTAAAATTTATTTGAACATGATATCAATTCAGCGAAGTCTAGAGTTACTTTAAAAAAATGTAATTTTTCTCTCTTTCTTTTTCAAAACTGTTGAAAATCGCTGGAATATTAATTCTGACATTTTTTAATTTGATTAACTTTTTTTACAATGTATATTCTTTTTGGTTTAACTGTGTATTATCACCGAGGTCAATTTTTGCTTGGTTTTACTATATACTTTAACAGACTATTTGTCAAATTGACGTTTTGTCTTAAAACTTTATTTGAACATGAAATCAATACTGTAAAAAAATTTAATTTTTCTCTATTTTTTTTACACTGTTGAAATCTAGACTTACTGTAAAAAATATAATTTTTCTCTATTGTTTTTTACACTGTTGAAAATCGCTGAAATATTAATTCTGACATTTTTTTATTCGATTAACTTTTTTTTACAATGTAGATTCTATTTGGTTTTACTGTATATTATCACCGAGGTCAATTTTTGCTTGGTTTTACTATATATTTTAACAGACTATTTGTCAAATTGACGTTTTGTCTTAAAACTTTATTTAAACATGAAATCAATTCAGCGAAGTCTATAGTTACTGTAAAAAATGTAATTTTTCTCTCTTTTTTTCAAAACTGTTGAAAATCGCTGGAATATTAGTTCTGACATTTTTTTATTTGATTAACTTTTTTTTACAATGTATATTCTTTTTGGGTTTACTGTGTATTATCACCAAGGACAATTTTTGCTTGGTTTTACTATATACTTTAACAGACTATTTGTCAAATTGACGTTTTGTCTTAAAACTTTATTTGAACATGAAATCAATTCAGCGAAGTCTAGAGTTACTTTAAAAAAATGTAATTTTTCTCTCTTTCTTTTTCAAAACTGTTGAAAATCGCTGGAATATTAATTCTGACATTTTTTAATTTGATTAACTTTTTTTACAATGTATATTCTTTTTGGTTTAACTGTGTATTATCACCGAGGTCAATTTTTGCTTGGTTTTACTATATACTTTAACAGACTATTTGTCAAATTGACGTTTTGTCTTAAAACTTTATTTGAACATGAAATCAATACTGTAAAAAAATTTAATTTTTCTCTATTTTTTTTACACTGTTGAAATCTAGACTTACTGTAAAAAATATAATTTTTCTCTATTGTTTTTTACACTGTTGAAAATCGCTGAAATATTAATTCTGACATTTTTTTATTCGATTAACTTTTTTTTACAATGTAGATTCTATTTGGTTTTACTGTATATTATCACCGAGGTCAATTTTTGCTTGGTTTTACTATATATTTTAACAGACTATTTGTCAAATTGACGTTTTGTCTTAAAACTTTATTTAAACATGAAATCAATTCAGCGAAGTCTATAGTTACTTAAAAAATGTAATTTTTCTCTCTTTTTTTCAAAACTGTTGAAAATCGCTGGAATATTAGTTCTGACATTTTTTTATTTGATTAACTTTTTTTTACAATGTATATTCTTTTTGGTTTTATTGTATATTATCACTGAGGTCATTTTTTGCTTATACCTAAATCAAATTACAAAATTTTCACTATTTGTTTAGAAATTGAAATAATTCTATCGAAAAATTCCATGCGTAACGTCAAAAATGACAGCTTAGGTCTATGATTTTTCAAAACCTGGATCGTGTATATAAGTGATAAGGTTGTTTCTTAACCATAGATTTGTCAAATGGACGTTTTATCCGTAAAAACTTTTATACAAACATGAAATCAATTGAAAACCGTTCAAAAATATGTCCTCAATCCTCTAATACCTAAATCAAATTATAAAATTTCTCCAACTTGTCTAGAAATTTAAATATTTATGTAAAAACGTTTCATGCGGAACGTCAAAAGTGATTGACAGATCTGAAAAATTTCGGCTTGCGTTCAAATTTCAAATGCATAGCAACGCGTGCATTCTTCGATCAATGAAAATTTGCAAAGTTTTTCATTAATTTCACGCGGACTGTACATTCAAAAAATCTGAAATACTCAAAAGGCACTAGTCCCAAACATTCTTTAAATCCTAGAAGAAAATTCACAACAATCGCGCAAACCGTTTAGGCTGTAGGCGATCATAATGTTTGGTTGCCGTCCGGAGGAATCCATAATGAATTATCAGATTAGTACATAGGATAGGACTAGCGTTCGACCTGGCTTCGCCAGGCCTTTTCGCTAGGCTCCGCGGACACTGAAGTAAGATTTAATTGAATTATGATCTAAACTTTTTAATTTTTGTACGTCTGTTCATCAAAAGACCTTATTATTGACAACAAACACAATAAGTTTCGAAGCTCTATCACGAAAACAATTGACGACCAAAAAAATTACAATTCTGCTCGGAAGCCCTTCAAAAAACCTTTTATTTGATACTACTCACGATAAGTTTTGATGCACTTTCACTAATACAATTACCGATCGGAAAAATAAATATTCTGCACGACACCTCTTCTAAAGCGCTTTTATATGATATCTAACACGATATGATTCGGGATACTTTTTTGGTCGAATATATTGGCGCGTGTAAAATTTAAATTTTTTTTAATTCCATCTTCAAGTTCTTCTTAAGCCCTTTCAAATGACATGAAATACGGTATTATTCGGAATACTTTAAGTTTGAAACAATTGAGGATCGTAAAATTACATCTTTTCATTATTTCATCTCAACAAATTTCAACTTTTTTGTTTATTTCGTTAGAATCTTCTAAAGCCCTTTTATATGACACCAAACACGGCATGAGTCGGAATACTTAAATATTGAACCAGTTGACGGTTGTAATTTTTTTTATTTCATTTAATAGTACTTTAAAAACTCTTTCATATGACACCAAACTCGGCATGATTCGGAATACTTTATGTTTGAAACAATTGACAGTAGTAAAATTTATTTTCTTCTTTATTCCATCTAAGAGTTCTTTCAAAACTTTTTTAAATGACATTAAACACGGCATGTTTCCGAATACTTTAAATTTAAAACAATTGACAGTCGAAATATATATTTTTTTAATTTCGTCTGAAAGTTCTTCTAAAGCCCTGTCATGTGATAGCAAATACGATATGATACGGAACACTAGGTTTGAAACAACTGAAGGTCGTAAAATTTCAATCAAATACGGGTGCTATTTCCGAAAACATTTTGTGAAACTAACTTTTTATTTTATTTATTTTATTTCAAAGTTCGTCTAAAGCCCTTTCATATGACACCAAACATGGCATAATTCGGAATACTTTAAGTTTGAAATAATTGACAGTATCAAACACATGTTTTATTTCCGAAAAGATTTTGCTAAGCTATTAAAAATTCTTTGGACGTCATTTTTGATAGTTCCACATTTTTTTATTTTATATGTGCATGAAATCAATTGAATCAAATGAAACTTTTCTCTAAACTTTTTTAAAAACTGTTTATTTCGGACATCTTTTATCCGAGTTACTATTTTTTTTAAATGTAGAATGTTGCGGTCACATATTTTTGGTTTTACTGTATATACAAATTTTGCTTTATTTTACTATATATATAAAAAAAATCATCACGCCTTCTACCCATTACTGGGTGTGGCACTCTGCCGAAGCAGATCTCGGTAAGTGATATATTTTGCGCGTTAATTGCGGTTACCAGTCGTCAAATCACGGCCCCCAAAGATGTTAGTGGTGGAAGAGCCACAGGAGTAGCTTTCGAAATTATGAAAATTGTTTGTCGCCTGTGGGAATCGAACCAGGGTTTTCAGGATCCACAGGCCGACTTCATACCACTGAGCTAGCCACCACATAAAACTATTTGTCAAATTGACAGTCATAAATTTCCAACAAATACATGTTTTATTTCCAAAAAGAATTTGTAAACTGTTAAAAATTCATCGGAAATCATTTCTGATAGTTCCACATTTATATTTTATATGTACATGAAATCAATTGAAATTCTTCTCTAAACGTTTTGAAAAACTGTTGGCAATCGCTGGAATATTATTTCTAACATCTTTTAAGCTTTGATTGTTACGTGACGGTTACTGTAAAATCCGGCGGTTAGTTACAGCTGAGTTTTACTATTTACAATAAAAAAAGTACAGTAATAATTTAAGTCACTAAAATAATAATTTTTGTTTTTAAATTATATTGCTATTTTGTATGCCCAGTGTGCTATACGAGTTGTGTATTTAAATTGCCATTTTGACAGATGTAAATTTATATTACTATTTTTGTTTCTAAAACTTCACGCGCAAAAATATATCACTTACTGAGAGTTACTATGGCAAAGTGCCACACACAGTAATGGGTAAAAAGCGTGATAATATATTTATTTTTTTTATGGAAGAATTTGTTGCAAATGTGATTTTGTCATCGAAAAGTGAGAAGGAGTCGACGACAGATACAAGTTCTATAGAAAATGATTAGGTAATTTGAATAATTGCCTAACGTAAAATTTCAACTTTTTTAATTTCGCATTAAAGTTCTTATAAAGCTCTTTTACATGACAACACACATAGTATGATTCGGAATACTCTTTTTAAAACAATTCACAGTCGTAGATATATGGTTTTTTTAAAATTTTGTCTGAATGTAATTTTTATGCCCTTTCGTATGATACCAAACACAGTATGGTTAGGAAAAAGGGATCCACCATAGTGATGGGCCCCATTTTTCAGTGACATGTTTCATTTGCATAAATTTATACAAAAATAATTTAACAGCTACAAACTTTCCTGCATAATAAGACGAATGATATTCCCCTAATCCAGCGTGGGGCCCCACATTATACGGCGAGACTTTGTCCCACACCAAGACAAGATTTAAATAATATTTTTTAAGGCCCAACGCGCTATATTGTATCCTATAGCATAGGGCCCCAAAATTATTCATATAGACATGGACGCATCAAATAAAATATATTTTTTTCTTTATAAATATTTTCCTTCTCACCGCTGGTACATTCGCTAGTAATTTTTCCTGATGTCAAATATGTTACAAAAGTAACTTCTACTGCTATTCAGCGAAGCCTAGAGTTACTGTAAAAAAATGTATCGCCAGCTACCGTAGCGTTTTATCGCGAGATGTCAAAAAGTGAAACAAACAAAATCTAGTTGCCTGTCGTAAAATTTCAATTTTTTTTTGCATCTGAAAGTTTTTTTTAAAGCCCTGTCATATGACATCAAATACGTTATGATTCGGAATACGTTAAATTTAAAACAATTGATGGTCGTAAAATTTCAATTAAATACGTGTGTTATTTACGAAAATATTTTGTTGCAGTAACATTTTTATTTCATCTAAAAGTTATTCTAAAGCCCTTTCATATGACATTAAACACGGCATGTTTCGGAATACTTCAATTTTAAAACAATTGACATTCGTAAAATGTCAATCAAATACGTATTTTATTTCCGAAAACACTTTGCTAAACTATTAAAAATCCTTCAGTCGTCATTTCTGACAAATTGAAATTTTTCTCTATTTTTTTTAAGAACTGTTGAAAATTTCTGAAATATTAATTCTGAAATTTTTTTATTCGATTAACTTTTTTTTACAATGTAATATTTTTTTGGTTGGTTTTACTGTAAATTATCACCGAGGTCAGTTTTTGCTTGGTTTTACTATATACTTTAACAAACTATTTGTCAAATTGACGCTTTGTCTTAAAATTTTATTTGAACATGAAATTAATTGGAAACAGTTCAAAATCTGTATCCTCAATCATCTAATACCTAAATCAATTTACAAAATTTCTACAATTTGTCTAGAAATTTAAATAATTCTATCGAAAAATTCTATGCGTTACGTCAAAAGTGACACCTTAGGTCTATGATTTTTTAAAACCTGGATTGTCTATATAAGAGGTAATGTTGCTTCTTAACCATAGATTTGTCAAATAGACGTTTTCTGAAATACCCAAAAGGCACTAGTCCCAAACATTCGGAATACTTTGTTTAAAACAATTGACAGTCGTAAATATATGGTTTTTCTAACTTTGTCTGTATGTCATTTTAATACCCTTTCGTATGATACCAAGCACGGTATGGTTAGGAAAAATGAGGCCCACCATAGTGGTGTGCCCCATTTTTCAGTGACATGTTTCATTTGCATAAATTTATATTAAAATAATTTAACAGCTACAAACTTTTCTGTATAATGGGCCCCACGTTATACGGTGAGACTTTGCCCCGCACCAATGCAAGATTTAAATAAAATTTTTGAGGCCCAACGCGCTAAATTGGATCCTATAGCATAGGACCCCAAAATTATTCATGTAGACATGGACGCATCAAATAAAATATGTATTTTTTATTTATAAATTACCAATATAAATATTTTGCTCTGTCTTTTTCCCTTTCGCCGCTGTTACATTCGATATTAATTTTCCCTGATATAAAAAATGTGTCAAAAATAATATCTACCGCTATACAGCAAAGTCTAGAGTTAATGTAGAAAAAGGTAATTTTTCTCTATTTTCTTTAAACTGTTGAAAATCGCTGGAATATTAATTCAGAAATTTTTTTATTCGATTAACTTTTTTTTACAATGTAGATTCTTTTTGGTTTTACTATATATTATTACCGAGGTTAATTTTTGCTTGGTTTTACTATATACTTTAACAGACTAAAAGTCAAATTGACGTATTTGTCTTAAAACTTTATTTGAACATGAAATCAATTCAACAAAGTCTAGAGTTACTGTAAAAAACAGTAATTTGTCTCTATTTTTTTGTTAAACTGTTGAAAATCGCTGGAATATTAATTCTGAAATTTTTTTATTCGATTAACTTTTTTTTACAATGTAGATTTTTTTTGTTTTACTGTATATTATCACCGAGTTCAATTTTTGCTTGGTTTTACTGTATACTTTAACAGACTATTTGTCAAATTGACGTTTTGTATTTAAACTTTATTTGAACATGAAATCAATTCAGCAAAGTTTATAGTTACTGTAAAGAAATGTAATTTTTCTATATATTTTTTCTAAACTGTTTAAAATCGCTGGTATATTAAATCTGATATTTTTTTATTCGATTAACTTTTTTTTACAATGTAGATTCTTTTTGAGTTTACTGTATAATATCACCGAGCAAAGTTTATAGTTATTGTAAAAAAATTTAATTTTTCTACCTTTTTTTTTCTAAACTGTTTAAAATCGATGGAATATTAATTCTGAATTTTTTTTATTCGATTAACTTTTTTTTACAATATAGATTCTTTTTGGTTTTACTGTATATTATCAACGAGGTCAATTTTTGCTTGGATTTACTATATACTTTAACAGACTATTTGTCAAATTGACGTTTTGTCTTTAAACTTTATTTGAACATGAAATCAATTGAAAACAGTTCAAAACATGTATCCTCAGTAATCTAATATCTAAATCAAATTACAAAATTTTCACAATTTGTCTAGATATTGAAATAATTCTATCGAAAAAGTCCATGCGTAACGTCAAAAATGACAGCTTAGGTCTATGATTTTTCAAAACCTGGATTGTGTATATAAGAGATAAAATTGTTTCTTAACCATAGATTTGTCAAATGGACGTTTTATCCTTAAAAACTTTTTTACAAACATGAAATCAATTGAAAACCGTTCAATACATATGTCCTCAACCCTCTAATACCTAAATCAAATTAGAAAATTTATCCAACTTGTCTAGAAATTGAAATATTTATATAAAAATGTTTCATGCGAAACGCCAAAAGTGATTGACAGTTCTGAAAAATTTTTGCTGGCGGTCAAATTTCAAATGCATAGCAACGCGTGCATGCTTCGATACCTGAAAATTTGCAAAGTTTTTCATTAATTTCATGCGGACTATACTTGCGACAAATCTGAAATACCCAAAAGGCACTAGTCCCAATCATTCTTTAAATCCTAGGAAAAAAATCACAACATTCGCACAAACCGTTTAAGCTGTAGTCGTGTCTAAAGTCTGGTTGCAGCCCGGAGGAATCTATAGTGAATTAAGCTGATTAGTATGTAGGACTAGCGTTCGGCCTGGCTTCGCCAGGCCTTTTCGCTATGCTCCGCGTACACTGAAGTAAGGTTTAATTGAATTACGATTTAAAACTTTTTATTTCTGTACTTCTGCTCATCTATAGATATTTTTGGATTTTACTGTATAATACTGCCGAGGACAAATTTTGCTTTGTTTTACTATATACTTTTAAAAACTATTTGTCACATTGACAGTCGTAAAATTTCAATCAGATACGTGTTTTATTTCCAAAAAGATTTTGTTAAACTAAGAAAAATTCTTCGGACATCATTTCTGATAGTTCCACATTTATATTTTATATGTACATGAAATCAGTTGAATTTATTCTCTTAACTTTTTGAAAAACTGTTGCAAATCGTTGGAAAACACGACATGATTCGGAATAGTTGTATTTTCAAGCAATTGCCTATAGTAAATTTTAAATTTTTTCCAATTGCATTTGAAAGGTCTTTTAATGCCCTTTCATATGATACCAAACACGACATGATTCGGAATATAAAATTTTAAAACAATTGCCTATCGCAAATTTAAAATTTTTCCAATTGCATTTGAGATGTCTTTTAATGCCCATTCATATGATACCAAATACGACATGATTCTGAATAGTTGAATTTTCAAACAGTTGCCTATCGTATATTTTCAATTTTTTCAAATTGCATTTAAAATGTCTTTTAATGCCCTTTCATATGATACCAAACACGACATGATTCGGAATAGTTGAATTTTCAAACAATTGCCTATCGTAAATTTAAATTTTTTTCTAATTGCATTTGAAAGGTCTTTTAATGCCCTTTCATATGATACCAAACACGACATGATTCGGAATAGTTGAATTTTCAAACAGTTGCCTATCGTAAATTTTCAATTTTTTCATATTGCATTCGAAAGTACTTTTAATGACCTTTCATATGATTCCAAACACGGCAGGATTCTGAATAGTTGAATTTTCAAACAACTGCCCATCGTAAATTTTAAATTTTGTCCAATTGCATTTGAAAGGTCTTTTAATGCTCTTTCATATGATACCAAACACGACATGATTCGGAATAGTTGAATTTTTAAACAGTTGCCTATCGTAAATTTTCAATTATTTCCAATTGCATTTAAAAGGTCTTTTAATGCCCTTTCATATGATACCAAACATGACGTGATTCTGAATAGTTGAATTTTCAAACAACTGCCTATCGTAAATTTTAAATTTTTTCCAATTACATTTAAAGGTCTTTTAATGCCCTTTCATATGATATCAAACACGACATGATTCGGAATAGTTAAATTTTCAAACAGTTGCCTATCGTAAATTTTCAATTTTTTCATATTGCATTTAAAAGGTCTTTTAATGCCCTTTCATATGATACCAAACACGACGTGATTCGGAATAGTTAAATTTTCAAACAGTTGCCTATCGTAAATTTTCAATTTTTTCATATTGCATTTAAAAGGTCTTTTAATGCCCTTTCATATGATACCAAACGCGACATGATTCGGAATAGTTGATTTTTCAAACAGTTGCCTATCGTACATTTTCAATTTTTTCTTATTGCATTCGAAAGTACTTTTAATGCCCTTTCATATAATACCAAACACGACATGATTCGGAATAGTTGAATTTTCAAACAACTGCCTATCGTAAATTTTAAATTTTTTCCAATTGCATTTAAAAGGTCTTTTAATGCCCTTTCATATGATACCAAACACGACGTGATTCGGAATAGTTAAATTTTCAAACAGATGCCTATCGTAAATTTTCAATTTTTTCATATTGCATTTAAAAGGTCTTTTAATGCCCTTTCATATGATACCAAACGCGACATGATTCGGAATAGTTGTATTTTCAAAAAATTGCCTATCGTAAATTTTTAATTTTTTCCAATTGCATTTGAAAGGTCTTTAAATGCCCTTTCATATGATACCAAACACGACATGATTATGAATAGTTGAATTTTCAAACAACTGCCTATCGTAAATTTTAAATTTTTTCCAATTGCATTTGAAAGGTCTTTTAATGCCCTTTCATATGATACCAAACGCGACATGATTCGGAATAGTTGTATTTTCAAAAAATTGCCTATCATAAATTTTTAATTTTTTCCAATTGCATTTGAAAGGTCTTTAAATGTCCTTTCATATGATACCAAACACGACATGATTCTGAATAGTTGAATTTTCAAACAGTTGCCTATCGTATATTTTCAATTTTTTCCAACTGCATTTAAAAGTTCTTTTAATGCCCTTTCATATGATACCAAACACGACATGATTCGGAATAGTTGAATTTTCAAACAGTTGCCTATCGTACATTTTCAATTTTTTCTTATTGCATTCGAAAGTACTTTTAATGCCCTTTCATATGATACCAAACACGACATGATTCGGAATAGTTGAATTTTCAAACAACTGCCTATCGTAAATTTTAAATTTTTTCCAATTGCATTTAAAAGGTCTTTTAATGCCCTTTCATATGATTCCAAACACGACGTGATTCGAAATAGTTGAATTTTCAAACAGTTGCCTATCGTAAATTTTCAATTTTTTCATATTGCATTTAAAAGGTATTTTAATGCCCTTTCATATGATACCAAACACGACGTGATTCGGAATAGTTAAATTTTCAAACAGTTGCCTATCGTTAATTTTAAATTTTTTCCAACTGCATTTAAAAGTTCTTTTAATGCCCTTTCATATGATACCAAACACGACATGATTCGGAATAGTTGAATTTTCAAACAGATGCCTATCGTACATTTTCAATTTTTTCTTATTGCATTCGAAAGTACTTTTAATGCCCTTTCATATGATACCAAACACGACATGATTCGGAATAGTTGAATTTTCAAACAACTGCCTATCGTAAATTTTAAATTTTTTCCAATTGCATTTAAAAGGTCTTTTAATGCCCTTTCATATGATTCCAAACACGACGTGATTCGAAATAGTTGAATTTTCAAACAGTTGCCTATCGTAAATTTTCAATTTTTTCATATTGCATTTAAAAGGTATTTTAATGCCCTTTCATATGATACCAAACACGACGTGATTCGGAATAGTTAAATTTTCAAACAGTTGCCTATCGTTAATTTTAAATTTTTTCTAATTGCATTTAAAAGGTCTTTTAATGCCCTTTCATATGATTCCAAACACGACGTGATTCGAAATAGTTGAATTTTCAAACAGATGCCTATCGTAAATTTTCAATTTTTTCATATTGCATTTAAAAGGTCTTTTAATGCCCTTTCATATGATACCAAACGCGACATGATTCGGAATAGTTGTATTTTCAAAAAATTGCCTATCGTAAATTTTTAATTTTTTCCAATTGCATTTGAAAGGTCTTTAAATGCCCTTTCATATGATACCAAACACGACATGATTATGAATAGTTGAATTTTCAAACAACTGCCTATCGTAAATTTTAAATTTTTTCCAATTGCATTTGAAAGGTCTTTTAATGCCCTTTCATATGATACCAAACGCGACATGATTCGGAATAGTTGTATTTTCAAAAAATTGCCTATCATAAATTTTTAATTTTTTCCAATTGCATTTGAAAGGTCTTTAAATGTCCTTTCATATGATACCAAACACGACATGATTCTGAATAGTTGAATTTTCAAACAGTTGCCTATCGTAAATTTTAAATTTTTTCCAATTGCATTTAAAAGGTCTTTTAATGCCCTTTCATATGATTCCAAACACGACGTGATTCGAAATAGTTGAATTTTCAAACAGTTGCCTATCGTAAATTTTCAATTTTTTCATATTGCATTTAAAAGGTATTTTAATGCCCTTTCATATGATACCAAACACGACATGATTCGGAATAGTTGAATTTTCAAACAATTGCCTATCGTAAATTAAAAATTTTTTCCAATTGCATTTGAAAGGTCTTTTAATGCCCTTTCATATGATACCAAACACGACATGATTCGGAATAGTTGAATTTTCAAACAGTTGCCTATCGTAAATTTTCAATTTTTTCATATTGCATTCGAAAGTACTTTTAATGACCTTTCATATGATTCCAAACACGGCAGGATTCTGAATAGTTGAATTTTCAAACAACTGCCCATCGTAAATTTTAAATTTTGTCCAATTGCATTTGAAAGGTCTTTTAATGCTCTTTCATATGATACCAAACACGACATGATTCGGAATAGTTGAATTTTTAAACAGTTGCCTATCGTAAATTTTCAATTATTTCCAATTGCATTTAAAAGGTCTTTTAATGCCCTTTCATATGATACCAAACATGACGTGATTCTGAATAGTTGAATTTTCAAACAACTGCCTATCGTAAATTTTAAATTTTTTCCAATTACATTTAAAGGTCTTTTAATGCCCTTTCATATGATATCAAACACGACATGATTCGGAATAGTTAAATTTTCAAACAGTTGCCTATCGTAAATTTTCAATTTTTTCATATTGCATTTAAAAGGTCTTTTAATGCCCTTTCATATGATACCAAACACGACGTGATTCGGAATAGTTAAATTTTCAAACAGTTGCCTATCGTAAATTTTCAATTTTTTCATATTGCATTTAAAAGGTCTTTTAATGCCCTTTCATATGATACCAAACGCGACATGATTCGGAATAGTTGATTTTTCAAACAGTTGCCTATCGTACATTTTCAATTTTTTCTTATTGCATTCGAAAGTACTTTTAATGCCCTTTCATATGATACCAAACACGACATGATTCGGAATAGTTGAATTTTCAAACAACTGCCTATCGTAAATTTTAAATTTTTTCCAATTGCATTTAAAAGGTCTTTTAATGCCCTTTCATATGATACCAAACACGACGTGATTCGGAATAGTTAAATTTTCAAACAGATGCCTATCGTAAATTTTCAATTTTTTCATATTGCATTTAAAAGGTCTTTTAATGCCCTTTCATATGATACCAAACGCGACATGATTCGGAATAGTTGTATTTTCAAAAAATTGCCTATCGTAAATTTTTAATTTTTTCCAATTGCATTTGAAAGGTCTTTAAATGCCCTTTCATATGATACCAAACACGACATGATTATGAATAGTTGAATTTTCAAACAACTGCCTATCGTAAATTTTAAATTTTTTCCAATTGCATTTGAAAGGTCTTTTAATGCCCTTTCATATGATACCAAACGCGACATGATTCGGAATAGTTGTATTTTCAAAAAATTGCCTATCATAAATTTTTAATTTTTTCCAATTGCATTTGAAAGGTCTTTAAATGTCCTTTCATATGATACCAAACACGACATGATTCTGAATAGTTGAATTTTCAAACAGTTGCCTATCGTATATTTTCAATTTTTTCCAACTGCATTTAAAAGTTCTTTTAATGCCCTTTCATATGATACCAAACACGACATGATTCGGAATAGTTGAATTTTCAAACAGTTGCCTATCGTACATTTTCAATTTTTTCTTATTGCATTCGAAAGTACTTTTAATGCCCTTTCATATGATACCAAACACGACATGATTCGGAATAGTTGAATTTTCAAACAACTGCCTATCGTAAATTTTAAATTTTTTCCAATTGCATTTAAAAGGTCTTTTAATGCCCTTTCATATGATTCCAAACACGACGTGATTCGAAATAGTTGAATTTTCAAACAGTTGCCTATCGTAAATTTTCAATTTTTTCATATTGCATTTAAAAGGTATTTTAATGCCCTTTCATATGATACCAAACACGACGTGATTCGGAATAGTTAAATTTTCAAACAGTTGCCTATCGTTAATTTTAAATTTTTTCTAATTGCATTTAGAAGTTCTTTTAATGTCCTTTCATATGATACCAAACATGACGTGATTCGAAATAGTTGAATTTTTTTTAAACTGTTGAAAATCGTTGGAATATTAATTTTGAAATTTTTTTATTCGATTAATTTTTTTTTACAATGTAGATTCTTTTTGGTTTTACTGTATATTATCACCGAGGTAAATTTTTGCTTGGTTTTACTATATAGTTTAACAGACTATATGTCAAATTGACGTCTTTGTCTTAAAACTTTATTTGAACATGAAATCAATTCAACAGTCTGGAGTTACTTAAAAAAAAAGTAATTTTTCTCAATTTTTTTTAAACTGTTGAAAATCGCTGGTATATTAATGCTGAAATTTTTTTATTCGATTTACTTTTTTTACAATGTTGATTAATTTTGGTTTGACTGTATATTATCACCGAGGTCAATTTTTGCTTGGTTTTATTTTAAACTTTATCAGACTATATGTCAAATTGAACATGAAATCAATTCAACAAAGTCTAGAGTTACTGTAAAAAAATTTAATTTTTCTATATTTTTTTTTCTAAACTGTTGAAAATCGATGGAATATTAATTCTGAAATTTTTTTATTCGATTCACTCTTTTTTAACAATATAGATTCTTTTTGGTTTTACTGTATATTATCACCGAGGTCAATGTTTGCTTGGTTTTACTATATACTTTAACAGACTATATGTCAAATTGACGTTTTTGGCTTAAAACTTTTTTTGAACACGAAATCAATTCAAAACAGTTTAAAACATGTATCCTCAATCATCTAATACCTAAATCAATTTACAAAATTGCTACAACTTGTCTAGAAATTGAAATAATTCTATCTAAAATTTCCATCCGTAACGTCAAAAATGACAGCTTAGGTCTATGATTTTTCAAAACCTGGATTGTGTATATAAGAGGTAATGTTGTTTCTTAACCATAGATTTGTGAAATGGACGTTGCATCATTAAAAACTTTTATACAAACATGAAATCAATTGAAAAACGTTAAAACATATGTCCTCAATCTCCTAATACCTAAATCAAATTTGAAAATGTCTCCAACTTGTCTAGAAATTGAAATATTTATATAAAAATGTTTCATGCGAATCGTCAAAAGTGATTGACAGGTCTGAAAAATTTCTGCTTGCGGTCAAATTTCATATGCATAGCAACGCGTGCATGCTTCGATCCTTGAAAATTTGCAAAGTTTTTCATTAATTTCACGCGGATTATACTTGCGAAAAATCTGAAATACCCAAAAGGCACTAGTCCCAAACATTATTTAAATCGTAGAAAAAAATTCACAACAATCGCAGAAACCGTTTAAGCTGTAGCCGTGTCTAAAGTCTGGTTGCCGCCCAGATGAATATATAGTGAATTAGCATGATTTGTATATAGGACTAGCGTTCGGCCTGGCTTCGCCAGGTCTTTTCGCTAGGCTCCGCGGACGCTGAAGTAAGATTTAATTGAATAACGGTCTAAAATTTTTCATTTCCGTACGTCTGTTTATCAAAAGACCTTGTTATTGACAACAAACACAATAAGTTTCGAAGCTCTATCACGAAAACAATTGACGACAAAAAAAAATTACAATTCTGCACGTGAGCCCTTGAAAAAACTTTTTATTTGATACTACACACGATAAGTTTTGATGCACTTTCACTAATACAATTACCGATCAGAAAAATAAATATTCTGCACGACACCTCTTCTAAAGCGCTTTTATATGATATCTAACACGATATGATTCGGGATACTTTTTTGGTCGAATCTATTGGCGAGCGTAAAATTTATTATGGATTTAAATCCATAAATTCTTCCAAAGCTTCTTTCAAATGACATGAAATACGGTAGGATTAGGAATACTTTAAGTTTGAAACAATTGAGGATCGTAAAATTTAAACTTTTCATTATTTCATCTGAACAAATTTCAACTTTTTTGTTTATTTCGTTAGAATCTTCTAAAGCCCTTTTATATGACAACAAACACGGCATGAGTCGGAATACTTTAAATTTGAAGCAATTGACGGTTGTAATTTTTTTTTCTTATTTCATTTAATAGTTCTTTAAAAACTATTTCATATGACACCAAACTCGGCATGATTTGGAATACTTTATGTTTGAAACAATTGACACTAGTAAAATTAATTTTTTTCTTTATTCCATCTTAGAGATCTTTCAAAACTTTTTTATATGAGATTAAACACGGCATGATTCCGAATACTTTAAATTTAAAACAATTAACGGTCGAAATATAATTTTTTTATTTCGTCTGGAAGTTCTAAACTTCTAAAGCCCTGTCCTATGATATCAAACACGATATGATACGGAACACTTTAGGTTTAAAACAACTGAAGGTCGTAATATTTCAATCAAATACATGTTATTTCCGAACACATTTTGTTATAGTAACTTTCTATTTAATTTATTTTATTTAAAAGTTCGTCTAAAGCCCTTTCATATGACACCAAACCTGGTATAATTCGGAATACTTTATGTTTGAAATAATTGATAGTCGTAAACTTTCTAACAAACACATATTTATTTCAGAAAAGATTTTGCTAAACTATTAACAAAATTTTGGAAGTTATTTCTGATAGTTCTACATTATTTTATTTTATATGTGCATGAAATCAAATGAAACTTTTCTCTAAACTTTTTAAAAAACGTTGGAATAATATTTCGGACATCTTTTATCCGAGTTACAATTTTTTTTTAAATGTAGAATGTTGCGGTCAAAAATTTTTGGTTTTACTGTATATACAAATTTTGCTTTGTTTTACTATATACTTTTAAAAACTATTTGTCAAATTGACAGTCATTAAATTTCCAACAAATACATGTTTTATTTCCAAAAATATTTTGTAAACTGTTAAAAATTCTTCGGAAATCATATCTGATAGTTCCACATTTATATTTTATATGTACATGAAATCAATTGAAATTTTTCTCTAACCTTTTTGAAAAACTGATCGAAATCGCTGGAATATTATTTCTAACATCTTTTAAGCTTTGTTTGTTACGTGACGGTTACTGTAAAATCCGCCGGTTAGTTACAGCTGAGTTTTACTATTTACCACAAAAAAAGTACAGTAATAATTTAAGTCACTAAAATAATAATTTTTGTTTTAAAATTATATTTCTATTTTGTATCCCCAGTGTGCTATACGAGTTGTGTATTTAAATTGTCATTTTGACACATGTAAATTTATATTATTATTTTTGTTTCTAAAACCGACAATTTTCACCTCATTAAAACTACCCCTGTGGCTCACCCACCACTAATATCTTTGAAGGCCGTAATTTGACGACTGGCAACCGCACTTCACTCGCAAAAATAGATCACTTACTGAGATTTACTATGGCAAAGTGACACACTCAGTAATGGGTAAAAGGCGTAATGATATATTTATTTGTATTTTATTTATGGAAGAATTTGTTGCAAATGTGATTTTGTCATCGAAAAGTGAGGAGAATTCGACGACAGATACAAGTTCTATAGAAAATGATTAATTTGAATAATTGCCTATCGTAAAATTTCACCTTTTTTAATTTCGTATTAAAGTTCTTGTCAAGCTCTTTCACATGACACCAAACATGGTATGATTCGGAATACTTCAAGTTTAAAACAATTGACATTCGTAAAATGTCAATCAAATACGTATTTTATTTCCGAAAACACTTTGCTAAACTATTAAAAATCCTTCAGTCGTCATTTCTGACAAATTGAAATTTTTCTCTATTTTTTTTGAGAACTGTTGAAAATTTCTGGAATATTAATTCTGAAATTTTTTTATTCGATTAACTTTTTTTACAATGTAGTATTTTTTTTTTGTTTTACTGTATATTATCATCGAGGTTCAAAGCCTGTATCCTCAATCAGCTAATATCTAAATCAATTTACAAATTTTCTACAAACTGTTTAGAAATTTAAATAAATCTATCGAAAAATTCTATGCGTTACGTCAAAAGTGACACCTTAGGTCTATGATTTTTCAAAACCTGGATTGTATATATAAGAGGTAATGTTGCTTCTTAACCATAGATTTGTTAAATAGACGTTTTCTGAAATACCCAAAAGGCACTAGTCCCAAACATTCGGAATACTTTGTTTAAAACAATTGACAGTCGTAAATATACGGTTTTTCTAACTTTGTTTGTATGTCATTTTAATACCATTTCGTATGATACCAAGCACGTTATGGTTAGGTAAAGTGGGGCCCTCCATAGTGGTGACATGTTTCATTTGCATAAAATATGAAAATAAAATTTAAGAGCTACAAACTTTCCTATATAATAAGATGAATGATATTTCTCTAATTTAAATTGTTATTTTGACAAATGCAAATTTATATTATTATTTTCACAGTCGTAAATATATGTTTTTTTTTTTTTAATTTTGTCTGAATGTAATTTTTATGCTCTTTCGTATGATACCAAACACAGTATAGTTAGTAAAAATGGGGCCCACCATAGTGATGTGCCCCATTTTTCAGTGACGATGTTTCATTTGCATAAATTTATATTAAAATAATTTAACAGCTACAAACTTTCCTGTATAATAAGATGACGGATATTCCCCTAAACCAGCGTGGGGCCCCACGTTATACGGTGAGATACCACTCCAAGGCAAGATTTAAATAATATTTTTTGAGGCTCAACGCGCTACATTGGATCCTATAGCATAGGACCCCAAAATTATACATGTAGACATGGACGCATCAAATAAAATATGTATTTTTTTATTTATAAATTACCAAGATAAACATTTTGCTCTGTCTTTTTCTCTCTCACCGATCATATCATTCGATATTAATTTTCCCTGATATCAAAAATGTATCAAAAATAATTTCTACCGCTATACAGCAAAGTCTAGAGTTACTGTAAAAAAAGGTATTTTTTCTCTATTTTTTTTAAACTGTTCGATTAACTTTTTTTACTATGTAGATTCTTTTTGGTTATACAGTATATTATCACCGAGGTCAATTTTTGCTTGGTTTTACTATATACTTTAACAGACTATTTGTCAAATTGACATTTTGTCTTAAAACTTTATTTGAACATGAAATCAATTCAGCAAAGTCCAGAGATACTGTAAAAAAATTTAATTTTTCTCTATTTTTTTTAAACTGTTGAAAATCGCTAGAATATGAATTCTTAAATTTTTTTATTCAATTACCTTTTTTTCCTATATAGATTCTTTTTGGTTTTACTGTATATTATCACCGAGGTCCATTTTTGCTTGGTTTTACTATATACTTTAACAAACTATTTGTCAAATTAACGTTTTGTCTTAAAACTTTATTTGAACATGAAATCAATACAGCAAGTCTAGAGTTACTGTAAAAAATGTAATTTTTCTCTATTTTTTTTTAAACTGTTGAAAATCGCTGGAATATTAATTCTGAATTTTTTTTATTCAATTACCTTTTTTTACTATGTAGATTCTTTTTGGTTTTACTGTATATTATCACCGAGGTCCATTTTTGCTTGGTTTTACTATATACTTTAACAAACTATTTGTCAAATTAACGTTTTGTCTTAAAACTTTGTTTGAACATGAAATCAATTCAGCAAGTCTAGAGTTACTGTAAAAAAATGTAATTTTTCTCTATGTTTTTTTAACTGTTGAAAATCGCTGGAATATTAGTTCCGAAATTTGTTTATTTAGTTAACTTTTTTTTACTATGTTTTTTGGTTTTTCAGTATATTATCACCGAGGTCCATTTTTGCTTGGTTTTACTATATACTTTAACAAACTATTTGTCAAATTGACGTTTTGTCTTAAAACTTTATTTGAACATGAAATCAATTCAGCAAGACTAGAGTTACTGTAAAAAAATTTAATTTTTCCCTATTTTTTTTTAAACTGTTGAAAATCGCTGGAATATTAGTTCTGAAATTTTTTTATTTAGTTAACTGTTTTTTACTATGTAGATTTTTTTGGTTTTACAGTATATTATCACCGAGGTCCATTTTTGCTTGGTTTTACTATATACTTTAACAAACTATTTGGCAAATTGACGTTTTGTCTTAAAACTTTATTTGAACATGAAATCAATTCAGCAAAGTCAAGAGATACTGTAAAAAAATGTAATTTTTCTCTATTTTTTGTTAAACTGTTCAAAATCGCTGGAATATGAATTCTGAAATTTTTTTATTCAATTACCTTTTTTTACTATGTAGATGGACGTTTTATCCTTAAAAACTTTTTTACAAACATGAAATCAATTGAAAACCGTTCAATACATATGTCCTCAACCCTCTAATACCTAAATCAAATTAGAAAATTTATCCAACTTGTCTAGAAATTGAAATATTTATATAAAAATGTTTCATGCGAAACGCCAAAAGTGATTGACAGTTCTGAAAAATTTCTGCTTGCGGTCAAATTTCAAATGCATAGCAACGCGTGCATGCTTCGATACCTGAAAATTTGCAAAGTTTTTCATTAATTTCATGCGGACTATACTTGCGACAAATCTGAAATACCCAAAAGGCACTAGTCCCAATCATTATTTAAATCCTAGGAAAAAATCACAACATTCGCACAAACCGTTTAAGCTATAGTCGTGTCTAAAGTCTGGTTGCAGCCCGGAGGAATCTATAGTGAATTAAGCTGATTAGTATGTAGGACTAGCGTTCGGCCTGGCTTTGCCAGGCCTTTTCGCTAGGCTCCGCGGACACTGAAGTAAGGTTTAATTGAATTACGATTTAAAACTTTTTATTTCTGTACTTCTGCTCATCTATAGATATTTTTGGATTTTACTGTATATTATTGCCGAGGACAAATTTTGCTTTGTTTTACTATATACTTTTAAAAACTATTTGTCACATTGACAGTCGTAAAATTTCAATCAGATACGTGTTTTATTTCCAAAAAGATTTTGTTAAACTAAGAAAAATTCTTCGGACATCATTTCTGATAGTTCCACATTTATATTTTATATGTACATGAAATCAGTTCAATTTATTCTCTTAACTTTTTGAAAAACTGTTGGAAATCGTTGGAAAACACGACATGATTCGGAATAGTTGTATTTTCAAGCAATTGCCTATAGTAAATTTTAAATTTTTTCCAATTGCATTTGAAAGGTCTTTTAATGCCCTTTCATATGATACCAAACACGACATGATTCGGAATATAGTATTTTAAAACAATTGCCTATCGCAAATTTAAAATTTTTCCAATTGCATTTGAGATGTCTTTTAATGCCCATTCATATGATACCAAACACGACATGATTCTGAATAGTTGAATTTTCAAACAGTTGCCTATCGTATATTTTCAATTTTTTCAAATTGCATTTAAAATGTCTTTTAATGCCCTTTCATATGATACCAAACACGACATGATTCGGAATAGTTGAATTTTCAAACAATTGCCTACCGTAAATTTAAAATTTTTTCCAATTGCATTTGAAAGGTCTTTTAATGCCCTTTCATATGATACCAAACACGACATGATTCGGAATAGTTGAATTTTCAAACAGTTGCCTATCGTAAATTTTCAATTTTTTCATATTGCATTCGAAAGTACTTTTAATGACCTTTCATATGATTCCAAACACGGCAGGATTCTGAATAGTTGAATTTTCAAACAACTGCCCATCGTAAATTTTAAATTTTGTCCAATTGCATTTGAAAGGTCTTTTAATGCTCTTTCATATGATACCAAACACGACATGATTCGGAATAGTTGAATTTTTAAACAGTTGCCTATCGTAAATTTTCAATTATTTCCAATTGCATTTAAAAGGTCTTTTAATGCCCTTTCATATGATACCAAACATGACGTGATTCTGAATAGTTGAATTTTCAAACAACTGCCTATCGTAAATTTTAAATTTTTTCCAATTACATTTAAAGGTCTTTTAATGCCCTTTCATATGATATCAAACACGACATGATTCGGAATAGTTAAATTTTCAAACAGTTGCCTATCGTAAATTTTCAATTTTTTCATATTGCATTTAAAAGGTCTTTTAATGCCCTTTCATATGATACCAAACACGACGTGATTCGGAATAGTTAAATTTTCAAACAGTTGCCTATCGTAAATTTTCAATTTTTTCATATTGCATTTAAAAGGTCTTTTAATGCCCTTTCATATGATACCAAACGCGACATGATTCGGAATAGTTGATTTTTCAAACAGTTGCCTATCGTACATTTTCAATTTTTTCTTATTGCATTCGAAAGTACTTTTAATGCCCTTTCATATAATACCAAACACGACATGATTCGGAATAGTTGAATTTTCAAACAACTGCCTATCGTAAATTTTAAATTTTTTCCAATTGCATTTAAAAGGTCTTTTAATGCCCTTTCATATGATACCAAACACGACGTGATTCGGAATAGTTAAATTTTCAAACAGTTGCCTATCGTAAATTTTCAATTTTTTCATATTGCATTTAAAAGGTCTTTTAATGCCCTTTCATATGATACCAAACGCGACATGATTCGGAATAGTTGATTTTTCAAACAGTTGCCTATCGTACATTTTCAATTTTTTCTTATTGCATTCGAAAGTACTTTTAATGCCCTTTCATATAATACCAAACACGACATGATTCGGAATAGTTGAATTTTCAAACAACTGCCTATCGTAAATTTTAAATTTTTTCCAATTGCATTTAAAAGGTCTTTTAATGCCCTTTCATATGATACCAAACACGACGTGATTCGGAATAGTTAAATTTTCAAACAGTTGCCTATCGTAAATTTTCAATTTTTTCATATTGCATTTCAAAGGTCTTTTAATGCCCTTTCATATGATACTAAACGCGACATGATTCGGAATAGTTGTATTTTCAAAAAATTGCCTATCGTAAATTTTTAATTTTTTCCAATTGCATTTGAAAGGTCTTTAAATGCCCTTTCATATGATACCAAACACGACATGATTCTGAATAGTTGAATTTTCAAACAACTGCCTATCGTAAATTTTAAATTTTTTCCAATTGCATTTGAAAGGTCTTTTAATGCCCTTTCATATGATACCAAACGCGACATGATTCGGAATAGTTGTATTTTCAAAAAATTGCCTATCATAAATTTTTAATTTTTTCCAATTGCATTTGAAAGGTCTTTAAATGTCCTTTCATATGATACCAAACACGACATGATTCTGAATAGTTGAATTTTCAAACAGTTGCCTATCGTATATTTTCAATTTTTTCCAACTGCATTTAAAAGTTCTTTTAATGCCCTTTCATATGATACCAAACACGACATGATTCGGAATAGTTGAATTTTCAAACAGTTGCCTATCGTACATTTTCAATTTTTTCTTATTGCATTCGAAAGTACTTTTAATGCCCTTTCATATGACACCAAACACGACATGATTCGGAATAGTTGAATTTTCAAACAACTGCCTATCGTAAATTTAAAATTTTTTCCAATTGCATTTAAAAGGTCTTTTAATGCCCTTTCATATGATACCAAACACGACGTGATTCGGAATAGTTAAATTTTCAAACAGTTGCCTATCGTATATTTTCAATTTTTTCCAACTGCATTTAAAAGTTCTTTTAATGTCCTTTCATATGATACCAAACATGGCGTGATTCGAAATAGTTGAATTTTTTTTAAACTGTTGAAAATCGTTGAAATATTAATTCTGAAATTTTTTACAATGTAGATTCTTTTTGGTTTTACTGTATATTATCACCGAGGTAAATTTTTGCTTGGTTTTACTATATAGTTTAACAGACTATATGTCAAATTGACGTCTTTGTCTTAAAACTTTATTTGAACATGAAATCAATTCAGCAGTCTGGAGTTACTTTAAAAAAAAGTAATTTTTCTCAATTTTTTTTAAACTGTTGAAAATCGCTGGTATATTAATGCTGAAATTGTTTTATTCGATTTACTTTTTTTACAATGTTGATTAATTTTGGTTTGACTGTATATTATCACCGAGATCAATTTTTGCTTGGTTTTATTTTAAACTTTATCAGACTATATGTCAAATTGAACATGAAATCAATTCAACAAAGTCTAGAGTTACTGCAAAAAAATTTAATTTTTCTATATTTTTTTTTCTAAACTGTTGAAAATCGATGGAATATTAATTCTGAAATTTTTTTATTCGATTCACTTTTTTTTACAATATAGATTCTTTTTGGTTTTACTGTATATTATCACCGAGGTCAATGTTTGCTTGGTTTTACTATAACAGACTATATGTCAAATTGACGTTTTTGGCTTAAAACTTTTTTTGAACATGAAATCAATTCAAAACAGTTTAAAACATGTATCCTCAATCATCTAATACCTAAATCAATTTACAAAATTGCTACAACTTGTCTAGAAATTGAAATAATTCTATCTAAAATTTCCATCCGTAACGTCAAAAATGACAGCTTAGGTCTATGATTTTTCAAAACCTGGATTGTGTATATAAGAGGTAATGTTGTTTCTTAACCATAGATTTGTGAAATGGACGTTGCATCATTAAAAACTTTTATACAAACATGAAATCAATTGAAAAACGTTAAAACATATGTCCTCAATCTCCTAATACCTAAATCAAATTAGAAAATGTCTCCAACTTGTCTAGAAATTGAAATATTTATATAAAAATGTTTCATGCGAATCGTCAAAAGTGATTGACAGGTCTGAAAAATTTCTGCTTGCGGTCAAATTTCATATGCATAGCAACGCGTGCATGCTTCGATCCTTGAAAATTTGCAAAGTTTTTCATTAATTTCACGCGGATTATACTTGCGAAAAATCTGAAATACCCAAAAGGCACTAGTCCCAAACATTATTTAAATCGTAGAAAAAAATTCACAACAATCGCAGAAACCGTTTAAGCTGTAGCCGTGTCTAAAGTCTGGTTGCCGCCCAGATGAATATATAGTGAATTAGCATGATTTGTATATAGGACTAGCGTTCGGCCTGGCTTCGCCAGGTCTTTTCGCTAGGCTCCGCGGACGCTGAAGTAAGATTTAATTGAATAACGGTCTAAAATTTTTCATTTCCGTACGTCTGTTTATCAAAAGACCTTGTTATTGACAACAAACACAATAAGTTTCGAAGCTCTATCACGAAAACAATTGACGACAAAAAAAAATTACAATTCTGCACGTGAGCCCTTGAAAAAACTTTTTATTTGATACTACACACGATAAGTTTTGATGCACTTTCACTAATACAATTACCGATCAGAAAAATAAATATTCTGCACGACACCTCTTCTAAAGCGCTTTTATATGATATCTAACACGATATGATTCGGGATACTTTTTTGGTCGAATCTATTGGCGAGCGTAAAATTTATTATGGATTATGGATTTAAATCCATAAATTCTTCCAAAGCTTCTTTCAAATGACATGAAATACGGTAGGATTAGGAATACTTTAAGTTTAAAACAATTGAGGATCGTAAAATTTAAACTTTTCATTATTTCATCTGAACAAATTTCAACTTTTTTGTTTATTTCGTTAGAATCTTCTAAAGCCCTTTTATATGACAACAAACACGGCATGAGTCGGAATACTTTAAATTTGAAGCAATTGACGGTTGTAATTTTTTTTTCTTATTTCATTTAATAGTTCTTTAAAAACTATTTCATATGACACCAAACTCGGCATGATTTGGAATACTTTATGTTTGAAACAATTGACACTAGTAAAATTAATTTTTTTCTTTATTCCATCTTAGAGATCTTTCAAAACTTTTTTATATGAGATTAAACACGGCATGATTCCGAATACTTTAAATTTAAAACAATTAACGGTCGAAATATAATTTTTTTATTTCGTCTGGAAGTTCTAAACTTCTAAAGCCCTGTCCTATGATATCAAACACGATATGATACGGAACACTTTAGGTTTAAAACAACTGAAGGTCGTAATATTTCAATCAAATACATGTTATTTCCGAACACATTTTGTTATAGTAACTTTCTATTTAATTTATTTTATTTAAAAGTTCGTCTAAAGCCCTTTCATATGACACCAAACCTGGTATAATTCGGAATACTTTATGTTTGAAATAATTGATAGTCGTAAACTTTCTAACAAACACATATTTATTTCAGAAAAGATTTTGCTAAACTATTAACAAAATTTTGGAAGTTATTTCTGATAGTTCTACATTATTTTATTTTATATGTGCATGAAATCAAATGAAACTTTTCTCTAAACTTTTTAAAAAACGTTGGAATAATATTTCGGACATCTTTTATCCGAGTTACAATTTTTTTTTAAATGTAGAATGTTGCGGTCAAAAATTTTTGGTTTTACTGTATATACAAATTTTGCTTTGTTTTACTATATACTTTTAAAAACTATTTGTCAAATTGACAGTCATTAAATTTCCAACAAATACATGTTTTATTTCCAAAAATATTTTGTAAACTGTTAAAAATTCTTCGGAAATCATATCTGATAGTTCCACATTTATATTTTATATGTACATGAAATCAATTGAAATTTTTCTCTAACCTTTTTGAAAAACTGATCGAAATCGCTGGAATATTATTTCTAACATCTTTTAAGCTTTGTTTGTTACGTGACGGTTACTGTAAAATCCGCCGGTTAGTTACAGCTGAGTTTTACTATTTACCACAAAAAAAGTACAGTAATAATTTAAGTCACTAAAATAATAATTTTTGTTTTAAAATTATATTTCTATTTTGTATCCCCAGTGTGCTATACGAGTTGTGTATTTAAATTGTCATTTTGACACATGTAAATTTATATTATTATTTTTGTTTCTAAAACCGACAATTTTCACCTCATTAAAACTACCCCTGTGGCTCACCCACCACTAATATCTTTGAAGGCCGTAATTTGACGACTGGCAACCGCACTTCACTCGCAAAAATAGATCACTTACTGAGATTTACTATGGCAAAGTGACACACTCAGTAATGGGTAAAAGGCGTAATGATATATTTATTTGTATTTTATTTATGGAAGAATTTGTTGCAAATGTGATTTTGTCATCGAAAAGTGAGGAGAATTCGACGACAGATACAAGTTCTATAGAAAATGATTAATTTGAATAATTGCCTATCGTAAAATTTCACCTTTTTTAATTTCGTATTAAAGTTCTTGTCAAGCTCTTTCACATGACACCAAACATGGTATGATTCGGAATACTTCAAGTTTAAAACAATTGACATTCGTAAAATGTCAATCAAATACGTATTTTATTGCCGAAAACACTTTGCTAAACTATTAAAAATCCTTCAGTCGTCATTTCTGACAAATTGAAATTTTTCTCTATTTTTTTGAGAACTGTTGAAAATTTCTGGAATATTAATTCTGAAATTTTTTTATTCGATTAACTTTTTTTTACAATGTAGTATTTTTTTTTGTTTTACTGTATATTATCATCGAGGTTCAAAGCCTGTATCCTCAATCAGCTAATATCTAAATCAATTTACAAATTTTCTACAAATTGTTTAGAAATTTAAATAAATCTGTCGAAAAATTCTATGCGTTACGTCAAAAGTGACACCTTAGGTCTATGATTTTTCAAAACCTGGATTGTATATATAAGAGGTAATGTTGCTTCTTAACCATAGATTTGTTAAATAGACGTTTTCTGAAATACCCAAAAGGCACTAGTCCCAAACATTCGGAATACTTTGTTTAAAACAATTGACAGTCGTAAATATACGGTTTTTCTAACTTTGTTTGTATGTCATTTTAATACCATTTCGTATGATACCAAGCACGTTATGGTTAGGTAAAGTGGGGCCCTCCATAGTGGTGACATGTTTCATTTGCATAAAATATGAAAATAAAATTTAAGAGCTACAAACTTTCCTATATAATAAGATGAATGATATTTCTCTAATTTAAATTGTTATTTTGACAAATGCAAATTTATATTATTATTTTCACAGTCGTAAATACATGTTTTTTTTTTTAATTTTGTCTGAATGTAATTTTTATGCTCTTTCGTATGATACCAAACACAGTATAGTTAGTAAAAATGGGGCCCACCTTAGTGATGTGCCCCATTTTTCAGTGACGATGTTTCATTTGCATAAATTTATATTAAAATAATTTAACAGCTACAAACTTTCCTGTATAATAAGATGACGGATATTCCCCTAAACCAGCGTGGGGCCCCACGTTATACGGTGAGATACCACTCCAAGGCAAGATTTAAATAATATTTTTTGAGGCTCAACGCGCTACATTGGATCCTATAGCATAGGACCCCAAAATTATACATGTAGACATGGACGCATCAAATAAAATATGTATTTTTTTATTTATAAATTACCAAGATAAACATTTTGCTCTGTCTTTTTCTCTCTCACCGATCATATCATTCGATATTAATTTTCCCTGATATCAAAAATGTATCAAAAATAATTTCTACCGCTATACAGCAAAGTCTAGAGTTACTGTAAAAAAAGGTAATTTTTCTCTATTTTTTTTAAACTGTTCGATTAACTTTTTTTACTATGTAGATTCTTTTTGGTTATACAGTATATTATCACCGAGGTCAATTTTTGCTTGGTTTTACTATATACTTTAACAGACTATTTGTCAAATTGACATTTTGTCTTAAAACTTTATTTGAACATGAAATCAATTCAGCAAAGTCCAGAGATACTGTAAAAAAAATTAATTTTTCTCTATTTTTTTTAAACTGTTGAAAATCGCTAGAATATGAATTCTTAAATTTTTTTATTCAATTACCTTTTTTTCCTATATAGATTCTTTTTGGTTTTACTGTATATTATCACCGAGGTCCATTTTTGCTTGGTTTTACTATATACTTTAACAAACTATTTGTCAAATTAACGTTTTGTCTTAAAACTTTATTTGAACATGAAATCAATACAGCAAGTCTAGAGTTACTGTAAAAAATGTAATTTTTCTCTATTTTTTTTTAAACTGTTGAAAATCGCTGGAATATTAATTCTGAATTTTTTTTATTCAATTACCTTTTTTTACTATGTAGATTCTTTTTGGTTTTACTGTATATTATCACCGAGGTCCATTTTTGCTTGGTTTTACTATATACTTTAACAAACTATTTGTCAAATTAACGTTTTGTCTTAAAACTTTATTTGAACATGAAATCAATTCAGCAAGTCTAGAGTTACTGTAAAAAAATGTAATTTTTCTCTATGTTTTTTTAACTGTTGAAAATCGCTGGAATATTAGTTCCGAAATTTGTTTATTTAGTTAACTTTTTTTTACTATGTTTTTTGGTTTTTCAGTATATTATCACCGAGGTCCATTTTTGCTTGGTTTTACTATATACTTTAACAAACTATTTGTCAAATTGACGTTTTGTCTTAAAACTTTATTTGAACATGAAATCAATTCAGCAAGACTAGAGTTACTGTAAAAAAATTTAATTTTTCCCTATTTTTTTTTAAACTGTTGAAAATCGCTGGAATATTAGTTCTGAAATTTTTTTATTTAGTTAACTTTTTTTTACTATGTAGATTTTTTTGGTTTTACAGTATATTATCACCGAGGTCCATTTTTGCTTGGTTTTACTATATACTTTAACAAACTATTTGGCAAATTGACGTTTTGTCTTAAAACTTTATTTGAACATGAAATCAATTCAGCAAAGTCAAGAGATACTGTAAAAAAATGTAATTTTTCTCTATTTTTTGTTAAACTGTTGAAAATCGCTGGAATATGAATTCTGAATTTTTTTTATTCAATTACCTTTTTTTACTATGTAGATTCTTTTTGGTTTTACTGTATATTATCACCGAGGTCCATTTTTGCTTGGTTTTACTATATACTTTAACAGACTATTTGTCAAATTGACGTTTCGTCTTAAAACTTTATTTGAACATGAAATCAATTCAGCAAGTCTAGAGTTACTGTAAAAAATGTAATTTTTCTCTATTTTTTGTTAAACTGTTGAAAATCGCTGAAATATGAATTCTGAATTTTTTTTATTCGATTAATTTTTTTTTACAATGTTGATTCTTTTTGGTTTTACTGTATATTATCACCGAGGTCAATTTTTGCTTGGTTTTACTATATACTATAACAAACTATATGTCAAATTGACGTTTGGTCTTAAAACTTTTTTTGAACATGAAATCATTTCAAAACAGTTCAAAACATGTATCCTCAATCATCTAATACCTAAATTAATTTGCAAAATTGCTACAACTTGTCTAGAAATTTAAATAATTCTATCGAAAAATTCCATGCGTAACGTCAAAAATGACAGCTTAGGTCTATGATTTTTCAAAACCTGGATCGTGTATATAAGAGGTAATGTTGTCTCTTAACCATAGATTTGTGAAATGGACGTTGCATCATTAAAAACTTTTATACAAACATGGAATCAATTGAAAAACGTTCAAAACATATGTCCTCAATCTTCTAATACCTAAATCAAATTATAAAATGTCTCCAACTTGTCTAGAAATTGAAATATTTATATAAAAATGTTTCATGCGAAACGTCAAAAGTGATTGACAGGTCTGAAAAATTTCTGCTTGCGGTCAAATTTCATATGCATAGCAACGCGTGCATGCTTCGATTCTTGAAATTTTGCAAAGTTTTTCATTAATTTCACGCGGACTATACTTGCGAAAAATCTGAAATATCCAAAAGGCACTAGTCCCAAACATTCTTTAAATCCCAGAAAAAAATTCACAACAATCGCACAAACCGTTTAAGCTGTAGCCGTGTCTAAAGTCTGGTTGCCGCCCAGATGAATCTATAGTGAATGTGAACGATTAGTGTATAGGACTAGTTGTCGGCCTGGCTTCGCTAGGCCTTCTCGCTAGGCTCCGCGGACACTGAAGTAATGTTTAATTGAATTACGATCTAAAACTTTTCATTTCTGTACGTCTGTTTATCTATAGAACTTTTAATTGACACCAAACACAATAAGTTTCGAAGCTCTATCAATAAAACAATTGACGACCAAAAAAATTACTATTCTGCATGTGTGCCCTTCAAAAAACTTTTTATTTGATACTACACATGATAAGTTTTGATGTACTTTCACTAATACAATTGCCGATCGGAAAAATAAATATTCCGCACGGCACCTCTTCTAAAACCCTTTCATATGATATCTAACACGATATGATTCGGAATACTGTTTTGGTCGAATCTATTGGCGAGCTTAAAATTGCAATGTTTTTTAATTCCATCATTAAAATTTTTCTAAAGCCCTTTCAAATAATATGAAACACGGTATGATTCTGAACAAATTTCAACTTTTTTGTTTATTTCGTTAGAATCTTCATCTAAAACCTTTTTATATCTCACCAAACACGGCATGAGTCGGAACACTTTAAGTTTGAAACAGTTGACGGTTGTAAATTATATTTTTTTTTTATTTCATTTAAAAGTTCTTTTAAAACTCTCTTATATGACACCAAACTCGGCATAACTCGAAATACTTTAAGTTTGAAACAAATGACAATAGGAAAATTTAATATTTTTCTTTAGTCCATCTAAAAGTTCTTTCAAAACTTTTTCATATGATATTAAACACGGCATGATTCCGAATACTTTTAATTTAAAACAATTGACGGTCGAAATATATATATTTTTTAATTTTGTCTGAAAGTTCTTCTGAAGCCCTTTTATATGATATCAAACACGATATGATACGGAACACTTTAATAATTGAAGGTCGTAAAATTTCAATCAAATACGTATGTTATTTCCGAAAACGTTTTTCCAAACTAACTTTTTCTTTATTTTATCTAAAAGTTCGCCTAAAGCCCTTTCATATGACACCAAACGTGGCATAATTCGGAATACTTTAAGTTTAAAATAATTGACAGTCGTAAAATTTCAATCAAATACAAGTTTTTAATGATATACGCAGTGTTATTTGAATCCTTTTATTTTAATTATTTGACGTAGGTACATTGAAAAATTATATCTCTCTATTTTTAAATACGTGATCAACTACTATCATTATTTTTTATTTCAAACTACTACGATTTCATTGACGAAAATGTTGCCTTCTTTTATTTAAATTTATTGACATTGACATACGTCAACACCCTCCCTCAATGAAATTAATTTAACATTTTTCTAAACCTAGTATCTTACAAAACATATTAAATACATTTTTATTTAATGACTTCGTAAATAAATCTGCTACTTGTACTTTATTTCTTATGTTCTGGACATCAATAATTCCTTCATTAGCCTTTTTTCTGATGAAATGATGACGCATATCGATGTGTTTGAGTCTTTTGTGATTATCTGGGTTCCTAACTACTTTTTCAGCTAACTGTCTTCGAAGATGATGACAGGCTTGGTTTCCTCATAAAATTGAAGATCAATTAAAATTTGACGTAACCAACATGCTTCGTTAACTGCTATGCTCAGTGCTACGTACTATGCTTCACAGGACGATAAAGCTACAGTACTCTGCTTGCGTGAAGTCCAGGATACCGATGAATTAAAAATTTTGTATATAAAATCAGACGTTTAATTAAAAATAAAATCAATAGTACCTTATCTTAGTACATGTTTTAAACATTTCCATAATTTGATATTTGCACGAGTTTGGTAACGACTCAATGCTGTACATAAATCTGGTCTTGTATCAACTATAGCATACATCAAACAGCCAATTAGTTTATGTGTTGTTTCATTTTCTGGCCCTACTAACCAATCTGACTTAAAACTTGGATCTAAAGGTGTTGATGTCGGTTTACAACCTTCCATCCAGAATTTCGACAACACATTCTTTAGATAAGTTGTTTGATTCATTTTTGTCCGTCTTCCATATCTTGACTAATATTTATGTCAATGTAATGTGAAACTTTTCCCAAATCTTTCATTTTCAATGTTTTGAATAATTCCTTTTTCAGTTCTTCAATTTGTTGATTATTTGTTCCAAAAATCAACAGATCATCCACATAAATTAAAACGAATAACTTGTCAGATTTGTTAAATTTTGTGTAGTGACAATAATCATATTTTGTACAGTTAAATGCTTCTTTCTTCATAAACGAATTGAATTTTATATTCCAATATTTTGGTGACTTTTTCAAACCATATAAAGCTCTATTAAATTACATACTTTCGCAGGTTCTTGTGAAACTCCTTTTCTCCGTATAAAAATACACTACATACGTCAAGTTGACATGTAAACATTTTAAATTGATTTGCCACGGCTAACATGGATTCTGAGGATTGTCAATTTTGCAACCGGAGAGTAAATTTCCAATAAATCAACATTATCCTTCTGATGGTTTACCTTCTTTATCTTTCTTAATTTTAAACACCCAATTGCAGTCAATTACATCACATTTTTCAGGTCACTGTACAATTTTCCAAATGTTATTTTCCTCCAAGGCGTCTAACTCTGCTTGTATTGCCTTCTTCCATTTTTCGCTTTCATCACTTTTCATTGCTTCTTTATACGTAATTGGTTCTTTTTCTTGTACATCTCTGGTATCAGTAAAACAAACTTGATTTTCACCGAAACCACATCTATCAAGCTTTCTTAAAATTTCTATATTTCTCAAATTTCTCTTGTTTTCAATATCGGATGTTTCTGTCTCTCGATATTTGATTCATTTTCTTATTCTTCGATATTTGATTCTTTTTCTTTCTCTCCGATATTTGATTATTTTTCTTTTTCTTCGTTTTCAGTTTCATGCAGTTGTATTTTTGTTTTTCTAGGGATAAATACAACATTTCGTGCGCAACGTACTTTATTTTCGTTTTTAAAATATATTCTGTATTCTTTACTATTATCTTCATATCCAACGGAAATACTTTTTCTTCTCATTTCTCATTTATGCCGTGTTTCTTTTGGTACATCAACCTCTGTACCAAATTCTTTAAATTCTTTCAAATCTGTATTTTTCTTAAATCATAATTCATAAGATGTGCTTTCCTCTACTAAATTTGTTCAGCAAAGTCTACAATTACTGTAAAAAAACGTAATTTTTCTCTATTTTTTCTAAACTGTTTAAAATCGCTGGCATATTAATTCTGATATTTTTTTATTCGATTAATTTTTTTTTGTATATTATCACTGAGGTAAATTTTTGCTTGGTTTTACTATATACTTTAACAGACTATATGTCAAATTGACGTTTTTGTCTTAAAACTTTATTTGAACATGAAATCAATTCAACAAAGTTTATAGGTACTGTAAAAACATGTAATTTTTCTATATTTTTTTTCTAAACTGTTTAGAATTGCTGGAATATTAGTTCTGAAATTTTTTTACTCGATTAATTTTTTTTTCTAATGTAGATTCTTTTTGGTTTTACTGTATATTATCACCGAGGTCAATTTTTGCTTGGTTTTACTATATAATTTAACAGACTATATGTCAAATTGACGTTTTTGTCTTAAAACTTTATTTGAACATGAAATCAATTCAACAACGTTTATAGTTACTGTAAAAAATTTAATTTTTCTATATGTTTTTTCTAAACTGTTTAAAATCGCTGGAATATTAATTCTGATATTTTTTTATACGATTAAGTTTTTTTTACAATGTAGATTCTTTTTGGTTTTACAGTATATAATCACCGAGGTAAATTTTTGCTTGGTTTTACTATGTACTTTAACAGACTATATGTCAAATTGACGTTTTTGTCTTAAAACATTATTTGAACATGAAATCAATTCAACAAAGTTTATACTTACTGTAAAAAAATATAATTTTTATATATATTTTTTCTAAACTGTTTAAAATCGCTGGAATATTAATTCTGATATTTTTTTAATCGATTAACTTTTTTTTATAATGTAGATTCTTTTTGGTTTTACTGTATATTATCATCGAGATCAATTTTTGCTTGGTTTTACTATATACTTTAACAGACTATTTGTCAAATTGACATTTTGTCTTTAAACTTTATTTGAACATGAAATCAATTCAACATAGTTTATAGTTACTGTAAAAAAATGTAATTTTTCTATATTTTTTTTTCTAAACTGTTTAAAATCGCTGGAATATTAATTCTGATATTTTTTTATTCGATTAACTTTTTTTTACAATGTAGATTCTTTTTGGTTTTACTGTATATTATCACCGAGGTCAATTTTTGCTTGGTTTTACTATGTACTTTAACAGATTATATGTCAAATTGACGTTTTTGTCTTAAAACTTTATTTGAACATGAAATCAATTCAACAAAGTTTATAGTTACTGTAAAAAAATGTAATTTTTCTATATTTTTTTCTAAACTGTTTAGAATCGCTGTAATATTAGTTCTGAAATTTTTTTACTCGATTAATTTTTTTTTATAATGTAGATTCTTTTTGGTTTTACTGTATATTATCACCGAGGTCAATTTTTGCTTGGTTTTACTATATACTTTAACATCCTATATGTCAAATTGACGTTATTGTCTTAAAACTTTATTTGAACATGAAATCAATTCAACATAGGTTATAGTTACTGTAAAAAAATGTAATTTTTCTATATTTTTTTTCTAACTGGTTTAAAATAGCTGGAATATTAATTCTGATATTTTTTTATACGATTAATTTTTTTTATAATGTAGTTTCTTTTTGGTTTTTTCTGTATATTATCACCGAGGTCAATTTTTGCTTGGTTTTACTATGTACTTTAACAGACTATATGTCAAATTGACGTTTTTGTCTTAAAACTTTATTTGAACATGAAATCAATTCAACAAAGTTTATAGTTACTGTAAAAAAATGTAATTTTTTATAATTTTTTTTAAATTGGTTAAAATCGCTGGAATATTAATTGTGAAATTTTTTTATTCGATTATTTTTTTTTTTATAATGTAGATTCTTTTTGGTATTACTGTATATTATCATCGAGGTCAATTTTTGCTTGGTTTTACTATATACTTTAACAGCCTATATGTCAAATTGACGTTATTGTCTTAAAACTTTATTTGAACATGAAATCAATTCAACATAGGTTATAGTTACTGTAAAAAAATGTAATTTTTCTATATTTTTTTTCGAACTGGTTTAAAATCGCTGGAATATTAATTCTGATATTTTTTTATACGATTAATTTTTTTTACAATGTAGTTTCTTTTTGGTTTTTTCTGTATATTATCACCGAGGTCAATTTTTGCTTGGTTTTACTATGTACTTTAACAGACTATATGTCAAATTGACGTTTTTGTCTTAAAACTTTATTTGAACATGAAATCAATTCAACAAAGTTTATAGTTACTGTAAAAAAATTTAATTTTTTTATAATTTTTTTTTAAATTGGTTAAAATCGCTGGAATATTAATTCTGAAATTTTTTTATTCGATTATTTTTTTTTATAATATAGATTCTTTTTGGTATTACTGTATATTATCATCGAGGTCAATTTTTGCTTGGTTTTACTATATACTTTAACAGACTATTTGTCAAATTGACATTTTGTTTTTAAACTTTATTTGAACAGGAAATCTATTCAACAAAGTTTATAGTTACTGTTAAAAAATTTAATTTTTCTATATTTTTGTTCTAAACTGTTTAGAATAGCTGGAATATTAATTCTGAAATTTTTTTATTCGATTAATTTTTTTTTATAATGTAGATTCTTTTTGGTTTTACTGTATATTATCACCGAGGTCAATTTTTGCTTGGTTTTACTATATACTTTAACAGACTATATGTCAAATTGACGTTTTTGTCTTAAAACTTTATTTGAACATGAAATCAATTCAACAAAGTTTATAGTTACTGTAAAAAAATGTAATTTTTTTATAATTTTTTTTAAATTGGTTAAAATCGCTGGAATATTAATTCTGAAATTTTTTTATTCGATTATTTTTTTTTTATAATGTAGATTCTTTTTGGTATTACTGTATATTATCATCGAGGTCAATTTTTGCTTGGTTTTACTATATACTTTAACAGACTATTTGTCAAATTGACATTTTGTTTTTAAACTTTATTTGAACAGGAAATCTATTCAACAAAGTTTATAGTTACTGTTAAAAAATTTAATTTTTCTATATTTTTCTTCTAAACTGTTTAGAATAGCTGGAATATTAATTCTGAAATTTTTTTATTCGATTAATTTTTTTTTATAATGTAGATTCTTTTTGGTTTTACTGTATATTATCACCGAGGTAAATTTTTGCTTGGTTTTACTATATACTTTAACAGACTATATGTCAAATTGACGTTTTTGTCTTAAAACTTTATTTGAACACGAAATCAATTCAACAAAGTTTATAGTTACTGTAAAAAAATGTAATTTTTCTATATTTTTTTTTTAAACTGTTAAGAATCGCTGTAATATTAATTCTGAAATTTTTTTATACGATTAATTTTTTTTTATAATGTAGATTCTTTTTGGTTTTACTGTATATTATCACCGAGGTCAATTTTTGCTTGGTTTTACTATGTACTTTAACAGATTATATGTCAAATTGACGTTTTTGTCTTAAAACTTTATTTGAACATGAAATCAATTCAACAAAGTTTATAGTTACTGTAAAAAAATGTAATTTTTCTATATTTTTTTCTAAACTGTTTAGAATCGCTGGAATATTAATTCTGAAATTTTTTTATTCGATTATTTTTTTTTATAATGTAGATTCTTTTTGGTTTTACTGTATATTATCACCGAGGTAAATTTTTGCTTGGTTTTACTATGTACTTTAACAGATTATATGTCAAATTGACGTTTTTGTCTTAAAACTTTATTTGAACATGAAATCAATTCAACAAAGTTTATAGTTACTGTAAAAAAATGTAATTTTTCTATATTTTTTTTCTAAACTGTTTAGAATCGCTGGAATATTAATTCTGAAATTTTTTTATTCGATTAATTTTTTTTATAATGTAGATTCTTTTTGGTTTTACTGTATATTATCACCGAGGTCAATTTTTGCTTGGTTTTACTATATACTTTATCAGACTATATGTCAAATTGACATTTTTGTCTTAAAACTTTATTTGAACATGAAATCAATTTAAAACAGTTCAAAACATGTAATCTCAATCATCTAATACATAAATCAAATTACAAAATTTTCACAATTAATCTAGAAATTGAAATAATTCTATCGTAAAATTCCATGCGTAACGTCAAAAATGACAGGTTAGGTCTATGATTTTTCAAAACCTAGATCGTGTATATAAGAGGAAATATTGTTTGTTAACCATAGATTTGTGAAATGGATGTTGCATCATTAAAAACTTTTATACAAACAAGAAATCAATTGAAAAACGTTCAAAACATATCTTCTCAGTCCTCTAATACCTTAATCAAATTAGAAAATTTCTCCAACTTGTCTAGAAATTGAAATATTTATGTAAAAACATTTCATGCGAAACGTCTAAAGTGATTGACTGGTCTGAAAAATTTCGGCTTGCGGCCAAATTTCAAATGCATAGCAACGCGTGCATGCTTCGATCAATGAAAATTTGCAAAGATTTTCGTTAATTTCACGCGGACTGTACTTTAAAAAAATCTGTAATACACAAAAGGCACTAGTCCCAAACATTCTTTAAATACTGGAAAAAAAATCACAATAATCGCATAAACCGGTTAGGCTGTAGGCGATCATAATGTTTGGTTACCGTCCGGAGGAATCCTTAATGAATTATCATATTAGTATATAGGACTAGCGTAAGGCCTGGCAAAGCCAGGCCGACCGCTAGGCTCCGCGGACACTGAAGTAAGGTTCACTTCTGTATGACAAAATATAAACTGAATTAATTCCAATCTAAAACTTTTCAATTCTGTACGTTTATTCATGCAAAGACCTATTAATTGATGCCAAACACAATACGTTTTAAATCTGTATCACTAAAACAATTGCCGCTCAAAAAAAATCAATTTAATTCGCGTGCCCTTTAAAAGCCATTTCATTTGATACAAAACACGATAAGTTTTAAAACACTTTCACGAAAACAATTGAAGATCTGAAAGTATTTAATTTTGTACGCGAGCTTTTCAAAAGACCTTTCATTTTATATCAAACATGAATGGTTTTAAAGCACTTTCACTAAAACAATTCTCGGTCGAAAAAAATACCAATTTTATATTCGAGCCCTTCAAAGGCCTGTAATTTAATACCAAATATGATAGGTTTTGAAACACCTTTACTAAAACAATGGACGATAAAAAAAATAATTAGTTTAACACACGTGCTCTTTAAAAGACCTTTCATTTGAAAACAAACACGATATGTTTTGAAACACTTTCACTACAACAATTGACTATCGAAAAGTATTACATTTTGTAAGCTAATACTTCAAAAGACCTTTCATTTCACACCAAACACAATAGGTTTTGAAGCACTCTCACTCAAACAATTACCGATCTAAAAGTATTTAATTTTGTACGCGAGTTCTTCAAAAGACCCTTCATTTGATATCAAACATGATTGGTGTTGAAGCATTTTCACTAAAGCAATTCTCGGTCGAAAAAAATACCAATTTTATATTTGAACCCTTCAAAAGACATGTCATTTAATATCAAATATGATAGCTTTTGACACCATTACTAAAATAGTAGACGATCAAAAAATAATAATTCATTTAATACGCGTGCGAGGTGGAGTGGTAACATTGCTTAGAATAACACGGCTGTTAAAGAGCTCTACAAAAATTAAACAATCATATAAATTAGAACTGTAAATAAAACAAACGCAACCAAACATCCCACATAGAAGGCCTAGGCATTTAACTGTGAGTATTTTTCTTATATATACTCGGAAATATATGAAGTAAAACAATATAAAAACATTCACGACTTACTTAACCTTGGAAATTTATCGCAAAGGCAAAACAAAAACACAGAAATAACACAAGGAAAAATAAACAACATTAAGAATTGTAAACAATTCTGGGAGACGTACAAAAAACTAAAACCAAAACCTTCGCAGATGAACCCAATAAACATAAACTTCTGGGAAAAATACTACGAAGATATATATCAACCGAAACTTGAAACAAACATGCAATATACAGGGATACTATACCCGTTTTTAGACACAGAAATCACAATATATGAACTAAGACGAACATTGAACGCACTTGCCAACAACAAAGCTCCCGGCCCGGACCTAATACCCAATGAGATGTTGAAAACACTGGATTCCACACGCTTCTAAATCTTTTAAATAAATGCCTAAACTCAGAATCGATCCCTCCAGAACTTAATAATAGCAGATTAATATTAATTCATAAAAAAGGAAGCAAGGATAACCCGCAAAACTACCGAGGGCTCGCGATGATGAATACAATACAAAAGGTTTTAACCAGCATAATTTCATCTCGTTTGGAAACTTGGGCTGAAAGTTTCGATATCCTTCCCGAAAGTCAATGCGGATTTAGGAAAAAAAGGTCCTGCCTTGACAACCTGTTTACGCTTAATGCCATCATCCAAACGCGACTAATCGAGAAACGAAGCACGTACGCAATATTCGTAGACTTCAAACAAGCGTTTGATTCAGTCAATCATCAAAAGCTATGGAATAAACAGTTTGAACTAGGGGCTAGTGCAAAACTAATTAGACTTATAAAAAACAGTTATGACAATGCTAGAGTAGTATTAAACGTCAATGGAAACTATTCAAAGCCAATAAAAATAACTAAAGGCCTACTCCAAGGTGACACATTAAGCCCTCTACTTTTCAGTTTATTCATCAGTGACATGGATAATTTCTTTAGAAATGAAGGAGCAGAAGGGCTATTTATTACCCCGACAATAGACATTCTAATGTTACTATACGCAGACGACCTTGTAATTCTATGCAACTCAAGCTCAGATATCCATAACAAACTTAAGATCCTAGAAAAATACTACTGCAACAATAATGACCTAAAAATCAACGCGCAAAAAACAAAAATCATGAAATACTTCAAGGGAAGACCTAAAAGAACGCCAAATGAAGAATATACATGCCAAAATGAAACTATAGAACTCACAACTGAATACACTTATTTAGGTATGCTAATAACTTCCTCTGGACTCTATGGTAAAGCAAAAGACTCATTCATCAGCAAAGCAAGATGTGCAGCAGCGAATGTGAAGAAACTCATGATCACCACTAAAATGACCTCTTGGGACGCTAGGATCAAACTCTATAAAGCAGTTATCTTACCAACTCTCTTATATGGAGCAGAAATATACAGCCTTTTATATCTGAATGAAATTGAGAAAATCCAAACAGGCTTCTTTAAAAATCTCATGAACTGGTCAATTAATACTCCCAATTATATAGTGCGTACAGAAGTAAACCAGCCTAAGCTAGAGACACGTGTCTTCCAGTCAATAATAAAATATCTTCAGAAACTGTGGATCATGAATAACACAAGATATCCAAAAATCTGCTACGAGAAACTAATGATATTGAACAGCAGCAGAAAAAACATTGCTAAATACAACTGGGTCACCCTAGTACAAGAAATTTTCATAAAAATTGACAACCTCAGCATATGGAATTCACAAAGTCATACCGTACTGAAAAACAACTCAGAACAATTAGAAGAAAAACTTAACGATTTGTCAAATAGTGAAGATAAAAGAAGAATAACTAACTCATCTTATAATAAAATATATAAAGAAATACTGGTTGCAACAAATACAATCTTTCATTATCTAAAAACAGAACTAAAAAACTTCAACATCACCAAAATCATAAGCCAAATTCGAGTTGCATCCACACGTGATATAACTCAATTATATGTAAATGGCGTAGTCCACAAATTCGATAATAATAACGTATGTTCAATCTGTAATTGCTTAGAGCCCGACAATCTATACCATTTCTTGGTAGTTTGCCCATTCTATAACTGCCCACGGACAACCTACCTAGGGCCGTACCTGCAAAACGCAAACGAAGACACCTACCATCTACAGCTGTACTTGTTTGAAGACATCAATAAAATATACAATGTCTATAATTATATTATGTTAGCTTTACAACTCAGAGCATTCGCTCTAAATATGTGAACATTACTGAAATTAACTCTGGAAATGTATTATATTATGAAATACTGAATCTACAACTCCACCCATTTGTATAAGAAATCTTTTTGCAAATAAATTTATTTATTATTATTATTATTATTATTAAGCATTAGATCTGAAGTTCGTTAACCAACAATTTGTTATCGCGTAAGTAGGGTTTCTTGTGGTCTTAACAAAAATGTGGATCTGTATAGAATAGTGAAAAAGGTATTGGCGCGCATTTAAAAACTATATAAACGTGAAGATTTTCTAGAAATTTTATGTTTACTGATTTTAAGCTTTTATAAACATAGTAATTGGTTACTCAAAACTATGTGATTGAAGACGCACATATATAAAATTGTTTGTTTGAGTTTTTGTAGACACTTATATTGTAATGCGACTTTTATAAATTATTAGAAAAAAATGTCAATAATACAACACACATAACAAACAAATTTATAGTCAGGCAGTACAAACAAAATTAGTATATTATACATATAGGAAGAAAAAAAGTATGAATACTGTGAATATTATTTACCCAAGGATAAAATGTTTTACCTGTGTTTCGATTTTAGTGTCATAGAAACGATTAAATAGTTATTTAAGACACGCAGACGAAAAATGCAGACAATTGCCGGACAAGAGGATATCCTAGGCAGAAAAATATTTTATTTTATCTGAGAATGAACCAATACTTCTGCACTGGAAGAAGAAAATACAATATGAAAAAAAATAACCGACTAAATGTGTTCAATGTATAAAAATATGATAAGATATGCACGTAAAAAAGAGTAATATAAAAAATTTGATCACATGAAGACTCAATTTTCCATCTCTGCATAAAGTTCCCATTAACTATCTGTGGGGTAAATAAAAAAATATATCGCATCGAAATCATAGCACTAATGGAAATTATTATACTGAATGCCATTTTCTAACGCGATATATTTCAATTATCCTTCTGATAGTTATCAGGATCTTTATCCGGAGATAAATAAAAATACTGGCACTGGAACGTTGTAATTTTAGAAATATACTTTCATGGTATCAAATGTATTGTTTTCTTTTAAAGTTTATCTCATAAACCTTAAACTGTAAGCAATATAACAGATATTTTATTAGCATTTTATTTTGATGAAATATTTGAGGTTAGAAGTGAAATACTTTATGTAACTGTACAATTAAAAACTTTTATGTTGAAAATATCCTGTATTTAAAGATAAATAATACATTCCAGTACTTCAAATTATCCTGTTCCACTAGTATGCTCATCTAGAACTGATGAAATATTTTATTATAAAAGAAAAAACCCATAACTTAGAATATTATAATATAATATGACACGAAAAACTAAACTAAACATATTTCAAACCACAAATTCTGAAATATTCATTTCATGTACATAGGTAACATTTTAAAATATAACATGAATCTGTCAAAACGCCAGATCATTTTTGCGCTGAGTGTACACCAAAGCCTTCTTCAATAGATTAAAATGATAATTTCGCAAAGTAGCTAGAACAAATTCAAATTTCAAAAAAATATTTCATATATTTAATCTCATCCAAATGAACAAACAAGTAGTACTACATAATCTCTAAACATTCAGCTTTTTATTATGTGTATGAACAAGAATATTTAATATTTATAATACAAATAAATTGAAATTGAAGTGTAGCGGAGCATGATATCAAAATTTTAGATATAATTTTCTCAAAAATGCTAGGAACGATTTTATTTTAAAAATTCTGTAAATTTAAGAACATGGTCCTCTATTACTCAGAAAATTTTTATCCTATTTGAATTTACAGTTTTGGAAAAAAAACAAAAAATACACAAAAAAGTCCTGTTTTGAGTCATTTTTCGCATATTTTATTTTTTTTTTCTCCAGAACTGTATTTTCAAATTGGATAAAAATTTTCTGAGTTATAGAGGACCACATTCTTAACAATACAGAATTTTTTAAACAAAATCATTCCTAGCATTTTTGAGAAATAAATTCAAATTTTGAGTGTAATTTCTTTCTATATTTGTACACAACATTAATGGTATCTAGTTTATTACCATACTTTGAAGTTTTGGCTTCAATATTATATACAATACTTAATAAGTTTCATTCATAATAAGAATAATATTTCGCTTCAAAGACATCAAGGCAAATCATCGTTCTGATACTAGTTTCAGATCTAATGCTTCACCTTAAAATCACAGGAAATATTTCTATATGATGTCAACACAATAAAAACTAAACTTTAATAAAATACAGTATTTTATTTGATATTATAATACAAAAATAAAAACATTTTTATTTCAGTTACACATAAGCATATATAATAGTATATTATTTTATAAGGAACTAAAGTGATACTTTTTGTGCACTCGTCCATTAACTACAGATGAAGCACAAAACGTCACTTTCACTGCACATAAAGTATGCCATTTTTTCTTCAAATGCCGGAATATTTACCCATTCTATCATATAATTTCTCTGACTCACGTGAGCGGCAGAAAATGTCTCTCTGCTCAAGAAATTCTTTGATTTTAAAGAGCGTAAGAAAAAGTATTTGACAGAAAAATAAAACGGTAACTGTTTCTATGGATTCTGTGGCATATTCCTGATCGACATACTTCTTTCTTTTCGTGAATCAACTATTTCTGGAGCAAGTTCTTTTACATAAAATGTCTTTAATATTGGAAGCATTCATTTAACATTCATCATCCATTTTTATTGTCTCTATTTCTATACCCAAAGGTGTCCAAATAATAAAATCACATTCCTCTCGTCCTGTTATGAACAACTGGCCTTGTATTTGGTAATAATAATTGTGATTCGTCTTTTATTTTAACTTATCACTATCTAAAACAGAACAGAAGTTTTTTATTTTAACAGCAGCTTCTTTTGGTGACTAATGTCGAGCTGTGTATGGACATTTTGATCAACTAAACCATCTGGCGAAGCAGCTAAATATCCTGCATTAGGTTCTAAATTTACAAATAAACCACATGGTGTTATTGTAACTCCAGTTACCTGCTCATGAACTTGTATTGCCACAGATTCTCTAGTTTTATCCAAATCAGTTGCTGCAGTTGTAATATTTCGAACGTAAAGCATTCTTTCTACAAGTGGTCCAGCTGGAAGTTTTCGTTTACACACTTCACCAAAGTTTGAAGCGGTTAATCTATGCTTCCTTTCCTCCATCCATAACATGTTTTCAGATTGTCCACGCATTTTTATTTCCTACTCATTGCGCTTGTTGATATCTACACTGAACATTGCTATTAGTTTATAGTAAAATTAGGTAAAAAAATACTTGCAATATAAAAATATAAATAAAGCGAAAGTAGATTAATAATGGAATGTATAGTTTATTCCTGGGCAACATTTCGATAGTTCTGATGTATTTACTTTGTCAGCCTAATCTTATTAAGGCAGTATCCGCTTCAAAACTGTTATATAAAAACTTTAATATTAATAAATAAACACTTATTCTACTTGCCTTACATACATTTGACGTTTGAGGTTAAAACCATATCCAAAAACTTTATTATTACTTTATTATTTTGTAAAACTTGATTATTTTGCAAACAACATATAATATATTCACTATTATTATCATTAATACTCAATCTTAAAACATTTTTACATATCTGGTAGCCAAATTTAATTTAGACTGAAATTTCGATACTTGATCATATGTCATCAAAAATCCGAATCACACAACGAAAACTCATGATTCAAGAACACCAACAATAAATCTATGCAAATTTGAATTTCAACAATTAATTTCTTACGAATGTCATTATATAGATAAATATAAAGCAGTGTATTACTTTCTTATAACATTGTAGTTCATGAATAAATACTATTCAAGAGCTAATAAATCATGAAAATATATGAAAAAAATTATATAAATGAAGCAGCCAAATTCACAATTTTGAGTCAGATTTTCTCAAAATTGGGCCCTACGTTTTCAATAAAAAAAATATGTATATTTAAAATTAAGATAGTCTATAACACAAAAAAAATCAGACAAATTAAACACAACACTTTTGAGAAAAAAAAGAAAAACTCTGTTTTTCATGGTATTTTTGCCTATTTTATTTTTTTGCTAAAAATTGTCGTGTTTAATTTGGCTGAAAATTTCATCAGGCTTAGTCTGTCGTATTTATAATTTACTGTATTTTTTATATTGATATCGTAGTTCCCATTTTTGAATAAATTCAAATTAAATTTAGTGTGATATATAATTTATTTTCTTTTATTATATGAAAGATATGTCAAATTAGTAATATTATTATATAATTTTGAACCTTAGACTACAAGAATATGTACAATAAATAATATGTTTCATATATAATAAAAAAGATATTTTATTTCAAATAGATCGAGGCAGATCGTCGTTCCACCACTGTTCTGTTGTTATCTTCAGCCCGTATGGTTCACCTTAACATGTATCTTCACAACTATTAAGGTGAAGCATTCCGTCTGAAGTTCGTTAATCAACAATTTATTATCGTGTATGTAGGGTCTCTTGCGGTCCTGACAAAAATGTATATCTGTATAGAATAGTGCAAAAGTTATTGGCGCGCGTTTAAAAACTATGTAAACGTGAAGATTTTCAAGAAAATTATTTTAAATCACAGGAAATATTTCTATTTGATGTCAACACAATAAAAACTAAAATTTAATAAAATATATTTTATTTGATATTATAATATAAAAATAACATTTTACTTACATTTTTATTTCAGTTATACATAATCATATATAATAGTATATTATTTTATAAGGAGCTGAAGTAATAAATTTTGTGCACTCCTCCATTAACTACAGATGAAGCACAAAACGTCACTTTCACTGCACATAAAATATGCCATTTTTTCTTCAAACGCCGGAATATTTACCCATTATGTCACATAATTTCTCTGACTCACGTGAGCGGCAGAAAATGTCTTTCTGCTAAAGAAATTCGTTGATTCTAACGAGCGTCAGAAAAAGTATTTGATAGAAAAATCAAACTTTAACTGTTTCTATGGATTCTGTGGCATATTCCTGATCGACATACTGCTTTCTTTTCGTGAATAAACTATTTCTGGAGCAAGTTCTTTTACATAAAATGTCTTTAATATTGGAAGCATCCATTTAACAAACTCTACTTCTATACCCTGAGGTGTCCAAATAATAAAATCACATTTCTTTCGTCCTGTTATGAACAACTGGCCTTGTATTTGCTAATAATAATTGTGATTCGTCTTTAATTTTAACTTATTACCATCTAAAACAGAACAGAAGGTTTTTATTTTAACAGCAGCTTCTTTTGGTGACAAATGTCGAGCTGTACATGGGCATTTCACTTCAATTATCTTATTTTGATCAACTAAACCATCTGGAGAAGCAGCTAAATATCCTGCATTACGTTCTAAATTTACAAATAAACCATATGGTGTTACTGTAACTCCAGATACCTGCTCATAAACTAGTATTGCCACAGATTCTCTAGTTTTACCCCAATCAGTTGCTACAGTTGTAATATTTCGAACGTAAAGCATTCTTTCCACAAGTGGTCCCGCTGGAAGAAGTTTATAATTTTGAACCGAATTTGGAATCTTCTGATTTAGTTATTAAACTATTATTTCCGTTTAAGTACCATAATCTGATTTATAATAAAATTAGGAACAAAATACTTGCAATATAAAAATATAAATAAAGCGAAAGTAGACTTCATTTATGGAATGTATAGTTTATTCCTGGGCAACATTTCGATAGTTCTGATGTATTTACTTTGTCAGCCTAATCTTATTAAGGCAGTGTCCACTTCAAAACTGTTAAATAAAAACTTTAATATTAATAAATAAACACATATAAATACAAACCTACTTACCTTACAGACATTTGACGTTTGAGGTTAAAACCATATCCAAAAATTGTATTATTACTTTATTATTTTGTAAACAACATATAATATATATATATTCATTATTGTTATCATTATTAGTCAATCATTTTTACATATCTGTCAGCCAAATTTAATTTTGAATAAAACTGCGATACTTGAGTGTACAACATACGTCATCAAAAATCCGAATCACACACCAAAAACTCATGATTCAAGAGCACCAACAATAAATCTATGCAAATTTGAATTTCAACATTTAATTTCTTACAAATGTCATTATATAAATAAATATAAAGCAGTGTATTACTTTCTTATAACATTGTAGAAAAAAATGCACAATACAAAAGAAATCCAAAGATCTGAAAAATTAAAACAGCATGGAATATAATAAAAAACGAAGTAAATGTCTCGAAAAAATCTAAAACTCGAGAAAACATTATTTTAAACGATAATAGCTTACTTATCACTGATCCTACTGATATAGCAGACCTATTTAATAATCAGTTTATAAATCAAGGTGTCAACCAAACATCACAAAATAATGCGACTTCAACTAGCCTGCCTATGACGCGTGCTGCGATGACAATGTATCTTTATCCAACATCTGAAGACGAAATATATCATCTCATATTCTCCTTCAAAAATACTTATTCTTCAGGAAATGACGAAATATCATCTGTTCTATTAAAAAAGTGTGCAGTGAATTTAATAAAACCGTTGTACTATCTTTTTAATTTATCATTAGCTGAAGGTGTATTTCCTGATATATTCATATTAAGTATTGTGTCGCCCATATTTAAAAAAGGTGATTTCCAGTGTGCAGTCAATTATCGCCCCATATCGTTACTTTCCGTGTTTTCAAAAGTTCTAGAAAAGCTGATGCATCAACGCCTATCATCATATATTGAAACTAAGAACATTCTATCCGATTGTCAACATGGCTTCACCAAAAACAAATCCACCATCACAGCTGTGTGTGATTATACAAATTATGTTCTAAATAGTTTAGATCACGGTAAACATGTAATGGGTCTGTCTTGTGATCTATCGAAGGCGTTCGATACCGTTAAACATGATCTTCTACTAAATAAATTAGAATACTACGGTATTAGAGGGATTGTACAAACATGGTTTCAATCCTATTTACATAATAGATCCCAAATAACCAAAATACCATACTTAAATTCTGATGGTGTTGTTGACAATTATTATTCCAGTGCTAATTATGTAATAACAGGCGTGCCTCAAGGTTCAGTCTTAGGTCCCTTATTATTTCTTTTGTTTGTAAATGATATTTGCTGGAATATTACTTCCGCAAAATGTGTAATTTACGCAGATGATACATATTTTATAATAACAAATGAAAATTTTTCAACTTTAAAAAATAATACGGTATCATTAATAAAAGAAGTCGATTATTGGTGTAACAACAATGGCTTAACATTAAATTTATCTAAAACTAACATCATCTACTATAAACTTTCAAATTATGACATTAATATTGTCAACATTCAATATAAGGAGATAAAAAGTGTAACTTGTATCAATATGTTAGGTGTTCATATAGATCGAGACTTAAAGTGGAATAAACATATTCATCAAATAATGCCCAAACTCAACAAAACAGTATACTGTTTACGATTGTTATGTAAGAATGTAGATATGGAATCTGTGAAATTAGTGTACTATAGTTATTTCTATGCAATAGTTACATATGGCATACTATTATGGTGTAATTCACCTTTAATATCAAACATATTTCTAATACAAAAGAAAATTGTACGAATCATATGTAATTTAAGACCTGCTGAATCATGTAGAGGAAAATTTAAAATCCTAAATATATTCACTATGTATGGTATTTATATTTTTGAAATATTAAAATTTGTTATAAATAACGTTAAGTCGTACAAATTTATCTCGAACGAAAACTTTACAACAAGGAACTCAAATATTATACTTGAAATACCAAAACATCACACTGTATCATATGAATACGGTTATTATTATTCTAGTATATTATATTATAACGCTCTGCCTAATAGTATAAAAATTATACGTAATAAAGAGGCAATCTCTAAGATAAAGCAAATACTTATAAGTAAAGAATATTATAGCACTAAACAATATTTTGAAGACTGTAAAAATAATTTATTTCATGTCTTATAATATAATGCGTTACTATATAATGTAAGAATATCTTATGTACGTACGTAAATAGTTCTGCTTCGAATAATTTAGCTTGTAATTGTATAATTAATAATTACTGTAATGTCGAAATAATTAATGTAGCACAATCTACTTAATCTATGTAATTTGCATTTATTAAATTAATTATGTATTCCCTACGTTGTACTGGTACAACTTTATTGGAAATAAAATAATAAGAATTATTATTATTAACAGTAATATTATTGATAATAGAATTTTGTACACAACCAGTTGTTGCATGTCAATATTTTAAAAAAATTTCGTGCATTTAGTATCAATACTAATTAATCGGATTATTATGTAGTTTGTGATAGGTAGAAATATCATCCAGTATATTCAAAGCTTTGGAAATATAGTCAGTCTTCTGCATTATGACAGTTTTGGAACCTTTGTCAGCTCTTGTAATTGACAATTTGATCTTCATATTGTTTAACAAACTTTTTTGTCTTAATAATCCATGAAAGAAGTTCTTGATCGTCAAAAGATAACTTATTATTCTTCCATTGTCTTGCATGGGAGTCAAGAAATTTAGAAATTTTAAGCTTCATATCTTCTTTATCAACAATGTTCCTTCAGTATACAGAAGTAGAAAGATTAGCAAAAGTATCAAATATTGTCTTTTTCAACTGTTTTATATCATTAGTTTTAAAACAAAATTTTGAACCAAGAGAAAGAATTGTAAAGTAATCATTTTAGGTGAGTGATAACTAAGGCATACACGAACAGCAGTATCTTTCTTGATGACGATTCTGTAACCATAGATAAAGCATAATTACAATTGAATTGTGTAACAAACTAATATTAGTAGTAGTTTCCGTGGAAACTATCTAAAATATATTACACTTGACAAGAAAAATGAATAAGTTTATAAAACTTTTGGGCTGTTGTTTCGGAAAAAAAGAAACGAAGCCTAAATTTAAGTATAATTTTAATGAAGCAGTCGTCATGCTACAAAATTCACAGTTTTATACATGGGACAGTCATGGCATACCGGCTACAGGCGAAGGTAAGTCATATAAAATTTTTCACTTATTTGCAAAAGTAAATTGTACTTCTGATATATCAATAACTACAAATGATACATCAGAAGTACAATTTATTGTTATTAATTTTCTAGAAACCAACCAAGGTCTCGATTATTTGGAAGATGGGTCCTTCGGAAAAAATTTTAAGTGTATTTCCTTTTCTGAAGCCGCGAATCAGCTAAGATATATTCAAGATACAAAATTTCTAAATATTTTCGACATCAATCGTGTATTTTGGATAGAAAAACCATTTTATCAAAATTGGGTACATGAAGAAGTTTTGGCATTTTTCAGTAAATTTTGGGTTCCGAACCGATATAAATTTCATGTGATTCTGATCGGGGATAATAAATTTAAAAAGGATTCTGGAATCTATTTGGATAAATACATAAAAATTTTAACGTTACCATTTTCGAAAAGTATTTTGGAACCAAATGATTTTGTGGTCGCGAGCCAAATTTTTAAAGTTGTAAATGGAATATTAAAAATTAGACAGTATCATAATATTTTGACCAGTCTATCAAAATCATCAAGTGAAGACGACAAGATTAACAAGAAAAAGAAAAGCAAAATTTTCGGGCAAAATTTTAAATTTGTTAAATCTATCAACAACTTCTGTAGCCGGTTGAAAATTTTTTGTAAATTCAAAAATTCAAATAAATTATAAATGTTTAGTTTTTGTTTTATTATACTCGCTACATTTATCTTTAATAATAATATACTCGTCTTTGTAGAGATTTATTATTTCTAAAATTCGTATTATGTTTACTTATTAATATATTTCTTACTTACAGTGCAAGTTCAAAGAGGGTCATTCCGATCGACTAGACACATTTTTAGTGCAGATTTTCGCACAATTCCATTTACAAACAATTTCGAGCTATACATAAGCGGTTGGGTACTAGTTACACGTGAAATTACATGCTCGGAAATGTGTGCAACTTTTTAGCAGTGAGAAATACTAGAAATAGTGGAAGACCGGGCGACCGATCGACGCACCATTGCCAAGCAGACCCGGACGGAGTTGACAGCGCAGTGACAGCAGCTCTGAAATGTTTCCACTAAGGGACGCTGGCAAAATGGAGAGGTAGACCACTACCTTATCCAGTTCCTGACGGGACATGGCTGCTTCCGAGCCTACCAGTATCATTTCAAGCTGGACGACGACGCTTCGTGCCCCACCTGCCAGCTAACCCAGGAAGATGTTGAGCACGTGTTTTTGCACTGTCCACGCTTCGAGAAGGATCAAGAAACCCTACAGTAGCATCTGCGACAGCAGCTGTCCCCGGAGAGCATTGTCGTCGAGATGATAGCCAACGAGACAACCTAGATCGCGATGTCCAACCTCGCGGCCGTGGTCATCCGGAAGCTCCGGAAGGCAGAGCGACTGAGGAGAGAATAGCCCGTGGCCTAGAGAAGGCGTGCGAGTAGCCTGCCTGGAGGGCTCGTAACAGTCAGTTTGCCCCCCGTGAACTTATACTTAACGGCAGTTCCTCGGGGTGGTTTAGTGGGTAGAAATCCCACACACCGCCGAAGCACGGGCTTCGCGGCGTCTTTCATCATTCATAAAACATTCACTCATTAAATTCACCATTAATCAGTCCTCGTCAAACATTCTTATCCAACTACACCACTTATTTAACACCATTAATATAAATTTATACAGATTTCATGAATGTAAATATGAAAATTTAAGAGATTTCAACATACAAATTGTTTATTTTCTGTGGAATAATGGTTGTAGCCCGGCCCTGTTTCTCAGCACGGTGTAATTTTAATCCTAATCCTACATCACGGCCACCGATGCGTCTCTAGTCGGGCATCAAGTATTTCGCTATGTGCGGTCAAATTATATTCTGCTAATATTTTAAACATATTTGGAAATTTTAAAAAGAATTAAATTATTTAAAGCAAATTGAGCAGTTAAAAATTAAAAAAGAAATTCAATATTATGACGTCATGATTATTTAGTGATATTATAACTTAAAACTTATTTTTAACGATTAATATTTTAGTTTTACTTTAAATAATTATTACTGAAATAAATAGGTTAAATTCTGGATATAGGTCAGTAGAATAAAAATAAAAATCAATACGATTAATTGTTTAATGGTGTGTGTATAATTAGAGTTATGCTGTGGACTAAAGCTAATTGTACAGCTTGTAATAAATATTGTTGTATTATATTAGATTATTTTCTATAATTGTATGAATGTTTTGTTATATTTGAATTTTCCGCCAATTTAAGTGACTGTTTTTGTTAACAGTGAGTTGTCAGCATTGAAGAGTGTGACGCATACATCCAGTTGAGTAGTAGCTTTTGTACTGGCACGTCGTGTTTTGATTAGAAAATAAATATTTTAAAAATTTATATGTTTATTCTGTTACTACCATCTCAGAAGAGTTACGAAATCCATCATTGGTCCTTCGAGCCAGATCCTGGCGTGCAGGATACCGAATTAACTAAACAAAAGTGTTGTATCAACAAAATCATCAAACAAAGGAAAACGTGTTTGTGGCAAACGGCCATTTGCAAACATACGAGTCTACACGAAGACCGACCGAATCAACACGAAAAACGATCGTTTGTGCCGAAGCGTTTCGGGAACACGAAATCTCGCCGGAGCATCTCGTAATCCCGATTTCTCGCGACACCGATTTCTCATAAGTTCGACAACTTCGGCTCCCGAGCTCGCTTCGTTGTCTATCGGAAACAGACTGAAGCCAGAAATACAAAACTAAAATTTGTTGACATATGAGTTTGACAGTTATCAAATTTGTGTAAAATATATATTTAAAGTTCATATGCAAGTATTTTTGTATTCAAATATTTATAATATTAATAATTAGAATCACTCAATTAGGCACAGACTGGAAGGCCTTCAATAAGCAAATGTGACAACAATGCCAAAATAAAGGACTTGTACATCATGAATATGCTCCACCAGGCCAAACAATGAACAAGGAGTATTATTGTCAAGTTTGGAGGCGTTTGAGGGAAGCAGTTCATCGCATTACATCAAGGCAACACATCTGCTCATGCATCACAGTTTGTGCAGCAGTTTCTTGAGTAACATCACATTTCACAAGTCCGACAATCTTCCTGGTTTCCAGGTCTCGCTCCCTGCAACTTTTTTATCGTCCCCAAAATCAAATACCATTTGAATAGAAGGATATTGAGGAGATATTGAGGAGATATAACGAAATGAGACTAGGTAGCTGTTCGTTATTTCAGAAAATGATTTTAAAACATGCTGTGATCAGTGGAAACAACCCTAGGATATGTGTGTGGCTTGGGAAAGAGACAACTTCGAGGGAAATTAACTTATGAATCAATCAGCATTTGTAATTTTTTTTAAATAAATCTATTTTGGATACTTTTTATCACACCACGTACACAATACTTCCAGAGCTAGTGACAGTCTACCAGAAACACAATTAGTTGTAAATATTTTTGCATTCTTCTATATTTAAAATTATATTCTAATTGTTATGAAACTTGGTAAATGTAAAAACATATTATCAACAAAATATCCCGTCTAAAATAGACTTATTAAAGCCCCTGGCACATATAGCGTCAAGACTCCGAGTCTACCATTTGACTGCCAAAAATAGAAACGCCTCTATTTTCAGCAGTCACGACTGCCGAAAACCAACTTCATTATGATGCTGGTTTTTTCGCTATCTTCCTTTGTTGTTTGACGTATGAATTATTATTGTTTGATATTTTGTACATTTTTATAGTTAAATTCATTTACTTTATACATAGTTAGATACTTTTAAGTTTTCATATTTCATTTATAGTTCATGTCAATTTTTTTAATTGAATTTTTTGTTTTATTAATCTTAGTTTATAGTTTTTATATTTCTTAATAGTCTATAAATATTTTAAATAATACATTTAAGTTTTTATATTTCATTTATAGTTCTAAATTTCTTGACTCCCATGCAAGACAATGGAAGAATAATAAGTTATCTTTTGACGATCAAGAACTTCTTTCATGGATTATTAAGATAAAAAAGTTTGTTAAACAATATGAAGATCAAATTGTCAATTACAAGAGCTGACAAAGGTTCCAAAACTGTCATAATGCAGAAGACTGACTATATTTCCAAAGCTTTGAATATACTGGATGATATTTCTACCTATCACAAACTACATAATAATCCGATTAATTAGTATTGATACTAAATGCACGAAATTTTTTAAAAACATTGACATGCAACAACTGGTTGTGTACAAAATTCTATTGTCAATAATATTACTGTTAATAATAATAATAATAATAATAGTAATAATAATAATTTTATTTCCAACAAAGTTGTACCAGTAGAACGTAGGGAATACATAATTAATTTAATAAATGCAAATTACATAGATTAAGTAGATTGTGCTACATTAATTATTTCGACATTACAGTAATTAATAATTATACAATTACAAGCTAAATTATTCCAAGCAGAACTATTTACGTACGTACATAAGATATTCTTATATTATATAGTAACGCATTATATTATAACACATGAAATAAATTATTTTTACAGTCTTCAAAATATTGTTTAGTGCTATAATATTCTTTACTTATAAGTATTTGCTTTATCTTAGAGATTGCCTCTTTATTACGCATCATTTTTATACTATTAGGCAGAGCGTTATAATATAATATACTAGAATAATAATAACCGTTTTCATATGATACAGTGCGATGTTTTGGTATTTCAAGTATAATATTTGAGTTCCTTGTTGTAAAGTTTTCATTCGAGATAAATTTGTACGACTTAACATTATTTATAACAAATTTTAATATTTCAAAAATATAAATACCATACATAGTGAATATATTTAGGATTTTAAATTTTCCTATACATGATTCAGCAGGTCTTAAATTACATATGATTCGTACAATTTTCTTTTGTATTAGAAATATGTTTGATATTAAAGGTGAATTACTCCATAATAGTATGCCATATGTAACTATTGCATAGAAATAACTATCTTATATACTAAACGGCTTAATTCCCTATGTATATATAGTTTCATCACGTTCATTCTAACAATTTTACAGCCTAGACGGTTTATCCGATTTATTTGAAATTTTTTTTATTCGATCGGGGTCATTCATGGGGAGTGCCTTTTGATAGTCTCAGATTTTTCGTGCACATGATGTGCGAGAAAACTTGAAAAAACATGCGTTTTTGGGGCAAAGTCAAATAAGAGTGTGGAGGCTTTGAAATTTTTAAGAAGAACATCAAACGTCACTTTGACATTTGTCAGTGGACATGTCGCATTTTTAATTATAAATTATTTAAATATTAAATGTTTTAGAATAGTTTTGAAATATTTTACGAACATTGGGGGACTGAGGGGACGATTTAATTATAATTATACATTTCAAATGACTATATTTAAAAAGTAAATTTTTGACACTTCACTATGAAGTTGGTTTTAAAGCAAAACGTCAAATTGACAAGTTTTATAAAATATACAGACAAAAAGTGTGGAGGCTTTGAAATTTTAAAAAGAACACTTACTCTAATTTTGACATTTGTATGTGGACATGTCGCATTTTTAATTATAAAATATTTAAATATTAAATGTTTTAGAGTAGTTTTGAAATATTTTACGCACATTAGGGCACTGAGTGAACGTTTTTATTATAATTACGCATTTTAAATATATGTATTTAAAAAGAAAATTTTTGACAGTCCACTAAAACAAAACGTCAAATTGACAAGTTATGTAAAGTACCCAGGTAAACCCAACCAAATTTGTCTCCAGTAATAAAATACAGTAAAACCAAGCAAATTTTATCCACGGCCGAGTACAATTTTAAAAAACCAGATAACTCGAATTGGAATCATTTGAGCACTCTTAAATTTTCTATCGGTAATACGAAAGTTATTTTAAAGGGCATGTGGGCAAAATTATAATATTTTCAATCGGCAATTATTTTAGTGAAATTGCAACAAAACCTATCGTGTTTGGTGTCATATTAAAGGACTTTAGAAGAACTTTCAGATAAATGAAAAAAGTTGAAATTTTATAATAAGCAAATGTTTCAAACTTAAAGTATTCCGAATCGTACCGTGTTTAGTGTCATATTGAAGGGCTTTAAAAGAACTTTCAGATGAAATATAAAAAGTAGAAATTTTACGATATAGGTAATTGTTTCAAACTTAATAAATTCTATAAAAAAATGTGGAACTATCAAAAATTACATCCAACGGATTTTTAATAGATTAGCAAAATCTTTTCGGAAATAAAACACGTATTTGATTGAAATTTTAAGACTGTCAATTATTTCAAACTTAAAGTATTCCGAATTATGACAAGTTTGGTATCATATGAAAGGGTTTTAGACGAACCTTTAGACAAAATAATTAAACAGTTAGGTTTTGAAAAAGCAATGAGCGTTCGCCGGATTTTGAACCCAGAACCTTTCACTCGCATGGTGACTGCTCTAACCAATTGAGCTACAAACACTCGGCGAATACTCATGCCTTTCGTGCAACCTTTAGTTGAAGAAATGCTAGAGCATATGAAATAGCGTTAGAAGAACTTTCAGATGAAATAAAAAAAAAGTTATTTTAGCAAAATGTTTTCGGAAATAAAACACGTATTTGATTGAAATTTTACGACCGTCAATTGTTCTAAGCTTAAAGTGTTCCGAATCAAATCGTGTTTGATATCATATGAAAGGGCTTTAGAAGAACTTTCAGACGAAATAAAAAAATTAAGACTTTACGATTATCAGTTGTTTCAAATTTCAAATATTCGGATTAATGCCGTGTTTAATGTCATATGAAAATTGTTTTAAACATAAAATATTTCGAAAGATGCCGTTTTTGGTATCAAATAAAAAATCTTTTAAAGGGATCGCGTGCAAAATTATTATTTTTTCGATCCGCAATTGTTTTAGTGATATTGCTTTGAAACCTATCGTGTTTGATATCGAATGAAATGTCTTTTGAAGTGTTTTCATGTAGCATTTACTTTAATTTTGATCGGCAATTGTTTCCGTGAAAGTGCTTAACAATCTATCGTGTTTGGTTTCTAATGAAAGGTCTTTTGAAGAGCTCGCGTACAAAATTAAATATTTTACGATTGGCAATTGTTTTAGTGAAAGTGCTTCTAAACTTACCGTGTTTCGTATCAAATGGAAGGTTTTTTGAAGGGCTAGCGTAAAAATTTTTTAGACAAAACGTCAACTTGACAAATAATTTTTAAAAGTATGTAATAAAACAAAGCAAAATTTGTGTGCGGTAATAATATACATTTAGAAAAAAAAGAAAATTGACAGCAGCATTCTACAATGCAAAAAAGTATATTTCAGCGATTTCCAACAGTTTTTCAAAACAGTTTAGAGAAAATTTCAGTTGATTTCATGTACATATAAAATATAAATGTAGAACATTATACAAAATGACGTCCAAAATATTTTTAATAGTTTAGCAAAATGTACAATTGTTTTCGTGAAAGTTAAACCTATCGGGTTTTTATCAAAAAAGAAAGAATTTTTGAAGGGTTCGCGTACAAAATTTAATACTTATAGATCTTCAATTGTTTTAGTGAAAATGCATCAAAATTCTTCGTGATTAGTATCAAATGAAAGGTCTCGCGTGCATAATTGGATTTTTTTCAATCGTCAGTTGTTTTAGTGAAAGATCTTCGGAACCTATTGTGTTTAGTATCAATTAAAAGGTCTTTGGATGGAATGATACGCAGAAATGTTTTAGATGTGTAATAATTGCATTTATATTGTGTCAACTGTCTTACAAAAGTGAATTCTACTTCAGGGTCCGCGGAGCTAGCGTGAGGCCTGGCGAAGCCAGGGCGACCGCTAGTCTTATATACTAAACGGCTTAATTCCCTATGTATATATAGATTCATCACGATCAGTCTGACAATTTTACAGCCTAGACGGTTTGTTCGATTTATTTGCAACTTTTTTTATTTGATAGAGGTCAATTACGGGGAGTGCCTTTTGATAGTCTCAGATTTTTCGTGCACATGATGTGCGAGAAAACTTGAAAAAACATGCGTTTTTGGGGCAAAATCAACTAAGAGTGTGGAGGCTTTGAAATTTTTAAGAAGAACATCAAACGTCACTTTGACATTTGTCAGTGGACATGTCGCATTTTTAATTATAAATTATTTAAATATTAAATGGTTTAGAGTAGTTTTGAAATATTTTACGCACATTAGGGGACTGAGGGGACGTTTTTATTATAATTACAAATTTAAAATATGTGTATTTAAAAAGAAAATTTTTAACAGTCCACTATGAAGTTGGTTTTAATTCAAACTGTCAAATTGACAAGTTTTATAAAAGAGTGTGGAGGCTTTGAAATTTTAAAATGAACACCTACTCTAATTTTGACATTTGTAGGTGGACATTTCGCATTTTTAATTAAAAATTATTCAAGTATTAAATATTGCAGACAACTTTTGAAATATTTTACACATATTTGGGGAATGAGGGAACGTTTTTATTATAATTACGCATTTTAAATATGTGTATTGAAAACAGTCCACTAAAACAAAACGTCAAATTGACAAGTTATATAAAGTATACAGGTAAAACCAACCAAATTTGTCTCCAGTATAATACAGTAAAACCAAGCAAATTTTATTCACGGCAGAGTACAATTTAAAAAAACCAGATAACTCGAATTGGAATCATTTGAGCACTTAAATTTTCTATCGGTAATACGAAAGTTATTTTAAAGGGCATGTGGGCAAAATTATAATATTTTCAATATAAAAAATTACATCCAACGGATTTTTAATAGATTAGCAAAATCTTTTCGGAAATAAAACACGTATTTGATTGAAATTTTGCGACTGTCAATTATTTCAAACTTAAAGTATTCCGAATTATGCCATGTTTGGTATCATATGAAAGGGCTTTAGACGAACCTTTAGATAAAATAATTAAAAAGATAGTTTTTGAAAAAACAATGAGCGTTCGCCGGAATTTGAACCCAGAACCTTTCACTCGCATGGTGACTGCTCTAACCAATTGAGCTACAAACACTCGGCGAATACTCATGCCTTTCGTGCAACCTTTAGTTGAAGAAATGCTAGAGCATATGAAATAGAGTTAGAAGAACTTTTAGATGAAATAAAAAAAAGTTATTTTAACAAAATGTTTTCGGAAATAAAACACGTATTTGATTGAAATTTTACGACCGTCAATTGTTCTGAGCTTAAAGTGGTCCGAATCAAATCGTGTTTGATATCATATGACAGGGCTTTAGAAGAACTTTCAGACGAAATATAAAAATTAAGACTTTACGGTTGTCAATTGTTTCAAATTTCAAATATTCGGATTAATGCCGTATTTAATGTCATATGAAAATTTGGAAGAAATGTTATATGAAATAAAAAAAATGAAGAATGTCAATTGTTTTAAACATAAAATATTTTTTGGTATCAAATAAAAAGTCTTTTAAAGGGATCGCGTGAAATATTTTTTTTCGATTCGCAATTGTTTTAGTGATATTGCTTTGAAACCTATCGTGTTTGATATCGAATGAAATGTCTTTTGAAGTGTTTTCGTGCAGCATTTAATTTAATTTTGATCGGCAATTGTTTCAGTGAAAGTGCTTAACAATCTATCGTGTTTGGTATCTAATGAAAGATCTTTTGAAGAGATCGCGTACAAAATTAAATATTTTACGATTGGCAATTGTTTTAGTGAAAGTCCTTCTAAACTTATCGTGTTTGGTATTATATGAAAGGTATTTTGAAGGACTTGCGTACAAAATTTATTACTTTTCGATCGTCAATTGTTTTAGTGAAAGTGCTTAAAAACATATCGTGTTTGGTATCAAATGGAAGGTTTTTTGAAGGGCTAGCGTAAATTTTTTTAAGACAAACTGTCAACTTGACAAATAATTTTTAAAAGTATGTAATAAAACAAAGCAAAATTTGTGTGCGGTAATAATATACATTAAAAAAAAAAAATTAAATTGACAGCAGCATTCTACAATGCAAAAAAGTATATTTCAGCGATTTCCAACAATTTTTCAAAAAAGTTTAGAGAAAAATTTCAATTGATTTCATGTACATATAAAATATAAATGTAAAACATTATAAAAAATGACATCCAAAAGATTTTTAATAGTTTAGCAAAATGTACAATTTTTTTCGTGAAAGTATTTAATACCTAACGCGTATGTATCAAAAAGAAAGATTTTTTGAAGGGTTCGCGTACAAAATTTAATACTTAAAGATCCTCAATTGTTTTAGTGAAAATGCATCAAAATTCTTCGTGATTAGTATCAAATGAAAGGTCTTTTGAAGAGATCACGTGCATAATTGGATTTTTTTCAATCGTCAGTTGTTTTAGTGAAAGATCTTCGAAACCTATTGTGTTTAGTATCAATTAAAAGGTCTTTGGATGGAATGATACGCAGAAATGATTTAGATTTGTAATAATTGCATTTATATTGTGTCAACTGTCTTACAAAAGTGAATTCTACTTCAGGGTCCGCGGAGCTAGCGTGAGGCCTGGCGAAGCCAGGGCGACCGCTAGTCTTATATACTAAACGGCATAAATCCCTATATATATATATATAGATTCATCACGTTCATTCTAACAATTTTAGAGCCTAGACGGTTTATTCGATTTATTTGCAACTTTTTTTATTTGATCGGGGTCATTCATGGGGAGTGCCTTTTGATAGTCTCAGATTTTTCGTGCACATGATGTGCGAGAAAACTTGAAAAAACATGTGTTTTTGGGGCAAAATCAACTAAGAGTGTGGAGGCTTTGAAATTTTTAAGAAGAACATCAAACGTCACTTTGACATTTGTCAGTGGACATGTCGCATTTTTAATTATAAATTATTTAAATATTAAATGGTTTAGAGTAGTTTTGAAATATTTTACGCACATTAGGGGACTGAGGGGACGTTTTTATTATAATTATACATTTCAAATGTGTATATTTCAAAAGTAAATTTTTGACACTTCACTATGAAGTTGGTTTTAAAGCAAAACGTCAAATTGACAATTTTTTTTAAAGTATAAAGAATATGGTGGCTTTTAAATTTTGAAAAAGAACACCTACTCTAATTTTAAATTTTGTATGTGGACATATCGCATTTTTAATTAATAATTATTTATGTATTAAATTTTTTAGAGAACTTTTTAAATATTTTACACATATTGGGGGAATGAGGGAACGTTTTTATTATAATTACGCATTTTAAATATGTGTATTTAAAAAGAAAATTTTTGACAGTCCTCTAAAACAAATCGTCAAATTGACAAGTTATACAGGTAAACCCAACCAAATTTGTCTCCAGTAATAATATAGAGTAAAACCAAGTAAATTTTATCCACGTCAGAGTACAATTTAGAAAAAGCAGATAAGTCGAATTGGAATCAGTTGATCACTGTTAAATTTTCTATCGGTAATACGAAAGTTATTTTAAAGGGCATGTGGGCAAAATTATAATATTTTCAATTGGTAATTATTATAGTGAAATTGCAACAAAACCTATCGTGTTTGGTGTCATATTAAAGGGCTTTAGAAGAACTTTCAGAAAAATGAAAATAGTTGAAATTTTACAATAAGCAATTGTTTCTAACATAAAGTATTTCGAATCATATTGTGTTGGATGTCATATGAAAGGGCTTTAGAAGAACTTTCATATGAAATAAAGAAAAAGTTGAAATTTTACGACTGTCAATAGTTTCAAACTTAAAGTATTCCGAATCGTACCGTGTTTAGTGTCATATTGAAGGGCTTTAAAAGAACTTTCAGATGAAATATAAAAAGATGAAATTTTACGATAGGTAATTGTTTCAAACTTAATAAATTCTATAAAAAAAATGTGGAACTTTCAAAAATTACATCCAACGGATTTTTAATAGATTAGCAAAATCTTTTCATAAATAAAACACGTATTTGATTGAAATTTTACGACTGTCAATTATTTCAAACTTAAAGTATTCCGAATTATGCCATGTTTGGTATCATATGAAAGGGCTTTGGACGAACCTTTATATAAAATAATTAAAAAGTTAGTTTTTGAAAAAGCAATGAGCGTTCGCCGGAATTTGAACCCAGAACCTGTCACTCGTATGTTGACTGCACTAACCAATTGAGCTACAAACACTCGGCAAATACTCATGTCTTTCGTGCAACGTTTAGTTGAAGAAATGCTAGAACAGTCACCATGCGAGTGAAAGATTCTGGATTCAAATCCCGGCGAACGCTCATTGCTTTTTCAAAAATTAGCAAAATGTTTTCGGAAATAACACACGTATTTGAAATTTTACGACCTTCAATTGTTTTAAACCTAAAGTGTTCCGTATCATATCGTGTTTGATATCATATGAAAGGGATTTAGAAGAACTTTCAGACGAAATAAAAAAAATATATATTTCGACCGTCAATTGTTTTAAATTTAAAGTATTCGGAATCATGCCGGGTTTAATGTCATATAAAAAAGTTTTGAAAGAACTTGTAGATGCAATAAAGAAAAAAATTCAATATTACAACTGTTAATTGTTTCAAACTGAAAGTATTCCGAGTCATGCCGAGTTTGGTGTGATATGAAAGAGTTTTGAAAGAAAGTTCAAATGAAATAAAAAAAAAAATATTTTACAACCGTCAACTGTTTCAAACTTAAAGTATTGGTGTATAAAAAGGCTTTAGAAGAAAATTGTAATGAAATAAAAAAGTTGAAATTTGACCTATCGCGTTTATATCAAAAAGAAAGATTTTTTAAAGGGTTCGCGTACAAAATTTAATAATTTTAGATCCTCAATTGTTTTAGTGAAAATGCTTCAAAATTCTTCGTGTTTAGTATCAAATGAAAGGTCTTTTGAAGAGCTCGCGTGTCAACTGTCCTACAAAAGTGAATTCTACTTCAGGGTCCGCGGAGCTAGCGTGAGGCCTGGCGAAGCCAGGGCGACCGCTAGTCTTATATACTAAACGGCTTAATTCCCTATATATAGATTCATCACGGTCATTCTAACAATTTTAGAGCCTAGACGGTTTATCCGATTTAATTGAAACTTTTTTATTTGATAGGGATCATTCATGCGGAGTGCCTTTTGATAGTCTCAGATTTTTCGTACACATGATGTGCGAGAAAACTTGAAAAAACATGCATTTTCAACTAAGAGTGTGGAGGCTTTGAAATTTTTAAGAAGAACATCTACTGTAATTTTGACATTTGTCTGTGGACATGTCGCATATTTAATTATAAATTATTTAAATATTAAATGTTTTAGAGTAGTTTTGAAATATTTTAAGCATATTGGGCGACTGAGGGGACGTTTCTATTATAATTAAACATTTTAAATATGTGTATTTAAAAAGAAAAATTTTTATAGTCCACTATGAAATTGGTTTTAATTCAAAACGTCAAATTGACAAGTTTTATAAAATATAGACCACGGGCGTGTGACGTCACGATTTTAGATGTGGTCCGTAACTGTCAAACGAGTGACTCATATATCAGCGTTAAATTTGTGATTTGCATTATATAAGTAGAATATATTTTTAACAAGTATATGTGCATATAATTCCAAAAGTGACAAGTTTCTATTCTGTGCATCATTTTTTGCATGACAAAGTGTGTGATTTATTTTATCAAGTGAAACGTAATTTGAAGATTGTGTCGCGAGTGCATAATTTTACAATTTTATAGTGTTTACATATTTAATATATAGAAAATAAATGTTTAAAAACAATTTTATATGTTTACTTCATAGTGTAAGGCCAAGTAATTACTATAATACACAATAGTGTTACTTTTATTGAAGTTTGAACAGTTCATTTTAGGTTACATTTTCCAAATCAACTAATTTTGTTAAAATTTTTAATATTTTACTGTAGTATTTAATTCTTTTCATTTATAATTGTTATTGTGTTTTCGAGTGTAGTGGAAATTAGAAAGAATCGACAAAGCGAATGTTTAAGTTACTATCTGAATTGAATCAAAAGGGAAAAGGACTCTTTGGCTCTGAAATAGCAATAACAATATAAAAAAGGTAATATAAAATATTGTCATAATCATAATATTACAAGATCTAGGGCAAGAACGGAAGGAACGTCGATTTGTTTGATTACAACAATGTATTCATGCAACAAAACATTGGTTACAACAACGTGTTTTAATATAACATGATTCGCATTTATAACAGTAACCGTCAAAACCTAAAGAAAACTACATATAAATGTTTTGAATTACTGTTTCTATTTTTTACATACATACATACATACATATCTTCACGCTATATCCCAACAAATGGGGTAGCACGAACCCTAAAATCACTCATAAAACATTCACTCATCACACTCATCAAACAACCAGTCATCGTCAAACATTTTCATCCAAACACACCACCCTCACTTCAACCACTTTCATAGATCACTCCATATAAACTCATTCATTTATTACACACGAAATTATTATCTCACAACAAACCTTCAATCACATCATTCCTTTTCACTTACCATTCATTTTCTTTCTTCAACGTACATAACGAATGCATAAAAAAAAAAATAAAAAAAAAATCTCAAATTACTCACGTTTACTCCTAACAACGAATCTAATAACGAAACTAACAACGAATCTACAAGATTAGAAAAGATGAAAGCGATAGTCTGCACTTATATATGAAAGAAAAGACCATACAATGCAGTATCTGAAAATGAAACAAAAAGATAAGAAAGGGAGGGAGCGTCGCCCTGCGCTTGTTTTTGAAAGTGAATTTCACACAATTGCAGTTAAACACTACGTAATAACTGAAAACGAATTAAAAGATAAGAAAGGAAGGGAGTGTCGCTCTACGCTTGTTTTTGGAAGTAAATTCCACACAATTGCAGTTAAACACTCAATGTAAGATCAGAAAAGAATAAAAAAGATAAGAAACAAAGGGAGTGTCGTCCCTGCGCTTGTTTTTGAAAGTGAATTTCACACAATTACAGGTAAACACTCTAATGAAATTACTAAACAACGAAACTAAAATCTAAAACCCTGCGCTTTTCTGAAATCATCAGATTCATTCCGCAATTAATCTTCGCCAAACGTTCCTATCCTGACACACCACTTTTGCTTCATCCACATTCATAATTCCTTTCATACAAGCACGTTTGTTCCTCGTACTCGGAAACTTTCGTTCACGCAACAATCCTTCTATCATATTCATCCATTTATTCATAGGTCGCCCACGCAATCTTTCACCCTCAATTTCACCAACATATACCTGTTTCACTAATCTCTCATTCGACATACGTTCAACATGCCCAAACCATCTCAACTGACTCATACCTACTTTTCTAACTACATTCTTCTCAATTTCACACTCATCATACACCAAAGTATTCCGGACACGATCTCTTCTAGTATAACCACACACACCCCGCAAATACCTCATTTCCACAGCAGTTATACGACGTTCATGTTTCTTCATCCACACCCAACATTCACTACCATACATCAATGTAGGCACTAAAACACCATTATACACACTCAATCGAGCATCTCTGGATACATTCACATTTCGAGCAAAGGTTCCCAGAGCACCCAATACCTTGCGTCCCGCAGATACTCTTCTTTCAATCTCACAATCAATACGTCCATCCCTTGAAAACATACTACCCAAATATAAAAACTCATTCACTTGACCCAATCTCACACCATTCACCGAAACATTACAATCAGTCACCAAATCGCTCTTTTCAAACACTAACACTTTACATTTATCGACATTTAATAACAAATTTAAATCTTTTCCTACTTCATTTATATTTAGAATCATTCGTCTCAATTGCTCTTCAGATTCACCCATAACAACCACATCATCCGCATACGCTAACGCAGGCACAACACTACCACCAATATGTACACCATCCACCCCATTCAACGCCGTTCGTAACAATACATCCATGTACAAATTAAAGAGCCACGGAGACATCCCACAACCTTGTTTCACGCCAATGTCTATACAAAACCAATCACTCAATCTACCATTAACTCTCACCGCAGCCTCACTACCTTCGTACAGCGCACGAATTGCCCCCAACAAATTACCATTTATACCGTACTGTAACAGTACATTCCATAATGTCTCACGATGAACACTATCATATGCTTTTTTAAGATCGAGAAAGCCACAGAACACCTTCTTGTTCTTAGCAAGTGACTTTTCAACAATCATACGAAGAGAAAACAATTGATCCACACATCCTCTCTCAGGCAAAAAACCACCTTGCATATCACTTAACTTGGAGATTGTTAAGGTTCGTACCTTATGAATAAGAATCTTCCCGTACAACTTCCCTACCACACTCAGCAAACTTATCGCACGAAAATTAGTACATTCACTCGAACTACCTTTACCTTTAAATAAAGGACAAATGATAGCACATTTCCAATCATCAGGAGCCACACACCGTTTTAAACAAAATCTAAACAAATAAATTAACCAGTCAAATAACCTCTCGCCTCCATACTTCAACATCTCATTCGATATACCATCCAAACCAGGAGCCTTACCATTCTTCAGACGCATCAATGCGAAACTAACATCACTCTCATCTATATCCCATTCATCACCACTAACATTTTCGCTAACATTTTCACTACAACCATTCGGTCTATTAATGCTACCATATAAAGTCCTAAAGTACTCACACCATCTATTAGTAACATCTGATTCATTCCACAATAACTCACCATCCGCACTCTTAATCGCTTTCACTGCCCTGACATTACCACCTCTCAATCTCTTCACTCTCAACCAAAACATTCTTTTATTCATACTAAAATCATTAGTTAATCTTTCACTCATCAAATCATCAAAACGCGCCTTGCTTTCTCTCACTACTCTTTTAACACATTTATTTAACCTCTTGTATTCCAGCAAGCATTCATCACGTAAACTTCCAGGCACATCTTTCACATTTAGAAATCGCAAATATGCTCTCTTTTTCACCTCAATCGCTTCTTTAACTTCTTTATTCCACCATGCATTTTTTGGACAAGAACCTAATCGACATTCACCACAAACTTCTTTTGCACATTTAAGAACTGTATCCTTAAATTTGAACCAAACATCATTTATGCTGCATTCAAAATTAAGTTCACATACAGGCAAAGATTCATTTATTTTCTCAACAAACAAATCTCTAACATCCTCATTCTGCAGTGCACTGGATTTCACACGAAACATTTTATTAGTATTTTTCACCCTCATTCTCCAACATTTATCTAGACGTATACGCGATACCACCAAATAATGGTCATTCGTACCCAATTCAGCACCACGCTTCACACGCGTATCTACAACTAAACTTCTCAATCGTTCATCATACAAAATAAAATCAATCATACTCCGTCTATTTTCACTAATATTCTCCCATGTATACAAATGAGCAAGTTTATGTTTAAAGATAGAGTTGGAAACAAAGAGATCACGCTCCAAACAGAAAGAAACTATTTTCCTACCGTTTTCATTCACTCTTGCATCACCAAACTTACCCAATACATTCCCAGACATGCTTCTCTTAACTCCCACCCAACCATTTAAATCACCACATACAATAACTTTCTCACCTGAATCACATGAATCAATAACACTATCTAACAAATTCCAAAATCTATCTTTTTCAAGATCATTTTCGGATTCGGTTGGACCATAAACTGACACAACGAAGATTCTATGAAAGCCTACCTTTAATCTCAGCCAAAGAATTCTCGATGAAGTACAACCATATTCTCTCACAAACGGTTTCATTCGTTCACTAACAAGCACACCAACACCATGCTTCGCGTGTTCATCCTCAGCAACACCCGACCACAAGCAAAACAATCCATCCACTTCTTCCTCACTACATCCTTTCCTTTTAGTCTCACTGACACACAAAACATCTACATTATACACACGCATGACATTCATCAATTCATTTTCTTTACCAGTTATACCCCTAACATTCCACGTACCAAACTTACATTCATCAAATTTCACCCATTTATTTTTCATTTATCCAAAAGAAATAAAAGAAGGGTTCTCTCGGTAGAAGAGTAGAAGTTAAGGTAGCTTACCAGACTTGTCCTTAACTATAAATAGAAAAAGAAAACAGTTACATTTACACAACTGTCAAACGTCAATCACACCTAAAAACAAAACAAAAACAAAACATTCTATTTTTTATATAGTAATATTCAACATATCTTGAGCCAAAAACTTCGACCTACCTTTCTTTTCCCTTTTGATTCAATTCAGATAGTAACTTAAACATTCGCTTTGTCGATTCTTTCTAATTTCCACTACACTCGAAAACACAATAACAATTATAAATGAAAAGAATTAAATACTACAGTAAAATATTAAAAATTTTAACAAAATTAGTTGATTTGGAAAATGTAACCTAAAATGAACTGTTCAAACTTCAATAAAAGTAACACTATTGTGTATTATAGTAATTACTTGGCTTTACACTATGAAGTAAACATATAAAATTGTTTTTAAACATTTATTTTCTATATATTAAATATGTAAACACTATAAAATTGTAAAATTATGCACTCGCGACACAATCTTCAAATTACGTTTCACTTGATAAAATAAATCACACACTTTGTCATGCAAAAAATGATGCACAGAATAGAAACTTGTCACTTTTGGAATTATATGCACATATACTTGTTAAAAATATATTCTACTTATATAATGCAAATCACAAATTTAACGCTGATATATGAGTCACTCGTTTGACAGTTACGGACCACATCTAAAATCGTGACGTCACACGCCCGTGGTCTATACAGACAAAGAGTGTGGAGGCTTTGAAATTTTAAAAAGAACACCTACTCGAATTTTGACATTTGTATGTGGACATATCGCATTTTTAATTAACAATTATTCAAGTATTAAATATTTTAGACAACTTTTGAAATATTTGACACATATTGGGGGAATGAGGGAACGTTTTTATTATAATTACGCATTTTAAATATGTGTATTTAAAAAGAAAATTTTTTACAGTCCACTGAAACAAAACGTCAAATTGGCAAGTTGTATAAAGTATACAGGTAAACCCAATCAAATTTGTCTCCAGTAATAATATACAGTAAAACCAAGCAAATTTTATCCACGGCCGAGTACAATTTTAAAAAACCAGATAACTCGAATTGGAATCATTTGAGCACTCTTAAATATTCTATCGATAATACGAAAGTTATTTTAAAGGGCATGTGGGGAAAATTATAATATTTTCAATCGGCAATTATTTTAGTGACATTGCAACAAAACCTATCGTGTTTGGTGTCATATTAAAGGGCTTTAGAAGAACTTTCAGATAAATGAAAAAAGTTGAAATTTTATAATAAGCAAATGTTTCAAACTTAAAGTATTCCGAATCGTACCGTGTTTAGTGTCATATTAAAGGGCTTTAAAAGATCTTTCAGATGAAATATAAAAAGTTGAAATTTTACGATATAGGTAATTGTTTCAAACTTAATAAATTCTATAAAAAATGTGGAACTAACAAAAATTACATCCAACGGATTTTTAATAGATTAGCAAAATCTTTTCGGAAATAAAACACGTATTTGATTGAAATTTTAAGACTGCCAATTATTTCAAACTTAAAGTATTCCAAATTATGCCATGTTTGGTATCATATGAAAGGGCTTTAGACGAACCTTTACATAAAATAGTTAATACGTTAGTTTTTTTAAAAGCAATGAGCGTTCGCCGGAATTTGAATCCAGAACCTTTCACTCGCATGGTGACTGCTCTAACCAATTGAGCTACAAACACTCGGCGAGTACTCATGCCTTTCGTGCAACGTTTAGTTGAAGAAATGCTAGAGCAGTCACCATGCGAGTGAAAGGTTCTGGGTTCAAATCCCGGCGAACGCTCATTGCTTTTTCAAAAATTATTTATAATAAGTACAAACAAACAATTGTGTCAATAAACAAATTCTTATAACAAGTTAGTTTAGCAAAATGTTTTCGGAAATAACACACGTATTTGAAATTTTACGACCTTCAATTGTTTTAAACCTAAAGTATTCCGTATCATATCGTGTTTGATATCATATGAAAGGGATTTAGAAGAACTTTCAGACGAAATAAAAAATATATATATTTCAACCGTCAATTATTTTAAATTTAAAGTATTTGGAATCATGCCGTGTTTAATGTCATATAAAAAAGTTTTGAAAGAACTTGTACATGGAATAAAGAAAAAATTAAATATTACAACTGTTAATTGTTTCAAATTCAAAGTATTCCGAATCATGCAGAGTTTGGTGTGATATGAAAGAGTTTTGAAAGAAAGTTCAAATGAAATAAAAAATATATATTTTACAACCGTCAACTGTTTCAAACTTAAAGTATTGGCGTTGTATAAAAAGGCTTTAGAAGAAGATTGTAATGAAATAAAAAAGTTGAAATTTGACCTATCGCGTTTGTATCAAAAAGAAAGATTTTTTGAAGGGTTCACGACAAAATTTAATACTTTTAGATCCTCAATTGTTTTAGTGAAAATGCTTCCATATTCTTCGTATTTAGTATCAAATGAAAGGTCTTTTGAAGAGCTCGCGTGCATAATTGGATTTTTCCTGTCATCAATCGTTTTAATGAAAGTTCTTCAAAATCTATTGTGTTTGGTATCTAGTAAAACGTCTTTTGAAGAGCTTGCTTTGGATGGAAAGATATGCAGAAATGTTTTAGATTTGTAATAATTGAATTTATATTGTGTCAACTGTCCTGCAAAAGTGAATTCTACTTCAGGGTCCGCGGAGCTAGCGTGAGGCCTGGCGAAGCCAGGGCGACCGCTAGTCTTATATACTAAACGGCATAAATCCCTATATATATATATAGATTCATCACGATCAGTCTGACAATTTTACAGCCTAGACGGTTTATTCGATTTATTTGCAACTTTTTTTATTTGATAGAGGTCAATTACGGGGAGTGCCTTTTGATAGTCTCAGATTTTTCGTGCACATGATGTGCGAGAAAACTTTAAAAAACATGCGTTTTTGGGGCAAAATCAACTAAGAGTGTGGAGGCTTTGAAATTTTTAAGAAGAACATCAAACGTCACTTTGACATTTGTCAGTGGACATGTCGCATTTTTAATTATAAATTATTTAAATATTAAATGTTTTAGAGTAGTTTTGAAATATTTTACGCACATTGGTGGACTGAGGGGACGTTTTTATTATAATTATACATTTCAAATGTGTATATTTAAAAAGTAAATTTTTGACACTTCACTATGAAGTTGGTTTTAAAGCAAAACGTCAAATTGACAAGTTTTATAAAGTATAAAGAACATGGTGGCTTTGAAATTTTGAAGAAGAACATCTACTGTCATTTTGACATTTGTCTGTGGACATGTCGTATTTTTTATTATAAATTATTTAAATATTAAATGTTTTAGAGTAGTTTTGAAATATTTTACGCACATTGGGGGACTGAGGTGACGTTTCTATTATAATTACAAATTTCAAATATGTGTATTTAAAATTTTATCCACGGCAGAGTACAATTTATAAAAACCAGATAACTCGAATTGGAATCATTTAATCACTCTTAAATTTTCTTTCGATAATACGAAAGTTATTTTAAAGGGCATGTGGGCAAAATTATAATATTTTCAATCGTCAATTATTTCAGTGAAATTGCAACAAAACCTATCGTGTTTGGTGTCATATTAAAGGGCTTTAGAAGAACTTTCAGATAAATGAAAAAAGTTGAAATTTTACAATAAGCAATTGTTTCTAACATAAAGTATTTCGAATCATATTGTGTTAGGTGTCATATAAAAGGGCTTTAGAAGAACTTTCATATAAAATAAAAAAAAGTTGAAATTTTACGATTGTCAATAGTTTCAAACTTAAAGTATTCCGAATCGTACCGTATTTAGTGTCATATTGAAGGGCTTCAAAAGAACTTTCAGATGAAATATAAAAAGTTGAAATTTTACGATAGGTAATTATTTCAAACTTAATAAATTCTATAAAAAAATGTGGAACTATCAAAAATTACATCCAACGGATTTTTAATAGATTAGCAAAACCTTTTCGGAAATAAAACACGTATTTGATTGAAATTTTACGACTGTAAATTATTTCAAACTTAAAGTATTCCGAATTATGCCATGTTTGGTATCATATGAAAGGGCTTTAGACGAACCTTTAGATAAATTAATTAAAAAGTTAGTTTTTGAAAAAGCAATGAGCGTTTTCCGGAATTTGAACCCAGAACCTTTCACTCGCATGGTGACTGCTCGAACCAATTGAGCTACAAACACTCGGCGAATACTGATGCCTTTCGTGCAACCTTTAGTTGAAGAAATGCTAGAGCATATGAAATAGAGTTAGAAGAACTTTCAGATGAAATAAAAAAGAGTTATTTTAGCAAAATATTTTCGGGAAATAAAACACTTATTTGATTTAAATTTTACGACCGTCAATTGTTCTAAGCTTAAAGTATTCCGAATCAAATCGTGTTTGATATCATATGACAGGGCTTTAGAAGAACTTTCAGACGAAATAAAAAAATTAAGACTACGATTGTCAATTGTTTCAAATTTCAAATATTCGGATTAATGCCGTATTTAATGTCATATGAAAATTTGAAAGAAATTTTATATGAAATAAAAAGAAATGAAGAATGTCAATTGTTTTAAACATAAAATATTTTTTGGTATCAAATAAAAAGACTTTTAAAGGGATCGCGTGCAAATTTTTTTTTTCGTTTCGCAATTGTTTTTGTGATCTTGCTTTTAAACCTATCGTGTTTGATATCGAATGAAATGTCTTTTGAAGTATTTTTGTGCAGCATTTAATTTAATTTTGATCGGCAATTGTTTCAGTGAAAGTGCTTAACAATCTATAGTGTTTGGTATCTAATGAAAAGTCTTTTGAAGAGATCGCGTACAAAATTAAATATTTTACGATTGGCAATTGTTTTAGTGAAAGTCCTTCTAAACTTATCGTGTTTGGTATTAAATGAAAGGTATTTTGAAGGACTTGCGTACAAAATTTATTATTTTTCGATCGTCAATTGTTTTAGTGAAAGTGCTTAAAAACATATCGTGTTTGGTATCAAATGGAAGGTTTTTTGAAGGGCTAGCGTAAAATTTTTGAAGACAAAACGTCAACTTGACAAATAATTTTTAAAAGTATGTAATAAAACAAAACAAAATTTGTGTGCGGTAATAATATACATTTAAAAAAAAAAGAAAATTGATAGCAGCATTCTACAATGCAAAAAGTATATTTCAGCGATTTCCAACAGTTTTTCAAAAAAGTTTAGAGAAAAATTTCAATTGATTTCATGTATATATAAAATATAAATGTAGAACATTATAAAAAATGACGTCCAAAAGATTTTTAATAGTTTAGCAAAATGTACAATTGTTTTCGTGAAAGTGTTTAAAACCTATCGCGTTTGTATCAAAAACAAAGATTTTTTGAAGGGTTCGCGTACAAAATTTAATACTTATAGATCCTCAATTATTTTAGTGAAAATACATCAAAATTCTTCGTGATTAGTATCAAATGAAAGGGCTTTTGAAGACATCACGTGCATAATTGGATTTTTTTCAATCGTCAGTTGTTTTAGTGAAAGATTTTCGAAACCTATTGTGTTTAGTATCAAATAAAAGGTCTTTGGATGGAATGATACGCAGAAATGTTTTAGATTTGTAATAATTGCATTTATATTGTGTCAACTGTCTTACAAAAGTGAGTTCTTCTTCAGGGTCCGCGGAGCTAGCGTGAGGCCTGGCGAAGCCAGGGCGACCGCTAGTCTTATATACTAAACGGCTTAATTCCCTATGTATATATAGATTCATCACGATCAGTCTGACAATTTTACAGCCTAAACGGTTTATCCGATTTATTTGCAACTTTTTTTATTTGATCGAGGTCATTCATGGGGAGTGCCTTTTGATAGTCTCAGATTTTTCGTGCACATGATGTGCGAGAAAACTTGAAAAAACATGCGTTTTTGGGGCAAAATCAACTAAGAGTGTGGAGGCTTTGAAATTTTTAAGAAGAACATCAAACGTCACTTTGACATTTCTCAGTGGACATGTCGCATTTTTAATTATAAATTATTTAAATATTAAATGGTTTAGAGTAGTTTTGAAATATTTTACGAACATTGGGGGACTGAGGGGACGTTTTTATTATAATTAAGTATTTTAAATATGTGTATTTAAAAAGAAAAATTTTTATAGTCCACTATGAAGTTGGTTTTAATTCAAAACGTCAAATTGACAAGTTTTATAAAATATACAGACAAAGAGTGTGGAGGCTTTGAAATTTTAAAAAGAACACCTACTCTAATTTTGACATTTGTATGTGGACATATCGCATTTTTAATTAAAAATTATTCAAGTATTAAATATTTTAGACAACTTTTGAAATATTTTACACATATTGGGGGAATGAGGGAACGTTTTTATTATAATTACGCATTTTAAATACGTGTATTTAAAAAGAAAATTTTTGACAGTCCACTAAAACTAAACGTCAAATTGACAAGTTATATAAAGTATACAGGTAAAACCAACCAAATTTGTCTCCAGTAATAATATACAGTAAAACCAAGCAAATTTTATCCACGGCAGAGTACAATTAAAAAAAAAACAGAAAACTCGAATTGGAATCATTTGAGCACTTAAATTTTCTATCGGTAATACGAAAGTTATTTTAAAGGGCATGTGTGCAAAATTATAATATTTTCAATCGGCAATTATTTTAGTGAAATTGCAACAAAACCCTATCGTGTTTGGTGTCATATTAAAGGGCTTTAGAAGAACTTTCAGATAAATGAAAAAAGTTGAAATTTTATAATAAGCAATTGTTTCAAACTGAAAGTATTCCGAATCGTACCGTGTTTAGCGTCATATTGAAGGGCTTTAAAAGAACTTTCAGATGAAATATAAAAAGTTGAAATTTTACGATAGGTAATTGTTTCAAACTTAATAAATTCTATAAAAAATGTAGAACTATCAAAAATTACATCAAACGGATTTTTAATAGATTAGCAAAATCTTTTCGGAAATAAAACACGTATTTGATTGAAATTTTAAGACTGTCAATTATTTCAAACTTAAAGTATTCCGAATTATGCCATGTTTGATATCATATGAAAGGGCTCGAGACGAACCTTTATATAAAATAATTAAAAAGTTTTTGAAAAAGCAATGAGCGTTCGCCGGAATTTGAACCCAGAATTTTTCACTCGCATGGTGACTGCAATTGAACTACAAACACTCGGCGAGTACTCATGCCTTTCGTGCAACGTTTAGTTGAAGAAATGCTAGAGCAGTCACCATGCGAGTGAAAGGTTCTGGGTTCAAATCCCGGCGAACGCTCATTGCTTTTTCAAAAATTATTTATAATATCTACAAATAAACAATTGTGTCAATAAACAAATTCTTATAACAAGTTAGTTTTATTTTACGACCTTCAATTGTTTTAAACCTAAAGTGTTCCATATCATATCGTGTTTGATATCATATGAAAGGGATTTAGAAGAACTTTCAGACGAAATAAAAAATATATATATTTCAACCGTCAATTGTTTTAAATTTAAAGTATTCGGAATCATGCCGTGTTTAATGTCATATAAAAAAGTTTTGAAAGAACTTGTAGATGGAATATAGAAAAAAAATAAATATTACAACTGTTAATTGTTTCAAATTCAAAGTATTCCGAGTCATGCCGAGTTTGGTGTGATATGAAAGAGTTTTGAAAGAAAGTTCAAATGAAATAAAAAAAAATTATTTTACAACAGTCAACTGTTTCAAACTTAAAGTATTGGTGTCGTATAAAAGGCTTTAGAAGAAAATTGTAATGAAATAAAAAAGTTGAAATTTGACCTATCGCGTTTGTATCAAAAAGAAAGATTTTTTAAAGGGTTCGCGTACAAAATTTAATAATTTTAGATCCTCAATTGTTTTAGTGAAAATACTTCAAAATTCTTCGTGTTTAGTATCAAATGAAAGGTCTTTTGAAGAGCTCGCGTGTGAACTGTCCTATAAAAGTGAATTCTACTTCAGGGTCCGCGGAGCTAGCGTGAGGCCTGGCGAAGCCAGGGCGACCGCTAGTAGTACACTAATTTCACAGATTCCATATCTACATTCTTACATAACAATCGTAAACAGTATACTGTTTTGTTGAGTTTGGGCATTATTTGATGAATATGTTTATTCCACTTTAAGTCTCGATCTATATGAACACCTAACATATTGATACAAGTTACACTTTTTATTTCCTTATATTGAATGTTGATAATATTAATGTCATAATTTGAAAGTTTATAGTAGATGATGTTAGTTTTAGATAAATTTAATGTTAAGCCATTGTTGTTACACCAATAATCGACTTCTTTTATTAATGATACCGTATTATTTTTTAAAGTGGAAAAATTTTCATTTGTTATTATAAAATATGTATCATCTGCGTAAATTACACATTTTGCGGAAGTAATATTCCAGCAAATATCATTTACATACAAAAGAAATAATAAGGGACCTAAGACTGAACCTTTTTGGTGAAGCCATGTTGACAATCGGATAGGATGTTGTTAGTTTCAATATATGATGATAGGCGTTGATGCATCAGCTTTTCTAGAACTTTTGAAAACACGGAAAGTAACGATATGGGGCGATAATTGACTGCACACTGGAAATCACCTTTTTTAAATATGGGCGACACAATACTTAATTTGAATATATCAGGAAATACACCTTCAGCTAATGAGAAATTAAAATAATAATAATAATAATAATAATATTTATTGACGAAAGTCAAAGGTGTAAGCCTCCCTTATTTAAAGGAGAATTAACAAATAATTTATATGGGTTCTTGTCAGACCGGAGAAAGGACAAGTACTAGGGTTGTTGTAAATAAGTTTGTACTTACAATTTGGTTCAACAAATAACAAAGATTTATTCACACTTACTACATGGTTGGTGTTGTCGAGTTCCTACTGAACTCTCGTATTGACTATCTGACTATGTGACTGCATCTCACTGTGTGACTACCATACTGAGTGAATAACTGACCTAACGCTACTATATATCTAATTACAAAAGTACTAAGTCAGCAAATAGTTAGCTACTTACGTCAACGAATATTATTTAGAATACTTGACCTCATTACAACATGCTCTACTTTACTTAATTGTATTCACTAAGAATGTGCTGACTTTGACTTGTTACATTCCTCCCTTTTTCAAACAATTTGCTTCCTGCAAAGGGGCACAATTTACATATTACACAAACATAATTTAACTATTATTTCCTTGTTACATTCCCATTTTTATACCTTAATTTTTACTAATTTTAAATTAAATATACATAAACACAAAACACTTTTATCACTTGTACCGTCCATAAAATAGTCCAAATAAACACCACCATCGTCTTATGTTTATTTTATAACGCACAACACTAGAATAAAATTGAAGTTTATACCTCGTAGCTCGTTCTTTCTTGTGGTTATTTGTGAATGTCGAATTTGGTTTGAATTTCTTCTTGTAGTACTGCTGGTGTCGTTTAAATCTCGAATCTCGTTTGCTCATACTTCTTTTCATCTTTTGGCCATCTGTTGTGGAGTTCTTCTTTTGATGTGGATTCTTCCTATCGTACTGTTTTCTTTGTTCTTTATTTCTCTGAAACTGTTTGCTGCTTTCGAACTTAATGCTGATCTGTCCAACTTCGTCATTTCCTACATTAACCGCTTGTGAAATTTCTTCAATACCCGTACCCTCTATTAAGCCATCATTTTTAACCCCTGATGCTTCTTTTTCCTCCCTATTTACCTCGTAAATTTCCGGAGCTTCCTTGGTAACGGCGTCATTAGGTCTCTCTTCACTGCTACGGTCTTCTTCTGAACTCACTTGTTGGGAATCATCCTCATTTTTGTCTAATTCAGCAATATTTTCTCTTTCTCTTTCTTTAATTTCTTCACAAAGACAGTACTTTTTCTTAGGCATCTTACATCCAAAACATCTTAATACTCCATCGTCCATCGGAATGCCATCTAAGTGGTTATAAATCATAAGAGCTGCCTCTTGGTCACCGGATATTTCCGCCATTCTTAACATATTAAAGAACCACGTAATTTCCTCCTTCTCTTTTAATTCTTCCGGGTCTATTTCTTCATTATTCTTCTTATTTTGGCCTATTTCTGTTTGCTCGCATTTACAGCGGGTATCATCTTCAATGTCATCTTCTTTTTGACTTTCGTATACATTTGACTGCTGACGCTGATATTTATGCTGACGCTGATGCTTATGCTGACGCTCACGTTGACAATGCCTGGCGTAATGGTTGCCATTGCAATTATAACACTGAACTTGATTTCTTCTATAATGAGTGTCGTCATCTTCTCTCTGGTAGTCGTAGTAATCGCCTCTCTGATCATTGTAGTTTTCTTCATCCTGGTAATTGTATTTTTCTTCCCTCTGATAATGGTTATTTTCTTCTCTCTGATAATGGTAATTTTCTTCTCTCTGGTAATTGTAATTTTCTTTCCTCGGATAATTGTAATTTTCTTCCCTCTGGTAGTTGTAATTTTCTTCCCTCTGGTGGTAGTAATTTTCGTCCCGCTGGTAGTTGTAATTTTCTTCCCTTGGATAGTAGTAATTTTCTTCCCTCGGATAGTGATTCGGCCGTTGACGCTGGCGCTGTTGCTGACACTGCCTGGCATAGTGGTTGCCATTGCAAATGTAACATTGTAGAGAGCGTCTTCTCTCGTTGTAATTTGATCTTCTTTGGCCATACATCTTTCTTGATTTACTTACTTGCTTGTTGTCATTGAATCCATGAATTTCAATTTACCAAATATGTTGTTCGTGTAGTTTGGAAAAAAAAAATTCGCAAATCGCTGCCATCATTTGTATCGAAGAGAATACAACTGTTGTTATTGTTGAAATTCCTAATACTTGCTTTTCCGCGAGTTGACCAAAAACGATTGGCCACCCTGATCTGACAAAATATCCCACCGCTGCCACCAATTTGTAAGCCTCCCTTATTTAAAGGAGAATTAACAAATAATTTATATGGGTTCTTGAAAGACCGGAGAAAGGACAAGTACTAGGGTTGTTGTAAATAAGTTTGTACTTACAATTTGGTTCAACAAATAACAAAGATTTATTCACACTTACTACATGGTTGGTGTTGTCGAGTTCCTACTGAACTCTCGTATTGACTATCTGACTATGTGACTGCATCTCACTGTGTGACTACCATACTGAGTGAATAACTGACCTAACGCTACTATATATCTAATTACAAAAGTACTAAGTCAGCAAATAGTTAGCTACTTACGTCAACGAATATTATTTAGAATACTTGACCTCATTACAACATGCTCTACTTTACTTAATTGTATTCACTAAGAATGTGCTGACTTTGACTTGTTACAAAGGCAGGGTTCAGCCAAGGCTGTTCTACCACCCAACCATACATAATAAATACAAAAGAAAATAACAATAATGTCAACGAGATACAAAGGACGAACAAATTAACAAACAGCGAAAAATTATAACAGAATCTTTACAAACTGATCTAAAATTGTGGATTTCAAAATAGCATTTGGTTAAAATTATTACAGGTTAGAACATATTATTTACATGATATTTAAAAGTACTCAGAGATAGCGATTTTAATGAAGGCGGAACGGTGTTATATAAAGGTAGCACAACGGTTTTATTAAATTCACTGCACACTTTTTTAATAGAACAGATGATATTTCGTCATATCCTGAAGAATAAGTATTTTTGAAGGAGAATATGAGATGATATATTTCGTCTTCAGATGTTGGATAAAGATACATTGTCATCGCAGCACGCGTCATAGGCAGGGTAGTTGAAGTCGCATTATTTTGTGATGTTTGGTTGACGCCTTGATTTATAAACTGATTATTAAATAGGTCTGCTATATCAGTAGGATCAGTGATAAGTAAGCCATTATCGTTTAAAATAATGTTTTCTCTAGTTTTAGATTTTTTTCGAGACATTTACTTCGTTTGTTATTATATTCCATGCTGTTTTAATTTTATTCTCAGATCTTTGGATTTCTTTTGTATTGTGCATTTTTTTCGCCGAATGTATTACTTTCTTTAAGGTAGAGCAATATTTTTTGACATATGACTTCAGTTCAGGATTGTTATTTTTTATACCTATTATTGTTTATGTTTCCCTTCTTCTACTTCTTTGTTTAAATATCTTCGAAGTTATTTGACAGTGGTTATTTCTTTGAGTATTTCTTCCATTTCGCTTTCCTGCTCTGCGATTACTTTTCCCTTGTTTTGTGTCTCATTTCTTCTCTTACTTCTCCCGATTCTTCTCTCACCTGTCTGTAGGCGACTTTCATTTATCTTAACATATATTTTTAAACTATAATTAAAATTGTTATTTGTGTAATTATTATTTAAAACCAACAATACTAAAAGTTTCCATGAAAACGTTATTATTAGTTTGGGTTCAGTGAACCAAACAAAATGGCTACTATATTACGAATGTTTTGCTGTATATTTGGGAAAAAACGGAAGTCAAAATTGGATAGTGACATAGTGATAGTTGGACAATCTAAATTCTATACTGGCTCCGCATTAGTATCCCGCGATCGAGGTAAATGTAATAGAATTTTACAGTTTATATTTTCTTTGTAATATTGTCGACTAAATTAATTTTGTTATTGAAATTGTAACGAATAACCATCTGCAAAATTGAATTTGACCAAATCGTAAATTAGACAGCCTAAAATCAATGGAGCTTGTTTTGGGCTTGAAATTTTAATAGACATAAGTGAAAATTATATTTACAGGCCACTTAAATTATTTTCAATTATATTTACTGTATAGCCTGAAGTACGGACCATTTTGCGATATGAATGGATGTTATTAAATTTATTTGAAGACAAGCTATAACATATTATTAAAAATCTAACATAAATAGATGTAATCTAAGTATCATGTGGCTAGTTTCATGGCCGAAAGTTGAATTTTAGATTTAGTTTAAATAAATAAAAGCAAATTGAATATTTAATAGCAATGTCAATAATTGTATATTGCGTGTAACTTTGTTTTGAATTTATTTATTTAAACTCATTTTAAAATTTAAATTTTCGCGGTAAAACTAACCATAATTTGTATCATATAGATACTAATATAAATATATTATTATAAATTTTAGTTATTCAACAAGGAAATTTTGGCCCACAAAATTATCAGCGAAATCAAGTTAGAACTACTGGGCTACATTTAAAATCATCCAAGTTTATTGAAATTCTGCAGTACCGCGAAGAAGTGCGGGTTCCAACCCCATTCGTCGACAATTGGCAAGAAGAGTATGTTGGACCCGCACTACGAAGATTTAGAGCACCTGTCAAGTACAGTTTTAAATTTTTCGTTATTATGGATAATACTTTTGTGGATTATACACCGGAATTGATAGTAAAATTTATGAAAAATTGTACTATCGTTATAAATATTTCTGGCATACCGAGTTCTCTACTTTAGCAGGCACAGAATTACTGTATCCAGGACTCATTGTGAACTGTATTATATATTAGATACAGATATTTTGAAATATTTTCGGTGTATTTATAAAATATATAATGTAGAACGATTATTACTGCGTAGCAGGATGTAAAAAAACATCCAGATGTATCTTTTCATGTATTGCCAAAGAAAAAAATACAAAAAACAAAGTTTCAGATAAAATTTAGGGTTGCCGAATTAATAAATAAACATGTACTATGGATTATGCGATTAAAAATAGAGAAAAAAAGTTAACCCACGTCCGGCAGTACGCCACAGGGGTAATTTTAATGTGGTGAAAATCTTTATCGGCTCTGGGTATCGAACAAGGGTTCTTAGGATGCACAGGCCGACTCTATAATTTGTATAACTTTTGAAAAAACGATTGACAATCGATTAAGTGTATTTTTAAAATATTTTTATAAGGACTTAAACCCATGAGCTTTAATTTTATAGTGAACATGCTCAAATATGAACAAATTTTTTGACACTTTTATTAAAATTTGCTTTAATTTAGTACCAAACTAAGCATATTTTAGATAACAATTGACCACCACTAACATCTTTGAGGGCTGTGATTTGACGACTGGTAACCGCACTTCATGCGAAAAATATATCACTTACCGAGATCTGCTTCGGCAGAGTGCCACACTCAGTAATGGGTAGAAGGCGTGATGATATATTATTATTATTATTATTATTAACTTGGTATAATTTATATAACAATTGATAAAAAAAAATTGACGATCAGGAAAACGGTCTATTTTTATATTTTTAATAGAATTTAAGTCTGATAGCTTTAATTTGATATGAAACTCGGCTTTTGATAAAATTTTAGAAAAACATGACAATTGCCCGATATCTTTAAATTGATACTGAACAAGCTTTAATTTGATTAAATTTTGGAAAAAGAGTTGATAATCGCCCAAAAACTTCAGTTTGATATTAAATACGCTCAAATTTTGGAAAGAATAATTGACGAACGACCGAGGTCTTTAATTTGATACTATACACGCTTCAATTTGATCAAATTTTGGAAAAAAAAATTGACAACTTCAATTTAATACTGAATACATCCAAATTTGAACAAATTATGTAGAACAAAATATAGACAAACGCCAGAAATCTTTAAATTGATACTGAACACGCTTTAATTAGAACAAACTTTGGAAAAACAATCAAAAAACACTTTACTAATACCGAGTTCTGCTACACCCAGTAATAGATAAAAGGAGTGATGATATATTTATTTTACTTATTTATCTTTGTCTTTTAGGTCTGAACTTATCCCCTGTTACTATAAATTTAATTAAGTAACACGTTTAAATCTTAGATATTTAAAATATTTTCCCAGCAAAATTCCAAAAATATTTTTCCGTTCATGTGTATCAATAGCAAATGTTTGTATTGACTTCAGTCTCAATACGGAAACACTAATTCATTCTTGACTTTCGCTTTGATTTATGGGCTGTGGCGAGGGCCCCCTAATGTACGGACGCCCATGGAGGTCGCACAAGACTACATATAAAAGATATAAGAGAATGGCATTTGTATATTTCGGTGGATTTCTGTATTATTTTATTTTTTAATGAAAATTTAACTAAATTGAAAATAATGTACAGTTTTAGAAAGTCTTAATTGTTATGCATTAAGTTGTAATGATTAAAAAAAAAACAATTGTGACGTCGGAATGAAGGAATTGTGGACCTCAAACAGTGGGGCTCTTTTCTAATTGTAGTTATATAAATAACTTATTTTATCATTATGGGATAGATGGCTCAGTGGTATCGTGCCGGCCTGTGGAGCCTGAGGACCCTGTTCGACAAATATTTTACCCCTGTGGCTCCTCTTTCACTAAAATCCTTGGAGACCGTGATTTAACGCCTTCTCGCTAGGCTCCGCGGACACTGAAGTAAGATTTAATTGAATTACGATCAAAAACTTTTTAATTCTTACGTCTGTTCATCTAAAGACCTTTTTATTGACACAAAACACAAAAAGTTTCGAAGTTTTCACGAAAAGAATTGACCAAAAAAATTACAATTCTGTACATGAGCCCTTCAAAAAACCTTTTATTTGATACTACACACGATACCTAAGTTTTGATGCACTTTCACTAATACAATTTCCGATCAGAAAAATAACAATTCTGTACGGACACCTCTTCTAAAGCCGTTTGATATCTAATACGATATGATTCGGTATATTTTTTTGGTCGAAACTATTGGCGAGCGTAAAATTTAAATTTTTTAATTCCATCTTATAGTTCTTCTAAAGCCCTTTCAAATGACATGAAATACGGTATGATTCGGAATACTTTAAGTTTGAAACAACTGAGGAATATAATATATATATATATATATATATATATATATATATATATATATATATATATATATATATATATAAGTTAGAATCCACCATTCCTGCCAAATACACTAAAAGGCCACGCGCTTCCACCCAGACGCTGACCCCGCAGTATCATATTATTATTTAAGCTATATTATTTCATTTCCCACATTGTAACATTAAACTACCTTAATACTGAACTTGTAAACTTTAACATTGAACATAGTTAGTTAAGAACTGTCTCTTGTACTGATCACATCTAAATCTGAATAAAACTTTGTACTTCAAGATAACAAATAAAAATTTATTTTTATTTACGTTTTTAAATCGAGAAACATAACTTATGGATGGCTAGCTCAGTGGTATGAAGTCGGCCTGTGGATCCTGAGATCCCTGGTTCGATTCCCACAGGCGACAAATTTTCATAATTTGAAAAAGCTATCCCTGTGGCTCCTCCACCACTAACATGTTTGGGGGCCGTGATTTGACGACTGGTAACCGCACTTCACGCGCAAAATATATCACTTACCGAGATCAGCTTTAGCAGAGTGCCACACCCTGTAATGGGTAGAAGGCGTGATGATATATTTATTTATTTATTTATATATATATATATATATATATATATATATATAATTAATTAGGGTGTCCGTTATTTTGGCAACAATATGATAACTACATTCTGAAATTCATTTTAACTATCTTCAAATTAACGAAATAGCGCCAATTTGAACTGTTTTGTTCATGCACCGAAAAAATCTATAAGTGTCATTTTCCGAACTCCATATCTCTATCCATTTTGACTACAATTTTATCATTTTTAGCATCGAATAATGCAAATATGATGCAATATTGTTTGGCAGTTTATTACCAACAATTTGATTGGCAATGTTTCCAATGGGAAATACATTTTCACGTAAGTAATAACGGCTGTCATTTTGTGTGACGGAAAAACGGAACGAAAGCGCAATTTGAGGTTATAACGAAGATTCTAAGTTGCGATTCAAAGTTATGGCGCATTCTCATGCATTTTGTCTTGTGACAACTTCCAAATGGTGCGAATTTTCAATCTAATATCTTATTTCTTAGTGAATACAATTAATATAAATTTAACAACATAAAGTTAGAATTATAATATGTGCAATAAAATTAATAATTAATTCAATTTGCATCATATTTGCATTATTCGATGCTAAAAATGATAAAATTTTAGTCAAAATGGATAGAGATATGAGTCCGGAAAATGACGCTTATAGAACAAAACAGTTCAAATTGGCGCTATTTCGTTAATTTGAAGATAGTTAAAATGAATTTCAGAATGTAGTTATCATATTGTTGTTAGTGGTCCATCAATTTTTGAGGTAAAAAATGAAATATTAATCGAAATTCTTATATAAACGTTTTTGTAGTTTACATACTTCAAAGTTCGTATTATTCAAATTGATGCTACGCCGTCAATTTTTATTCAAATGACTTGCATTTTTGTTTGAAAGCTTATTTTAATAGCTTTCCAGTAGTTATCTTGAAATATTTTTAGCTTGAACGTATAAAAAGTTATTTATAAAAGTATCAAAAATGGCATTTTCCCCATTTAAACTACATGTAAATTTTGACCCCTCTACAGGCACGTATTAACGTCATTTTTCGGACCTGCGATGATGACTCAAATTTTTTTTAATTTTTTCTGATTAGTTTTACGGGGGGAGAGCAACAAATTTCCGACTTTGCCAAAATAACAGACACCCTAATATATATACAATATATTATTATTATATTATTATATACATTATTGTATGTATTGAATAATATAATATTATAAGGATATAACCTAGTAACGTTCAACAATTGTTACGATGCTTTATTGTTTTTATTGTCATGGTTTTTTTGTCAACTCGAAATTTTAGTTGAACATTTCTAATTTGATAAACATTACAGCAATATTTCAAATTATTAGTATGCATCATAAAGATATTAAATACTAGATCAAAACGGATAAATTACTACTTTTTCAATCAAATATAATGTCTGGAAAAAGTAAAAAAAGAAAAATAGAAGAGTGTGCCAGTATACCATATATTCCTATTAGACCCAGGTTAAAATATATACATATATACGATAGATAACTTGTTTTCGTGCATTTACTAAACGTCAATCATTACCCGTGTAGTCAATGAGTCAACAAGTATTGCTATTACATAAATAATGATTTTCCATTCAGTAGCTAAATTTTCTATAATATATTAACACAAAAATTATATTATATGTATTATTACAGTAAATTTCTGAATGCAGAAGAGATTGAAGATGATGCCTGCAAATGCCCAGGTCCGGGATCGAAAGATGACAACTACAAAATGGATCACAAGAAACGAGGCAGAGCGATAATATTCAACCACTATTTGTGTCACGGACATTCTCAACCCCGAAGAGGCACTGAATGTGACGTCATGCGCTTAGGAAGAAGTCTGAGTAACATCCTTAACTTTAAAGTTAGAGTTTATAAAGATCTGAAACATTGTGAAATTATGAAAGTCTTGTTAAAATGTGAGTGTCGAATCCGAAGTTCATGTTCGCTTGGGGTGTACTGTATACATATATCTTGATATATCTTTATTGTCTTGATTTGATAAGCAAACGAACAATATGGCAAAATTCGATATTATTTCGATATTGTTTATATTTAACCGTTTTCGAAAAAAAATGACTATTGGTGTGCCTCAGTACCCTACGATAGTAGTTGCGTAGTGAATCACAGCATCTTATATGTGAAAGTATTTGAGTGTTATTCGTCGGGCATTTACTCATGTACACTACATTTCGGCCATATTTTTAGAAAGGGAATTCATTATTATGTAGTTCCCCTAACTTTTGTACTTTATATAAAGTGATCCCCAGGTTTTGCTCAGTTATTTAGAGAGGTAAAGTTTAGTTTGTAGAGTCTACAGCATTTAATTTGAAAATTAGCATTTTCAAAACATGCCTGTCAGAATTTTTATGCGTAATGCTAACTCAAATTATCATTTACATGTCTTAAGAACAGAGTTTTGGAAACTTGGAAATACACGAAAACTTTAAAGAAACATGATTTTAATATTTTTGAAATTTTTTTCTCTTTTGTACACTTTTATCTAAAGTTTATTTTTTGTTTAACTTTTATAAAGTTCAACTTTTAATCAATCAACGTTCATGACAAATGATTGCAAAACCTACAATAACTAAAATTATTCGTGTTCTTGAAACATTCCATATATTCGAGAGATTAATGTTTATTTAGCAACAACATCAATAGCGATTTTCTGAAACTTATTGAACCATTAGTTGCTAATGAACCGATAAAACTTTGATGCAATCCAGCATATGTCTGGTATACTCGTAACAAAGCAAAATCAAAATTTCTCATATGTTTAACAAATTTAAATCCTACAAATAAAAATTTTACATAGTATATTAAAGTATCTAATTTGACAAATTACTTCAATATTAGCAATGTTTTCAGTGAGTAGAGAGAACTTCTGTCATGAAGACTGTCTTGCAGTGTTCGTCCTAACTCATGGGTCTCTTCACGGTTTAACAGCAGCCGATGAATCGTATCCTGTTGAAGAACTATGGCAAAACTTCATTCCTTCCAAGTGTGCTACGCTGGCCGGAAAGCCAAAACTATTCTTCATTAACTCTTGTCGCGGAGGGAAATTCGACGAAGGAGTTATATATGAACCCCACGAAGCCGAAGCAGTTAGTAGTAACGAAGCCTCTACTAATAGATGCGTTTCGTATAGAGCACCACTCTTCGCAGACTTTTTGACATTTTATAGCACCATGGAAGGTGAAATTTACAACTTGTAATTGTGTTTATTTGTCTAATGTATAGTTTTTAGGTTTTACTTCCTTGCGTCACCCTTCACACGGTACGTGGTTCATTCAATCTTTGTGTGAAACTTTGGAGAATAAAAATTATAGAAAGTTGGAATTGAAACAGATTTTAACCATTACTACAAGGAAGACAGCTTTAAAGTGTAATCAGTATTGTGAAAGAGTATGTCAAATTCCCACCATGATGTCGACATTAATACGAAATGTATATTTCTTTCCAATTCAAAGTTAAAAAATTAAAACTAATCTTCTAATTCTTAACGAGTCAAGATCAAATTTACTTTATATTTATTTTTAGTCGTTGTACCGTACTTCATTTGAAGTTGAGATGAATTCACGCTATCATTGCCTGATGAGGATGGCGCCCTCTTTCACGATGACAGTTGTCACTTGACAGATGAGTTTCCAAATGTGAAATTTATTTAACATGGAAAAATGTTTATATTATAAAAATATTGTATTCTGCATCACACTTGCTTTAACTTAAATATAGAGATATAAAAATAACAAAGAAAAAATAAATATGAGTTTCAGAACAAGTAATATATTCATCTAATATGAATATATATATTGTTAAATAATAAAAATACATTTTGTACCACATGTTTATTTATCAGTTATCATAAAAATATAGTTTTATAAGACAAAAATTCACACACTGCAAAAGCCGCCAAACAAGTTTCAAACTTGTCAACAACAGTTGTGAAGTTACCAAACTAACCGCCGCTCGAGCACGGTTAGTTTGGTTATTAAAAACAAACCACAAATTTCAAAAACCGTGTTCCGTAATGAAACCGGTTACTGAAAAAGCTAACCATGGTTAATGTGGTTCATTTTCGGAATACACTACAAATATACCGCGACCTCCGAATACACTCCTCTCATGGTTTTACTTTGGTTTGTCGAGCTCTACATGGTTTTTGCGCATTCGTCAGATCTTTGCGTTCACAGGTGGGTTACAATGATCAGATTCCCGGTTTCATTGTCTCGGATTGGCGTTTAGTAACAAACTAAGCTCCCTAGATTTAAGCTAGAACCATAATTGTGCGTTGCGTGGTTTGTTTAATAAAAATAACACTGAATATAGACACGGATATTCTTGTCACTTGACGTGACTATGAAAATACATATCATGAAAATTTATTCTAATAATAGGTTTTATGATAATAACAAGATTTTAATAAAAAAATCAATTCAATTATAAAATAATAGGTAATGGAGACTGGTACAGCAACTTTTGTACAAGTATTTCTTTAATAATTTTGTATTTTGATTGTAGATAACAAAACAGTTATACATACAAAAGAATTCAACTAATTTATTGTGGCATTGCTATAAACAATGCAGAATAGAAGATTTATTACAATACTTTTCTATGTAAGATTTAATACTTGAAGAATTTGTAAGACGAGCCAATTTGAAATATATACGCGCAACTTGCATAAAGCAAATATTCTAATAAAAAAACCATTGTTTTTGGTACATGGGATCAATATTTTATAGTATGTAAAATTGAAGATTACTATAAATAAATGTATATTTTATTTTTCTATTCAATTAATCAATGAAATATATATTTATTATCTGGCATCAAATATTACTGTTAGTATTGTTTTAAAGTGTATCTATAAATAAAGACATGTTTAGTTACATGATTGTTTATCTAGCAACAGTATCAATAGCAATTTTTAGCAAACGTTAATTGCTAATGAACCGGTAAAACTTTCATGTAACCTAGCACAAATCTATGTTATCTTAAGTAAGAAATAATAAATGTTATACCAACATATTCGCTGAATCTTTCTTTTTTCAACAATCAATGATTCGTGTGTTGTAATTTTTGCATTCATAGAATGTGTTGACAGAGAGTTCGTCGAAAATCTAAGGCGCAATATTTAGCAGATTATTTAGGTGTGATACAACAATTTCACAAATTATAAAATTTCAAAACGGATCATTGTCTTGTTAGTTTCGTTTTTAACTGAAACATGTGTTTTTCGATCATGATTGCTGCCTAAAACTGTTAACAAGTGGTATTATCTTTATGTTATAAGTTCTTTCGGCTATTTCATATATAAAACGAGCAAATTAATCAAATTTTTCATAGATTTTACAATGTAAATTAAATGAGTCATCTGAAGAGCATACTACTCGCAATACACCATGTGATTTTTATCAAAAGTTGGAGGATCTTTTCATATACGAATAAACAAGCTATTCAAATTTATTGCTTTTAATCAATTACAATAAACTATATTGAAATTAATACCTTAATAACAGATTAGTAAGTACATGGGAAAATTTTGATAAGATAATAATATTTATTCAAAATATAAAATTGTATTACTATGGGTATTTTATATTGGTAAATTTAATACAAATCGTGTCAACATGATAATTCGACTAGCACCTTACATATTTAAAATTTAAGGACAAACATTTCCTGTTTATCTTTTATTCTAATTGTGCTTAGATATTTGTTGATGTACTTACCATAGCAATGACTGTAAAAAACCTGCTTATTTCCAGAATTATCAATAATTTTTGTATGAAACATATTATCTATATCTGTAAAAATCAGACGCACACATAATTCCAATATAATAATAGTTTAATAGAAAAGTATAGCAAAGAATTGTCCAAACTTCATATTATTAATTTATGTATAGAGCTGTTTAATCATGCAATGATTCATTAGGAAGATATTCTAATAGTCTGAAGAAATAAATATCCATTGAATTATGGCAGTAAGTTGAACTGAATCTAATTTTAGTTTTGGGTCCAAGCTGTGTGACATGGCATCACTAAAAGTATCGTTTTTCTTGTTACTTAAATTGTTAATTATCTCTTTTTAAATTGAAAACATTTGAAGTTATTAGTATAATATAGAAATTGTACTCCTTTACAAGTCGTTATTTGTACTGTGCTTCTATAATTAAATACAATATAAGTTAGAAATAAATACATAGTGAGAAAAGTTATAATACAGAGACATAGTGATAGGTAACTGAATATATTTATAACCAAGAGAGAAGACTGCTTTAATTAAACCTCGTTCTGTTGTAACAAGAATCCTTAGTTCAGAATAAAATCTAAAAAAAAAAATTATACAATGATTAAAACGCCGATGACTTTTTCTTTTAATAGTTTATTCAGAGTTTAATTCATTTTTGTAAATGTATTTAAAAAATTATATTTCATGCTTATACTTTTATTCAATTTACTATACAATTAGGGTATTACTAAAAGAGAGAATTAATTATCATTTCTGTCGAAATGAAACATGTTTTTTTTTTTTATTTGAATTTTGCTTCACCCTTTGGGTATTAGCATGTGTGTATACATAGGTATTAATCTAATTTACATTTATATTTCCTTATATATTTGAATATCTTTGATATATTTCATTATTGGGGTGCAGTTCCTCGCGTTCAGGGCTTCTTTCATCATTGGTGGTATCCCGTGTTTCCTTCTTTGATCTTCATAGTTTTTACAGTGTAGTATGATGTGCTCCACTGTGATCTGTGTATTGCAATCGGTGCATTGTTTGGGGTTTGTTTTTTCAAATAAGTGCTTGTGTGTTAGCCTAGTATTACCAATTCTTATTTTTGTAAATATAACTTGATCTCTCCTGGTTCTTGCCATGGTTGAATTTTTTCTTGTATGTTTTTTAGCTTGTGTGTTTCGAGGTTGGTCCATCGTAGGTTCTAGTTTTCTCTGATTTTGTTTTTAAATGTCGCTGCGATGTCTCTTGCTTCAATAGGACTGGGAGTGAGGGGGATTTTTGTGGCTTCCTTGGCAGCTGTGTCGCTTTTTCATTGCCTGGTATTCCTGTATGCGATGGGATCCAGATGAAGTTCACTTGAGTATTGTTTGTGTTAAGTTAGATTAGGAGGTCTTGAATGTTTTTTGTTATGGGGTGTATAGGATATATTGTCAGGATGGATTGAAGACTGCTAAGGGAATCTGTGCATATTGTGTAGTTTTTGCTGGTTCCCTTTTCTATGTGCTGCAGGCTGAGGTAAATGCTAAGCATTTCTGCTGAATATATGCTGTATTCGTCTGGTAAGTGGTGTAATAATGTTTCATCTTCAGTAATTCAGTATTTTCTATTTTGGATGCATCCGTGTATATCAAGGTTGACATTTGGTATTTCGATGGTCCATGGAGGGGATTAGGATATTATATTTTCTTGTATAACTATTTTATTTTCTATTTTTGATGCATCCGTGTATATGAAATATTTGCCTGAGTTTTTTTCCTTTATTTCATTAAAATGATTTTTAATTACGTCGTGATTGGTGTTTTGTTTGTCAAATTTAAGTAGATCAAGGTTGACATTTGGTATTTCGATGGTCCATGGAGGGGATTGGGATATTATATTTTCTTGTATAACTGGGAGGTTGAGGTTTAAGGAGTTCAACAGTTCGTAAATGTGGGTTTGGTAGGGCGAGTGTATTGTGGTATTGTTCTAGTTGGTGGGGTTAATAATATATTTATATGTGGGATGGTTTGGTTGGCTTGAGATTTTAGCAACGTATGACAGAGTTAAAAATTTTCTTCTATCATATAAGGATGGCTCGTTTGTTTCACAATATATGCTTTCTATTGGGCTAGATCTAAGTGCTCCCGTTATGATTCTTAGTGCGCTGTGGTGTATAGTATCTAGTAAGCGAAGGTTCGATTTTTTTGCTGTCGAGTATATCGTTGACCCGTAATCTAGCTTGCTGCGTATTAGTGATTTATATATAAGATGCAAGTGTTTCCTGCTAGCTCCCCAGTCATGATGTGCTAGTATTTTAAGAATATTTAGTTTTTTATAGCATTCTTTGCTTAGTACTGTGATACGTTTTTTCCAGGTTAGCTTTTTGTCCAATATTATTCCCAGTGTTTTAATTTCGTTCACATAATCAATGTTTTTACCATATAGTGAGATTGTGGGGTTAGTTTGTTCTTTCCTATGTTTGCTAAAATGGATAGCCTTAGTTTTGGATTCTGAGAAACGGAATCCTACTTTTTGTGACCATTCTTGGATTTTATCTATTGCATTCTGGGTCAAGGTTTGTGATGTTTTAATATTTTTGTTTTTATGATATATAATGAGGTCGTCGGCAAATAGAAGGAATTTTACTGGGTTCTTTATATTTTTTGCTATGTTGTTAATTGCAATTAAGAATAGGATTACACTAAGTGTTGATCCTTGTGGAATTCCGTTTTTTTGCTCTCTTTTGTCTGAATAGTTATTATTTACTCGTACTTTAAATGATCTATTCTCCAGGAAATTTTTAATAAAATGTTATATGTTACCTTCAATGCCGTACTCTTTCAATGTTTTTAAAATGTTAAATTTCCATGTCGTATCATAGGCTTTTTCAAGATCAAAAAATATTGCTAACATGTGTTGTTTATGTTTGAATGTTTGTAGGATGTCTGCGGTGAGTATTGTCAAGTTATCTAATGTTGATCGACCATTTCTGAAACCATTCTGGGTATGCGTTAGAAGATTATTTTTTTCCAGGTGCCAGTTTAATCTTTTAGCTATAATCTTTTTTATAATTTTGCATAGGCAATTAGTTAGTGATATTGGGCGGTAGCTTGAAGGATCACTTTTACTTTTATTTGCTTTGGTTATTGGGATTATTATAGCTTCTCTCCAGTGTTGTGGGAAGGTATGAGATTTCCATATATAATTGTAAATTTTCAGTAGGTATTCTTTTGTTTCGTTGGGGAGTTGTTTAATTAGTTGGGAGGGAATATTATCTGGTCCCGGGGTTGTGTATTGTTTCATTTGATCTATTGCTGTGTTTAATTCCCAGAGGCTAAATTCTTTATTTATTGGATTTATTGCATCCGTTAGTATTTCTATTCCTTGTTCCTCTAAGTGGTTTTGTTCCTGTATAAATATATTGTCGTATGAGTTGTCACTCGAAATTTGTTCATAATGTTTTCCTATCTCATTAGCGATCTCTTTGGAGTTTGTAATCGAATTGTTGTTTATTATCAGGTTGCTAATTTCTCTAAGTGTTTCACTTCCTTTGATTTTTTTAATGTTGTTCCATATTACTTTAATGGGCGTGTCTTTATTTATAGTTGATACAAATTTTTGCCATGATAGTTTTTTGTTAAGTTTTATTATTTTTTTGCTGTAGGCTCTTGTTCTTTGCAGTTCTAGGCGATTTTCTGCGCTATTTTGTCTTTTTAGTTTATAGAGTGCCCTTTTTTATTTTTTTATAGCTTCTGCGCATTCTGGATTCCACCATGGGACGTACTTGCGGCCGATTTTCTTTGTTTTGTATCCTATCGTTATTTCTGCGGCATTTTTAATTTGGTTTGTTAGATTCTGTATTATGCTGTTTATATCTTTGAATTCGGTTTTTTTTTAGTTGTTTTCAATATTTCTCTGTATTGTTGCCAGTCTGCGTTCTTAAAGTTCCAGTTTTTACTCTCGTTTTCGTCTTCTTCATTTGAGTTGTTTAAATTGAATGAAGTTTTAATTGGGAGATGTCCATCGCTGAATAGAATTGGGATTGTTTCCCATATAGTTTCTGTTGCTATTCTAGGATCCGCGAATGTTAAATCTAGGATACTTGTATTACCAGTTCGGGTTGAAATGTATGTATATGAGTCATCGTTTAATAAGGTAAGTTTGTCTAGGAGAGTTTCTTCAATAATTTTACCTCTTGGCTTATTGTAGTGTGAACCCCACAAAGTGTTGTGTGCATTGAAATCGCCCAAAATAAGTCGTGGTAGTGGTAATTGGTTTGTGAGGTTTTCGATTTCATTCTTACTTATTATTTTATTTGGTGGGATGTATATGTTACACACGGTCATTGGGAATGGGAAATCTGCCCTGATTGCAATTGCTTCTAACTCTGTATTTAAATCTATTGTTTTTACTTGTATGGTGTTTTTACACTTTATTGTTACGCCTCCGCTGGCTATTGTGTTATTTTCCCTGTATTTTCTAAATGTTTCATAGTGATTCAGTTTAAATTTTTTATTTTCACTAAGCCTGGTTTCTTGGATACAGATAATTGAAGGTTGGTGTTCTTGTATTAGTAATTGAAGTTGTGGTAAATGAGTTTGGATGCCGTTGCTGTTCCATTGAATTATGCTCATTGTTGTTTACTTGTTGTTGCTGGTGTCGAGGGTGATTGATTTTTATCATGTAGTTGGATTTTTATTTTTGTTATCATGCGTGATATTCTAGTTTTTAAGTTTTTATTATTAATTACTGATCTTGTGATATCAAGCATTTCTAGTAATTTATTTACTTCGAGCGTGTATTCACTGGCAATGACTAGTTGTTCGTTTGTTCCCTGCATATTTTGAATAAGTGTCTTTTAATTCATCGTATGTTAATATATATTTATTTGGGTTGTTTGTAGTTTCTTCTTCCATTGGCAGGAGTTGTTCTTCTATTGTTTGTTGACTGGCTGGGCTTTGTGATCTGATCTGGTTCCGATTGATTTCTTAGGTCTTTTTTCAGGTTGTTTAAAATGGGTATTGTCGTTAGTTTGGGTTTTGGTGTCGTTTTTACTCTTGTTTGTAGATTTGGTATTAAGTGTTGTTAAGTTTTCATTTTCTGTTAATGCATTTGTCTCTTTATATTGATTTTGGGTGTAGATTGTTATTTCTTATTCTGAATGGATTGGGGCTGGTCTTTTATTTGTTTTTTCGTTGATTTTTGGATATTGTTCTTCATTTTGGATCGTAATTTGATTGTTACATTTAGAATAAGGGCGATCTGTTTTATTGCAGATGTGGCAGATAACGTTTTCTCCACTCAGATATATTCTGTATTCTGTTTCATCATGTTTAAAGAGTAAGCTGTCAGCTATGTGTTTACTTTCCTCGGAGATATATAATTGTCTCCTGAAGCTGCAGATGTGTGAAAGCTCTTCTGGCAATCCAGCTTTTTGGAAGTATATTGGGGAGACTGGTTTGATTTCCTGTTGGACAAGTATTTTTTCTAGTATGTGGTGTGGAACTGAAGGACATACATTTGATAACACTAATCTGATGGACGGGGTTATGAGGCGTCTTATTTGTATTTTGTAGAAATTAATTTCAATATGTTTATAGTTTTCTGTAAGGATATTGGCTATTTCTTTAGTTGCTAAATAGATAAATATGCGGTTATTCGAGATTTTTGAAATAAAGTGTATGTTCTTTGGGCCCACTATATTTGCTATTGCTGTGACGTAGTCCTTGAAGGGGATTTCTTCTTCTGCATTTAGAATGATCGCTTGATCTTTCGATGGAAATGTTGTTTGTGTGTTTTGTTTAGTAGTATTAGTCTTATCAGCATATGTTTGTTGTTCTGCTTCCATTTTTAGTCAGTTTTATGTTTGTTATCAGAATTAATTAGCCTATAAGGCGTTAACCAGCAATACACCGATGTGTTGATGTGCAGGTTTGAGACATTGTCAGTACCTGCAATCGGTTAGATTGCGTGGGCGCTACCGCGCCACAGATGTCTCTAGTATTCTGGTTATAGATGATAACTGAATTTGGTTTGATTACTAGGGTGTAATTTTATGTATGGTTAGGAGAATGAATTGTTATTTTAACGTGTAGATAAAGTGTATAGGAGTTAAGGGAGGTATTATAATAAGGATTATTGATATGAAAATATTCTATCGAAATACCTTATTGAATGCTACTTCTTAACTTGACAGCTGACACTGAATCCTGAAACATGTTTACAAATCATTTACTAAAATATTACCTATTCACGTGGTATATTTTACAAGTAGGACTGTTAAAATGAAACTTCAACTAATTTCTTATTTCATATTTTGCTTTAAATTTGAGATAATTTCTTTGCTACTAAATTTAGACTTCCGTATTAAGTTATGTTGGATAAAATAGACCTAAAAGTAAACAAAGATATATAGTGGTTATAGATTTTGAAATGTCAAATTTGTCGAAATTTTTACATTTGTGGCTAATTTCGTGACAATCAAGATTCTAGTAACTAGTCAAAGTTAGGGAATTGAGTTTTAAACGCCAAGTTATGACAATGAATCTGGTAATAATTCTAGGGATTAATCTACGGAATTTTAGTTACCAACGCCAATTCGTGACAATGAAATTGGGAATCTGATCAGGATATTTCACCCAAATTTACAGATTTTTCCATAATGGTGGATAGGAAATCTGAATAATTATATAAATCTTTAGACTGTAATAGCATTTAAATTAATTGGTATCTCGGAATTATATGAAATACAAATTTGGTTAATTGACCAAAGTAATGCATATTTCAGGAAAAATTTAAATATCTTTTACAATGGCATTACTTTGTTAATTGAACCGACTTGTATCCTTTATTGATCAGATTTAGTTTTGATAATATAGTAATTCTAAAAATGTGTTCTAATTAAATTCAAATATGTATAAGAATTAAAACAAAAGTTTTATAAAAATTAATTAGGAATTTGTTGCTTTTGTTATTACATTATTATACAGAATTAAGTACTTCTCAAATTTATATGATATTCTTTGTTTCTATATTTAAAATTATACACGAATAGTTAGTAAACATTAGAATACTATATAATGAAGTAAGCTTACTCACCTCGTCAAGGCACTGATCACTGAGTAAGTCATGCAGCATGCAGTTAGTAGATTAGTGAGTATAAGATCATAATAAGAAATAAATATATAGAAAATGTTAATAAAAGCAATACTAATGTAGAAGATAAATAATAAATATATATAATAATAATAATAATAATAGTATTTATTTGATAAAAAAGCCTCAGCTTTATACAAATAGATTGGTAACATTCTAGGTTTGTAGAATAATTGTATTTTATATTACATAACAAAAGCTAATGTTTATATATTCAGTATGAATGCTCTGAGTTTCAAAGACGATTGGGTGTACCGGAAGACATCGTATATGTTGTCCTTGGATGGGCTTCCCAGCAGTACCTTGATAGCTTCTTCTTCGGAATTGGTTTGATGGATATATTTTTTAATGTACTGCTCTCGGAGGGGGTTATAGATGGGACAACAAAACAGAAAATGGATCAAGTTATTTTCTTGTAGTAGGTTGCAGATGTCACAAATTGCTTCATTACTAAATTTGTGGGAAAAACCATCTTGATACAGGGATATATTATTTGGGTTGGATGTTCGGAGCTGGCCAATAGAAAATAATTGTAACTAGAATTGTAGAATCGAAATAGAGGATTGTAGGATGAGTTAAGGATTCTCTGTGTATCTTCATCATATAACGCTTCTCTGTATGCAAGTACTATGTTTTTCTTCTCTTCTTTTACTGTTATACAGCTCTGTTTTTCATATAGCCAGTGAAAATTTGTTTTATGTAAAATATTTTCAAGATTTCGTAGCCAATTATACTTAATTTGTTTCTCATGGGTAATTGATGCATTATCTGTTTGATTTAATTTTAATAGTTGATCGTAGCATAATTTAGGGTACCTGTCGTTTGGCATAGTTAATAATTTTTGCCACCAGCTCATCATTTTGTCGACTATTACCACCTCAATGTTACTTTCTCCTGTCTCTCTTCTGATGATGTAGTTTGGCGTAGATTTTTGCAGTGATTGAATGGTTTTAAAATAATGTACCAGTCCTTTTTCTATGCTGTTGACTTGTGACGGTCCCCACACTTCAGCACCAAACAAAAGTGTTGGAATAATTAAGGAGGAATAAAGTTTGGTTTTTGTGTCCCAGCTATTAATTTTTGCTCTTGAGAGTGTATTTTTAATTGTGCCCGTTATCTTGCTGTTTTACTAATGAAGTCCTTCGTATTTTCATTAAATGTACCCCCTGACGTAAAAGTTATTCCCAGATATTTGTAGTTATTTGTAAACTGTATTACTTGGTTTTGACAGGTATGCAGAATTCGTTGTTAGTCATAATTTGTACTGAAGCATCTTTATATATATTACTTAATGTTCTTGTTATCTTACCACTTATACCGCAGTAATATATTTTATTCCAGAGAAGATTATGTGGTACTGTATCGAATGCTTTTTGAAAGTCTATGAATATAGTGTATACTCCTTTATTTTTTGAGAGCAACGAGGTCTGCACTATACTGTTTAACGTGAATATATTGTCCACACATGATCTTCTTTTCCGAAACCCAGTTTGTGCTTCAGGTAGTATGTGTGAACTTTCTATCCAACACTGCATTCTGTAATTTAAAATGTATGTAAATACTTTCAATATTGTGTTTATAATAGCAATCGCTCTATAATTGTTTGGATTTAGTTGGTCTTCTTTTTTGTGGATAAGAGTTAATTTTATTGTTTTTAACGTAAAAGGAACATCTTCTTGTGTTAGAAATCTGTTTAATAAATTTGTAAGATAAATTTTCCAATCTACTGGAAGGTTTTTCAGTTGTTCGTACAGTATCCCATCAAGCCCTGGGCTTTTATTATTTTTTGAGTTTTTCAGGGCAAAATTAAGTTCTTCTATTGTAATATCTACATCTAAATAAGGATGAAACGCGTCAAGATGTTGTTGGTTACAAACAATCCTAGGGCTGTACCAGTATTGAAAATGTTCTTCCCACTTTTGTAGCGAAATGGGATTTGAGGTTTTTTTTGAAGGATTAAATGATTTTATTGTCTTCCAGAACTCCTTTTGATCCTCAATATGTTCCATTTTTTCTTTAATTTCTAGTTTATTTAGTTTCTTTGGTAGATTTATTGTTTGTTTGTATAGTATCTTTGATTTTAAGTAAACTTGTAGGTTTTCGCTATTGAATTGAGCCTTTTTTAGTTGTTTATAATTTTTTCTTACATTTTTTTTCAGGTTTGTACACTCTTGATTGTACCACTTTTTCTTTGCTTTATGTGAATTTACGGTAGTTTTTATATATTTTATTATTCCTAGTTTTTCTGAGTTTGATTTTATTTGCTCAATAATGAATTTGTATTGTTCGTTACTGTTTAGATCTTCAACAGAGTCTTTCCAGTTTAATTGGAGATCTGCTTGGAATAATTCCGCTGCTGATTCTTCCCATTTTGTTACAATAATTTTCTTTGTATTTCTTGTCGTAATTTTGTTGGAGTTTTTCGCTAATAAGCTATGAATTTTTAGTGAACATATTAGGTGATCAGATAAAAAAATCTCTTCAATAACAGTCAAATCTATAATAAGTTGTAATGCAATATTATTTATCCACAAAAGATCTATTGTACTTTTGCCTCTTGCACCTATGTATGTGTAATTGTCTGGTGTGTCGTTTAAAGATCTTCCATTTAGTACAATTAAGCTTTCTTCATCCAAAGTATTTAGAAGATCTTTTCCTTTTTTATTTAAGATTTTATCTTTGCTTGTTCTGCTAGCACTGAGGTTGGTACCGCAGAAGAGAATATCTTCTAGTTGGTTTTTCTCTCCAATTCTAGCATTAAAGTCTCCATAAATAATTAAAGCAAAATCTGGGTATAGTGTGGTTATGTTATGCAAGTTTTCTAGAAATAGTTCTAACAGAGTAGGATGGTCATATGAGTGCGAAAAATAACAAACTGCAATTATTAAGTTTTGTATCTTATTTTCGATTTTTAGAAATATCCAATAAGGCTCTTTATTTATTATTTCTACTGCAGGTAGGGGGAATTTTGAAAAAATTATAATTCCTCCTATAGCCCTACCCGTGCTAGCTTCTTTTCTGGCTTGTTGTTCATAAACAAAATAATCTTTTAAAAACGGGGGGTTTTCTAATATATCGAAGTTTGTCCACGTTTCAACAAGACAAACAAGTGTGTGATTTAATATAATATTTTCTTCTTCTTTATTAAGTCTAAATATATTTTTAAACTTTGGATGTTCCAAAATAATATAAGGTTTATATTTGTGTTTGTAAGTTTTTTGATGTTGATTGGGTTCGTTGTCTCGTCTGTATATGTTTGTCGAGTGGACCAGATACTGATGCATTTTTTGAATTGTTTTTCTTTATTTGGATTTTTGGTGTGTCATTTTTCTCTTTATTCTTTCTTTGCATTTGCTGCGAGCTGCTTTGTTGTAATGAGTCCAGATGTCCCTGCTGATTTTTTGGCGTGTTATTAGTGTCTTGAGAAGGTATCATTACATTATCATTGTTAGTTTCTGTATCAAATGATTGTATGTGATTTAAAGTATTTAGTGACACAGAGCGTCTTCTTGTATTCGTATTTAGTTCATTTCCATTTTGATTATTGTCCTCAGGGGTAGTACCGTCATTAAAATCTGTTACACTATATCTTTCCGCATTTATGAACAAGATATTTTGTTTTAGAACAGCTTTAATGCCCTCTCTTCTTGCCTGGATTAAATGTGGTTTTAGTATTTTGCGCTCCTGTAGTACTTTTTGCGTATAATCTTCTTCTACATATATTTTCAAGCTATTAAGTTTTTTTGCTTCCCGTAAAATTTCATATTTATATCTTTTTGCAATAAATTCAATAAGTATTGGTCTAGTTTTGTTATTGTGAGTTTTTCCTAATCTTTTTATTTGTTCGATATTATTCAATGTGATGTGTTTTAGATTTAAGTTATCATTTATTAATTTTATTATTATTACATCTAAATTTTCTTTTTGATCCTCTTATTCCAAAAAATATTAGATTTTTTTCTTTCATCTTCCTCTCCAAAAAATCAATTTGTTTATCTTCAGTGACAATTTTTTGTTCTAAATATTCAAATTTTTTCTTATAATTTTCAGTTAAGTTTGATAAAGTATTTTTTATCTGGTTTAGTGAAATTTGAATATTTCCCATTGTTGTGTTGATTGGTTCTAACAATTTACTTATATCTTCTAGTGAGACCATTGTATTAAATTTTAATATGGTCGTGCGCGCGAGAGGATTTTTAATTAAACTGTCGGCTTAAGTTAATTCTTGTACTGACCTTCAGGTTGATCGATATTTTTTTGAAACACTTTTTGACCACTATATGAAGTTTGTTTGCAATAATTTGATTATTATTTTGTAGGACTTAAAACAAATATTAACACTAATAAGGTACTTTAAATTTAAAATTGATATTTATTCAGAATTTCGTGCAAAATTTAAACTCTGTGTTTCACTGTGACTTTCACTGTTTGAAGCAGTGTTACCAATCCAATAATAAATATATATATATATATATATATATATATATATATATATATATATATATATATATATATATATATATATATATATATATATATATATATAAGGTGGCTTAACACCCCAACTTGGGTTGCGCCACTCCTTTCGGAGCTATCTAGATCTATTTATTGGAGTAGATCAGTCTCCATTTCTTTTTCATTTCTGCTATATTGTTTTTATTAGATTTCTCCACATCTTCCGGTCTCTTGTTTTATTCTTCCAATTATAGATTCCTCCCTTTTTTAAATCTTCTTCTACTTCCCGTAACCATGTCGATGTGGGTCTGCCCCTGCCCCTTCCTCCTTCTGGTTTCCATTCGACTATTGCTTTTATTGTGTCCTTTTCTCCCGCTCTCCATACATGTCCAAGCCATCTGGCTCTCTGTTGCTTTACTTTCTTCACTATATCTTCTCCTTCCAATGCTTCCTCTATTTCAAAGTTCATACGTTTGCTTTTAAGTAGTTTTTTGTTGGCGTAAAAAGCTCTATTTGTAGCTATTATCTTGTCCTTAATTTCTATCTCTCTCTCCCGAACTTGATATTGTTAGTCCTAAATATTTGAATCTGTCAACCTGTTCAAAATTGCATTCACCTATCTTTATATCCCTGTTCTCAGCTTTCTTTCCTAATATAATTATTTTGGTCTTAGACTCGTTTATTTTTAATCCCATTTTGCTGGCCTCTTCTATTATTTTCCTTAATATTTCGACCATTATCTTCCTGTTTTTTGTAATTATTGTTATATCATCTGCATATGCAATTATCTGTCCTCCTCTTGTTCTAAGTGTTCCTTCTTTATTTATTTTCCTCATTACGAATTCCAACGCCAAATTAAACAGTGTAGCTGATAGTGCATCACCTTGCCTAACTCCTTTATTTATTTATATCTCTTCTGTTCCCCTTTTTGTGTTTTTACTGTGATTTTTGTATTTCTCATTGTCATTATTATTATCCGTCTTAACTTCGCTGATATTCCTAGTTCTTTCAAAGCTAACAATAATCTTTCTCTTTTTATAGAGTCAAAAGCTTGTTTGAAGTCTATGAAAAGCATCTCCGTGTTTATATTGTGCTCAAGAGTTTTTTCTATTATTTGTTTTGCATCCACCGTCGATCTTCCTTTAGTAAAACCACACTGATGTTGTCCTATGATATTCCCTGATTCAGCTGATAGTCTTCTTTGTACTACTGTTGACAACATTTAGTATGCAGTGCTCAATAGTGTTATACCTCTGTAATTTTCACAAATTTGCTGGTTACCTTTTTTATGTATCGTCACTATTTGACCTGTTTCCCATTCCTTTGGCATACTCTCGTCTCTCCATATTTTCTGAATTAGTTCGTGCATGTGTTTCTGTATCTTTTCGGCTCCGTATTTTATTAATTCGATATTGATGCCATCTTTTCCTGGTGTCTTTCCATTACGGCTTTTACTTATTATTTCTTTAATAAGATTAGATAAATAATAAATAAAGAAGTAAATAAATTATGTGACGGACTGATCATTAATTAAATTATACAGGAAGCAAAATGAATATATACAGATAATGTTAATGAATCCAATAAATAGATACTTATGTTAAAAAAATATGCGGGAAATCTACAGCTTATAGAGAAATTAGAACAACACATGCACAGGGAATGAAGAAAAGTTATTTTGAAATAATGAAAATGAAAAAGCACACCATACATTGAAATTATGTTTATAAATAGCGAATACTAATTATTATCATAATAATGCTCTTACAAAATAATTTTTCTTTACCACAAATTAATTATTTAAATAATAAGTAAGCGCAATAACTAAAACACCGCAATATTTTACCGCAAGTTCGGTGCCTCATGAATCTCAGCAAGTGATTTCAGTTTCAAGAACCGCGCTCGCTTTGAAACAAAAGGTGCCAGTACTAATCAATTATTATTAAACGCATTCAAATGTATCCGATTTAATATTAACGCATTTATTGTGGTAAAACTGGTTACACGCCCTACAATGTACCGCATTCATTTCATTATTTTTGTCGCCGTTACAAATATTACATTTGGTGCCTTCATAATTATCATGTCGCATACAATTTTTGATAATTATTTCATAATATATTTTCTGTATGGTGTTGGCTCAAAAGGTCTATTGGAATTTAGATTTTTTGCAAAGTTTTCCGCGGACCAACATACATAAACGCCACAAATATAACTGTCCCGTTGTTTAACGTAAGGCTCTTGTTTTAGAGTATAATTAATACTATGTACATACAGTTGAATAACGCGCAATGTTTTATTTATTACTACTAATTCATGATTTTGTACTGTACTATTTAATGGATCGAAATAATTTACGAATCCGTTTTCTAAGTTAACCGTCATCAAGGTCCAATGATTACCGTTTATATTAAGGGGCATTATAAACTTAGTTTTTGTTCTAATATTTACATCTTTCCAGGGATTATTTGGTATATTGCGTATGCACATTTTTTGCGAAAATATAGTGTCACCGATTAAAAGATTGTTCGCCAAGTCTAAAGAAGAACGCATCTATAATGGAATCCGTCAGCCAACCTACATTAAAAGAAGGAGAAGTAGCTTTTATTTTCAAAATATCTGTCGGTGAAATTGTTTCTATTAAAGTAAAAAAATCTGTGCGTCTTAAATGTATTCTGTTATTATTCAACTTTAAAATTATTAATTTAAATGAAGCATAATTTAACATGTTAACATTAAATATATTATTATCACTGCAGGATTTGCATTTAAATTTCTTTATATCATCAGCAGATATTTTACCAAACGCAGAATTAATTTTACGCTTATTTTTATAATTGTGCATGGGATCGACTTGTTTATCTAATTTCTTGTTTGGTGTCAATTTTTCCGTGGGTTCCATAGCTGAACATTCCAACGGAGTAGTTGCAACCGCACGACACTGAGAAACTAAAGATTGTAATGTATTTTCGATATGATCTAATAGAACACGATCAACAGAAGTATTATTTATGTATTCACGCAATATGCCGTAGTTTGCTTCAATATTTAGAATTATCCTGTCAATAACTGCTGATTTTGTTGACGCTGGTTCCTTTGGTTCATTAATTAACTTTCCAGGTATTTCACTGTCACTAATGTTTCCATTACAGTTTTTCTGCGATTGTAGCATATGCACTTTATGTACATGTTTACAAAGTGAAGCTCTATCTTCACAGCTACAAGTATATAAATGTGAACATAAATTTTTGCATTTCACATTAATGCATTTATCGAAACAATGATCGAAATCGCATATTTTATTTATACGAACGACAGTATATGTAATAGAAGCATGTGTTTGTGAAATAACTTGGAAACTATATTCATTCAGAATTTTAACATCGGCATCCGAAATATTATGCCCTCTTTAATGTCTGCCTTCATTTAATTCTGCGTTACCTAATTTGTACAATTCTTTACGTTTCGTGCAAATAAAATCATCTTTTTCAATATTTAATAATACTGATAATAATTTGTCAATTCGTTTATTGAATTCTCTATTAAAATATGAAGTTTTTGTATTATGAAAACTTTCTACAAGAGCATTGGTATTTACATGACCGTGTGAAAAACTTCTATATGCATTAGCCCATAATTTTATACGATGCATGTAATTTGTTTGAAAATATTCTAGAAATGTTACTGCTTCTTTAAATATTGAAAAAAAGAGCTTATTAATTTATCTAATGTATTGCTATTTCGTTCATATAAAATAACCATCAGTGCAATATACATTTCTCTCTTTGTACCTACATTTTTTAATGACACCAAATTCTTGCGCCACGCCCGTTGAATATGCCATTGACATAATAAATGATTTGTATTCCCGAAATTTAATATTGCTTTAATTAGAGCTGGATCATCATCAGTCATAACCGCATTTATTTTCGAATTTGGAAAACGGGATTTTAATCACGAAAACATATATGTTCACCAGATTCATTGTCACGATTTGGCGTTTAAAACTCAATTCCCTAACTTTGACATATAAGTTACTAGAATCTTTGTTGTCACGAAGTTAGTAACAAATGTCAAAATTTCAACGAATTAGGACCTCCATAGGAACAAACTGGATTGTTTGACATTTCAAAATCTATAACCTCTAAATAGATTTCTTTACTTTTTAGGTCTATTAAATTAATATAGAAGTCCACATTGAGTAGCAAAGAAGTTATCTCAAATTTAAAACAAAATATGAATTAAGATATTAATTGAAGTTTCTATTTATAAAATATACCAGGGGAATACGTAATATGTTAGTAAATGATTTATAAACATGTTTCATTTCGACAGAAATAATAATTTATTGTTCCTTTTAGGAATACAATTACAAAAATTAATTCAAATCTAAATAAACTGTTCAAAGAAAAAAGACACCGGCGTTTCAATCATTGTAAAATAGGTTTTTGAGATTTTATTCTGAAGTAAGGATTCTTGTAACAACAGAACGAAGCTTAATTAAAGAAATCTTTCATTCTTAGTTATAAATATATTGTTATCACTCGGTACTACAACTTTTCTCACTATCGATATATTTCTAGCTTATATTGTATTTAATTATAGAAGTACACTACAAATAACGACTTCTAAATTTGTTTCCGAACTAGGAGTACAGAACTTAAATGTTTCTAATAAAAAAAGAGACAATTAACACTTAACGTAACAAGGAAAACGGTACTTTTAGAGATGTCATGCTACACAGCTTGGATCCGAAACTTAAATTAGATTCAGTTTAACTTACTGCCATAATTCAATGGATATTTATTTCTTCAGACTATTCGAATATCTTCCTAATGATTCATTGCATGATTAAACAGCTCTATTAACTTAATCATTTGAAGTTTGGACATTTCTTTACTATTCTTTTCTATTAAACTAATATTATACTGGGATGTGTGACTGCTTTTTCCAGATTTAGATAATATGTTTCGTAAAAAATTATTGTTAATTCTGGAGATAAGCAGGTTTTCTCTTAACAATAATATTGAAATCTTAAAATATGGTAGTTAATAATACTCAATATTACAGTCATTGTTATGCCAAGTACATCAAGAAATATCTGAGCACATTTAGAATAAAAGTTACGGGAAAAGTGTGTCTTTAAATTTAAAATATGTCAGGTTCTAGTCATGATATTAATTATCATATTGACACGATTTATATTACATTTACCAATAAAAAATGCCTATAGTAATCCAATTTTATATTTTGAATAAATATTATCTATGAAACAAACGCAATTTTTTTCATGTTACCAAGGTATTTATTTCAATATAGTTTATTATAATTTAATAAAAGCAATAAATTTGAATAGCTTGTTTATTCATTTATGAAAAGATCCTCCAACTTCCTTCGATAATAATCACATGGTGTAGTGCGAGCAATATGCTTTTCGGATGGCTTATTTATTTTACATGTAAAATTTATCAGAAATTTGATTAATTTGCTCGTTTTATATATAAAATAGATAAAAGAACTTATAAACATAAAGATAATGGCAATTGTTGGAAGTTTTAGGTAGCGCTCATGATCGAAAAAAATATTTTTCAATTAAAAACTAAATTAACAAGACATTGCTCCGTTTGGAAATTTTATACTCTTTGTGAAATTGCTATATTACACCTAAATATTTGAAAATATGGCCAAGTTTTACTCAATCTACATCTAATTTCTGTAGAGATAAATCTGTTAAATATTTTGCCTTAATTTTATAACGAACTCTTTCAACACATTCTATTAATGCAAAAATTACAACAAATGAATCATTGATTGTTAAAAAAAGTAAGATTCAATTAATATGTTGGTATAACATTTATTACTTCTTACGTAATATAAGACAGATTTATGCTGGGCTACATGAAAGTCTTACCATTCATTAGCAACGGTTTCTGAAAATTGCTAGATAAACAATTCTTTAACTAAATAAACTTTATATTTTTCTTTATAGAAACACTTTAAAACAGTACTCATAACAGTATGTAAATATACAAATATTTGATGCTACATAATAAGTGTATATTTGATTGTTGATTGTTGATTGATATAAGACGTATTCCATTTGCAATTTAGATCACATCTAACTTACATTTACTGAACCAAATCACTTATTTATTTCGCTGGTTTACTTCACTGACTTCATTTCCAGTACTAGAATTACTCATTTTAATTTATTTTGAAATAATTCACTCCAATAAATTCATCAGTTTGCTTAATTTAGTTCATTTCATGTTGTCTAATTTATCTGAACTGATTTAAATGAACCAAGTGGCAAATGGAATACAGCTAAAGTAACCTTTAATATTACATTCTATAAATTATTGATCTCATGTATCAAGAATCATGGTTTTTATTAGAATATTTACTTCAAGCAAGTTATGCGAATATATTTCAAATTGGCTCGTCTTACAAGTTCTTCAACTATCAAATCTTACAGTGAAAACTATTGTAGTAAATCTTCTATTCTGCATCATTTATACCAATGCCACAATAAATTAGTTGAATTCTTTTGTTGTCTTGTTATGTTATCTACAATTAAAATACAAAATTATTGAAGAAATACTAGTACAAAAATTACTGCACATGTCTCCATTACCTATTATTTCATAATTAAATTTATTTATTCATTACAATCTTATAATTGTCATATAACCTTTTGAAAGAATAAATTTTCAGGATATGTATTTTCATACTCACGTCAAATGAGAAGAAATTTAGTGTCTATGTTCACTGTTATTTTTATTAAACAATCCATTCAACTCACAATCGTGGTTCTAGCTTATATCTAGGGAGTTTAGTTAGTTACTAAACGCCAATTCGTGACAATGAAATTGGGAATCTGATCAGGATGTTTCACCTGAAAACTATCCAAGAAAAAAAAGATGAAATCAAACGTAGGTTAGACGAAAATATTCCCATACATGGTGACCTCCAAAAACAAGGATTATACCTTCAAAGAAAACTAGAGTGGCAAGATGCTGGTCCAGAAGCAGCTACGATTTTAGGAGGCGAAAGTGGAGTTACGTTAGCAGATTTTCAAGACGATGAATATCGATACGCAGGAGTAGAAGATCCGATAATAGTTATGACAACTTCAAGAGACCTGTAATCCTCCCTTATTCAAAGGAGAATTAACAAATAATTTATATGGGTTCTTGTCAGACCGGAGAAAGGACAAATACTAGGGTTGTTGTAAATCAGTTTGTACTTACAATTTGGTTTAACAAATAACAAAGATTTATTCACACGTAATTTATTACAAGGTTTCTTCTGACTCTCAAGGGTTGTTATTGAAACTACTTACATGGTGATGTCGTCGAGTTCCTACTGAACTCTACTGTCTACTCTACTCTTACTCTACTCTGAATCACTGCATCAGTCTGCTCTGAATGAATAACTAACCTTACGCTACTTGCTGACTATTTGCTGACTTAGTACATTGTAATTAGATATATATATATATATATATATATATATATATATATATATATATATATATATATATATATATCTAATTACAATGTACTAAGTCAGCAAATAGTTAGCTACTTACGTCAAACAATATTATTTAGAATACTTGACCTCATTACAACATAACCTAATTTACTAAATTATATTCACTAAGAATGTGCTGACTTTGACTTGTTACAGACCCAAGCAGTCGATTAAAACAATTCGTGAAGGAATTTCGATTGATTTTTCCGAACTCTCAGCGGATGAATCGCGTTAATTACGAAATTAAGCAATTGATTCATGCTTGTCGGGCGAATAATGTCACTGATTTCATTATTGTTCATGAACATCGAGGTGTTCCTGACGGACTTATAATTTGTCATTTGCCTTATGGACCTACAGCTTATTTTAATGTTTCCGGGGTTGTTATGAGACACGATATACCGGAAATTGGAACGATGTCAGAGCAGTACCCACATCTGGTGTTTCATAATTTTAAAACGAAGTTGGGGCAGAGGACGATAAGTATTTTGAAGTATTTGTATCCGGTACCGAAGGAAGAGTCGAAAAGGGTTATGACGTTTGCGAATCATGATGGTTATATTAGTTTTAGGCATCATAATTATAAAATAGTTGATAACAGGTGAGAAAATTAAGATTTTTTTTATATTGGGGAAATGAATGTCTGAAAAGTGGTTTGGGGCAATTTTTGGGAAGATGACTCTCTTTTAAATTATTTGGGGAACTATATGGCAAGATGATTGTATTATAAATGATTTGACGAACTTTTTAGAGAGATGACTGTGTTATTAATGATTTGATGGACTTTTTAGGAAGATGACTGTCTTCTTAATGATTTGGGAGACTGTATGGGTAGATGATTCTGTTATAAATGATTTGTAGTAATTCTTGGGAAGATGATTGTGTTATAAATTATTTGGGAGATTTTTTGGGATGATGATTGCCTTAGTTAATGATTTGGGAGACAATGTGGGAAGATGATTGTGTTATAAATGATTTGGTGGACTTTTTAGGAACATTACTGTTTTATTTATGATTTGAGAGACTATATGGGAAGATGACTGTCTTATTAATGATTTTATGGACTTTTTAAGAAGATGACTGTGTTATAAATGATTTTATGGACTTTTTAGGATGATTACTGTCTTATAAATGCTTTGATGGACTTTTAGGAAGATGACTGTTTTATTAATGATTTGATGGACTTTTTAGGATGATGATTGTCTTATTAATGATTTGATGAACTTTTTAGGAAGATGATTGTTATAAATTATTTGTGAAACTTTTTGAGTAAATAAGTGTCTGGAAAATGATTTGAAGGACTTTTTGGGGAAAATTATTGTCTTATAAATAATTTGAGAGACCTTTTCTGAAGATTTTATCTTATAAATGATTTAAGAGACTTTTTGGACAGATAACTCTAAAAAATTATTTAGAAGACAGTCTTAATAATTCTCTATATAAATAGTATCATTGGTGAAACTGAAACATTTCTGAAGAAATACTATTTACTAACACGAAATCTTCGTTTAAAATCAACTTCATCATACCTATCAATATCATTAAGGAATTAAACAATTTTTATTTTGTCAAAATACAACTGTCATATGCGATAAATAATACCTAGCAATTTAAGATGCCGAAAAACTGAAACCTAAATTAGAAAGTACTTAAATGCTCTTAAGTATTACCTAGGCACTGGTGAAATCTAAAATTGACTTAGGCAATTCCTAGTGAACACAAGGAATTACCTAAGATTAAGTATTTGTTGGTGAAACTGGCCATATGTGTTTCTAAGTGCCATACCAATCTTTTGTTTATAATTTTTTGTAGCAGTTTGCGTAGACAATTGGAGAGAGAGATTGGTCTATAGTTTATTGGTTTAGTTTTTTGTTTATTTGGCTTGAGTAGAGGAATTGTAGTGATCCATATATTGTTGTAAATTGTTAATATGTAATCTTTTGTTTTATCTGGTAAATGTTTAATCATTTCATACGTGATTCCGTCTGATCCAGGGCTCGTAGATTGTTTTATTTCTTGTATTGTACTATCTAGTTCATGTTTTGTAATAGCTAGGTTGATTTCGCAGTCATAGTTTTGGTTGATTTCTATTTTTTCTTTTTCTTTGTTTGTCTTATGAGCTATGAATTCGGGGGTGTATTGTGAGTTGCTGGAATTTAGGTAGAATTGTTCTGCTAGTGTATTTGCGATTTCTGTTGGTATTGAAATTATGATGTTCTTGTGTATTAGTATGTCAGTCTGAAAGTTTGCTTTTTTCCCGTTAATACGTTTTATTTTGTTTCACACTTCAGTTGGAGGGGTATCTGTAGTTATTTCCTGCAGAAGGCTTTAGATCGTTTCAGGTTTATTAGGTTTTCTATTGTTTTGTGTTTTTTGTATTGGTATAGAGCTGTTTTATTGTGTTTTATAGCTTGTTGACATTGACTGTTCCACCATGGTACTTGTTTGCTTGTTTGCTGGATTTGTCTAATTTTCTTTGGAGCCGAGTTAGCAGCTTCTGTTATAGTTTTTGTGAGGGTTTCTACTTGTTCATCGATGTCGTTTGTGTCATGGGTGCTTATCTCTGCTAGATCTGTAAAGAGTAGCCAGTCTGCATTTTTTGTTGTCCATTTGTTTATTGTTTGTTGTGTTCTGTTGATGTTTTGCATGTTTATTGTTACTTTTATAGGAAAGTGGTTTCCGACGTAAGTTAGAGGTACAACCGTCCAAGTAACGTCTGGAGCGGTAGTTGTGTCGCACATAGTTAAATCTATAGCTGTGTAGTTACCCGAGTTGGCACAGAAATGAGTTTTGTTGCCGTCATTTAGTAAAATTAATTTATCGTTTGGGTCTAATATGTTTTCTATGATTTTTCCTCTTTTATTTGTCATCTCACTCCCTCAAATATTGTTATGTGCATTAAAATCTCCCATTATGAGAAATGGTGTTGGGAGTCGAGTAATTAGGTTTTACAGTTCAGTTTGATTGATTTGTTGGTTTGGTGGTAGATATATGGAGCAGATTGTTAGTTGTTTCGGGGTGAATATTTTGGTGGCAACAGCTTCTATGTTTGTGTTAAGGGTAATGTCTTCTACATGTTTAGTATTACTAGTTAATAAGGCCACTCCACCACTAACATTGATTGTATTTTGTCTATCTTTTCTGAAAATGTTGTAGTTTTTTAGGTTAGCATGGTGATGGGGATGGAGGCGTGTTTCTTGTAAGCAGATAATATGTGCATTAGTTTCATTAGTAATTTTTTGTAGTTCTGGAAGGTGTACGTGAAAGCCGTTTAGATTCCATTGTACTATGTTAATATTAACTATTTTGGGTTTCTTCGAGTTTTTCTTCGAGTTGGATTTTAAGTTTGTTACGAATTCTGGTAAATCTTTTTTTGATTATTTTACTTGTTAATAGTGGATATAGGTCGTTTACCATGGAGAATAAATTTATTGTATCTAGGGTGTAATTTTTTGATATTGTAAGAGGGTCTGGACTGTTTGTGACGTTTTCGATGAAATCTTTAAGTTCAGTAGATATTTTCCTACATTTATTTTTATTTCATCTTCTAATCTTTGTATTAATTCTTGTGTTGTAATTTTATAACTGGGACTCATTGATCTTGTTTTTTTGGGCTTCTTTGTGTCATTGGAATTAGTGATTTGTTGTGTGTTTGTATCTTCAATATTTGAGTTGTTATGTTTTGTGTTATTTTTTTACCGTCGTTTCTTTGTGATAGTGCTATTTGTTGTTATTAGTTTGTTGATGTTTGTTCGGTTGTATGGTTTGGTTGTGAGGGCGGTATTTTTGGGGGGAATGGATAAAAGTTTTGTGTTGTCTTTGTGTTTGTAGGTTTTACTGGTGTTTGAGTTTGTGACAGGGGTAATTTTAGGTCGTGAATTATTTTTGAGTTTGTGGATGTGGATGGTTGTGACAGCAAATGTGTGTTTTCGTATATTACTGCTGTGGATGTTTTGGATTGTAAAGTTGTTTGTGAGGCTGGTTTTGTGGTTTCTTGTTGTATTTGTTGATTGAGCTGTGTACTTGTTTCCGGTGTATTTTGGGTTGTTTGGCATTGAGCTGTAGTGTGCCCTTGTTGTTTGCATTTGTAGCAAGTTGGCGTGTCTCCAGACAGGAATATTCTATATTCATAAATAAGAAAATAGGAAAAAGTTTTCCATCACTTGTCTCATAATTCCACAGAGGTTTTACAGTACGTTTGCATCAACTTATCAAGTCATCAACAAACGGCTGGTCAGTCCAGCTTTAACCATAGACGCGTTTCGTCCTTCCGGACTCATCAGTATGGTGCGATCATTTATCCAACTAGACCAACTAGGGAATAGTGGATTGTGATACCGACTTAGCTGAACTGACTGATGTTAACCTATCTACACCGGTAACATGACATGAGAGCTATGGAGCCACTCATGGTGCCATCTACCGACAAAATCGCAAACTGCTTGACAGCTATTGAAATAAAACAAAAGACAAAATGTCTATTGCGATGTGGAATTGAGTATAATAAATAAGAAAAATAGGAAAAAGTTTTCCATCACTTGTCTCATAATTCCACAGAGGTTTTACAGCACGTTTGCATCAACTTATCAAGTCATCAACAAACGGCTGGTCAGTTCAGCTTTAACCATAGACGCGTTTCGTCCTTCCGGACTCATCAGTATGGTGCGATCATTTATCCATCTAGACCAACTAGGGAATAGTGGATTGTGATACCGACTTAGCTGAACTGACTGACGTTAACCTATCTACAACGGTAACATGACATGAGAGCTATGGAGCCACTCATGGTGCCATCTACCGACAAAATCGCAAACTGCTTGACAGCTATTGAAATCAAACAAAAGACAAAATGTCTATTGCGATGTGGAATTGAGTCTTGATAAATAAGAAAAATAGGAAAAAGTTTTCCATCACTTGTCTCATAATTCCACAGAGGTTTTACAGCACGTTTGCATCAACTTATCAAGTCATCAAGAAACGGCTGGTCAGTTCAGCTTTAACCATAGACGCGTTTCGTCCTTCCGGACTCATCAGTATTGTGCGATCATTTATCCAACTAGACCAACTAGGGAATAGTGGATTGTGATACCGACTTAGCTGAACTGACAGATGTTAACCTATCTACACCGGTAACATGACATGAGAGCTATGGAGCCACTCATGGTGCCATCTATCGACAAAATCGCAAACTGCTTGACAGCTATTGAAATAAAACAAAAGACGTGCTGTAAAACTGTTAAGTGCGGCGACACCTACGATTTTTGTAGAAATTTAACTGTAACAATGAAAGAAGTAACAATGACTCATATCATTCTCTCTGTCAATGCCGACTTAGTCGGAGTCTAGGAGAACAAAGTTGCACAGACACACACTAAGTTAAAGAAAGTTCGGTTGTCGCCTTCAACTTGCCAGCGATGCCGTGGTGTAGCGGTTATCACGCCTGACTAGCAATTAGACTGTCCCTGGTTCGAATCCAGGCGGCATCCGAATTTTCTTTAACTTTAATAGATTATCAGTCTCTATACTATAATTGGAATGATATGAGTCATTGTTACTTCTTTCATTGGTACAGTTAGATTTCTACAAAAATCGTAGGTGTCGCCGCACTTAACAGTTTCTCTCTGTCAATGCCGACTTACATAGTCGGAGTCTAGGAGAACAAAGTTGCACAGACACACACTAAGTTAAAGAAAGTTCGGTTGTCGCCTTCAACTTGCCAGCGATGCCATGGTGTAGCGGTTATCACGTCTGACTAGCAATTAGACTGTCCCTGGTTCGAATCCAGGCGGCATCCGAATTTTCTTTAACTTTAATAGATTAATCTACGTACATAAATAATTTTTCTCTGTATTTTATTTTGTTGTAAAGTTTCTACTAAGAGAGGAAAAAAAGGTTTATTAATTAATCGTGACGTAGATAACTCTTGGTGACAAAGATAGCATCAATATTAAGAGAGAAAGCATAATAATGAGAAAGAATGGTTTTTAGAGAGTGATGGGTATAGTTTGACAAGAGCTCGAAACATCTCACGAAATTAAGTTCACCCTTGTCAACACTTTTGACAGGTTTTACTTATATAAAATTTGTGAAGAACTATATTATATTAATCACGTTATAACTGTTAATAATAAAAACAATAATAATTCTACAAATTTAAGGAGTAAACATTTATGTACATTTTTTAGGTTCAATTAAAATGTAAGAATTTGATGTACTAGGTTACTGTGTTATTTTAACATTTATTGTTGTAATTATTGTCGTAATTATATATATTTTTTATGGAGTAGGTGGCACAGTGGTATCGTATCGGCCTGTGGATCCTGAGAACTCTGGTTCGATTGCCAAAGCCGACAAATATTTTCACCACATTATTACTACACCCAGTAAAGGGTAAAAGGAATGATGATGATGATATATTTATTGTATGCACAATCGGGGCCGAAAGCCATATGTTTTAGCCCTAAAAAGCGGGCTTAAATACTTCTATTTGGCCCTAGGGCCATAAAAAAATAATTTCTATGGATATATAAATAAAAAGACAATTTTTGTTTATTGTGAATACTTGATTGTGCAAAATGTCATTTTGACATTTAACCTATGTGCATATTTGAACCTCTTGAACATATAATTAAATATTATTTTGTTGTGCATAAAATATTATCAAGACAGGCGTTAGTTGTCGACGCCAAGATCAAGCAGCCTACGGCGACACACTGACTGTCTATATTACAGTGACGAAGACTTTGAGCCAATATTCGAAAATTGCAATTCCATTTATCTTTTTATTAACAGATAAATTAGTCATGTTAAACATATGATAATTTACTACATAACACCCTTGTTTGTATTACATACAATTTTTGAATTAATTATTACTTTACAAGCTATATTTCCCTATATAAGATTTTTTTCAATCAATTTTTCGTTCCTCCAGACTTTGGTTTTACGCGACTTGTCCGACTGGCGGCAGCACCTTACGCTCAGTTCGACAACTTCGGCTCTCGAGCTCGCTTCGTTGTCGATCGGAAACTGATGCAAAACCAGAAGTACAAAACTAAAATTGATTGACTTTTGACATTGAGAGTTATCAAATTTGTGTAAAATATATGTTTTCCTACAACTGTGCGATTTCTTTGTTATTACGTAACTATAATTGCCTTGGTTACGTATGGAAAGTAGATGAATGCAGACCAAGTGCGTTTCCGAAAGCAAAGAAACACTAGTACGGAAAGTGCTTCATTACGTAACTGTCAAAAGAATATTGTTTTGACAGCGATTTAAATTTCGCGCCGAGCGCGGAATTCATATTTTGACCACAGACGCTTATGGAAGAAGAAGATACGGTGAACCAGCGCTAGTAAATATGCAGTAGTATATTTTGACGTTTATAAACGTAACCTTAATTTGCAGTGTATCTAATCTGTAGACAATTAATAAAAAGAACCGAACAAAGTAAAATATATCGATAAATGGTTTTATTTAAAGAGTAAGTGAAATACTTCATATTTATTGTTTGTGTATATTATTAATACAGTTGTTACAGTTGCTTATATTGACATAATGTAAAGTGGAAACTTTTGTGTCTAAAGAAACATTGATTTCTTCCGTACCTGTTCATATTATTACCAGTAATATTATTGGTAACAATTTCGGAAGCTTCAGAAGTACCAGCAGCAGGTTGATTGTCATTGTCGAAAATAGATCCAACATAGTATGATCCGGTGCTTCAATTATCTTTGGAGGTGTTAATGATAAAGAAGAATCACTCACTGTACTATTCCAATCAAGATGATTTTTAAATAACGTAGAACAATGTGCAAGCAATCAACAAAAAAACCATAGCAACGCCGTAAAACATCGTTCTCATGTAATATCATTAAAATTTTATAAATTTTATAAATTTTAATAATATTTTAGTGATTTACTAAATCGCACAGTTGTAGGAAAAATGTTTTTTATAACACGTGCCGAAAAAGGTTACATGCTCGTGCAGATTCTGCACTTGCACGCAACGAGCCTTTTTCGGCACTTGTTATAAAAATAACTATTAAAGTTCATATGCTAAATTGGAATTTTTTCGATCGGCAATTGTTTTAATGAAAGTGCTTCAAAACCTATCGTGTTTGGTATCAAATGAAAGGTCTTTTTAAGGGCATGCATGTAGAATTGAATTTCTTTCGATCGGCAATTGTTTTAGCGAAAGTGTTCCAAAACCTATCGTGTTTGGCATCAAATGAAAGGTCTTTTTAAGGGCTTGCATGCAGAAATGGATTTTTTTCGAACGGCAATTGTTTTAGTGAAAGTATACCAAAACCTATCGTGTTTGGTATCAAATGAAAGGTCTTTTGAAGGGCTCGCGTGCAAAATTTAATACTTTTCGATCCTCAATTGTTTTAGTGAAAGTGCTTCAAAACCCATTGTCTTTGGTACCAATTGAAAGGTCTTTTGAAGGGCTTACATGCTAAATTGGAATTTTATCGATTGGCAATTGTTTTAATGAAAGTGCTTCAAAACCTATCGTGTTTGGTATCAATTGAAAGGTCTTTTGAAGGGCTTACATACAAAATTGGAATATTATCGATTGGCAATTGTTTTAATGAAAGTGCTTCAAAACTTTTCGTGTTTGATATCAAATGAAAGGTCTTTCTAAGGGCTTGCATGCAGAAATGGATTTTTTCGATCGGCAATTGTTTTAGCGAAAGTATACCAAAACCTATCGTGTTTGGTATCAAATGAAAGAATTTTTGAAGGGCTCGCGTGCAAAATTCAATACTTTTCGATCGTCAATTGTTTTAGTGAAAGTCCTTCAAAACCCATCGTCTTTAGTATCAATTGAAAGGTCTTTTGAAGGGCTTACACGCAAAATTGGAATTTTATCGATTGGCAATTGTTTTAATGAAAGTGCTTCAAAACCTATCGTGTTTGCTATCAATTGAAAGGTCTTTTGAAGGGCTTACATACAAAATTGGAATATTATCGATTGGAAATTGTTTTAATGAAAGTACTTCAAAACCTATCGTGTTTGGCATCAAATGAAAGGTCTTTTTAAGGGCTTACATGCAGAATTGGATTTTTCGATCGGCAATTGTTTTAGCAAAAGTATACCAAAACATATCGTGTTTGGTATCAAATGAAAGAATTTTTGAAGGGCTCGCGTGCAAATTTTCATACTTTTCGATCGTCAATTGTTTTAATGAAAGTGCATCAAAATCCATCGTGTTTAGTATGAATTGAAAGGTCTTTTTAAGGGCTTGCATGCAGAAATGGATTTTTTTCGAACGGCAATTGTTTTAGCGAAAGTGTTCCAAAACCTATCGTGTTTGGCATCAAATGAAAGGTCTTTTTAAGGGCTTGCATGCAGAAATGGATTTTTTTCGAACGGCAATTGTTTTAGTGAAAGTATACCAAAACCTATCGTGTTTGGTATCAAATGAAAGGTCTTTTGAAGGGCTCGCGTGCAAAATTTAATACTTTTCGATCCTCAATTGTTTTAGTGAAAGTGCTTCAAAACCCATTGTCTTTGGTACCAATTGAAAGGTCTTTTGAAGGGCTTACATGCTAAATTGGAATTTTATCGATTGGCAATTGTTTTAATGAAAGTGCTTCAAAACCTATCGTGTTTGGTATCAATTGAAAGGTCTTTTGAAGGGCTTACATACAAAATTGGAATATTATCGATTGGCAATTGTTTTAATGAAAGTGCTTCAAAACTTTTCGTGTTTGATATCAAATGAAAGGTCTTTCTAAGGGCTTGCATGCAGAAATGGATTTTTTCGATCGGCAATTGTTTTAGCGAAAGTATACCAAAACCTATCGTGTTTGGTATCAAATGAAAGAATTTTTGAAGGGCTCGCGTGCAAAATTCAATACTTTTCGATCGTCAATTGTTTTAGTGAAAGTCCTTCAAAACCCATCGTCTTTAGTATCAATTGAAAGGTCTTTTGAAGGGCTTACACGCAAAATTGGAATTTTATCGATTGGCAATTGTTTTAATGAAAGTGCTTCAAAACCTATCGTGTTTGCTATCAATTGAAAGGTCTTTTGAAGGGCTTACATACAAAATTGGAATATTATCGATTGGAAATTGTTTTAATGAAAGTACTTCAAAACCTATCGTGTTTGGCATCAAATGAAAGGTCTTTTTAAGGGCTTACATGCAGAATTGGATTTTTCGATCGGCAATTGTTTTAGCAAAAGTATACCAAAACCTATCGTGTTTGGTATCAAATGAAAGAATTTTTGAAGGGCTCGCGTGCAAATTTTCATACTTTTCGATCGTCAATTGTTTTAATGAAAGTGCATCAAAATCCATCGTGTTTAGTATGAATTGAAAGGTCTTTTGAAGAGCTTACATGCAAAATTGGAATTTTATCGATTGGCAATTGTTTTAATGAAAGTACTTTAAAACCTATCGTGTTTGGCATCAAATGAAAAGTCTTTTTAAGGGCTTGCATGCAGAATTGGAATTTTTTCGATCGGCTATTGTTTTAGCGAAAGTATTCCAAAAACTATCGTGTTTGGTATCAAATGAAAGGTCTTTTGAAAGGGCTCGCGTGCAAAATTTAATACTTTTCGATTCTCAATTGTTTTAGTGAAAGTGCTTCAAAACCCATCGTCTTTGGTATCAATTGAAAGGTCTTTTGAAGGGCTTACATGCAAAATTGGAATTTTATCGATTGGAAATTGTTTTAATGAAAGTGCTTCAAAACCTATCGTGTTTGGCATCAAATGAAAGGTCTTTTTAAGGGCTTGCATGCAGAATTGGAATTTTTTCGATCGGCTATTATTTTAGCGAAAGTGTTCCAAAACCTATCGTGTTTGGCATCAAATGAAAGGTCTTTTTAAGGACTTGCATGCAGAATTGAATTTTTTTCGATCGGCTATTGTTTTAGCGAATGTGTTCGAAAACCTATCGTGTTTGGTATCAAATAAATGATCTTTGGAAGGGCTCGCGTAAGAAAATTAATACTTTTCGATCGTCAATTGTTTCCATGAAAGTGCATCAAAATCCATCGTGTTTGGTATGAATTGAAAGGTCTTTTGAAGGGCTTGCATGCAAAATTAGAATTTTTCGATAGGCAATTGTTTAAGCGAAAGTGTTCCGAAACCTATCGTGTTTTGGTATCAAATGAAAGATCTTTTGAAGGGCTCGCGTACAAAATTTAATACTTTTCGATTATCAATTGTTTTAGTGAAAGTACTCCAAAACCTATCGTATTTGGTATCAAAGAAAAGATCTTTGGAAGGGCTCGCTTATAAAATTAATACTTTTCGATTGTCAATTGTTTTAGTGAAAGGATATCAAAATCTATCGTTTTTGGTATCAATTGAAAGGTCTTTTGAAGGGCTTTCTTGCAGAATTGGATGTTTATTGATCGGCAATTGTTTTAGTGATAGTGATTCAAAACCTATCATATTTAGTATATATTAAAAGATTTTTAGATGGACCGACGTGTAGAATTTAAAAGTGTTAGATTCGTAATAATTCAATTTATATTGTGTCTATTGTCTTAATTCTATTTCAGTGTCCGCGGAGATTAGCGTGAGGCTTGGCGAAGCCAGGTCGACCGCTAGTATTTATAATTATTCCAATACGTGATTGTAGTAATAAGAGCATTACTATGCAAGAGCTTATTAATAAACAATTGGTTGTGAAAGAAAATGTAGAAGCTCAATGTTCAGAATGCTTACACTCACATAAATTACATAAAACCGAATTAGTTTCTGTTGGCACAGTATTAATTTTCCAAATTCTGTTATTTGGAAATGAAAATGGATATATTCGAAAACTAACTGATACACAATAAAAAAAAATAAAAATATATCATCACGCCTTCTACCCATTGCTGGGTGTGGCACTCTGCTAAAGCAGATCTCGGTAAGTGATATATTTTGCGCGTGAAGTGCGGTTACCAGTCGTCAAATCACGGCCCCCAAACATGTTAGTGGTGGAGGAGCCACAGGGATAGCTTTTTCAAATTATGAAAATTTGTCGCCTGTGGGAATCGAACCAGGGACCTCAGGATCCACAGGCCGACTTCATACCACTGTGCTAGCCATCCCATAAAAAATGGGATGGCTAGCACAGTGGTATGAACTGATACACGTAATATTTAAAACGTTTCAATGGGAACTTATTTGATTCAAGGATATAAATACAAAGTGATCAGTGCTATATTTCACCAGGGTACTTCAATGGCTGAGGGGCACTACACAATATGATTAAAAAAGGAAAATCATGGATGCTTGCAAATGATTCTCACGTTGGAAAACAAACTTGGCCAAGAAACTCTAAACATGCTTATGTATTTATTTTAGAATGAATTTAGATTTTTATAGAAAGATGTAATAACAATATACCAATACCAAATATCACGTTATTAGCCCTCGGCGCTTTGCGTCTCGTGCTAATAATCATGCCACGGGCCAGAAACGCCTGTTTTCACCTTTGGTACATAAATAACTATTTTTTGGAGTAGGTGGCATAGTGGTATGGTGTCTGTGGATCCTGAGAACTCTGGTTCGATTCCCAGAGCCGAAAAACTTTTTTACCACATTAATACTACTCCTGTGGCTTCCCCCCCACTAACAACTTTGGAGACCGTGATTTGACGGCTGTTAACTGCACTTTATGCGCATAAATATATCCTTGACCGAGATCTGCTTCGGCAGAATGCCACACCCATTAATGGGTAAAAGGTGTGATAATATATTTATTTTATTTATTTAAATATTGTTTTGTGCCGAATTGCCGTCTCGGTGCACATGCGCATTACCGCACAATGTGAAGAGCTACCCACGTCACAAGAACATCAATGGTGATCCTTTTAAATAATTCATTTTTAATTAAATATTTTAGATATTAATACGTCAGGTATGATCACTTAGCATAATTGTAGCACATTTAAAAGGAGGTTAGTGGTTCAGCGGTATCAAGTCGGCACGCGAATCCTGAGAAGCTTGGTTCGATTCCCACAACCGACAAACAGTTTTTACCACTTTTAATCAACCTCTGTAGCTCCTCCTCCACTAACATCTTTGGAGGTCGTGATTTGATGGTTGTAAACGTGCATAAATATATCACTTACCGAGATCTGCTTCGGCAGTGTGCCGCACCCAGTAATTGGTAAAAAAGCGTGAAGATATGTTTATTTATTTTTATATTTACAACTAAAATTGATAAAATATTTCTTTAAATTCCGTGCTGTTGGAAAGTCTATTGCATGTTCATGACCTTGTGTTTGATTACTTTACATCATCATAATAAAAACAATTAGTTTTACAACTTCGGAAAATTCAATTGAAAATTTATTACCGATAAATTTAATTAACTAATTTTGCGTATATCAATAAATAGAATTATTAGTACACCAAAATACTGGTTGTAGCACACTGAATAAAATGGTGCTGATAGGTATGAAGATAGCGTTGAGCATTTTTACCTTTTTTGTTTTTCACATCACCTGGAGTCAAACCGCCCTTCAACGGTATGTAATTAGTATATTATTTAACGAGTTAAGCAAGTGCGTAAATTCACACGAGTCAAGGGCGGATCTAGATAATTTTCAAGGAGGACCCATTTTTGTATTTTGTTCTTAGTTTTTAAATAGTTTGAAAAACTCCGAAAATGTCTGACATTCCAAATTTTGAAAACTTTTCAGAGTTAAATTTAAATTTTATGACAGAAAAATTCGAGAGACGCGCTGAGTCGAACCAGGGACCTTCAGCTTGCCGGGCTGATGCTATAACCACTACGCTACGGCTCTCCTGTATGATATAGGCGAATTTATATGTCATAGTGTCTAACACAGCATTGATCCCAAGACTTCTATGTCTCATAGGAATTGACAACGGGTTTCGTCTGTAGCGATACATTCTGGTTTTAAGTCATACGAATGACTTTAAATTTTTATAAATTTAAAGTTTATGACGCCCGGACTCGAACCGGGGATCCTTAGCTTGCCGGGCTGATGCTTTAACCACTAAGCTACGGCTCTCCCGTACGAGATAGGCGTCAACCGAATTTATCTGTCATAGTTTCTATCACAGCATCGATCCCAACACTCCTATGTCTCATAGGAATTGACAACGGGTTTTGTCTGTAGCGACACAGTCTGATTTTTGAGGAAATCATACCACAAAGTAAATTTCAAGAATTTAAGTCATATGAATGACTTTAAAGGTTGATAAATTTATACTTTAAATTTATCAAACTTTAAAATCATTCATATGACTTAAATTCTTGAAACATTCCGTTTGAGAGCGCTATAAAGTTTTTCAGCGATTTTATTATTATTATAAAAAAACTAAAAAAATAATAGGTCCAAGAGAAGCGGGGGGTATGGCTAGTGATGTGCACTTTGAAAGTTTCATATTGAAAATTTCATTTCCGAAAGTTTTATTCCTTAAGTTTCTTGAAAGTTTCATAATACTTTTACATACATACATACATACATATCTTCACGCTATATCCCAACAAATGGGGTAGCACGAACCCTAAAATCACTCATAAAACATTCACTCATCACATCCATCAAACAACCAGTCATCGTCAAACATTTTCATTCAAACATACCACCCTCACTTCAACCACTTTCATAGATCACTCCATATAAACTCATTCATTTATTACACACGAAATTATTATCACACAACAAACCTTCAATCACATAATTCCTTTTCACTTACCATTCATTTTCTTTCTTCAACGTACATAACGAATGCATAAAAAAAATCTCAAATTACTCACGTTTACTCCTAACAACGAATCTAATAACGAAACTAACAACGAATCTACAAGATTAGAAAATATGAAAGCGATAGTCTGCACTTATATATGAAAGAAAAGACCACACAATGCAGTATTTGAAAATGAAACAAAAAGATAAGAAAGGGAGGGAGCGTCGCCCTGCGCTTGTTTTTGAAAGTGAATTTCACACAATTGCAGTTAAACACTACGTAATAACTGAAAACGAATTAAAAGATAAGAAAGGAAGGGAGTGTCGCTCTACGCTTGTTTTTGGAAGTAAATTCCACACAATTGCAGTTAAACACTCAATGTAAGATCAGAAAAGAATAAAAAAGATAAGAAACGAAGGGAGTGTCGTCCCTGCGCTTGTTTTGAAAGTGAATTTCACACAATTACAGGTAAACACTCTAATGAAATTACTAAACAACGAAACTAAAATCTAAAACCCTGCGCTTTTCTGAAATCATCAGATTCATTCCGCAATTAATCTTCGCCAAACGTTCCTATCCTGACACACCACTTTTGCTTCATCCACATTCATAATTCCTTTCATACAAGCACGTTTGTTCCTCGTACTCGGAAACTTTCGTTCACGCAACAATCCTTCTATCATATTCATCCATTTATTCATAGGTCGCCCACGCAATCTTTCACCCTCAATTTCACCAACATATACCTGTTTCACTAATCTCTCATTCGACATACGTTCAACATGCCCAAACCATCTCAACTGACTCATACCTACTTTTCTAACTACATTCTTCTCAATTTCACACTCATCATACACCAATGTATTCCGGACACGATCTCTTCTAGTATAACCACACACACCCCGCAAATACCTCATTTCCACAGCAGTTATACGACGTTCATGTTTCTTCATCCACACCCAACATTCACTACCATACATCAATGTAGGCACTAAAACACCATTATACACACTCAATCGAGCATCTCTGGATACATTCACATTTCGAGCAAAGGTTCCCAGAGCACCCAATACCTTGCGTCCCGCAGATACTCTTCTTTCAATCTCACAATCAATACGTCCATCCCTTGAAAACATACTACCCAAATATAAAAACTCATTCACTTGACCCAATCTCACACCATTCACCGAAACATTACAATCAGTCACCAAATCGCTCTTTTCAAACACTAACACTTTACATTTATCGACATTTAATAACAAATTTAAATCTTTTCCTACTTCATTTATATTTAGAATCATTCGTCTCAATTGCTCTTCAGATTCACCCATAACAACCACATCATCCGCATACGCTAACGCAGGCACAACACTACCACCAATATGTACACCATCCACCCCATTCAACGCCGTTCGTAACAATACATCCATGTACAAATTAAAGAGCCACGGAGACATCCCACAACCTTGTTTCACGCCAATGTCTATACAAAACCAATCACTCAATCTACCATTAACTCTCACCGCAGCCTCACTACCTTCGTACAGCGCACGAATTGCCCCCAACAAATTACCATTTATACCGTACTGTAACAGTACATTCCATAATGTCTCACGATGAACACTATCATATGCTTTTTTAAGATCGAGAAAGCCACAGAACACCTTCTTGTTCTTAGCAAGTGACTTTTCAACAATCATACGAAGAGAAAACAATTGATCCACACATCCTCTCTCAGGCAAAAAACCACCTTGCATATCGCTTAACTTGGAGATTGTTAAGGTTCGTACCTTATGAATAAGAATCTTCCTGTACAACTTCCCTACCACACTCAGCAAACTTATCGCACGAAAATTAGTACATTCACTCGAACTACCTTTACCTTTAAATAAAGGACAAATGATAGCACATTTCCAATCATCAGGAGCCACACACCGTTTTAAACAAAATCTAAACAAATAAATTAACCAGTCAAATAACCTCTCGCCTCCATACTTCAACATCTCATTCGATATACCATCCAAACCAGGAGCCTTACCATTCTTCAGACGCATCAATGCGAAACTAACATCACTCTCATCTATATCCCATTCATCACCACTAACATTTTCGCTAACATTTTCACTACAACCATTCGGTCTATTAATGCTACCATATAAAGTCCTAAAGTACTCTCACCATCTATTAGTAACATCTGATTCATTCCACAATAACTCACCATCCGCACTCTTAATCGCTTTCACTGCCCTGACATTACCACCTCTCAATCTCTTCACTCTCAACCAAAACATTCTTTTATTCATACTAAAATCATTAGTTAATCTTTCACTCATCAAATCATCAAAACGCGCCTTGCTTTCTCTCACTACTCTCTTAACACATTTATTTAACCTCTTGTATTCCAGCAAGCATTCATCACGTAAACTTCCAGGCACATCTTTCACATTTAGAAATCGCAAGTATGCTCTCTTTTTCACCTCAATCGCTTCTTTAACTTCTTTATTCCACCATGCATTTTTTGGACAAGAACCTAATCGACATTCACCACAAACTTCTTTTGCACATTTAAGAACTGTATCCTTAAATTTGAACCAAACATCATTTATGCTGCATTCAAAATTAAGTTCACATACAGGCAAAGATTCATTTATTTTCTCAACAAACAAATCTCTAACATCCTCATTCTGCAGTGCACTGGATTTCACACGAAACATTTTATTAGTATTTTTCACCCTCATTCTCCAACATTTATCTAGACGTATACGCGATACCACCAAATAATGGTCATTCGTACCCAATTCAGCACCACGCTTCACACGCGTATCTACAACTAAACTTCTCAATCGTTCATCATACAAAATAAAATCAATCATACTCCGTCTATTTTCACTAATATTCTCCCATGTATAGAAATGAGCAAGTTTATGTTTAAAGATAGAGTTGGAAACAAAGAGATCACGCTCCAAACAGAAAGAAACTATTTTCCTACCGTTTTCATTCACTCTTGCATCACCAAACTTACCCAATACATTCCCAGACATGCTTCTCTTAACTCCCACCCAACCATTTAAATCACCACATACAATAACTTTCTCACCTGAATCACATGAATCAATAACACTATCTAACAAATTCCAAAATCTATCTTTTTCAAGATCATTTTCGGATTCGGTTGGACCATAAACTGACACAACGAAGATTCTATGAAAGCCTACCTTTAATCTCAGCCAAAGAATTCTCGATGAAGTACAACCATATTCTCTCACAAACGGTTTCATTCGTTCACTAACAAGCACACCAACACCATGCTTCGCGTGTTCATTCTCAGCAACACCCGACCACAAGCAAAACAATCCATCCACTTCTTCCTCACTACATCCTTTCCTTTTAGTCTCACTGACACACAAAATATCTACATTATACACACGCATGACATTCATCAATTCATTTTCTTTACCAGTTATACCCCTAACATTCCACGTACCAAACTTACATTCATCAAATTTCACCCATTTATTTTTCATTTATCCAAAAGAAATAAAAGGAGGGTTCTCTCGTTAGAAGAGTAGAAATTAAGGTAGCTTACCAGGCTTGTCCTTAACTATAAATAGAAAAAGAAAACAGTTACATTTACACAACTGTCAAACGTCAATCACACCTAAAAACAAAACATAACTCAGCGTTTCTATACACGTAACCAATATAAACAAATAACGATATGAAAGAAAATATATATATAAAAAACTAAACTACTATAAAAATGAAAGATAACACTTATCTTAATAAAACGATACTCGAGAAGTCCAGTGACAAACAGTATATTTTAATCCAACTCCAAAAACCCAGTCAAAAACCCAAATAAATTTCGCACTTGACGGGTGAGTTCTATTTATTCTGTTGTCTAGGCGATACTAATTAGTAGATATTCTCAATACAATAACAAGCATGATACATGACTTAACAGAAAACTGTCAGATTTATATACTAATCACGTTCAGAAGTTGACTGTTAATATATGATAACTACTTGAGATCTGATATTTACTAAATTATTTTGTGGTAAAATCTTTTTTTAAAACTCTGCTAGAATGATTAGAATTGTGTAAAAGTTACTGAAGAAGTAAAAAACATATTTTTAAAAACACAATGTAATAATGAAATTATTAATCAGAGTGGCATTAGTTGGTCTAGCATATTATAGAAAAAGTTGTATGGTCATATCAAATAAAGAAGCTGCATAACAAAATCTTGAAAATTTGCTTTTTTTTAGCCTTCAAATAAGTACTTAGTAGTCCCTTAAATATACATGAAACAATGTTGTTGTAACATTTGTGTTCTTTATTTTCCAATTAATTAATGACTGTAAAATTGTATTGCATTGCTGCAATGCAAATAGGTACTTTAAAATATTAAATTATATTCATTATTACTTTGGCACAGTGGTTATCGTATAAGGCCTGTGGAACCAAAGAACCCTGGTTCGATCCCACAACCGACAAAACATTTTCACCAATTTAAAATTACCCCTGTGGCTCTCCCACCACTAACATCTTTGGGGGCCGTGAGTTGACGGCTGGTAACCGCACTTCACTCGCATAAATATATCACTTACCGCGATCTGATTTGGCCGAGTGTCACAACCAGTAATGGGTAAAAGGCGTGATGATATATTTTGTGATTTTTAATTATTACTTGCTTATATAATTTCATTAAAAGTTTTATTAAAACTTTCATTGAAACTTCGAAATATATTATTCAATTAATCTTTCAGGAAAATTTATATTGAAACATTAAATTAAACTTTCAATTATATTTCCAATGAATCTTTCAAAAAAATAAATTTCCCCCTACGTGGCTCCGCTATGACACGAGTACAAAATAGTATATTAAAGAAGGAGTTTTAGAAAACATGTTTTATTTTGCACGCGTTCAAGTTTGGAGAACGAGTCGCAGACGAGTTTTCTATAGGACAAGTGCGATAAAAAATCTTATAAAATGATTTATTGATACTATTTTTTCTATTTTATGTTGTTATATATTAAAATTTGCGATATTTCATAGCAAGTTTCTGGCCCGCGGCATGACTATTAGTACGAGGCGCAAAGCGCCGAGGGCTAATAACATGCTGAAGGTTAGAAACGCTAATTTCACCCGTGGTATATATATAATATTTTATGCACAACACAACAACATTTAATTATATGTTCAAAATATTAAAATAGGTATATTTATATGTCAAAATGACATGTTTCAGAATCAAGGTTTCACAGTCAAAAAAATTGTAATTTAGTTTATGTTTACAATAAAAATCAGTTTGTTTACTTTTGAAAATTTGTAATGTGTGAAAATGAGTGACAGCAGCGATAATGAATTGGCTTGTACTCCGTAAAAGAGGCTGCGAATAATGCGACTCTGAAATTATTACCGTTAAAATCAAAACAACTATATGAAAAAAACCACTTCGAATCATATCAAGTTAAAAAATAATCTACCTTATAGCCCTTTTATTCAATGTTAAAATTAACAATTTCAATTCACAATAATAAAGATATCAGTAAATTTACAAAATTAAAAACAAAAAATATAATAATAATAGTACTTTTTGTATAACAAAATAACATATAATTTTGTGTTCAAAAAATTCATATAAGTAGATATACAGAGTGATCAAAAGGAATTGTTACAGTTGGCAATATAAAAACCTACTTGAAATTGGTAAGCCTGATACATAAATTAATTTCCTGTTGTTGACAGTGACATTTGAAAATTTAAATGTAAATTTGAGTACATTTATTCTTACATTTATTCCTAAAGTATCTCTATTACTTAAAAAGGCAAAATTCTATTAGCTGTCAGACTTCTGCTATAACCTATTTGTATTTATTAGAAATGTCAAATAGCATTTCCGCCTTTATTTGGCGTTGTGCCTACTTTGAAATAAAAAGATATAGGGAATTGTATTGCGAACTGTAACAATTCCTTTTTATCACTCTATATGTTAAAATGACATTTTGAAAAAGAATTTATAGCCCTAGGGCCAAAAAGAGTATTTTATGGCCCTAGAGCCAAAAAAGAAGCGTTTAAGCACGCTTTTTAGGGCTAAAACACATGCTTTTTGACCCGGTTGTGCATATATATTATTGATTAAAGATAGCTCAATTATCTGTATACGTATTTGTTATTGGTTGTACACAGCAACAGTAAACTGAATTATAAATATATTTAAGTTCACAATGCATAAATTAACTCTAAAATTGGTAAAAAATTCTAACCTCCCAGCGCTCACTGACGCTGACAGCCAGTGATGCCACGATTTTGAAACATGTAATACTATTATTATAATACAAAGTCAAAAGTTGATTCAAACGTGCTGTAAATTTTGTGGGATTTTGTGACAAGTGATGGAAAGTTTATTTTTTCTCTATTTTTCTTATTTATTAATACTATTAATATCGGACAGAGGCGCGAAAATAATATTTTCAGACGACCACTTATGAAAGTAACCATAACAACATCATAAGCTACTATGGAAAGTTGATCATAACATACACTGATATGTTAATATAACGCACACTTCTAATATATCCGGCGATGTTCCACTGATTGACAACAGATGGCGATACCATGAAAGAAAATAATAAAATAAATAAAAAGAATTTGTATTATTATTTAAATCGAAGTTTGAGCTGATTTTTAACACATTTGCATAGATAAATATATATTTTTTTAAATTAATAATTACTTATTTACTACTATTTTTGCATTATTAAATATTTTGACATTATGGTTAGTACAGTTAGTATCACAATACCTAACATCAAACGACAACGCTTACTTACAAAATCGCATCAGCTGTCAAAGTGTAACAACATTGCTCTTGTAAATTGTTATTAGAAATATTTTGTGGTCGTCTGAAAAATAGTGTACATAATTGGCTCGAAAGTGTGATAACTGTGCCCGTATACTTAAATAACTCGCACGTTATCTTACACTATCAATGCTTGTTATGTAAAATACTATTTCAGACGACCACTTATGAAAGTAATCATAACAACATCATAAACTACTACGGAAAGTTGAACATAACATACACTGATATGTTAGTATAACGCACACAACTAACATATCAGGTGAAGTTCCACTGATTGACAACAGATGGCGTTACGATATCGAAGTTTTGACAGATTTTTCAACAAATTTGCATAGATAAATATAAAATAAATAAATAAATAAATATATCATCACGCCTTCTATCCATTACTGGGTGTGACACTCTGCCGAAGCAGACCTCGGTAAGTGATATATTTTTGCGCGTGAATTCACGGCCCCCAAAGATGTTAGTGGGTTTTTTTTTTTAAATTAATAATTACTTATTTACTAATATTTTGCATTATTAAATATTTTGACATTACGGTTAGTACAGTTAGTATCACAATATCTAACATCAAAGGTCAAATATCAATGCTTACCTACAAAATCGCATCAGCTGTCAAGGTGTAACGACACTGCTCTTGTAAATTGTTTTTAGAAATATTTTCTGGTCGTCTGAAAAATAGTCTACATAACAAACTCGAAAGTATGATAACTGTGCTCGTGTACTTAAATCACTCGGCGCTACGCGCTTCGTTTTTTATTTCTACACTCGCACGTTATTTTACATTTTATGTAATATACGATTTTCTGAAACCGGCAAAAAAGTGGCTACTTTTCTGATCCATTTTTGTATGAAAAGTTTATTTTTACCAAAACAGTCAAGTATGTATCCAAGGTTACAACAAAAAAAAAACAGTTAGGTAAAGTACAATATAATCTGATAAAGAGTTTACCTGACTGTTTTATATTATGTTGTCTACTGTTAACACAATTCATATAAAAAAGTGAAACATTTAAAAATATTTATGATTAATTTAAGGTGGTACTATCATAGAAACATTTAATCCAGATTATAATGAAATGTGAATATGTTATTTTTCATGTGTTTCTACACTAGTATGCAATTTTTTTAAAAAGTTTACCGTTGTTGAGCTGAATAATGTAAAGTTAAAGTCGACCAAAGTCGATCAAAAATGCATTGGCGTTATAGGAACTATACCTCGCGAGGCAGCTCACTGCATAATAAATTCATATATTGTAGTTATTTTTTAACAAAAAACTAACACACAGTACATCATGTAAAGATACAGGTATGAGAATTAAGAAATCCATGCCTTACCGGATTAGTTTCAAATAAATTAGCGATGAAAGTTGGATATTCTATGATAATCAATAAAACTGTCAGAAATGCTTGGCAACGTTGCACAGGTAGACAGCGATGGCCGCACGCGTAAACAGAGATAGTCGCAGGCGTAGACAGAGATGGTCGCACGAATAATAAAGCAAGAACTATGAAAATTATTATTTCGATCAGTAAAATATATTAATTTTAATACAAAAAAAATTTACAGCATTTTCTATTTATTTATTTGTTGTTACAGTTGATAATAATTGCTTTAGTGCATTTTTTAATTTTTCTTATGAACTGTCAACAGGATGTATCGATAATACAGTTACGTTTCGTACCGACTGGTAATATCATGCCGCTTGTGATTCTAACCTTGTTGTCATAGCTTCTGCTGTGTAAAATCTTACACTGCTATTGGCTGGCATGAAACATTCACTTCCAAAAATTTTGTTATGTTACTGAATTTCATAAACTAGGTAAATAGTTTTATTTAATATATTCAATGTTATTGTTAATTATACGATATTTGCAGCGAAATGTTAATTCTGTTAATAACCTATACCATACAAAAATGTAATAATTATTTTTATAAACTTTTTAGGTTACCTGTACTTTTGTATGAGACTGTCATGATAGAACCACCTTAAAGCTTTGTTCGTTTCGCTACGTGGCGGTTACTGTTCACCGCTGCGGTAAGGATTCTGTTCGATTGAGTTGGCGGTAAAATAATAAGTTACTAGATTTTTTTCGTTTCACTTTTTGACATTTTGCGATAAAACGCTGCGGTAGCTGGTGGTAAAAAATTTTACAGCAATTCTGGGCTTCGCTAAATAGCGATATAAGTTAATTTTGACACATTTTTGACCTCAGAAAAAATTAATACCTAATGTAGCTGCGGTGAGAAGAAAAAAGTTAAATATCTATCTTGATAATTTATAAATAAAAATATTAATTTTATTTGATGCGCCCATGTTTACATGAATAATTATGAGACTATTCTAAAGGGCCATTGTAGCGTGTTGAGCCCCAAAAAATACAATTGAGCATTGGTGTGGGACAAAGTCTCATCGTATAATGTGGAGCCCCACGCTGATTTAAGAAAACACCCATCATCTTATTATATAGGAGAATTTTTATCAGTTAAATTATTTTCATATAAATCGATCAAACAATTCAAAGTTCAAATTCATCATTTTCGATCATTTACCGTTGAATCTTCCTCACTTTTCGATGACAAAATCACATTCGTAACAAATTCTTCCATAAATAAAATACAAATAAATATATCATCATTCCTTTTACCCATTACTGATTGTGGCATTCTGCCGTAGCAAATCTCCGTAAATGAAGTGCGGTTATCAACTGTCAAATTTATATCAATTTATGTCAAAATTACAATTTAAATACACAACTCCTATACTGGGCATACAAAACAGAAATATGATTTACCTCGGATGAAAAAAACAAAAATTATTATTTTAGTGACTTAAATTATTACTGTCACTTTTTGTCGTATACAGTAAAACGCTGCTGTAACTAACCGCCGTGTTTTATAGTAACCGCCACGTAGCGAAACAAACAAAGTTATTGATTAAATTAAAAGGTTTCAGAAAAAAATAGTATACATAATACGTTAGTATAGTGTTTTTACTGACTTATTATGTTATATACTATTAAACCACGGGTAAAAGTGGGAATAGTCTACTTTCTGCCTTAACTACACAAATAACTACCACGCTGGGAAACAATAACTTTCCAATTATACTTTAATATATTTTTTATCAAAAGTTGTTAATAAATCTTTTTAATTTGCAACAAAAAAAATAATGTTTGTATTTTTATAGGAATACAAATGACATAAGTTTTTTGAAAAATGAACCTTCAAGAACATACAGACGTCTTTTAGAAAGAATACCTCTCGTTGGTTCATTTTTACATAAAACGGTGGATGATGTAACTGGCACCTTCTTTCCCATTGGGCAAAAAGACATGAAATATGAACATGCACCGCAACCGAAGGGAATATCAAGAAAAAGAGAAATAAATAGAAAATGTCGAATCAGCTTGCCGTAACTTTATTGATTCTATGAGTATGGATAATCTGTAAATATTAAACTGGGTGACTATAAATGATTGACATTGTTTTTTAGTAATACCTTATATATTTTAGGTTTTATGTTGGTATACCTGATTGTCAAATTAAAATATGTCAAATAAAATATAATTATAATTTGATTAGTTGCCATTGTCAAACCTTATTTAATATTTAATTATGTTAAATTCAAATATGTCAAAATATAATTTTGATTATGTCACTGGTAAATTGATTTTACCCTTATTTGTACTAATAGTAGCGTTCGATTTGCACCAAATCTAACTTAATCTCATCTCACCTCAGTTTGACAGCATTTTTGTTCTGTTCTATTTGTACTCACATAACTGAGAACAAGTGAGATACTCACCTCCCTCGTTGCCGATGCCGCACTACCTATTTCACTGGTGCGTACTGAGATTTTTTACTCAGTTAAGGGTATATATATATATATATATATATATATATATATACACAGGATGGTGAACGCAACTCTTGAACATAGTGATTTAACATGTAAAATAACAATTTTGTAATTTCCTGCTTCCCTAATTATTTTAAACAAAAAAGCTTCGAATAAAAGTTTTAGGGCATAAAATTCTGCATCTAAGCCAAATTAGATTTGAAAATGACAAAAATAGCCTCAAAACTATCGATAGCCATGGAATTGAAACAAAATTAAACAAATGTTTGACGTTTAATCTGTCAAAATAATTTCTTTATTTATTATGTCATTTATAATAATTATTTGAAATAAATACAATAATAACAACACAATGATAACAATATTAATAATTCTTATTTTCAGTTTAAAATGTAGTTGCATAAACATTATAAGAATGTACCAGAGTTAAAATTATGAAAAAAGTCATCGAGATAGTAATATTCTTTTTGAATTAATGTAATTTTGAGCAAATTTGTACATTTAGTATTACTCATACGTTTTAAAGTTGACGGCAAGCTATTGAAAACTTTGATAGCCATGCATTTGGTACTTTTTTCATAGGCGGAGGATTTTTGACGTGGAGTGTAAATTATAGTATTTGTTTATCGAGTACAGTAGTCATTCGAGACCATATCAAATCTATTCCGGTTACTAATATCATATTTAACTAATTCCAGTAGGTAAAAACAAACACGATAGCTTTTGGAACATTTTCGTTAAAACAATTGCCGATCGAAAAAAATCCAATTTTGCATGCAAGCCTTTAAAAAGACCTTGCATTTGATACCAAACACGATAGGTTTTGGAACATTTTCGCTAAAACAATAGCCGATCGAAAAAATTTCAATTCTGCGTGCAAGTCCTTAAAAAGACCTTTCATTTGATGCCAAACACGATAGGATTTGGAACACTTTCGCTAAAACAATTGCCAAACGATAAAATTCCAATTTTGCATGTAAGCCCTTCAAAAGACTTTTCGATTGATACCAAAGACGATGGGTTTTGAAGCACTTTCACTAAAACAATTGACAATCGAAAAGTATTAAATTTTGCTCGCGAGCCCTTCAAAAGATCTTTCATTTGATACCAAACACGATAGGTTTTGAAACATTTCGTTAAAACAATTGCCGATCGAAAAAAAAATCCAATTTTGCATGCAAGCCATTAAAAAGACTTTTTATTTGATACCAAACACGATAGGGTTTGGAACACTTTCGGTAAAACAATAGCCGATCGAAAAAATTTAAATTCTGCACGCAAGTCCTTAAAAAGACCTTTCATTTGATGCCAAACACGATAGGTTTTGGAACACTTTCGCTAAAACAATTGCCGATCGAAAAATTTTTAATTTTGCATGCAAGCCCTTAAAAAGACCTTTCATTTGATATCAATCACGATAGGTTTCGAAGCACTTTCATTAAAACAAATGTCAATCGATAAAATTCCAATTTTGCATGTAAGCCCTTCAAAAGACCTTTCATTTGATACCAAACACGATAGGTTTCGAAACACTTTTATTAAAACAATTGCCAATCGATAAAATTCCAATTTTGCATGTAAGCCCTTCAAAAGACCTTTCGATTGATACCAAAGACTATGGGTTTTGAAGCACTTTCACTAAAACAATTGATAATTGAAAAGTATTAAATTTTGCACGCGAGCCCTTCAAAAGACCTTTCATTTGGTACCAAACACGATAGGTGTTGGAACACTTTCGGTAAAACAATTTCCGATCGAAAAAATTCTAATTCTGCATGCAAGCCCTTGAAAAGGCCTTTCATTTGATACCAAACACGATAGGTTTCGAAACACTTTTATTAAAACAATTGCCAATCGATAAAATTCCAATTTTGCATGTAAGCCCTTCAAAAGACCTTTCGATTGATACCAAAGACTATGGGTTTTGAAGTACTTTCACTAAAACAATTGATAATCGAAAAGTATTAAATTTTGCACGCGAGCCCTTCAAAAGATCTTTCATTTGATACCAAACACGATAGCTTTTGGAACACTTTCGTTAAAACAATTGCCGATCGAAAAAAATACAATTTTGCATGCAAGCCTTTAAAAAGCCCTTTCATTTGATACCAAACACGATAGGTTTTGGAACACTTTCGCTAAAACAATAGCCGATCGAAAAAACTTCAATTCTGCATGCAAGCCTACAAAATGACCTTTCATTTGATGCCAAACACGATGGGTTTTGAAGTACTTTCCCTATAACAATTGACGATCGAAAAGTATTAAATTTTGCACGCGAGCACTTCAAAAGACATTTTAATTGATACCAAGGACGATTATCGGCTAATAAAACGTTAAATGGAATTGCAATTTTCGAATATTGGCTCAAAGTTTATATTACTGTAATATAGACAGTCAGTGTCGCCGTTTTCTGCTTAATCTTGGCGTCGACAACTACCGTCTGTCTTGATTAAACATTTCATATAAAAACATAATGTATTTCGAAAATTACAAGATTTTATAAAAATAATCATTCGATACTAATACCAGTATCGATACTTTCATTTCATACCGATTCCGATACCAGTATCGATACTTTTAACTTTTGAATACTCTTTCGATACTGGTATCGATATTTTAGAGGTATCGCAACATCCCTATACGGTACTAGTGGAAGACAAGTCTTCTACACTTTAATTGTCCCATTCCAAAAATTGTTCGGGTAGTTCCCAATAGGTCTGTGTTCTATACTTCTCTGATAACGGCATTAATAGAAAAGCAAACTTGTATTACTTCAGGAAAACTATAACAATTGTAAATATTATTAATTAAATATTGTTATCTTTATATAAGAAACTCTTAAAGAATATTAAGTAATTTTATTTTCTACAAACACTTGTATAAAACTTATTTCATATTTTTTATTGTTTGTGGTAATGAAGTGCAATTTTAATACATTATATACTTATTTTTATTTAGAAGAACTAGTGGCACCATCTCTTGAAGTGATACACCCGACATCTACAATGTAATGCAACAGCATACTACTACGAGTATAGTGGCATCTAGCAAAAAGGTAATTTTGCACGTACACTTCGACAAGGGGATTGCATCTGCGGCAGAAAAGTGAACTACATCTGCACACCCAAATAATACTGACGTCTAAATATAGTCGAATAACATTAAGATCGCTGCGCCATCTGGATCATTCCGCAAACTACTGTATCCAGGATAGATATTTGACGTTTCATAGCAGACATACGGCTGTAACATGTAACACATCTTTAATAATAAGCGACGTCGATAAATTTTACTAGCTTTGGCAACACCGGTTTTGTCTTGACGTTTGTCAAATTTGTATTTAAATGAATAAAAATTTGACAAACGTCGAAATAAAACCGGTGTTGTCAAAGCTAAAAAAAATTATCGACGTCGCTTATTATTAGCGATGTGTTACATGATATAGCCGATAATAGTTTTCGTAGTTTAGTTTAATCACGGGGTTTAATTTATGCTTGATCTGTAGAAAACCCAAAACCTACGTAAGTAATAGTTGAATTACACATAATTTTAAAATGTTAATTTTATGTGCAACATCTATTTATAAAAATACTATTTTGGTAGGTTATGGAGGAAATTCGGTTTTCCTTAATAGATTACTTCAAATATATCAAAGGAAACGAAAGATCACGATGTGTATATGAGGGTAAAGAAGTATATAATGCTGGGCATGTTATTTTATGTGGCATAAATGAAAAACAAGATAAATATATTAAAATTTGCACCTTATGACTCCAAACAAGTGCATTGCAGTCACCTCCGCATAAGATCCAAGGAGAATTTATTATCGATAGTTCTAAAGCTTATGTTAAGGACATAATTTGTTCTTGCAAAGCAGGAAATAGTGGCAGATGTAAATACATATCAGCCACATTACTTTTATGTACAAGGTGTAATTGCCAAATATTTTTCGGGAGCGGCATAGTGTCATTTTATTTTTTTGCTTTTGTGATATTTGACTTATTTAGTGTTTCTCTGTTTCTGTTGTTTGTATATGTTTTAGGACTCCATTGGATACATTAGAACACATATCACAGACAGATTTAAAATGTACTTGGTCTGCACAAAAGCTAGTGACAAAAGAATTGTATAAACCAGTGTCTGTAGATTTATTGCCATGCTTTTCTGAATCAACATCAAAATCTGTTGAATTGAATATTAATGATGAAAAACTAAATCAGATAGCATCAAATATGATGCAGTCCCTTCCAAATTCCGCAAGAGCCATGCATAGGTAGTACAAGTCTTATTTTGTTGCTGAAGAGTTATAAATTATATATTTTTCTGTTGTAGTAAGGGCAGATCAATAAATTACAACATCACTGACATTAATGTTACAACTGCTGGTGATATTGAATGGCAAAATATATATATTGTATTAAATGTTGCTGCACAATCAATTCTTATGATGGAATTAGAAGCTCTGAAAATTAATTTTGTGTGTCCTACATGTAGTTTATTTTTTAATAAAACGTTTTGTAATGATACGAATAATATAGCCTTCGTTTTAGATGTGTGCGTATCTGATTTTCTCTGCCTATGAATATTAATTATGAGTAGAGTGAAAAACTTTATTTGGCAACAGCTCTATTTACATATTACAAATAACTACTTAGTTATTAAATAGTTATTTTTATAACAAGTGCCGAAAAAGGCTTGTTACGTGCAAGTGCAGAATTTAACGCACGAGGCTTGCCGAGTGCGGAAATCTGCACGAGCATGTAACCTTTTTCGGCACGTGTTATAAACAACATTTTTCCTACAACTGTGCGATTTAGTAAATCACTAAAATATTATTAAAATTTATAAAATTTTAACGATATTACATGAGAACGATGTTTTACGGCGTTGCTATGGTTTGTTTGTTGATTGCTTGCACATTGTTCTACGTTATTTAAAAATATTTCACTAACGTCAAGATAATTTCTTCAAAATCATCTTGATTGGAATAGTACAGTGAGTCATTCTTCTTTATCATTAACACCTCCAAAGATAATTGAAGCTCCGGATCATACTATGTTGGATCTATTTTCGACAATGACAATCAACCTGCTGCTGGTACTTCTAAAGCTTCCGAAATTGTTGTCAATAATATTACTGTTAATAATATGAACAGGTACGGAAGAAATCAATGTTTCTTTAGACACAAAAGTTTCCACTTTACATTATGTCAATATAAGCAACTGTAACAACTGTGTTAATAATATACACAAACAATAAATATGATGTATTTCACTTACTCTTTAAATAAAACCATTTGTCGATATATTTTACTTTGTTCGGTTCTTTTTATTAGTTGTCTACAGATTAGATATACTGCAAATTAAGGTTACGTTTATAAACGTCAAAATATACTACTGCATATTTACTAGCGCTGGTTCACCGTATCTTCTACTTCCATAAGCGTCTGTGGCCAAAATATGAACTCCGCGCTCGGCGCGAAATTTAGATCGCTGTCAAAACAATTTTCTTTTGACAGTTACGTAATGAAGCACTTTCCGCACTTAGTGTTTCTTTGCTTTCGGAAACGCACTTGGTCGGCATTCATCTACTTTCCATACGTAACCAAGGCAATAATAGTTACGTAATAACAAAGAAATCGCACAGTTGTAGGAAAAATCATTTTTTGTGAAATGTAGAGAACATACTACCGTATACTGGTTAACTTTTTTTGTATGTTTATCTATGAATTCATCAACCCCAAATTTTGACTTAAATCTCACTTTTCGTGTTCCTTTCTTCGGAAATAAATGAAAAGATATATCAGTATGTTTTTTTCTTATGGATCTACAACCTGGTACACAGCAATAATCATTAGACATTATGTATACCAAAAATATTTCAATGTGTCTGTATCTAATATATGGTACAATTTAAAATGTATCCTGGATACAGTAGTTCTAAAAATTGCCGCTAGGTGGTGTAACGCTTAGCTGCATTCGCCTATATTAATAGCATTATTTAATAATGTAGGAAAGTTTATTTTTTCAGAACAATTGTAGAAACCCGAAATAACATCTCTCGGAATAGTGAGGAAAATTAAAATAAGAAAATTGCAGTGTTACATGGATGCTATTTTATAAAAAGAAAATACTTTTAAGAATTAATTTTACTAGAAATTCGTATTTAATAGTAATATACTTTAAATCTTTAACAGACAGATTCTCAAAAAAGTTTTAGCTATTCCTGAATTTTGAATTAGCTACTCTTATGCTAGTCCGATTTTAAAAAGTTAATATCAATTCACTCTCCGAAAACTGAATGGTAAGAAGAGGTCATTAAAGTTTAATTAAACTCTCTTGGAATATGGTTTACCTTATTTGATCCAAAATTCAGGATTAGCTGAATTCTATCTAAAACTCTTACGGAAATTGGTAAATGATTAAATTATTTTAGAATCTTAATTTAACTAAGTAAAATATTACCTTTATTGTACTCGTATCAACCAGATTTTTTCCTGAATGTAATAGGTCGAATATAACTATTTGTGCAATAGGTAAGGAAAAGTAACCTTTTTCCCGTATTAGTTGTGAAGTTTTTAATCGAGGGGTAGCCGAAATTAAATATACGCAGTGTACGGACAAAGATACAGTTCCTATGTGTTGTACACAAGAATTTTTTCTACTACCGTATAAAATCTCTTGAAAAATAATTTGAAAATAATATTTGATAATTTGTTTGTTTTGAAATTTTTGTTCAAAACTGTTAAAAGCTTTCGTGTAATCATGAACATACCCTATTAGAAATGTAATTGATTTACATTTCCGTACTAGTGCAAAAAAATATAACTTTTTCTAACTCTTTAAATATTGGAATCAAAGACTTTTTCAGTCAATAGTAGAAATAATATTTTTTACTTGAGCACGTATGAACAAGCTGAACTTGACATCGAATTTCTCACAGACAGAAACACTGAATCGGACGATTTTGATACGAAACCACTTCGGAAACATTTCAACAATAGAATTATTAAATATAACGAACAATCAAAACACATTACCTTTCATAATATTTCCAGAATATAATCTCAAAGTTCTAATTGATACAGACGGTACAAAATCAAGCGTGAAACCTGATATTGCACATAAATATATCCAAAAATCTATTTTTAAATATCCATTTCAAATCTCTACAGCACATGGTACTTCTTTGGAACAATTTAGCACTCTGATACCCACTCCAAAAATTTTTAATATGCAACAAAGTAACAATTCTAGCCTAAAGTATCACTTATTTAATTTCCATTATAAGTTTGACTTACTGTTAGGAATAGAAAACCTAAAATTATTAAAAATTATGATTGACGTAAATAACGAATTATTAATAACTACAAATTCAAAAATTAAATTTCATTACCATCAACCAAATAATAACAATGTAAATTCAAATAATATCTCAGTCATGAATAAAATAGATCTAGAACCCCAATCCGAAAAAGTCATTAATGTAAATGTAAATATAAAATCAGGAGATATAGTTATTCCAAAAATCAAAACAAACAATTTAAAAATGCCAGAATGTGTCATTTAGGTTGAAAACCATGAAGCATTTTGTACAATAATGAACCCAACAGACTTAAAAATGTCACTGAAAATACTAAAACCACTGAACGTTGAGTTATTCGATAATTAGGTATCATATTCTAGTCCTACTCCTAACTTAAATTTATTACAAATAGAGAAAAATAAACTTGACATATCAAAATTTCGTACAGATCATATGAATCATGAGGAAACATTAGCTAGAACCAAATTATTAAACAAATATTCGGACCTTTTTTATTTAGAAAATAATGAATTAACATTTACGATTCATATTAAGCACGACATTAGAACAAAAGATGAACTACCCATTTATACAAAAACATAAGTATCCGGAAATTCACAAACAGGAAGTACGTACGCAAAATACAAAAATGCTGGATCAGAATATAATAAGACCATCATATTCACCGTCGTCATCTTTCAAAACAAGATTGACGCTTCCGACAAACGTAAATGACATATTGTAATCGACTATCACAAACTCAATGATAAAACTATTGACGATAAGTAGCCCCTACCTAACATTACCGACTTACTAGACAAACTCGGACGTTGTCAGTAATCACGATACTGGACTTGGCATCTGGTTTTCACCAGATTGAGATGAACAAAGACTATATACAGAAAACCGCGTTTAACACTGAGGACGGGCACTACGAGTTTCTACGTATGCCTTTTGGCCTGAAAAATGCCCCAGTGACCTTTCAACGTGTCATGGAAAATATCTTTTGAGGCTTAACCAATAAAAAATGTTTAGTCTATCTTGACGACATTATTATTTTTAGTACATGTTTACAAAAACATATTCAAAATTTCAAACTAGTTTTCGATAGACTTCGTAAATCAAATTTCAAAATCCATATTGACAAATCTGAGTTTTTAAAAAAGGAAGTCGCTTATCTAGAACATGTAGTAACTAAAGAAGGCGTAAAAGCAAACCCTGATAAAATAAAAGCCGTTCTGGACAATCCTACCCAAAAAAATACAAAGCAAATCAAAGGATTTCTCGGTTTACTAGGCTACTACAGACGTTTTATAAAAATTTTTGCAAAAATGACTAAACTACTAAAAAAGTGTTTAAAGAAGGACGCGACTATTGACATAAATGACCCTGAATACGTTCAATGCTTCGAACTATGTAAAAATTTATTAACAAATGAATCATTACTTCAATACCCTGATTTTTAGAAACCCTTTAATTTAACAACAGATGCAAGTAATGTAGCCATAGGCGCAGTGCTATCACAAGGCCCTGTCGGCAGCGATAAGCCAGTTGCTTACGCTAGCAGAACACTGAACTCATCCGAGACAAACTATTCGACAATCGAAAAAGAGTTATTAGCAATTATCTGGGCAACACAATACTTTAGACCATATCTTTTCGGATGAAAATGTACTATAATAACCGATCATAGTTCCCTGCAATGGTTGCACTCATTAAAACAATATAGTCAAAAACTTATAAGTTGGCGTCTAAAATTAGAAGAATTCAACTATGAAGTTGGTTATATAAAAGGAAAACTAAACACAAACGCAGACGCACTTAGCAGAATTCCACACGACCCTCAAAATTTAACCTGATCTAAATTAGAAGATAATTATTTATTAGAGTATCAAAATTATTTAAATTTTAAACAAACAAAAACCAATGTCATAACAAATGTAATAGAAATTAACGAAGATTTATTCAATGAACCCCTCAATAATAGCCTAGCACATTGCGTGAGCAAAGATCTTGGTATGTACCAAGGAAAAACACAGAAATTTAAACATAAATTCAAAAATGTCGAAATCTTAAAAAATCAAAACAGAATTACACAACTTAGTTTATTTACAAGATAAAAATAGATTTATCATCTATGTATCTCATAACGAAAAACCGCTACTTCGATAAACCATCTCTTCAAGATATATTTTACACCCTGTTAAATTTAAAAAACTTTTGTTTAAAAAATAATATTAAAAATTTAAGCATTCCCAGACTTGCATACGGTAAAGACGAGAAAGACTGGAGAAATAAAAAAAAGGATGATTCAGTACATTTTTCTAGATACGGACGTAACAATATCCGCGTATACTGGACCGGACTTAGAATTATTGCCACGAGTAAAATTTAACATAAACGAAACAGACATAACTGCTTTTCAAAAATACATAGACGACTTTAACGAAAAATTAATAGATCCTAACGATAACAATACTGCCGACGACTCTGAATCTTTAATAGTTGAAGTAGGTAACGATTAATAAAAACTAGAAAATTACAATAAAATAATTAAGTTCTCCAATCTAACATTAATAACAAAATTAATTACATTGAAACACATTCGATTTAATTTAATTTAAATAAAAGAGGACTAATAGATGACCTAGGAACGATATTTAAATCTATCACTGGTAATTTAAAAATAAAAAAGATTTAACACAATTTTGGAACATATGTAGAATATTGAACAAAATTTACAGAATTAATTAAATATGGCATATAGTGTAAACCCCAAAATAATATAAAAATTTAATAGTATAATTTAAAATATTTAACATAATGAATCAGTAATAATAATTAATTGTAAAATATTATAATCTCAAATAAATTACTTTACATCATTATTAATAAATTTCGAAAAGCGATTTGAACTTTGTTATTCGCATTCAATACTTATAAAACTGGAATCCGAATTTGTAACAATCATCCTAGAAATAAAACACTTGCTAAAATCTGAAAATAATGAAAATAAACCTCTAGACGACATTTGTACTAAAGGAACAACATATCAGTGTTCCAATAAATTTCAAACCCACTATAACCCAGTATGCGAACGCCAAATTCTCCTAGAAGACAACTCTAGTCAATGTCAGCACACAAAGCTGAATACCAAAAAAAACCACATCGAGATCGTTCCAGAAACCAACCAGTACCTCGTAGCATTTCCCCAAGAAGAAAAATTTAAGTTTAACTACCCACAAAGCGCAGAAGTGAAAGTTCTAACTGGTGTGTATCTCATTAAAGAAAATAATTCTGAAGTGTTGTTTAAAGATTAATAATCAATCTCTCACTCGGCATAGACCTAGTATTTGGACAATTATACTTTATGCTGGACTTTTATTTATAATAGCATACTATGTACTCCAATATGTTAGACAGAAGAAGATCCAGCGCAGAACCAACGTCTCATCCCCAAACGAAGATATTCGCCTACCAGAAGGGGCTCAAATTTAAGAAGGGAGGTGTTATAATAATGCTTAGAAGTATATTGTTTATCTTACGGTATTATATTATGCTGATTAGTTGCTTTATTCCTTGTAAGCTGTAACATAGTTTTAAGTTAGTCTAGAATCAAGCTTGTACCAAGCAACATCGTTGCTAGTGTTCGAATAAATATCTTTTTAAAAAATCAACTTGCGTAGATCGAACTATTATTTATATATAAGTTATATGCCCAGCTACAACAATAAACGTGACAAATAAGACATTTACGTAGAAGCACGTCTCGCGGACACGTCATGTTTCAAGAACATAAAACCAAATGTATCATGTAGTTTTAGTTAGTCTAGATTCAGATGTAACGCTATTAACAACTTATTATTGTATTAATCAAATAAATAGTTTAAAAAAAGTTATTTGCGTTGTTTAAACAAATAATTGGCGCAATCGGTAGGATGGACGTTTTAGAGAATATAAAATCGATTCACATCAGTGATTAATTGAGCCATTCGAAAGTGTTAGTAAAAATAACACTTTACGTACGAGACAATCAAGTAACCAGAACGAGACCCAAAGGAGAGAGTTGCTGAGAGGACATCAGTTACCTAATTCAGAGAGGTCATCGCATCTACGCATAGAAGCGTTCATCGAGAGCCGAGTACCAGCCAGCCGCCATCGTCTCAGAGGATATGAAGCGAATCCTGGTGTTGCTGTGAGTACTATATGTCGTTTGTTCCTATTTTTAATTTAACGAGTGAATCGGGAAATAGTACAAACTCTGAATCTGACTCTGATCTTGAAAATCTTAATTTAAATCCTAAAATCAGTTCGTTCAAATTAAGACAACCTAAATTACAATTAAAAATGGCAACCCCACCCACACTCAAAAAGGAATATTTGGACATGATTCCTGAATTCCATGGAGAACGGGAACTATTACCCCGATTCTTAGAAATCACGGGAAAACTTGTAACAAAGTTTTATAATGCCGCCGATGAAGGTTATTTTCAAAATGAATACCTCATGAGTAGTATCTTAGCAAAATTAAAGGGCGAAGCTGCCATTAATATAGCCAGTTGCACTATTGCTACATGGAATGATTTAAAAGCAGCTCTTTTAACCACTTACGCGGACAAAAGAGATAAAGGCGATAAAGAAATTGTTTTTGAATTTTATAATAGAGTGCAACATCTCTTAAATATTCAAGTATCAAATATTTCTATAAGTTTTGTCGCTAACGAGGCACCAATTTTAATTGGATATTTTCGTAACTATGCTCTAAGAATTTTATTGAAGGGACTTAAAGACCCTATCGGTGAATTAATGCGGACAAAGAACCCTGGTGATTTAAATTCGGCATTAAACATGCTTACGAATGATTTCCAATTCGAAGCAAGCCCTAAAACACCTAAAAACCTTTATAGTCAAAATCAAAAATTTATTCCAAAACAAAACACTCCAAATTTTAAAATGGTACCCAAATACATACCACCTCAACCCGCATATCAAAATAAATTCCCATTTGCTAGACAAAACTATTTCACTCCCACAGTAAACAGGAACCCTAATTTCGGAAATCAAAGAAATTTCCCAAATCAAAATTTTAGAAACTCAACGAATAATCAGAGCAAAGTTATGCCAAAACCTACTCCTATGAGTATATCAACTCGTAATACTGCTTTCCAACCTAGACCAGGACCGTCACGTTAAAATTTGAAAATTTTCAATCTCCGCAATTTCATGCAGAAGAACTTTTTAATTTAGACGAATATGAATTAAAAGAAAGCGATAACTTTGCAGACAATAATTGTTATCTCCCAGAAACATACGAAAGCGACGAAATAGAGACAGTAGAACAAGTAAATACTAACGATAAAAATGAAATTGATATCTCTGACCAACATTTTTTTAGGAAATCTAGCCTCGGATCCCACTTTGAACTAATGAATTTAACGATAAATCAGAGTAAACTCCAATTCATAATACTCCCAGAAAATAATTTTAAAGTATTAATAGATACCGATAGCACTAGATCTTTTATTCGGCCTAACATAGCATATAATATAATAAATTTGTAACAAAAGATCCATTCCAAATTACAACAGCACACGGGACATCCACAGAATTATACAGTACAATGGTACCTATTTCTAATATATTAAACCCAAAATTAGAAGATGAAGTCTATTTAAAATATCACATTTTCGACTTTCACGATCAATTCGACATGCTATTGGGCATGGACAATTTAAAAAAGTTAAGAATTTTAATTGATACATTTAATGATTTAATTATTACACCATATAGTAAAATTAAAATAAACTATTTTGATAATAAAAATAATTTGAATTTAAACATATCAAAAACTATACCAAATATTACTGTGAAACCAAAATCAGAAAAAAATATAAAAATAAAGGTAAACGTAGAGAAAGGTACAGTACTAGTTCCGCAAATTAAATCTCGAAATCTAATTATTCCCGAATGTGTAACAAACGTACAAAACTCTCACTGTTTATGTACCGTTATCAATCCAACGGAGTATCACGTTACATTTAGATTACCTAGTTTAGTTGCAGTAGAAAGTTTTGATAATTATGTGACATATGCAAGTCCAAATTTAAATTGTTATGAAATAAAAAATTTGAACTTCAATGCGTCCAAAATTCGCACGGAACACATGAACATAGAAGAAAAATCAGAAATTTTAAAAATTATTAATCAATACTCTGACATATTTTATAATGAAAATGACAAACTGACATTCACAAATCAAATACGACATAGCATTAAAACCACGGATGAAATACCGACTTATACAAAATCCTATAAATACCCTGAAATCCATAAAATTGAAGTTCGCGACCAAATAAAGAAAATGTTAGACCAAAATATAATTAAACATTCTAACTCACCTTGGTGTTCACCCATATGGGTTGTACCCAAGAAAATAGACGCGTCAGGTAAAAAGAAATGGAGAATAGTGATAGATTATCGGAAGCTTAACGAGAAAACAATAGGAGACAAATACCCATTACCAAATATCACCGACCTACTTGACAAATTAGGACGATGTACATATTTTACTACTTTAGACTTGGCCTCCGGGTTCCACCAAATCCAAATGGATGATCAAGACATACAAAAGACCGCTTTTAACACGGAAGACGGCCATTATGAATTTTTGCGGATGCCTTTCGGTTTGAAAAATGCCCCCGCAACTTTTCAGCGAGTAATGGACAACATACTACGTGGACTCACTAACGAAAAATGTTTAGTCTATCTGGACGACATTATTGTTTTTTCAAGCAGTTTGCAAGAACATATTAATAATTTAAAATTAGTTTTCAACCGTTTACGAAAATATAGTTTCAAAATTCAGCTTGACAAGTCGGAATTTTTAAGAAAGGAAGTCGCGTATTTAGGCCACATTGTAACCCCACAAGGTGTAAGACCTAATCCAGACAAAATTTCGGCAATACAAAATTATCCTATTCCCAAAACCGTTAAACAAATTAAAGGATTTCTTGGCCTGCTTAGTTATTATCGGAAATTTATTAAAGATTTCGCGAAACTAACTAAACCACTTACAAAATGCTTGAAAAAAGACGCAATCATCAACATCAATGACCCTGAAAATATAAACTGTTTTAATACGTGCAAAAATCTGCTTATAAACGAACCACTGTTACAATACCCTGACTTTACTAAAGAATTCATCTTGACATCTGATGCCAGTAACGTCGCAATTGGAGCTGTCTTATCGCAAGGTAACTCTGGTAATGACCTCCCGGTCGCGTACGCGAGCAGGACCTTGAATGAATCAGAGATGAATTATTCCACAATAGAGAAAGAAGAACTTTTGGCGATAGTTTGGAGTACACAATATTTTAGACCCTATCTTTTTGGCCGTAAATTCAAAATTTACACCGATCATAGACCATTATAATGGCTATTTTCTTTAAAACAATATAGTCAAAAATTAATAAGATGGAGACTTAAACTTGAAGAATTAGATTACGATATAATCTATAAAAAAGGAAAGTTAAATTCTAATGCGGATGCGTTAAGCCGTATTCCTCATGAAACTAATGACAAAATTCAAAATTTACCTGCCGATTTAAACAATAAAGACCCATTAACACAATATCAGTAGTATTTGACATCAAAATTTAATAATACATCAACGAACAACAATGTTTTAGAAGTTGTAGGGAATCTATTTGACGCGCCGCTATCCAGCAGTCTAGCGCACTGCGTCAGCAAAGATTTATATATGGCACGAGGAATCGCGAAACAGTTTAAAGAAAATTTTAATAACGTGGATAAATTAAAGAAACAAAATCCAAAACTTCATTCTTTAGTTCATTTAAAAAGTAATTTCAGATATATAATTTACATGATTACTAAAGAAAAATATGATGACAAACCTTCAAAGCAAGATGTATTTTATGCACTTTTAAATTTAAAAGCTTTTTGCTTTAAAAATAAAATTAAAAATCTTGCCCTACCACAAATAGCCTCAGGATTAGATAGAAAGAATTGGTTAGATGTCAAATTAATGCTTCAATATATTTTCAATAATACTGACACACTCGTTACAGTTTTTAAACTCCCCGACGATAAACCAAATTTTGAATTAAACATAAACGATACGGACGACATCGAATCAGTAATAAAAGACATTAAACACTTAAACGAATTACTAGAACCAAGACAAACAGACGAAAAAGATAATCAATCACTAATCGTCGAAACAGGTGATCAACAAAGTGATGTTGACGACTCTTCTAGTGAGAGCTATGCCACCATTCATTCACGTAAAGAACACCCAATTATAGGAATCCCAATAATAGAATGCCCTGTAAATTACGGCAAAAATCAAATAATTATTTCAGAAACACAATACAGCCCAAAAAAATTAACTATTCTAAAAGTACACGCAACAAAAAAACAAAGAATACTAGTAGACCTTTCTCAATTAAATTTCGAAAGGTACCTCACAGTACCTCACGGATGTTATAGACGAAAACGAAAAATCCGAAATTATTTGTAAATTCCACGAAAGTAAAACAAATCATCGTGGTATTGAAGAAACAGAAGCGCGCATTAAGCAAAATTATTACTGGCCTAAACTAAGAAACTCTATCCAAACTTACATTAATTCATGTGAAATCTGCCAAATTACAAAATACGATAGGAATCCCCTGAAGCTAAAATTAAATTTAACACCTACGTCATCAAAGCCCTTCGAATTATTACATATCGATACTATTACTTTAGAAAATATAAAATTTCTCACAATAATATATTCATTTTCTAAATATGCCCAGGCATACAAATTCAATTCCTCTCAAGGTATTGAAATTGTTAATAATCTTGTAAAGTATTTTACGCATCACGGAATTCCCGGACAAATAATTTCTGACAATGGGTTAGAATTAAAAAATTCAGTTGTAACAGAACTTTTAGAGCTTCATAAAATAAACATACACTTTATTAGTTCGTAGCACCCTGAATCGAATGGTATCATAGAACGGTTCCATTCGACTCTTATAGAACATATAAGACTATTTAATAATCAACAAGTTTATAATAAGGAATTCATAGAAATAAAAGTTTATTATGCTCTTTTGGCCTATAATAATACAATCCATTCAGTTACAAAATGAAAACCGTGTGAAGTAATTTCTGGTCATCTTGATACTAAATCTCCCCTTAATATAAATATCGATAAACAACTCATAAACAATTATGTAGAGAATCATAAGAATAAAACAAAATTATTATATGAATCAATAAAAAATAAAATCGATCAGAATAAAGAGAAAATTATTGGCAAATTTAATGAATCGAGAGAAGAACTACCCGAAATTCCAAATATAATTCTTGTGAAAAATAGACAAAAACAAGCTAAAACAAAAAATAAATTTAAACCTGAATCATTAAAATCTATTAATAAAAAATTGAAAACAGCTAAACTTAAAGTAAAACATGGCAACACAGTTGAAAAAAATCATTTATCTAACATTAAACGACCAAGAAAAATAACTTATAATTTTGATCCACTTCCAGGTCCCTCGCACTGAGCGATGGATTAATTATCAGAAATATCACGAAGAATCTGGGAATACTACCCATTAAATTGGGTCCTGCAAAATTAGAAAAAACCACTCACACCTTCGTGCATTACTATAACGTCAAGCCCCTGTTTGAACAATACTATAATTTAAATGACCAATATGAAAGTTTAAAAATGACAATTTCAAATAATACTAGATACATTGATGAACTGCATAACTATGATAAAATTGTGGAATTCATTCGAAATAGTATTAACAACAAAATTACAAACATTGGCTTCCACTCAACCGCATTAAAACGAAATAAAAGAGGACTTATAGATGGCTTGGGAACCGTTTTCAAATTTGTCACCGGAAATTTAGATGCCGAAGACGGCAAACGATACAATGAAATACTAGAGCACTTACAAAAAAATGACCATAAATTGGAAAATCAATTAAAGTTGGCCTATTCAGTAAATGACGAAATAATTAAAAATTTTAATAAAACACTATTAGACATACAACATAATGAATCGACTTTGAAATAAAAAATTTTACAATTACACGAAATTATTAATAATATGCATATTCAAGATATATTATTCGCAAAAAATATTTACGATCAACTTATTATACTTTATAATTCTATTCTAAACGTACTCCAGGATGTAGAAAATTCAATTACATTCTGTAAATTAAGAACACTGCACCCAAGCATAATACAGCCTGAAGAACTTTTATTAGAAATACAAAAAATCTCAAAATTTTATAAAGCCCAACTTCCGTTTGAACCAAATCATGAAAATATTTTGGAATACGAATCATTATTAAAAGTTTACTGTAAGATTGAATCCTTTCAAATCATTTACATAATATCAATCCCAATTAATTATGAAACAAATTTCGATCTCTATTACTTGCATTCTATCCCAACAAGATATGATTCAGATTTTGTAACTATAATACCTAATTCAAGATATTTTTTAAAGTCAATAAATGAAATTATTCCATTGAGCGACATATGTATTCCAAGCAAAACATATCAATGCCCAAATAAATTCCACGCGCATTACAATCCCACATGCGAAAAAGATATCCTCAACGAACAGCCAGGCTACCAGTGTTATTATACAAAATTAGAAATGAAGGAAAATCACTTTGAATTAGTGCCTGATATAAACCAATACTTGGCTATTTTACCCCGAGAAGAAAAAATTACTATAAACTGCCCAGAAGGAATTAACGTAGAATCATTAATTGGAATTTTTCTCATTAAAGTGGAAAACAATTGTGACATAGTTTTTAAACAACAAAAATTAATATTTTCGGATAAAACTCAAGGAACTCCTTTAATGCTTCCAAAACTCAACATTAATCTAAAACCTAATAAAATTTCCAATTTTACAATAAATCTAAAATCTTTAAAACTCAGTGAAATAAATACTAATTTATTCACACCAATTCAAGAACCGGATACGAACTTTCACATCCCGAATATTTGGACAATTCTATTATATCTCGGAATAATGTTAATAATCATTTACTTTTCTGTTAAGTGGTTCCGAAATAGGAAATTAAGGCAGGCATTAAATACTACAACCCCGAAGAAAGAAGAAATCGAACTTCAACTTCCAGAGGGTGCTTCCTTCTAAGGAGGGAGGAGTTATATGCCCAGCCACAACAATAAACGTGACAAATAAGACATTTACGAAGAAGCACGTCTCGCGGACACGTCATGTTTCAAGAACATAAAACCAAATGTATCATGTAGTTTTAGTTAGTCTAGATTCAGATGTAACGCTATTAACAACTTATTATTGTATTAATAAAAATAAATAGTTTTAAAAAAGTTACTTGCGTTGTTTAAACAAATAATTTATATATATATATATATATATATATATATATATATATATATATATATATATATATATATATATATATATATATATATATTAGGGTGTCCGTTATTTTGGCAAGGTCGGAAATTTGATGCTCTCCCCCTCTAAATCTACTCATAATAAATTTTAAAAAATTAAGTTAATTTAATTAAATATTTCAAGATAACTGGCAGAAAGCTTATAAAATAAGCTTTCAGGCACATTTAAATTCAAGTTATTTGGATAAAAATCAACGCCATAGCGTCAATGTGAGTAATACGAAGTTTGAAGCATAAAAACGACAAAAATGTTAATATAAGAATTTCGATTAATATTTCAGTTGTCGCCAGTAATATTTATTCAAAAAGGTCAAAAAAAAACAAGATCTCCAAAGTTTATATACAAAAAATTTAAAATTCATATTTGTTTATGAGGTCCGAAGCATTCTCCCATGAACACAGTATGCTGCTCTGGTAAGTCTATCAAGAATTATTAAATAATTAGTTTCTTGCAAAGAAAGTCCCGTTACAGTAGACTTTCGACTTAACCTTAAGCCAACAAATATGAATTTTTAATTTCTTGTATATAAACTTCAGAGATCTTATTTTTTGACCTTTTTGAATACATTTTACGGGTGAGATCTGAAATATTAAGCGTTATTCTTATATTAACGTTTTGTCGTTTTTATGCTTCAAACTTCGTATTACTCAAATTGACGCTATGACGTTGATTTTTATCCAAATAACTTGAATGTTAATGTGCCTGAAAGCTTATTTCATATGGTTTCTGCCAGTCATCTTGAAATATTTTTAGGTCTAAATCATAAAAAGTTATACATAAAAGTATCGGAAAAGGCAATTTCTCCATTTAAACTACATGCAAATATTGAGCCCTAATGCGGCACGTTTTAACGTCATTTGACAGACCTGGGATTTTAACTCAATTTTTTTAAATTTATTATGAGTAGATTTAAAGGGTGAGAACATCAAATTTCCGACTTTGTGCATGTGCATTGCATTTTTAAAATAAATATGAATAATTTTATCAAACTTGTAAGCTCTTGTTTCGGAATAAAAGGAACGAAATCAAAATTAAAGTGTAATAATAAAGAATCAGTAGTTCCTACAAATTCATTGGAAAGTTATGGTGTACCGGCTGCAGAAGAAGGTAAGTCATATAATTTTATTTATTTGAACATGTAAATTATAAAATTTGTTATTATTTTTCTGGAAACTAAAGAAAATCAAGTTTTTTTGGAAGATGGAACATTTGGTAAAATTTGCGAGTGTCTCTCCGTTGCTAGTACCGCGAATGGTTTTGGTAATATTCGATACACAAACTTACTTGATATTGACGTCATCAATAGGACAATTTTAATAGAAAAACCATATTATCAAAATTGGATTCATGAAGAAGTTGTAACATTTTTCAATAGATTTTGGGTCCCAAATAGATACAAATTTCAAGTGATTCTCATCGGCGACAATAAATTTAAAAATGAGTCTACAATCCATTTGGAGAAATATATAAAAATTTTAACCTTATCATCATCGAAAAACGTTTTGGAACCAAATGATATGGTGATCGTGTGCGAAATTGTTAAAGTTGTAACAGGATTAATAAAAATTAGAAAATTTCATAACGTTTTGACCACTCTGTCCAAATCAACAAGTGAACAAGACGAGTTCATCAAGATAAGGAAACGCAAAATTTTCGGGAGAAATTTAAAATTTGCTAAATCATTCAACGACTTCTGTAGCCGGTTAAAATTTTGTTGTTGTTTTAAGAAATCCAATAAATTATAAATTTCAACTTTAGTAAATTCTTGTTTTATTATAGACGCCATATTTAGTTTAATAATAATATATTTATACAGATTTATTAAATTTAAAGTTTGTCTAGTATTTATTCATTAATATATTATTATATATATATATATATATATATATATATATATATATATATATATATATATATATATATATATATATATATATATGTATATATAAGAGATGTTTCTTGATTTAGAAACGTTAATAAAAATAAATTTTTATTTGTTATCCCGTAGTACAAAGTTTTATTCAGATTTAGATGTGATCAGGAGGTCTGACGTCCTGTATTCTTTCTAGTAACTTTCATGGGGGAATTTCGTGCCTTAAATTTTCACGCCAAATTTAGTGTTGGTAAAAAAATGCCCGCTAAAGCCATTATTATTAAACAACGATAATCTGAAACAATTTTAATAATTTCTGATTTCGATAAGTTACAATAAAATATATACGATAATGTAACTCTAATGACTGTAATTAAAACTAAAGATTAAAGTTTAAAAAAATTACAGTTACAAGGTTACACTATTCTATGGCCTAAACTAATAAATACAGATAAATAATATAATTACTTTTGTAAATAATTTGTCATAAATTGTTCAAGCACAGCACAGATGTTTGGTTAGAAAAACACAAATAAACTGTAAAATGAACGAAAGATATACTGTTAGAATGAGACAGATAGTGTCGCAAATTAGAAACAGGACCTACGTTGGTCACGCAACAATATTTGCGTGTCTCGCAACTCGTGACGTCATATCAATAAATTCGTAAAATATCCGTCAGATGGTGGTCTTTTAGTATATTTGGCAGGAATGGTGGATTTTAACTCCTCCCTCCTTACATTTGGGCTTCATCGGGTAGTTTCGGGGTTTACTGCTCCATTGAAGACCTTGGTTGTGGACCTTGGTTGGACTTAGACTTTCTGCAAATAAACTACATACAGGCTAATACTAGTAATGATTCGCAAAACATATAAAATAATAATAGGGTAGTTTATGTTGCTGGTAACTTCGTCTTGAGTGATGTCTTCATATTTGTTGATTGGTAGTTTCAACTCTTGGATTGTATTTAAATCGATTGTTATTTTTTGTACGTGTGACATATTGAGCTGAATATCATAGTTTTCGAGGATAATCGGCTTGCCATAAGTTTCGTTGTTGAATGTTAATTTTTGATTTTGAAATTCTAATTTGCAACCGTCTTCTTGAATGAGAAATATTCCTTGTAGATTTTTAACTTCATCGCCTTGTTTACAATACGCGTTGATGGTTCCGGATGTCGGGAATACGGCTACGAATTGGTTTACTTCTTCTAAAACTTCAATATGATTTCTTTTTATGTTAATTTTAATATATTGATAGTTTTTGTTGTCGTTTTTCAAAATAATATTTCTTTCGCAAGAGTCATCTGGTACTTCATTGATCTTTGTCTGATAATTGTTGTTCTCTTTTGAACATAAGTCGTTCAGAGATTTTATATGACCGTTTTCTGATTTGAAGAAATATTTTTTATTTGGAATTACAGTTACAAATTCAGATTGATATTTTGTGGGGATAGGTAAAATATGGATTAAGTTGAATTCTGTTTCGTAATTAATAGGAATTTCGATAAAATAATTGATTTTATCTGATTCGATTTTACAGTTTACGGTTATCATTTTCTCTAATTCGGGCATATTTTTAGGAATTGGTTCAAGGGGTAGTTCGTTATTATAAAATTTAGAAATTTTGTTTAACTCTACAAAAAGATCGCGAGTTTTAATTGTACTAGGGTGCATAACGTGAAATTTGCAAAAAGTTAGTGAATTTTCTATATCTTGTAACACATTTAAAGTCATGGTGAATAGCGTATTGAATTGAGTATAAATATCGTGGATGAATAGTTTATTCTGATTAAGAGCTCCGCTGACAACGATATGCAATAGTTGCTCGATTTTTGATTTGAGAATGTTTTCATTTTGTTTAATTGTCTCTAGGGTTTTGTTAAACTGCTCTGTTAACTTTTGATTGACTGAATATTGCTGCTTCAATTGGTTGTTTATTTTTTGTTGATTATTTTGTAAATGATCTAGAATTTTTGAATAACGTTTTTCGTCTTTAGCATCTAAGTTACCGGTTACTGCTTTTATTATAGATCCTAGTCCGTTTACTAAACCTCGTTTGTAACGTGCGTTTTCGGGGTTAAAAATTAAGTGATTGATTTTGTCATCAATTGAATTTTGGATAAATTTTATAATTTTATCGTTGTTTTCGAACTCATTCTTTGTGTCATTTGTGATTGTTTGTTTAAGTTGATTGTACTGTGTATTCAAACTATGGTATTGGTTGAAGAGTATTTGTAAAGCATAATAATGAAGGAATGTGTGTTTAGTCTTTTGTAATTTGGCTGGTCCCAACTTGAGTGTCAGTAGTCCAGGGTTGTGTGTAATGTCTTTTATGTTTAGTCCGACGGTGGTCGTGACAAGAAGGACCTGGAAGATTAGAGTCTTTAGTTATTTTTCTTGATCTCTTTATATTAGATAAGTGTATTTTGGGTTGCTTTTTGTCTTTGGGATCTGTTACAATTTTTGCAGTTTTTAGATCTTTATTAATTGTTTTAATATGTTCTTTTTTATATTTAACGTTTTTTGTTTTATTAACTTTTTGTATATTTTCGACATAAATGGTTTTTGGTATTTTAGATAAATTTTCACGGTTTTCGTTTAATTTGTTTATTAAATTTATTTTAATGTTTTGTATGTGTTCATTAATGTTCTTATAAATTAATTTAGTTTTTTCTTTGTGATTTTGCACATAGTCTTGTGTAACTTGTTCTTCTAATACTACATCAAGAGGTGAATTTGTGTCTAAGTGACCGTTCGTTATTTCTATGGGCTTTAATTTTGTTGAAGTGTGGGTTGTATTATTGTATACTAAAATTGCGTACTGTACTTTGTTTTCGATTGTTTCGTGTTTAAAGTCTTGTTGAAGGTTGAATAATCTAATGTGCTCTATTAAAGTGAAATGAAATCTTTCTACTAGCCCATTTGAATTTGGATGTTGAGAGCTTATAAAATGAATGTCAATTCGGTGTACAGATAGTAATTCTTTTACTATATTGTTTTTGAATTCTAAACCATTGTCTGAGATTAATTGTTTTGGAATTCCATGATGAAAAAAATATCTAATTAATTTGTTACTAATTTCGACAGCATTATTTAAATCAACTTTATATGCTTGAGCATATTTTGAGAATGCGTCAACAATAGTTATGAATTTATTATTCTCAAGACTGAGTGTGTCAATGTGTAAAGTGTGGAATGGTTTACTAGGTGTTGGTGTAACATTATACTTTGGCTTTACTGGGTTGCGCTCGTATTTCGAAGATAAGCACATTTCGCACTGGTTTACATAATCTGTAATTGTTTTTATCTAGTTCGGCCAATAATAAATGTTTTTAATTTGAATGTGGGTTTCGTGAATTCCGCGGTAGTTAGTCTTCCCTTCATGATATTTTTGTATCGTTTCATTTATGTCGTCTTCTTTAACTATGTCAATTAATTTAGTGTTAGATTTATGAGGCGCCGTTTGCGACAATATACAGACTCGTAAATATACAATTCTTTTCACAATATATACTAAATTTTTGACAATATCACATAAAATATTGTATATATATTAAATTTATTACAATATCACAAAAAATATTGTATATATACAAATTTTGTGTACTGTATTAAGAAAATCGGGTATATTATAAACCTGTATATTGTGATATTTTTGTCGCGTTAAAAATATATACAGAATAGGATTGTGCCACTTATTCAGAGATGGCGCTGAATTTCAGGTAGTTCACGCTGCATTTTGGAGAGATAGTGCAACATTCGAACGAAATGGCGCTATGAAATGTACACCCAAGGGGTGTACAAAATATTATTTTTAATCTTTTTCTCCAGATTTAAAATAACTATCTTAGGTTTAGTTTAAGTAACATTAACAAAACTGGAATTTCTTTATAGCTAACGGAAATGAGATTACAATTTTTAAGTAACCTAAAAATAAATACTTCTAAATTTGAATGTTATGGAAAATTATATCATTGTTATGATAAATTCATATTACATAGAGACATTATAAATAGTTATTTGTTAAACTAGAGAAGAAAGTGTCTCTTTTTTCCACTCGCTCATGAGGCAATTCGAGCGAGAGTGGAAAAAACTGTTTCTTCTCGTATTAGACACCACATTTTTTCACGACATGTTTCTAAAAACGATTGTCTCGAACCTTCAATACATTTTAAGAAAAGATTAGTAGAATAAGGGCCAGTTTTTCAATCGCCGGTTTACGCTCGATTAATGTTAACCATGATTAAATAATAATGGAAACCATAGTTTCCATTATTATTTAATCATGGTTAACATTAATCGGTGATTGAAAAACTGGCCCTAAGGGTAATATTTTGTTTATTTGAACATGACTAGTAGAATGAAGGTAATATTTTATTTATTTGAATCAAAATAGTTTATATTGACATTACAGTTAGTGCAATATCTGTTCTTGGATTTATCGGGTAACAGTTTGTCATTAGTACCTTCTGCAATGTGTCTTATTTCGGGATGTGTATTTGGTTGTCTAATGTAGATAGATATTTCCTATATATATTTTTTAATGTAATGAAAAAAATGTTCTCTTCATTTCTTTTACAAATATTTTTTGCTTTCGTTGTTAGTTATAGTCATAGTTACATCCCCACATATATTTATTATTTATGTTTTATTTAATATTTGAGCCATTTATAGTAAATTTATAATTTCTCCGATTTTTTATTCTGTTTTTTCTGAACATTTGACTATTATTTATTAAGGGCTACTTATCAACTTATGGCACAATGGTAGCTAGCCGGGTTGTGGAAATTAGAACCCGAGTTCAATTCCCATAGCCGGCAACTGATTTTCACCACATTTAAAATTATCCCTGTGGCTCCCTCACCACTTACATCTCTGGAAGACTGTAATTTGATGGCTGGTAACCGCACTTCACGCGTATAAATAAATCACTTATCAAGATCTGTCCCGGCAGACTGCCACACATGGAAATGGGTAAAAGGTTTGATGATTATTTATTTAACTACGGAATAAAGAGTAAAAAAAAAATTTTGATCTCTAAGGTAACCAATAATTATTGCAAAGCAATTGTTCCCAATATTAAAATAAAGTAGTAGTCTTGTGAATAACAACAAAATATTCCGAATATAAAAAAAACCAAAAAAGTAAACAAATTTATAATACATGATTTAAAAATGACACCATTACCAAAAAAAAAAAAAAACAATAATTTTAGTTGAGACCAAAGATACTTTGCATTAATAATTATTATTATTTGTGAACATAGACAGAAGTTAAACTTTGTGTTTGTAATCAATCGAGGCAAATAAATCACATAAGTACTCATAAAAAGGAGTACCGGGGTGCAGATGAGATAACTTATGCAAATCTATTGTTTATCTACGTTGTTTATTAATCGGTGTTATTCATTGACATCTTCTACATTTAAAAATTTTATTTGTTCGCATTTCGATCATCTTCCACATACTTAGTTAATTTTAATCTAGTTTTTACAGTAACTAATCAAGTAAAACAAGAAATGTTAACTAAACATATGCAATATTGAAATATCTACAATTTTTATTTGAATATTTTCTCTTTAAATTTTATTGGGATATAACGGCTGCGCAAAAAATTATTTTTAAATTTATAGCCGGTGGAGCTGCTTAATACCTTGAGTATTCAAGATATAGTACATAAAACTTATTTGGCTAAGTTGTGAAATAAAAAGTAATAATTTATTTGTAAAAGTTTTGTCATTTATTAGTCAAATATTTGTTTTCTCTTGTCTTGGGACAACAAAATAGAAAACTATACCTATTTATTGTTTAATTAAAAATATTTGTTGGCGTCAATGAAATAGGCAACAATTTACTCACTAAAACTTTGGTCATCCTTGATTTTTACACTATTGGTAAAGTAGGAAATTAATTTAAATTGCTACAGAACACTGTAATAAGCAGAGCCATCTTGCGGCAAATGTTCTAATCCTAGTCTGTATTCTAGAATTATGTCTGATATACGCATTTGAAGTACGACAAAATGCAAGAGGTAATATTTTACACAGTTGCTATTTTTCAATTTATTTAGTATGTTTCCTCAAAATGTGTAATATTTTACTACATAAATCTTGTATATACGTTTAATCATAGAATATATTGTTTTAATTTACATGAAATATTCAAAACGTTTTGTCGCAAACGGCGCCTCATATAGATTTTACAAATTTAATTTCAGCATTTTTTAAATGTGTCTGTAAGACGGTACTAAATTTCTCATAAACAGGTTGTTCAAAATTGAGATAGTAATTTACTTTTGGTGCAATATATTCTTTAACAATTTTAAGTACATTGTTCTCAAAGTTAGTTTTTGATAATTGGACATGAATTCTCATTTTATCCGTGTGAAGTTTAATTATTTTAGGTTTAGTGAGCGAATGTAGAACTTTGTTTTTTTCCTATATTGACGGAACTTACGATAATAGGAATACCGATAAGAGGGTGTTCAGGATTCGAGTGAATAGTTGGGTCGGAATCGTCATGTTCTACGATATCGTTATGTGTTTTATCGTCGTGTTCAACTATCAGAGATTCGTTGTCAGTCTGATGCTGGGTTGCATGAAAGTTTTATCGATTCATTAGCAACTAACGGTTCAATAAATTTCAAAAAATCGCTATTGATACTGTTGATAAATAAACAATTCTTTAACTAAAGAGCTCTTTATTTTTTTCTTGCAACCCAGCATGAATGTTATTTCCTAGCTGTTTATTAAAGTCTTCGATGTTTCGACCAATGGTCGCAATTACATTGTAAATTACAATATAATTGCATGATAATGGCGAACACGACGAGTAATAAATGTAAAATAAACTATTATAGATTTTTAATCCCTAAAATAAAGATAGGATTCGTTTACAACAAATCTAAGCAATTTTAAAAGATTTTTTTTATCATACTTATGATTTTAATATTCCACTAAAATAATTTCATAACAATTAAAGTTAAGATTTCTTCAATTTAATTCATTGTACTTTACACGAACATAAGTTAAAAAACGAGACTGTCTATAATACACAATCATATTGAAATAAAACTATAAATATGCCCTATCATCTAAATGATAAAAATTTAGTATTATCTTTCAATATTTAATAACGAATTTATTTCAGTTTTAATAATTTAGATTTTAGATCTTTGGCGTCATAATTTAGAAATTTATACTTAAAACTAATATATGCATAATACAGATATTTTTGAAAAAAAAAATGTTTTCAAAGAATCTTTTATTCATAACAATATTAGAATATTTTTCAATTTTATATTATCATAATTCAAATGATGATATACCTAACAAAATTAATATCTGTACCAAATTAATAAATAAATCAAAACAAATCAATTTAATAGATTAAAGTCGTTTCAAAATTGTCTCCATTGGCATTAACAACAGTGTCTGTAGATTCACTAATTCTATCTTCACTAGTATTTCTTTTACTTCTATGCGGCTTCTTTTCAAAATTACTTGGCACTTTCTTCGAATTTGAATTTCGTGAAGAATTGTGGTCTGTGCTAACATTGGTGCTTTGTGTTCGATTGCCTAACGAAGACGTACGAGATGTTAAACTACTTTGTGACGCGTTGAGGTTGTGTGAAGATGATTTTCTGTCCCAGGTCAGCGATGGCTCTGGAAATTCTGACGGATCAAAAGCTGAGGCAAGAGATTTTGAGCTATGGCCGAATTTTTGATGATTTTTTTCTTGGTTTTTGAAATGGGCGTCTGCAATATTTTTCTATATATATATATATATATATATATATATATATATATATATATATATATATATATATATATATATATATATATATATATATATATATATATATACCAAATATTAGTCCTCTAATTAAGCAAAGTAATATCTAAATAAATCCCGAAGAACACAAAAGTTTTTGAAACATTACATTTTTATCTTTTGAGGATAATACAAATTGCAATTTCTTTAGTTGTCTAGGATTTATTTAATTTCGATTTTTAATTGTAAATCTAATAAAAATGCAAGTTTATTTGAGTAAAACAATATTTATTTCAAAAAATCTAAATTAAAATGTGATTATATAAAATAAATAAAAGAAATACAATAAAATACATGCAAAAATAATATAAATATAATAGAAATAACATAATAATTTAACAGATTCATGATGAAATACTTCAAAAAGATATTAAATAATTAAAAGAACAAAGAACCAATATACCAGTTAAAAACCGGAAATAAATGAAAGCTGTAAAATTACATCTGTCAGGATACAAACAAATCAAAACCATAAGCATATATTTAGTTATAAATGAAATGGATGATATAAATATAGAAATATGAGGGACATGAAGAGAATTTGCAAAGAATATAAACAGAACTAAACAAAATTCGAGTTCGTGCAGTTCAACAAACCAAGTTCGAGTGGTGTGGGTAGGTTACCTGTAGTCATCTGGACGCCATTCTGTTTCGCAGGCGGTGGCAGATGGCAAGCTCGGCCCAGCATTCCACCATGAGCGAGTAGCAGTAGCAAGGGCAGAAGTCCGAGCACGGCAGCAGCTTACGGCTACGAATCATGTTGATCACTTCTTGGTTGTTGAACCCGTAGTACGGCTAACAGAAAATATACACGTCGTATTTGCACTAGATTAAAAAATCTACCAAAGATATTGTGTATCAATGTGAACATTTCAATACATTTATTGCATTTATCCGAACTACAATATAGCGACTCAAAATATGTGTACAACATGTAAACGAATTCGTATATTTTATAAGTTTAGAATGATAGCACCTCGAAATTGATACATCCAATTTTTGGTTATAAGTTAATATTCACCCTTCGTCTATAACACAAATTACTAAGTATAGCAATTGCTATATTTAACAATTTGTGTTACAGAATAGGAGTCATTAACCTGCTTGTGAAGCGACATCCTTACAATGATGCTACGACTGTCTTCAATTTCGATAGATATACAAAATAATCCACATAATATTAATAATTTTGTTCGAGTACTTGAAAATACTTAGATACAGGATTACTTGAATTTTAAATTCAGCATTTTTTCCAACGCGTAAAATAATACAAAAAGCGGCTACCAGTGTGAAAACACCAATGTCAAAATATTATTAGATAATTGACGTATATTGAAAGGTATTCCGTAGATTCAGTAATATCCGCAGAACAAATTTATATAAAAAAGATTTTTTGAAAGCAATAGACTATTACCTGTAATCCATAGCTGTAAATTTCCCATAAAACTACCCCATAAGAACAAACGTCGCTTTCTGTTGTGAATTTTCCATACAAGATGGATTCTGGAGGTATCCACCGGACTGGCAATAAAGATTTGGATTAAACTCTATGTTTCGGAATAAAAAAAATATATATTAAGGTGTCATTTAAAAAATCTAAATAATTTTCTTACCTATAGTAATCGCAACTGTACATATCTCTACTTAAACCAAAGTCACTAATTTTCACTATTAAATCTTTCGATACTAAACAATTTCTTGCTGCTAAATCTCTATGTACGTAGTGATTACTTGATAGATACTCCATCCCTAAAGCAATTTGTAATGCGATATGTAAGAACTCATTCTGTGTTAAACTTTTTCCTTCGGATGGTGAATTTGCCCGCAAAAATTCGTGCAAATCACCCTGAAACAAAAAATGGTTGCAAGGTTCAAATAAAAAATTAATTTATATTAATAAGTGTAAAAATGAAATAAGTGCAAATTATATTTCAAGCAAGAAGTATGGCTTACCTCAGATATAAATTCAAAAAGCATACACATGGGTTCTTGCTTCACTATAATTCCTAATAAGCAAATAATATTTGGATGACGCAGCTCTGAAATTAAATCGATTTCTCTCTGAAAATCCGCTTGAGTTTTAGCACTGGCGTTCTCCTTTAAAGCTTTCACGGCTACAAACATTTTCCCTGTTTTAGTTTTTAATTGTCCTTTATATACTTTACCTAAAATAAAAACATAATTTAATTTTTATAAATACAAAATAATAAATTACTATTTACCGAATGCTCCTTCTCCTAATTCTTGAATAAAACTAACTTCTTTATAACTATAATTCGGCACATTCTGGAAGCTATTCTTATTAACATTGTGGTTTCGCAGAGGAGGAATATTATTACTTTGCTGTGGCAACATTGGGTTTAATTCCATCGGGGAGTTCATTCGAGAGTTTCCATATATGTTTTTATCGGCTGCAGGAATATTTATCTACAAACATGATGAGTTATTTTAATTTTGTCTCAATTACTAAATAAATAACATACATTTTGAGGACTCCTTGGATTTTGTTTATTTCTGTTTTTAAAGCAACAGAAGTTCACAATTACTCCTGTTACTCCTAAGAAACAGAGCACAAGAGCTATTGATATGTAAATCCATATGAAAATAGCTGTAAATAAAAAAAAATCATATTAAAAATTTTAATATTGAATTTCACCAAAATTTATTGATATTAATTTCCAACTATTTTGCTATTATTATAACAAGCTTAAATTTTTAGTTCACGCAAAAATATATTTTTTTAAATATAATCTTAATAACTTAATATCAACCCTTTATCAGGCTCAAAACCTAATAGTTCATGTACCATAATTTTCACTCAATTATCATCGAACTTCTTGAACAAATTTTTATAACAATTTCAAACATTTTTATAAAATGATTCTCTACTTACCACACTTAGGCACATCGCACAATTCCTTTTTTGTTTGCTCTACGTAATAAAACGGTTCATGTTCGATTCCGTCTGGATTTCGACAGTAACTGTGACCAGTTAGCTCTGGATGATTCGACAACTAAACTTGAAACTGATGTGACCATTTTAAACATTTGCTTCCGTTTCCGCTAATATCTTGGATTCCTCTGTAAGCTTCACCGTTACCCCAATAACAATCCTCATCTAGACATAATACATATTATTTATATAGTATTATTTACATCATATGTGTGTAGCCTGCAATATTAATAAAATTATACATTTAGACAATTACAAGCAGCACGTACCTGCTTGAACATTTTGTGTGCGGTCTATGCCAAGTGGAAGACAGTATTCGGAATGTGGATCTTCTGGCCGAGGAAGGGTTACACATTCTTCTAGTTGCAATGTTTGTCCTGAAGTTAAATATATAATGGATATTATTTATATATTTGAAAATTTCAACGTAAATCATAATTAACTTTATTTCAATAATCAAAACTATTTCAAGTTTTGTATTTTTATTTTGTTCACACATAAAATTACTACAGTTATTCCTGAAATTCTGATTCAAATTGAGTACAAAATTAATCAATTCATTAAATCTAAACGTCAATTCGAATTACACTTCATCCACTATAGATGTAAATAAAAAATTAAAATTACAAAATAGTGTTTCCCTTTTGGTCGGACTTATGACTTAAAAAATATATATCATGCATAAGTTGTTTTATTAGAAAATTAACCTATGAACAAGAAAAAAAAACTTTAGTTTTAATTGTTAATATATATTTTTTCATTATAAAGTAGATAAATATAATAAATAATCAATTTGTATTTCTTTTGAATTATAGAGGAAAATTGGGACACCAAAAAGATTTGAACCTGCGACCTATAAACTCCGGTCATATCCTTAAAGCCAACTGATCTACGGTCGTCATGTGATTCAAATCTGATATTATTCCAATTTTTCTCGCTATTTCAATTATGGATGTCTTTACTTATTATAAATTGTAAAGTACATAAAACGGTTAAATAATTGTCAGAGCCTCGATAGTAAAATCAGGGAACACAAACGGGAAGGTGAGGTTGACTTGGACAGTTGCACTGTCCCTTGTCCCCCATTAAGGTGCGGCAACAGATCAGTCGCCAGCCCCCGGGATTCGAACCTGAATTAAATCTACTTGAAAAGCAATCAGGCTCAGTTGCCAATACTGTGTAGTGAGACAAGCGTTCAGCTTAAATGGCACGTGGGTCTTTGAGTCTCAGAGGTGAGCGCATCAGTGGTGCATCATCGCTGGCTTCCACGTCCCCGTGGGCCAATGTGGCAACAGCCGCCACAGTCACTTCCGCCGCTTCACCCCCTCCTCTACCACCCTCACCGCCCTAACCTCACGTCCCCAACACAAACGTTCCCGATGTCTCACGCACAAAGCCATTACGCCTCAACCTACTAACAACATGCTCATACAACATGCAAACAAACATTTCACTTTCCATAGTAACCATTACACATTATTTAGGTTTTATTATTGTATTCGATAATATTCTACATAGTCCAATAGAAAATCAGTTGCTAACAAAGTGTAAAGCGACCAATAGGAATATAGAATAGATATAACTAATAATTTGAATATCAAAGGTTGTTTTGGAACAATAGGATCCATAAATCAAGAGGTGATTACGCTTCATTTAAAATTGGTGTTCCATTTGATGATCTAGCAGTCTTTGTGAAGCCTGAAAATTGGCCACAAGGAGTCACCATTAACCGTTTTTACTTCCCACGACGCCCACCCAAATCCAGCACTTGAATACGGGTACCTCGGTACAGCAGCAGCATAATAAGATAAGTGTAAAACATAAAAACATTTGTATATATTATCAGAACGTCAGAGGTCTCCGATCTAAGTGTGCTACGCTATACGCTAATATTTTGATAAACAATTATGACATTATACTGTTAACAGAAACATGGTTGGACAATTCTGTCGCTAGTTCAGAACTAATTGATTCGCGGTATATAGTATTTAGAAAGGACCGAGATTCGATAGTTACAGGAAAACTAAGAGGTGGTGGTGTACTCATTGCAATTAGGAGGGAATTTGAAGCTGTGCAGTGTGTTCCGGCTGCAATGAATGCTGAAGCTCTATTTGTTAAAATTAAGATTGGTTTTCGATTAATCTATGTTTCCACTGTTTATTTACCTCCCTGTTCACCTGTTTCATATTATGAGGACTATTTCAATGCACTTGAATTTTTGTTTAGATAAATTTTATGTAATCCTACACCGGATTATGGATATCTCAATACCTAAGAAAAAATCTTATATTAGTAAATTCCCTATTTATTTCACTAGAGATATTAAGGATAAAATTAAATTAAAAAATAATTTACATTCATTAATTTCCAATGGATTTGCTGATTCTGCTCAAATTAATCAATACAAATTCTTACGTACTGAAATTAAGAGTCTCACTCAGACGACGTATCGAGAATATACACTTAACCTTGAATGTAATATCTCTAATGATCCTAATACCGTTTGGTCTTTTGTTAAGACTAAGAAGGCTGGGAATTCTAGTATCCCATATAAGATGTATCAATAATGAAACATACAATGGCAGTGAGGATATATGTAATGCTTTTGCAAAGTACTTTAAATCAGTTTACTCATCTCAAACATGTATTGATGTTGACCTAACTTATCTAGATGGAGTTAACTACTCGAATTATTGTGACCTTTTTAACTTTGAGTGCACTGAGGACGATATTATCGCTGCAATTAATAATTTGAAAAATAAACTAACAGTGGGTTGGAACAAAATACCAGTTTTAATTTTTAAAGGTTGCAGGGACATTTTTATAACACCATTACTCAAAATTTTCTCTAAAGCAATCAAGGGCGGATCCACAGGGGAGGGGGGCATGGGGGCCATGGCCTCCCCCTTGGGTCATTTTTTGTAGTCGGGATTTTCTATAAGTTTCATGATTATATTCGAAGTATTGTCGGATTTGAAAAGCAGGTTCGATAAGAACACGCTGGATGCGCTGGCTTTGAATATCGTGCTACCGGATTACTTATTAAAACTTGACGAGGAGCAACTGAATATGTCGATTACCAAATTGTGGAGCAAGTACAGCGTGTTGCTAGAACGTTGCAAACCTTATAACACCGAAGATTGCGTGAGATCAGTGTTGAAGTTGTGGAAGGCGCATTGTGATCACGAACTGAAGCGTAGCGGCGAGCTGAACGTAGTTTTTCAGCCCTGCGTCGGCTGAAATCGTGGCTCAGGAGCCACATGACCCAAGACCGTCTCGTGGGACTCGCGTTGATGCATTTGCATACAGACATTCCGCTGAATCCTGAAAGAATCTTAGATAGATTCGCGAAGTCCAAAACTCGACGTTGTATTGTATTACACGGCCCATTTCTATGAATGTGGGGTGTTTTCATGTATATTTTAGTTCAAAAAGTTGACAAAATTCCAGGAACTCCTATGCCCCAGGAATGGCGGATTAAAAGTAAATCATTAATATCATGGCCTTTTTATGTATAAAATTGTACTTGAAACTTTAAACGCGTTTTTCTCGAAACCATGTTTTTAAACTGCGTTGACAGCCTACAAGTCGCAATTTTTGTCCGATTAACTTGAAATTTGGGGAAAATGTTGCCGAAACTTCTACTTAGGGATGAACTGGTAATTTTTTTGATATGTAGTTTTTTCGATTTTAGCGACCCAAAAAAAGGACGAAATTTTTGTACGATTTTCAAACTCTTTTTTCAATTGAGTATAAATTGGCGAAAAATATTTTTTTTTTGGAATCCGGCCCGTTGATCCCTAAGTTACAATCTACTTTACAGTTTAAAAACAAGGAAATTGATTTCAGGTGGGCATTGAGCGGTCCAGCCTGTCAACGCAGCAGCCGTGTTTTTGGGACATGGTCTTGGTTCGGAGGCTGTAGCGGTCGCAATTGCTTATAAAAAGGCTTCGAAATATTTTAAATTGTAGAGGAATATGTGCCAAATACAATGTAAAAAAAGTTAGTAATTTATTTACATTCCTGTGCCCACAATTAATTCGTGAAAATAGCCTTTTTTTTAGTCTTCAAAGTGGTACCTCCCCTTAAAGGAAGAAGCTTCAAAGACAATTAAATAAAAACCGCCCAACAAAGATATAATATCGAAAAGCTTAATACAGAGGAAACCCTTCAAGAATACAGAATAAAAATGGATCAAATAACAACCGACCCGATAACAGAATCAACGATAGAAGATAAATGGGCGAAGATACAAAACGTAGTCAAAGCAATAGCAACCTATCCACCATCGATCTAATTTATACCCTTAAAGAACTACAGGCTGTACACTACGAAAAAGATCTTGACCTCCACATACTATTTATAGATTTCAAGCAAGCTTATGACACGATAAATAGGAACGAACTGCTACTAGCGATGGATGAACTAGGCATACCCAAAAAATTGATAAAACTTATCAAAAGCACCTTACAAAATACTACGAGCAAGGTCAAAATGAACAAAATAAAATCAGAAGCATTCGAGGTCAGGTCAGGATTGCGGCAAGGAGACCCTTTGACATCTACTATGTTTAATATAGCCCTAGAAGCAATAATGAGAAGAGGGGAACTAAACAGATCAGGTCTAGTTTACGACAAAAGACACCAATGCATGGCGTTCGCAGACGACGTAACGATCGTCACAAAGACACGACAGGAATTAAAATACGTGGCAGAAAACATAATAAAACAAGCACAGCTGCTAGGACTAAGAATTAATGAAGAAAAAACCAAATATATGAAAATGAGTGCAAATAAAAACGTACCCATCACCAATCTAAAAGTAACTACACAAAAAGGAAACTACAACTTTGAACAAGTAGAGACCTTCACCTAACTAGGAGTCAAACTAACATCAAGAAATAAAATGAAAGAAGAAATAAATCAAAGATTAACTAAAGGTAACAAAGCAGTAGGAAGCCTGTTCAAAATACTATCAAGCAAAGAGGTATCCAAAAACTCAAAGAAACGAATATACAAAACAATAGTGAGACCATCAGTACTATATGAAGCAGAAACCTGGATACTGACGAAACTGGAAGAACAAACTCTGCAGATATGGGAGAGAAAAATAGTAAGAAAAATTTACGGCGGAGTCAAGGAAGGAGAAACATGGAGAAGAAGAACCAACAAGGAAGTAGAGGAGCTCTTCGCAGAGCCCAATATCACAACACTGATAAAGATGCAAAGAATACGATGGTTAGGACACGTAACAAGGCTAGCGGAAGGAAGAACGCCAAGGCGCATCCAGGACCGAAGACAAGAAGAAAAAAAAAAGAAAGGCAGACCAAAGAAAAGATGGCTGAACGAAGTGGAAGCAGACTTGAAGATGATAGGAATAAATAATTGGAGAAACAATTAACAGAGAAGAATGGAGGAACATAGTTCAACAAGCCCAAGGCCTCAAAGGCCTGTCGAGCTAATTAATATATATATATATATATATATATATATATATATATATATATACTAATATATATATATATATATACTAATAATATATATATTAGTTAGTTAAAATTAAAAATTTTACTCTAAATGGGATATTTTTCGAAAAAATACACTGCCTTTGAGACGACTTAGGAGCATTTTGGAAGATATTTTAGGAAAATGACAGTCTTAGAAGCGATTTGGTAGACGTTAAAACAATTTCTTACATAAATAAATAGAAAATTTGAAATTGTATGAAAAATTATCATTTTGAAACTAGTGTAATACAGATATTCAGATTTTTTTTAAATCAAAATGTATGGTTGCAATCTTGCAACCATAATCTATTTTTGGTATTAAAATGTTTCACTATTTAAATAAAGTAGAGGCCAATGAATCAAATAATCTAAATATGTATTTATTTTATGTATTTGTAAGTACTTATTGCTATTATAGTTACTGATATTATTTGTGAATGGGATGGCTAGCTCAGTGGTATGAAATCGGCCTGTGGATCCTGAGGTCCCTGGTTCGATTCCCACAGGCGACAAATTTTCATAATTTGAAAAAGCTATCCCTGTGGCTCCTCCACCACTAACATGTTTGGGGGCTATGAAAATAAAAATAAACCTTTTACGAAGCATCAACCAAAAGTTTTGTATCTTCAACACCAAATAAATCTCATAGTGTGCTTCCTTTTGAAATCTTCTGAAATATTTCACCTCTTTCAGCTTACATTAATTTTGAAAGTTTTTGTGTGCTACGAGTACTTCGTATAGGCTCTGTGATTTTGTTGCCGATAAATTTAAAATAATTGCTTTCACAATATCTTCCATGTCAAATGGTATATAATCTTCAAATTAACACATTTTTAAATACAAAACTCACAGTTACTATTTGCTAAATGAAAACAAAGACTAATTCATCATAAAGGCAATATACAACTCTTAGAGGAATGTCTTTCGAGGTCGTTACTACCGTCCGTACATTCAGTGTCAAAAGTTGGATTAAAAAAAATAGCCGTTTATTTGAATTTATGAAATAATAAAGCGGCATGTAAGTATTTCCATTTATAAAAATACCATGTCAAAAGAATAATTATTATGGACTAATAATATATAAATATATCATTGATAAATTTGCATATCGTACATGTTGTGGCGGCCTAATGTTTTCATTGCGGCTGCATATTTCACTTGCCCGCCAAAGAAGAGTCACACGATTCGTTATATACCTGAATAGGTGGAGAATAGGTGCATTCCAGGCACTGTTTGACTTTAGTTTATCGAGCTATAGCAACGCTTGTCTTGACAAAGAAAGAGATTACTATAGATAACTATAACATAATCTTAATAGTTTAATGAAAAACTTAGTATTAGAGTTACAATTATATAAATTGAACAATTTATTGTTTACAACCTGTAATTTTTAGTTTAAAGTCATTTTGACAGCTGAAAACCTATTTAAAATAATCATATTAATGATTCAGTTAGATCCCTTTATTTTCAAACATGTATTTATTTATATATTTTACTGATATTCTGATCAACAACAACTAAATTCCTTTATTACGATCACTATAACAACTAACACCTTTATTTACAGAATTTGATAAATTACCTGTAAGAAATGGATCACATGAATGTGATTATTCCGATGAAGATGGATCATCGGAAAGTTATTATTCAGATAGAGATGGATCATTACAAGATAAAATGTTAACTACTGATTTAGAAGCTGATTTTTCAACCGAGACCTTTATAACTATCGATGATGACACAAGTGCAGAAAGTTTTATATCACAGAATACAACACTTTCCATAATAAATGACCCAGTACGCATATCTACTTCAGGATCGGGAGAATCACTTATAGTTCTATTGAAAGAAGTTGTTCATTCTTCTGAAAAATTAGCTGAAATATTAAACCGTACCAGTAAATTCTCATTGGATAATAGTTCATTAACATTATCTGCGAAGAGTAGTTATGGACCAGAAAAATCATTATCTGCACCAAGTGGTAAGAAATCACTAATAAAATTTTATTATTTTTTGCTATATTATCATGAAGTGCCCAGTTTTCTTATAATGAAACACGATCAACGCTGTTTATTTTGTCCAAATCACAAACTGGACCGTTAAATCTCAATGTCGCCTGTTTCGAGCATGAAAAATAAATTCTAGTAGATTTTATTTATAGGGCGATTAAATTATTCTCGATATTTCTTATCTATTTATTTACTATTCACTATTCTGTACAACATAAACTTAGTCACAATTACGTGCAGGGTACGTACTTACCGAGCTGCAGATTTGTGGTTCATATTTTTTTTTTGTTTGAGTGATTCAAATACAGTGACGCTACCCATACTATGGTATTGCAAGACATTTTTTGTATATGTTACGGTTAAAATCCAAAGGGCGATAATTTTGCGATATGACTAGGTTATTAAATATCCTTCAAGACAAAATATAACATATTATTAAACATGTAGATGTAAAGTTTCTAATTTATTTCATATAAATACTAATATAAATATATTGTTATAATTTACAGCCATTCAACAAGGTTACTTTGGAATACAAAATTATCTGCAAAAGAAAATTGGAAATACCGGATTTCATTTAGATTCATTCAAATTATATCAAAATTTGCAGTACCGTGAAGAAGTGCGGGTTCCAACACGCCTCATCGTCAATTGGCGAGAGGAGTATGTTGGACCCGCACTAAGAAAATGTAATGCTCATTTTAAGTACAGTTTCAAATATTTTGTTATTATGGACAATACATTTTTGGACTATAATTCGGCAATTATTGAAAACTTTATGGAAAATTGTACCATGATTATTAACATATCTGAAATTCCTAGTTGTCTACTTCATCAAACACAAAATTTGAATATTATAAGCAAATTTACTCCGTTAATAGATATTAAAAAATTTAGAAAATATTTAAATGTAATAATTGTCATGTACAAAATTCCCTGTAGTGTATTTTAAATAAATCCTTTAATATTTCCACAATTATGAATCTAGTTTTATTTTTAATTCAAGTTAAAGAAAAATATAGATACGTAAAACAATCTAATGTTAGTGTTTTGATCTCAGACACAGTCCAGCTATAGTTTTTACTCTCTGTTCTAGATTATGAAAATGTTTTATCTTTGCGGTCTTACCGTACACCGTAGTATAGTATAGATTGTGCTCTTATTCATAACAGATTTATTTAAAAGTATTTAGTGTCGTGAGCCAAAATTCCTAAATTGATTACCTTGCACCTTCGCGACAATTTCATCAATCTTCTTTGTATAATGTACCAAGTAAAAATGAGGTATGATAAAATTTAAATCAGTTATTAAATCTTGATAAATGTGAAGTGTTAGTGTTTGAAAAGAGCCATTTGGTGACTAACTACAATGTTTCGGTGAATGATGTGAAATTGGGTTACGTGAATGAGTTTTATACTTGCGTAATATGTTGTCGAGAAATGGGCGTATTGATCGTAAGACTGAAAAAAGAGTATCTTCGGGATGCAAGGTATTTGATGCTCTGGAAACCTTTGCTCGAAATAAGAGATACTCGATTAAATGTGTATAATGGTATTTTAGTGCCTACATTGATATATGGTAGTGAATGTTGGATGTGGATAAGGAAACATGAACGCCGTATAACTGCTGTGGAAATGAGGTATTTGCGTAGTATGTTTGTGGATATACTAGAAGAGATCATGTCCGGAATACATTGGTGTATGATGAGTGTAAGATTGAGAAGAATGTAGTTAAGAAAGTGAATATAAGTCAGTTGAGATGGTTTTGTCATGTAGAACGTATGTCGAATGAGAGATTGGTGGACGACCAATGAATAAATCAATGAACATGATTGAGGGATTGTTGCGTAAACGAAAGTTTCCGAGTATGAGAAACAAACAAGCTTGTATGAAAGAAATTATGAATGTGGTTGAAGCTAAAGTGGTGTGTTAGGATAGGAACGTTTCGCGGAGTTAAATTGCCCGGTGAATCTGATGATTTTAGAAAAGTTCAGGATTCTTGATTTTAGTTTTTTTGTTTAGTTAGCAGGCGCGACACTCCCTTTCTTTTTTAATATTTTTTTATTCGTTTTCTAGTTTTAATAGAATGTTTTATTGCAATTGTGTGGAATTTACTTTTGAAAACAAGCGTAGAGCGACACTTCCGTCCTTTCTTATCTTTTCATTCGTTTTCATTTCTTACATAAAATATTTAACTGCATTTGTGTGGAATTCACTTTCAATACAAGCAAAGGGCGACACTCCCTTCCTTTCTTATCTTTTTGTTTCATTTTCAGTTACTAAAATGTGTATAATTTTCTTATAAATGAGCGCAAACTATTTGCTTTCATCTTTTCTAATATTTGTAGGTTCGTTGTTAGATTCGTTATTAGATTGGTTGTTACAGGAGTAAGTGTTAGTAATTTGAGTTGTTTTGCGCATATGTAATGTACGTCGAAGAAAGATGAATGACAAGTGAATAGGAATGATTGGATAAATGTGATTGAAGGTTAATTGTGTGATGCATGATTTCAAGTGTAATAAGTAAATGAGCTTATATGGAGAGAACTATGAATGTGATTGACGTGAGGGTAATGTGTTAGGATGATAATGTTTGACGAGGACTGATTATTTGATGAATATTTCAAGTAAATGTTTTATGAATGATTTTCAGGTTCGTGCTATCCCATTTGGTGGTATATAGGTCATGTTATGTATGTTTGTATGTATGTGAATAAACCTAACTGCGAACCGTTAAATATTTATTCTGGATACATCAGTTCGTGAAATTTTCGAGATGATGCAGCAGTCTTAATTTTATTTGCCTATATACATAATATACTAATTTTAAATATTATTAAAAATATAATGAAATATAATTGAAACGAAAAAATAAATTTCACAAATAATATTTATTATTTTTTTATATCATCACGCCTTCTACCCATTACTGAGTGTAGCACTCTGCTGAAGCAGATCTCGGTAAGTGATATTTTGCGCGTGAAGTGCGGTTACCAGTCGTCAAATCACTGCCCCCAAACATGTTAGTGGTGCAGGAGTCACAGGGATAGCTTTTTCAAATTATGAAAATTTGTCGCCTGTGGGAATCGAACCAGGGACCTCAGGATCCACAGGCCGATTTCATACCACTGAGCTAGCCATCCCATTCACAAATAATATCAGTAACTATAATAGCAATAAGTACTTACAAATACATAAAATAAATACATATTTAGATTATTTGATTCATTGGCCTCTACTTTATTTAAATAGTGAAACATTTTAATACCAAAAATAGATTATGGTTGCAAGATTGCAACCATACATTTTGATTTAAAAAAAAATCTGAATATCTGTATTACACTAGTTTCAAAATGATAATTTTTCATACAATTTCAAATTTTCTATTTATTTATGTAAGAAATTGTTTTAACGTCTACCAAATCGCTTCTAAGACTGTTATTTTCCAATAAAATGTCATTTTCCTAAAATATCTCTCTAGTTCATCGGTGTATCGTAGGCTGTAGATTTCTGCTGCATATAGTAGCGTTGGGAGTACTACTGAGTTGTATAACTTTATTCTGGAGTCCCATGACGTCACTTTGGTTTTTACCATTAGGTTTCTTGTGTTTCCGGAAGCGCATCTTGCCTTAGCGATCATAGTGTTTTTTGCAGTTCTGTGTAGGCCTGAGCTAGTGAAGGGTAATCCGAGGTATGTGTATTCCTTCGTTGATTCAAGTTTCTCATTTTGACATGTATAATTATGCGTACCTGATCTGGGCCGCCCTCTGAAGAAGTTCAGGACTTTCGTCTTTTGTTGGTTTATTTTCAGATCATTATTGTTGCAGTACTTTTCCAGGAAGCATAGTTTATTTTGTACATCTTTAGGAAAATTGCACAGTATTATTAAATCGTCTGCGTAAAGTAGCATGAGGATGTCGCTGGATTGGTTGATATATATACTCCCTCTGTGCCTTGGTCTCTGAAAAACTGTTCAATGTCCGCAATAAATAAGCAAAGTAGAATGGGGCTCAGTGTATCTCCTTGTAGAACTCCTTGAGTTATGTTGATGGGTTCCGACAGGTTTCCGTCGATGTTTAGCGTGATGCTTGAACTTCTATAAATATTTTTCAGTATTCTTAAGATTTTTCCACTTACGCCTAGCTGGAATAGTTTGTTCCATAGTTTTTCGTGATTTATTGAGTCAAACGCCTGCTTAAAGTCCGCGAATATCGCATAAATATTACGTTTTTCGATTATTCTCGTTTGCACTATTGCGTTTAGTGTGAACAGGTTATCCAGAGTGTAGCGTGTTTTCCTAAAACCAGCCTGTGCTTCAGGAAAGACGTCGAAACTTTCAGCCCATGTTTCAAGTCTTCAGCTAATGATTTTCGTCAGCAGTTTTAATCTTGTGTTAAGCATCGCTAAACCTCTGTAGTTTGATGGGTTATTAGTGTCTCCCTTCTCATGGATTAGTATCAGATTGCTTTTGGTTAGTTCTAGTGGAATTTCCTCCGAGTTTAAACAATTGTTAAGACATTTTTGTAGAATTGAGAATGAATTATTTTTCAATATTTTGAAGTCTTTGTTTATCTTTTTCCGTGGTTGGTGGAGTGAGTTGTAGAATTGTTCCCACTTAAACAGGTTTATTGGGTTGCGGTTTCTACTTCGGAATTTTTGCTGTTTATATACTGCCCGAAATTGCTTGCTGTCTTCTATGTTGTTGGTGTTTTTTTTTTCATTTTTGTTATATATAGTTTTTTTCTGCTTATCTATATTGGCCTTATATGTTTTTCTTTCATCAAGGTATCTATTTAGGTTGATTTCATTTTTCCTGTCTTTAAAAGCGTAGTGTAGCTTTTCTTTGTGCTTTTTTTTGCTAAATTCCCTTCCATATTATACCAGGGCAGGTTCTTGTTATACTTGTGTATTGGTTTTATTGTATGCATAATGCCTAGCTCCTCAGATATTTCGTGGCATACATTTATAAACTTGTTTCATATTTTTTAGCGTGATTGTGTCCTTTGAAATTTAACATTTCCGTTGCTGGTATTTCTATATTTTCTTCGAATTGTTTTGCTCTTTCGGCCCTCCAGCGTATGCGTTGTTGAGCGGGCAGTGTATTGTTTCGCGTTAATTGAGTGCAGTTTTCTAGAGATTGTTATCCGTACTGTTCTATTTTCAATGTGCAAGGCATATGATCGGACACATGTAATTCATTTCCAACTTGGAGGTCGTCTATTTGAGTTATACAGGGGATATTAACCCAGACCAAGTCTATTATACTTTGGCCTAGTTATATATGTTGGTTGGGCGGGAGTGTCGCTTTTAGTTATGCCGTTAAGGACAATTAATCCCAGAGTTTCCATTGTTTCGACTAGTAGTCTTCCTTTTCCATTTATTTAATTATTGGCTAAGCGTTCACTTGTGGCTTTTGTTGCTTCAAATATTTGTTCTTCCCATTGGTTCAGATCTCCAATATGAACGTTAAAGTCTCCTTCTGTGATGATTGGTATGTCGGAAAAGGATTCATTAATGTCTCCTAAAAAATCAGAAAACATTTCTATGGTGGTGTTGTAGTTGTAGTTTTGGGAGAAATAGATAAATATTAGGATATAGGATTCCTTGCTGTGCGACAGTGTTAATTTCCCGGCAGATTTACTTATGATTGTCATATATAGCACATGTATTGCGATTTACATATATTGCTAGTCCGCCTATTGCTCTTCCTCTGCTAGCATCTCTTGTCGCCACACTATAGTAGTGTTCATGCTGGTTTAAAAATTCAGGTTTTGTTGGTTCTTTTTGTTCTATCCATGTTTCGCTAACACATATTACATCTGTTGCTTGAAACATTTTGGATTCCGTGGCGTCCAGTCTTGACAAATTTTTGTACCCTTGCATGTTCCAGAATGTGATTGTGGTCAGTCTTTTATACGTGCTCGCTATGCCCTTTTTGTGAGTTTGATTGTTTCCAAGTTTTTTGGTGTTGAATTGGAACGCAGTCTTGTTTTCATCAGTTCGTCTATTTTTGGTTGCGTGTTCGAAAGTTTGTTCTTCTTTTCATGTGTATTTGGTGTGTTTGGTGTGTTATGAGCGCTCAAGTTTGGTGTATTTAGTTGTTCTTCAGATTCTTCTCTTTGAGTAATTGTCAAGTCTATGGCTGAAGTAGATTTCCTTCTTGGATAGTGTGTGTCAAAATCCTGGACCTCGTGCGCTTGGTTGTTTTTCATTGAGTTGTCTGTGTTTTTCACTGCTTCTTCGCTAAAGTCTCTGACAGTGTACTTTTCTCCATTGATGTATAGGTTGTTTTTTATTAGGTTGACTTTGTGTCCTTTTTCCCGTGCCTCAAAGAGGTGTGGTTTTAATTTTTTCCTGTCTTGTAGTATTTCCAGGGTGTAATCCACCTCTATATATATTTTGTATTTTTTGAGTATTTTAGCTTTTTTTAGGATGTCTATTTTTATCCTTTTTGTGCTAAACTCAATTGGTAGTAGTCTAATTTTTTTTTGTTATAAAATTTTCCTAATCTTTTGATTAATTCGATGTTGGGTAGTGCTAGTTCAACAGTAAATAGATTTATCATTGTTTGCTCCAAATTATCATCTTTTGCTTCCTTGACGCCATAGAATATTACATTTTTTTCTTTGATTTTGTTTTCCAAGTATTCTATTTTTTTATCTCTTGCTACAATTTTTTGTTCTCATTCCCCGTATTTTAGTTGGTTTGCTTGCATTATATTAGAGGCCATGTTGTCCAGTTTCTCATTTATGGGTTCTAGCAGTATTCTAATTTCATCAATGGTCGCCATTGCTTTTATTTCGCCTTAACTGTCTGACTGCCTGTGCCCCAAAATACTCAGCTGTTAGACTAGTTGCCCTGCTTAGAGCTACTGCTATTACGCACTAGGTGGCTATTACGCACTAGGTGGCCCTACCGACCTTATTAATTGCCTCGCCTCTTTTATCTTCACTCTTAGTTGTTCTTCTACTGTTTATAAATTTTTAAGCTCTGGTAATTCTGGGCTACAGTATACACTTAGAAAATTTTTGGAATTTCGCATGCAAATGACAGCAGCAACCTTCACTCAACAACTATTTATAACCTGCTATATATATATATATATATATATATATATATATATATATATATATATATATATAGCTATATATATATATATATATATATATATATATATATATATATATATATATATATATATATATAGCTATATATATATATATATATAGCTATATATATATATATATATATATATATATATATATAGCTATATATATATATATATATATATATATATATATATATATATATATATATATATATATATATATATATATATACATATATATATACATATATATTGTGATGTGCTCGGATCGCTCTTAGTGGAGATGTGTATTCCAGAGGTTCAAATGAAGAATAAAAGTTGTTGAAGTTTAACTAAGAGATTTATTTATTCAAAACAACACACACAAATAATATATACAACAATATAATAATTATAAACGGTCCTTCGGTAAATCCTGAAAACGTAAAACGGTTGCCGTAAGGCGGTTATGTCGGAAATAGATAAAGCTAAAGAACCGTATCAGGTCAAGCGCAGCTACGGTTAGAAAACAAGAGTCAGATTCTGCGTCAGGGCAAACACAGCCGCAGATAAAGAAATAAAGAACCGTATCAGGTCAAGCGCAGCTACGGTTAGAAACAAGAATTAGATTCTGCGTCAGGGCAAACACAGCCGCAGATAAAGAAATAAAGAACCGTATCAGGTCAAGCGCAGCTACGGTTAGAAACAAGAATCAGATTCTGCGTCAGGGCAAACACAGCCGCAGATAAAGAAATAGGAACCGTATCAGGTCAAGCACAGCTACGGTTAGAAAACAAGAATCACAATACTGCGTCAGGGCAAACACAGCCGCAGATAAAGAAATAGGAACCGTATCAGGTCAAGCGCAGCTACGGTTAGAAACAAGAATCAGATTCTGCGTCAGGGAAAACACAGCCGCAGATAAAGAAATAGGAACCGTATCAGGTCAAGCACAGCTACGGTTAGAAATAAGAATCATAATACTGCGTCAGGGCAAACACAGCCGCAGATAAAAATAAATACAATGGTCGGTGTTAGGATAGACAACTACCACCGAAAATAAATAAGTAAATATCGCTTACCAGGTTAACTTCCTCGGGTCAGAGACGGCTACGGAAACACTCAGATTGCACTCGGAGACTGCCAATCTGATACTGACTTTAAAACAGCAAGAAATCGTCTTTTTATACCGGTTTCTAAGCGACAAAAATGGTTAATTTAATTATAACTTCAACGGTCGTTTTACAATTAGTAAATTGCAAGTTCGGACAATGATATTATAAATTATAAAAATATAAAAAATAATATTCGCTCTCAGGTAGATTCGAACTGCGGAACTCTGGTGCCGTATGCCGCATCGCTAGCCGCGCGGCCATCAGGCGAGTTGAAATGTAAGCCGGGCCATCATCTATATGAGTGCGAAGGTTATATATATATATATAATATACATATATATATATATGTATATATATATACATATATACATATATACATATATATATATATATATATATATATATATATATATATATATATATATATATATATATATATATATACGCCCAGGGTATGAATTGGGGTCTCAAAATTTTACCTATCCCATCGTTTTGGGGTCATAAAATGGCAACTTTGGGGTCTTCGATATTTGAGGCAAAATCATTGCGTGAAGTTGTTCTAAACACCGTAGTTCTAAAAATTCCACACGTTACATTTTACTTCTGCGGTAAAATAAAATTATTTTAAGTATGATAACTTAATGTTCGATACACAATAAACAACAATTAAATTATTAAAAATAATTCACAAAAAAAAATAAAAATTCAACGGTAGAAAATTTAAAAATGAAAAAAACCGTAACTAAATGCATTTAAAAAACATTAAGTACACAAAAACTAAGTAAATAACCAATAAAAATTAATAATAATCAATATAATAATAATTAATTATCCATCTGATACTATTATGCGCGGCAAGTTAGTAACGTAGGTATTACGAGGAATATTGTCCCACGACCAATAGCGTTTCATTATTTGACGTCGTTGTCATGGAAATGAGTGAATTAATATGATAATTGGACTAGTGCAATTACAGCGGTAATTTGCACTAGTGAAATTATCAGTAATAATATAACAAGAGACTTGTTGCCAGGCAATAGTCACGAAAGCCCGTAGAGCTTGAATTGCTATTGCAAGTTTGATAAAGACACTGGAGAATTATTTTCTAATTTATTGAACTCTCGAGTTATATTTAATTAGATTATTTTTTGACTGAGGTCGATTGATGACTTACTAATGTATTCTTGGAATTTGTTTCCAAAAATTGTTGGTGTATCTAAAATACAACAAAATCGATGTTTTCACACATTTTATTTTAATGGGGTGGCTAGCTTAGTGGTATGAAGTCGGCCTGTGGATCCTGAGAACCCTGGTTCGATTCCCACAGGTAACAAACAATTTTCATAATTTCAAAAGGTACCCCTGTGGCTCCTCCTTCTTCTTCTTCTTTACTGGCGCTACAGCCCGAGTCGGGCCTGGGCCTACCGGGCATACCGAGCCGCAGTTTTTACGCTGCCGTACTGCCGGTTTTCTGAGTCAATGTTACTTACTTTTAAGGCATATGTATATGTATATGTATATGTATATGTATATGTATATGTCTTTTATTCGCCTGCTAATTGTACTATCCGAAAGCGGGATTGTCATTATTTTCTTCTTAGCTTCCTCTTCCAAAATTCTTTTCACGATAACTTGACATGCACCACTAACATATTTGGGGGCTGTGATTTGATAACTGGTAACCGCACTTCACGCGCAAAATATATCACTTACCGAGATCTGCTTCGGCAGAGTGCCACACCCAGTAATGAGTAGAAGGCGTGATGATATATTTATATATTTTTATATTTTATTTGACGCGTTGACAATTTTAAATAATTATTTGACAAATACCTATTATTTGTCACAAACAAAAAAGCAAGTACAGAGATATATTCCGGGAATAATCACAAAAGCTTTATTCTCACTATAATAATGACAGGATTGGTTAAAACGCAGACACTTGATATACAATGAAGTATTTCATTGGTTTTGAGAAACGTCAAAAAATTATCGCGATAATTTTCTGTATAAAAAATTTACAGTTTTACTCTATTTTTTTTTTTTTTTAGTTTCCTAGCAACGAAGTTATCTGACATATGTCAACATATGAATGTTGTACAAATTTTGATGAATTGAATATTCCCAGAAATTATTTTCTCGCTATTCACTCGGGATTTTGTTGCTCTTAGGAAATACTCACTCGTCTTCGACTTCTATAGCAACAAAGGCACTCGTAAGGTGAAAAAAAATATTCAATGAACTGGTAATATTATAAATAATAGTTATAAAAAAAATTGGATAAAAATAATTATTTCAATCAACTACCCCGTTCTATGAACGTCGTCGGCAAATATCGTCGTCGCGAAGCCGGCGTCGTTTACGAGAAAACCGCAATTTAAGAACCATTCTTTAGGAATAAACTCCCATATTGACTGAGCGAACTTGATAACTGATTAAAAATTAATCGCGTTGTTTTAATTAAATATTTTAATTAATTTACTTATAAATACTTAATCTACATTTATTTATCTATATAATAGGTAAATTGATTACAAAAAATTTATTTTAATCATGTTAATGTTAAAAATTCAAATATATTAGCTAAATGTCTGCCCGTACTTTACAATTGATTTCAAATAAATCTCGTTCATTTAGTTAAACAATTTAATTAATTCACTTGTGAACACTTATCTCATATTTAATCATTTATATTTTATGTGAATTAACAAAAAAAAATCTATTTTAATCATATTATTGCTAAAACATCAATTAACAATTTAACAACTATAATTTTGAATAATTATTCCACATTTGGTTATGTATACTTTCTGTTAATTAATAAATATATACTAGAATTTTGTGAAATAGCTATTTTAACGAACCGCCACTGATTCCCCAGCCTTGTAGCCCGCGGAAATGCAATGAGTGAGAGATGTTACAGCGCAGACAGAGAGCAAGTGTGTACGCAATTACGCAATAAGCGGATATAAATTCTTGATAACATCCGATTTCCCAGTAACCGATATCAACTTTCAAATTTCAAAAGGAACAAACATATTATATTTTTTTCAAATTTGTCCTAGCAAGAAGAAAATTATGAAATTAATCATGTTCGTAGTTATTGTTGTTTTCAACAACTGTTTTGTACGCCTTTATTTCTTATATTTATTTATACACGTTGCAGTACAAATCATGTTATATGACTAATATCTATTAATCAATAAATAAGTCAGATAATTGCTGGTTAAGGTGATGCTTGTAACTCAAAATTTAATTACTTTTATTTGACTTTAAACAAATTACACTTTTGTAAAATATGATTATTTATATGAATATTAACAAAACTAAAAGAATAAACAATAACACTTTATCTCTCATTGATCTACACTGCTTGATTGTTGCTTTCTGACTGCTACGCGGCTCACTGGGCTGAGTGGGTTGTCTTCTCTCTCTCTTCCCCTGGTTCATCATATGTAGTCAGTGGCGTCTCGTTACATGCTTTATTTAAATATTGGTAAACATAAATAGCGCGCTAGATAAAATTTTGTATTATACTTGTGTTTTATTCTCGTGTTTAATCTTTTCTTACGTAATAAATAACTATAATTCTTTTAAAAATATCCAAATCTGTGCCTCAGAAGTAAACTGTCTAAGTCCAGAAAGCAACAACTAGAGAAAAACGCGTTTAAAGTTTCAAGATATTATCTTTTTTATACCATTGTAACAATTTATTACATATATCCATCAAATGGATTTTACAGATTTAATATCATCATTGTATATTAAAAATGATAAATTTTTATGTTTATGGCTATTAGTATTTTTTTTGTGAACTTAATATTGTTTGCCTACTTACCCTCAAAGTGGTATTGGACATAACATTATTTAAAGATAGTTAAATTTGACTGTGAGCTATATGTGATTTAAAACTCTGTTCCTTATAATAGAACCAACAATGTTACGTTCAAGTGTACATAAAACTCATTTTTCGCAAAAATGTGACTTAATACAGTTTACCTCTGAGGCACAAAAATATATTTAAAATATTAGTAGAATATAATTTGACCGCAGACAGCGAAATACTTGATGCCCGACGAGCGACGCATCGGTGGCTATGATATAGGATTAGTATTAATATTACAAGGCACTCAGATACAGGGCCGGACTACAACCATTATTCCATAGAAAATAAACACTATGTATGTTAAAATCTCTTAAATTCTCGTATTTACATTATTGAAATCTGTATAAATTGATATAAATGGCGTTAAATAAGTAGTGTGTTTGGATGAGAATGTTTGACGAAGACTGATTATTTGATTAATTTGAAGAGTGAATGTTTTGTGAATGATTTTAGGGTTCGTGCTATCCCATTTGACGGAATATAATGTGATGATATGTATGTATGTAAATAAGTATATAATTATAAAATCTATAAATAATGCAGATTTACATAATTTTACAGTAGCAGATGATGTTGAATTATGTTCACGTTTTTATATGTTCAAATCTTTTAAAATCTCACATATACATCTTTGAAATATGTATAGATCGACATTAATTGTTTAAAATTAGTCTATAGTCATAATATCCAAAACATGCTTAAACATAGGTAGAATGTAATTTCACCACACGCTGCTAGATACGGGATGTCGGTTACCGAGATTATAGAATCTAGTGCGCCGCTCTCAGGTACAAGCACGTGCTACAGCTATACAGCAAATAAATATTGCATTAAACTAGTAAATAAAATTAGTTTAATTTCAAATCAACATTTAAATATGCATATTTTTAACAATTGTTCATCAATTATTGACAAGAATATAAAAGAAAATATATGTATTTTGTGGACTTCATGCGAACCTTTACTTGTGACGTAAAATTTATATCTATAGAATATATACGATTGTACGTATCTTATTGCATAAGTTTGTTAATATATAATCATATTAGTTGAAAAGTGAACTACTAATCGGAAATGTAGTGACTAAAAAAATTTTTTTTTTGTATAGATTTTTATTTGATATTAACTAGACCTTTTATGTGTCAACTTTTACCATATGACATAAATTTTAAAACATTAATTGAAGCATAAAAGCAGAATTCTCAAAAAAAGATTTAACATATTTTGAATTTTGACTTACAATTGAAATCTCGAGACCTATAAAAATCGATTTAATTATAAACTAAAGTTAAATTAGAAGACGATTTTTTATTTTAAAAAAATAGCAAGGTGAATAAATAAAAACTAATATGTAATTAATTTAAAAATGGTAAATATAAAGATATGAATGCCGACCAACTAATAGTTGAATAGTGGTAAAAAAATTAGTAATCAAAATAACTTTAAATATACGAGTATGTAGAATTGATGTTTGCATATTTTTGGCTGTTTGGTACAAATAGCAAAATAATTGGAGTAGAAGTAATATAAGTACATTTATTAACTTTAAGTTATTATTTTATGATATTTATAAATATATAATACACAACACTAATTGGATACTAAAACTACAGAATCACTTTTATAAGCGAAGTCCGTTCCTGGCTCAGCAAATTAACAACTATCTAAGTCAACGATACTTTCTTTGCGCCGCGCTAAGTTGTCAAATTAAATGGAACTATATATAAATGATGAACTTATTTCTATTTGCCTGTCAACTGTTAACTCAGTTTAATTGTAATTAAATATGATTTTAATATTTTTCGAGATATTCTGAACTCCCTGTTAAATAAACAATAATGTTATTGAACGCCGTTCTAGATATGTTAGGTATAAACTATCAACCATCAAATTTTTTATTAAATGATTATTTTAAAAATATGGCATATGGAAATGTTCATTCCATAATTAAACAATTGTTTGAAATAAATAATTGTATAGTTAAAATATGGTTACAATTGAAATTATGTCATTATCGGACCAAGAGACCGCTTCTTTTTTTCTAATTTATTTATAAGTTAACTCAGCCATAGTTTTAAACATATCAGTACGTTTATTGCGAAACTATATTTGTTAACATTAAACCTTGACCTACCCCTGGCTTGCCGGCCTGTAAATTTTCTTGTGATGTCGTGAAGCGACGCATTGGTTATGTTTAGAGCTATTTGCAATCTTCGGAGTTTTAAAAATTACTCAGCTCTATGGTGCTTCAGATAGAAATGTTATTTTTTCGTAATTCCATACTGCTATTGCATTTTAACTGAATTAAACGAGAGAACGTAAAGACATTATTAACGGCCGCCAACATCATCATTTTATTATTCATTTTAATTAATTATTACATACGTCCGAGAAGTTCCTGGTCAGATTTAACATTACATTTAAATTTACAGTGGCAATACATCTTATTATTTAGTGTTTTTTGGACTGAGTTTAGGGTTTATTTCAGCTATAGTTATAAACAAATTATTATTAAAATATTTTATCACTAATTCTAGAGCTTTCCACACCATTTTTATTCTAAATACGAATTTTTAAGACGAATGATCCAATCATTTTGATAATATAGTGACAATAATATTATATTTTGTAATTATGTAATGGGTAAGAGGCATGATGGTATATCTGTTTTATTTTTTTATTTACAACAATACAATTATCACTTTAGACTTTTATTTTATGATAATTTTATATAAATAGCACATGAACAAACTTAACAGACTACGAAAAATCGATTATTTATAACTGCAGATATCACTTCTACTATGCGCGTCAACTTTAAAATGTTTATTTGAAAGATATGAAGTGTCAAATTACTAATATGTTTATTAATTACAGTAGTGCAAAGTTTGAAAAATGTAAGTTAGTAGATGTTTTTGTAAACAAACTTAGTTAACTAGGAAAAAATGTTTATTTATAACTGCAGGTCTCACTTGTAATGCGCGCTACAACATTAAATTGCTTATTTTAAAGATATGAACTGTCTAATTACTAACATGTGTATTAATTATAATAGTGCAATGTGTGGAGAATGTGAATTAGTAGATGTTTTAGTGAATAATCTTCGTAGACTAGAAAAAATCGATTATTTATAACTGCGGGTCTCACGTGTACGCACATTGTGATACTACGCTATGCATATATGTAGATAAAATAGAAAAAAAAATAATACGATTAAATGAAAAAATTAAACGCTACAGTAACATATTAAAAAATTTTACGAAATTAGAAGATTTCGAAAATGTTAATCTAAAACGAACTGTTCAAACTTCAATAAAAGTAAAACTACTGTATATAATAATAATTACTTGGCTTTACACTATGAAGTAAACATATAAAATTGATTTTAATCATTTATTTTATTAAATATATAAACATTATCATATTGTAAAAGTAAGCACTCGCGACACAATCTTCAAATTACGTTTCACTTGATAAAATAAATCATATAGTTTGCCATACACAAAATGATGCACAGAATAGAAACTTGTCACTTTTGGAATTATATGCACAAATACTTGTTAAAAATATATTCTATCTACACAATATAAATCGCGCAATTAATATTGATGTGACAGTCACTCGTTTGACAGTTACGGAACGCATCTAAAATCATGACGTCACACGCCCGTTGTTTATTGCTATATAAATTCAATTGTTTAACTAATATACACGGCCACAGGAGTAATTTTCATTTGGTGAAAATATTTGTCTACTGTGGGGATCGAACCAGTGTTCTCACTGAGCCATTACCGCATAATATGAGTTGTATTTATTACTTCCATAACAACTAATAAAAATTGTATGCCAAAAAATAATTTGGTAATGGTCATGTCCAGGAACGGATGAACAAGTACAAACCGGCTCACATTATACATAAACTAGTATTTTGCATTAAATAAAACAGTGTTTAAAATTTAAAAATTCTAAATTACATTTCAAGGATATACTAATAAAATTATTTTTTAACTTTATTGAAATTAATGAAAGAATATATAGTTGTAAATTACTTGTTTTATTTTATTAATGAACAAAATTATTGTACAGAAACTATTCACAATTAAACTAAACATTTGTAGCATATGTACATTTTTTCAAGTACGGGTCTGTGCAGCGCGTTGTGTGGTCCTTGAGCGTGCCGGGCCGAGACAGCGTGCTACTGCGAAGTAATGACATCTAATTACTTTTTATACGTTTTGTAAATAAACTAATGCAAAGTTATTTGCAAAATCTACTTGGCGGACCCTCACAGCATAAGGTGTAGCGGAATACAGGGATGGAAAACTTGGGCCGCATTTAAAAATTTTCACTTCGCGCCACAGTTGTCACATTTTAATAATTTTCTGACAAGTAATCAGTTGAAGCCTGAATGACATCTAACAAATTTAACCGCTATTTATACTTAAGGGTAGATATATCCAACGCACAGATAAGGTGTAAATAATATATTATGGCTATCTACACGAATGACATCAAACTAATTTACCGCTATTTATTTGACAGAAGATTAATCCAATACACAGATTAAATGTAAAATTATACAGAAACCTTTGTTTTCTTACATATAACTTTGAAATTATCATTAAATTACCGCAAATTGCAATATTCTTACTTACATATTTAGTATCCCACCTTGGTAAGCAAACGCTTGCCGTGTTAGTAGATTTTGTAAATAATATACCTCTTGTATGTATCTACTAATAAAGATAAAATACTTTCGCGTGAGACATATACCATATTTATTTCGAATTTTACATAACGATTTGGAAGGTTTTATATATTCTCCAATATAATTAGGTATGTTTTTCTTAAGAAGTTTTCTTTGTTTAGTAAGCGTGTTAATAATTTCATCAGTCAATTGTTTTCAAAATGTTCTTTGCACAAATCATTACTATAAATGTTTCTAAGCAATTATCTGATAATGTATTTAAAAATAATTGAATTTTTAACTGAAACAAATAAAATAATGCTAACTTTATAAAAGCGAATTGAGTATTAAAATTAATAAAATTCATACTTATAATAAAATGATGAAATAAACAAAAAAATACGGTATCCTCTTATTTAAAATTTATCACCTGATATGACATTCATATAAGCTAAATCGAATGGAAAATATGTACCTCAAATTGACAACACTGGCGAAAAGTATGTGGTGTGAGTTGTTCCTTTATGCATATTTACGAATTATTACATTTACTTTTAAATCCCTTATATCTTGCTCCCTTCTATTATTTGGTCATATTGATGTGTTCTAAGAAACTATAACTTCACTGACATGTTTATTTTTATATTTTGCAACAAAAGCCGCCTATTACAACACTTGGAAATGCTGTTTCTATAAATGATAATATAGCATGTATTTAGGGGCGGACTGGCACTAAAATGTTTATGTGAAAACTTTATTAAGCGGCCCATTTGATCAGTGGTCCATAACCTATTTTAAGAAGGAGGAATTAATAATAATTTATTCTTTGAATATATTCTTTTTTATTTATTTATTTATTTATTTCACAAATCAGATCAACAGGTCAATGACCCAATAACAGATCCATTACAAATAGATACATAGGTACATAGAAGTACTAATAAGCATACAATTTTTTTTTTAAATAATAGTATACTAACTTAGTATAAACAAAGTACGCTGCAGCAAGTTGTTATTGATGCTGTGTGGAAAAATGAGTCGAACTTTTCTACTGAATGAGACTATTTTACACTTATTTATATTAAAATAAAGTTTGTATGTATTGCACCAATCATTAATCATATTTAGATCATTTTGCAAACCCAAACAATCAGTGTTGCCAGATACAGAGCAAAAAATTTTCAGATCATCTGCGAAAAGAAGCTTTTTATTGACAATTGCAGAGCAAATGTCATTAATAAAAATTAAAAATAATAACGGTCCTAAATTAGAGCCTTGAGGGACGCCCGAGGAAGCTGCAAAAGGATTGGAATTGTGGTCCATATATTGAACAAAGAGTATTCTATCACTTAAGTAGGATGCGATAAGTTCTTGCAGGAGAACAGAAAAACCGAAGGCTTGTAGTTTGTGGATGACTAGTTCGTGATTAATGCAATCAAACGCTTTGGAAAAGTCTGTGTACACTACGTCGACTTGTTTATTTTGATCAAGTTCACTAGACAGAAAATGAGTGAATGAAAATAAGTTAGTGACAGTAGATCGTTTTTCCATAAATCCATGCTGAAAAATTGATATGGAGTTACGTATAGTTGGATAAATAGATTGGTAACTTAAACATTCAAAGATTTTACTCAAATTTGATAGTATAGCTATGGGTCTATAGTTTTTAATATTATTGCTGGCCCCACCTTTAAATACAGGTACAATACGGGCAATTTTCCATATGTTTGGAAACGTGTTATGCTTCAGACACAAATTAAAGATCCAAGTGCATTAGTAAAAGAAGTGCAGCAATCTTTTAAAATGAAGTTAGGTAGCAAGTCCGGACCTGTAGAACATTTAATTTTTAGATTTTTTTATAATACTGGCTATTTGAGGTTTTGAAATTGAGGACAAATGAATATGATTATTAACAGGATTAACAGGAGGCATACTGACAGGGTGATGGGAGGTATAAACGCTTTTAAAGTAGGACGCAAAACCGTTCACAATATCCTTTGGATTTCTTAAAATGCAGTCATTTAATTTCAAACTATTCGGGATTCTTGATTTCTTGTTTTTAGAATTAATATATCCCCAAAATTTATTCGGGTCAGAAATTACTGAAGCCTTCGGCTTGAATAATGAAGTTTTTGTGAGCATTCGCGATTTTAGTTTTAATTTGTGATCTTAGACATTTATACCGTTCAAGATAAAAATTATTATTAGGGTACAGATTGTGCATTTTAAGCAATCTTGCTTTTTCTTTAACGTCACTAATTATATCTTTGAAAAACCAACATGGATACGTACTAGGCCGCGAACTTCTAAGTGGCACACATTCATCGAAAAACGAGTAAAGTATAGTGAAAAAAAATTACAGACTAAGTTCACGTCCACAAAAATTTCTAGTTGATTCCAATCAAAATGGTTGACAAATGAATATAATTTGGAAAAATCAGCTTTTTTAAAATTATACTGTTTAGTTTGAACATTAACAGAAAATTTGTGTGAAATATTGGTCACAGAGCAGATTGACACGAGAAGCGCTGGATGAGCCGGATCAAGATTGAAAATTGGATCCTCAACTTTTGTGATACTACATTGCAATTCAGACAAAATTAAATCCAACAATCTGTCCTTGTTGTTCAAAACTATGTTATGCTGAGCTATATTAAGAAAAGAAATGAAATCCTGATAAGCATGAACTTGAGTGCAATTGACATTAGATGAAATTTCAGGAATATTGAAATCACCCAGAATAACAAAAAAAAATCATTAATGAAAGGTAGTGATTAAAAAAATTCATAAATGTTATAATAGTAATCAACAACTAGATTTGGGGGAATATAAATATTAAAAATATAAAATGAGTTTTTGTTAACAATTAATTTACATTAATTTACATTGGTCGGTAAAATATTCTTCGCGTCGCCGAACGCCACTGGTGAAGATGCAAGGTTATTGTGAATGGCTAATAGAACACCGCCACCTTTTGAAACACCGCACGCCTGAAAGTTCCTGTCACATCGGTAAACGCAGTAAAGCCCCTGACACATATAGCGTCAAAACTCCGAGTCTGCTACAAACTGCTGAAAAACTGAGAGTCACGTCCAAAACGGGTGATACATATGGAGTCGGTGTTTCTGACAGTCAGAATTAAATATTTGTTAATTTTAACGTGTTATTTGTTAATTTGTATTATTTAAAATATTTATCCACTATTAAGAAATATAAAAACTATAAACTACGAAATATAAAACAAAAAATTAAATTAAAAGAAAAATTATATGAACTACAAATGAAATAAAAAAACTTAAATATATTATTTAAAATATTTATAGACTATTAAGAAATATAAAAACTATAAACTAGGATTAATAAAACAAAAAATTAAATTAAAAAAAATTTACATGAACTATAAATGAAATATGAAAACTTAAAAGTATCTAACTATGTATAAAGTAAATGAATTTAACTATAAAAATGTACAAAATATCAAACAATAATAATTCATACGTCAAACAACAAAGGAAGATAACGAAAAAACCAGCATCATAATGAAGTTGGTTTTCGGCAGTCTTGACTGCTGAAAATAGAGGCGTTTCTATTTTTGGCAGTCAAATGGTAGACTCGGAGTTTTGACGCTATATGTGCCAGGGGCTTAAGGATCACAAGCAAATTCAGAGTCGCGCACACTTTTTAAATTTGTTTTTCGTTAAATGTAGGTACAATTGTTTTGTTATTAAATTTGCATAATACAAATTACATGTTTTGCTAAGAACATTTAAATATTTGAGGAAAAAGATAAGACACCTCTATTTCATAAAACAAAATACTGATCTTCGCAATTTTCGCTTCTTACACGAGTATTTATGCAATCAGATCATGGTAATCTAAAGCCGATGTATCAGTGAGGTAATTGTTTAATTCTAATTATTTTTGCCTAAAGCAATATAGAACAAGTTAGCAATGCTTTCATTATTATTTAAATTATTAATAATGCAGTCTAATATCTTCTCACAAAACCGGATATTTCTGTACTTGCCGAGAACACTTCTTATACGAATTTTTTTTCTGATTCTAGAATTTCAGTAATTGTAATTACAATTACAATTCTACAATTAGGTACTTAGCATTTATTAGGCATCTTAAAATAAAACACAACACTTTATAATCTTAAAATCGTATCATAGATACACATTTTATTATAAAAAACAGACATGACGCCAGTTTTGTACTTATTATACTACTTATACTACGTGTAATATGTTGATTTTCATATATGTATCAAAATTATTACTTACAATTGTACATTACTAGAAATTTATTTTCAAATTGATTCATGCATAATATGGTAAATATACTGTCAGCCGCGATTTTTATTATAGGTGGCTATGGTTTAATTCATAATTAATTGTGTAACTCTTAACATATGTTTATTAATACTTAAAAGGTTATATTAAAAAAATCAAAAATTTAGGGTGTTTGAAAAGAAAATAATATAATGTAAGTAATTCGTGCTTCGCTCGCAGAACATTATTCGCTGGTTGCTGTAACACGTCGCAGGTCTTCCGTCTCCAACATTCCTGACCATGGGCGGCGGGTTTAGGAAGGAGGGCCTTTGTAATAATTAGCTATTATAGTGAGAAAGTCTTATATGAGATTTTGTTTCTCAATGTTTTTTTTTCTTGCTTATCTCTATATTATGTATAAAAAATTTCAATACATAAAGAAAAGTTACTAATAAAATGTGATAACTGACTTGGATACATAATTTAATTTTCTACAACTTGCATTTGAAGCATTTTTATTTAAAATTAACTGGCCACTTTTGCGCTGGAAAAAGTTTATTTCCCATATTAAACGCTTATGGTCAGTTTTTTATGTTACACCCGGTATAATATCCACTAACATCTTTGGGGGGCCGTGATTTGACGGCTGGTAACCGCACTTCAAGCGCAAAATATATAACTTACCGAGATCTGCTTCGGCAAAGTGCCACACCCAGTAATGGGTAGAACGCGTGATGATGATATATATATAAACTATTTAAGTGTCATAACATGCAAAAATAATTTTCTGGAAGAGAAATAATAAAATTTATCAGTGTAAACATATCAGGAATTATAATAATCATACTACTAATCACGCATTAATGCTGTATCTATTTTATTATACAACAGAGAATAAAGTAATCAAGAAAATATCTAAAGATTAAATATTTGTACAAAATTCCGATACGAATTAATGCTAGAGTAGGAATAGTTATTTAAATTAACATACATAATAATAATTAAGGTTATAGGCAGTGCCGGCTTAAGACATTTTGCCGCCCGAGGCTAACTTTTAAAATTCGCCATTCTTGCAAAGGAAAAATAATTATTCCAACATAAAACTGTTTTAAATTATAAATGGTATATAAATTCTACCACGAAAAAAGTGAATTATAAATCATATTTTTCTAATAAAATTTTATCAAAATCTTAACGAATAATAAAATATATAACGAAGAAAAAACAAAACGAAATAAAAATTATTAAAAAAAATTGGATAACAGGTCCCCTGCCTTATCACAATAAATAAAATAAATTTTTGTTTCCGTGCTTCTAATTTCCAGAACATGTTAATTACGGTGGATCCTAAGAACCCTGGTTTGATCCCCACAGGCGACAAACATTTTCATCAATTTAAAAAATTACCCCTGTGGCTCTCCTACCACTAACATCTTTGGAGGCCGTGATTTAACGTCTGGTAATCGCGCTTCACGCGCATAAATATATCACTTACCGAGATCTGCTTCGGCAGAGTGCCACACCCAATAATGGATAATAGGCGTGATGATATATTTATATTTATTTTATTATTAAATATCGTTTTTTTTCTAATTTGGGAATCAAATTTCTAATAGTAACTAAAAAACATGAAATACAAAATTTTAAATTGCATCCAAACAAAAACTAAAGAATTAATAACTTCATAGTAATTTACTATATAAGTGGTGATTACTCACGTGTATCTTAATGTTGCATTATCACACGTATATTGTACACTATTTTATCTACGGTCACGAAATAAATTAAATTTAAAACAAAAATAATTTTGAATTGACAGTTCTCATAATTAGTTTACATAAAACTAATAAAATTTAAGTTAAACCATGGTAACTATCATAAAACAATGCTCTGATTTATTATAAATTATGCACAAATAATAATTTAAGAAATTATATATTCGTTAATAATATAGATATTATAAATAAAATTGCTAACGCATTGTTGTGGAATGAGAACCTGAGTTCAATTCCATAGGCGAAAACAAATTTTTACTAGATAAAAAGATACCTGTGGTTCTACAACGATGTATAATTTCTATTGTTCATTACTCAACCGTGTATCAGACTCTTCTGAATATTATTCCCAAATATATAATTGAATTATAAAGAGAAAATTGGGATACTGCCAGAATTTTAACCTGGGACCTATGAACACCGGTATCCCAATTTTTCTCTTTATAATTCAACTTGATTTCATTATGAACCTATTCCATAAAAATTTGATTATTTTATAGTTAATCTACGTAAAAATAATTTTCCCTCTTTTTTATATTATTTAAAAGTAGGAAAAAGTACGTAATAAAGATTTATTAGTTAATCGTGATGTAGCCTAGCTCCTGGTGACAAAGATAATATTAACATTAAGAGAGAAAGCATAATAATGAGAGGCTTTCTGTTTTTAGAGAAATGGGTATACTTCGACAAGAGCTGTTTACGTTTCAGTCAATATTTGTTTTTGACAGTTTTTACTTGTATTATATGAAATTTATGTAAATTATATTATATTAATCATGTTCCAAATGCAATAATAAAAGGTATTATTATTCTACAAATTTAAGAAGTAAACATTTAAGTACACTTTTTAGGTTCAATGAAAATGGAAGAATTGTATGTACTAGGCTACTGCAACATTTATTGTTATAATTAAATATTGATTGGTGTTAGCAATTCGACACAAATCAATCTTGGTGCACATGCATTACCTCACAATGTGAAGTTGCAGTTTAATAGCGTTACCTGTCAAAAGAACATCAATGGCGAAATAATTCATTGTTGAACTAAATATTTTAGATATTAATATGTTACTGTGGATAATTTTTTTTATCATTATTGTAACACATTTACAATTAAATTTGATATGCGTTTAATATATCTTTAAACGCCGTACTATTGGATTAGCCTATTGTGTTTATTTAAATTCCAATTATATTTCTAAATAAGTTTATATCATTTAGATGGTTATATATAATTATTAATTTTGCTGTACAAGTGGAATGGTATTGAGTATTTCAAGAATTAAATAAATTTAACAACATTCACCATAAAGATTCGCTTTTGATATTGTGACATTAAATTACAAAATAAAAAAATAGGGTAAAATACATTGTTTATTTTATCATGATTACAGTATTCGAATCCAGAGACCCCGAGTTTGTGGGAACTCAAGCTAAAATATATGATCTACCACACTGTGGCTCGGTAACTTGGAACTAATTCCTGTAGTATAAATACATATACGCGTAGTATGTCTATATTCGCTCGGATACCAAAGTAATCGTTTTTATACTAGTTTTCTATAAAAAATACAATATTTAGATTGATTTGAAACATGATGATGGAAATAATGACAATATTTGTGGTGAAAATTATTATAGAGTTTAAAAAAAATCAGCGCTTCATTAGTTTCAGGTGATAAATTTTTAGATCTGGTAGTTTAGATCCAATGTTCGGTTTTCGACCCCAAAAGATACTGTATATAATATCGACTGTATATCTTTATACAAGACCCCAATAGATAGGCTGGACATATATATATATATATATATATATATATATATATATATATATATATATATATATATATATATATATATATATATATATATATATATATATATATATATATATATATATAAGCATGTTACAATAACAAAAATGAAAAGGAAAAAACTAAAATTATACAGTGGAAGACAGTTTGTTACCTAAATAATATAAATCGTTTTATTATTTTTTAGATTTAGTAGCTAATAAAATTATAATAATTCTTTAAATGACATATAAATGTCGAATCTAAATAATGATAACACCAAAGGTTATGTTTCATTTGACAATTTGATTTCGATTCGATACAATTAATCTAAAAAATGCTTAGTACCTAAATAATAGAGGTACAACAGGCCATTTACAAAAATTTACATTATATTTATTTATTGTATAAATTTGGTTTATGTTACTTACTTTGTTATTAAATAATCTTTTATTCAATCACTTATCACAAATTGTGTCCTAATAAGCACTTAAACTGTACTAAAACTACTAAGTATATAAAAACTAACACGTAATAATAAACAGTACACCAAATTAAATAATTTAACTAATTAAATTTAACAAAAATTGCCAAACAAACACGAACTCCCTATACAACGCAAGCTAAAACAGCAACAGATTGGAACAAATATGGCGTAGCCAATGAAAATGAAGACCACTATTGGCATCAATCTCATTGTACGCACTCTACTATCAACTAGAGTACCTTACACAGGTGCCTGCAGAGGGGCCCATTTGGTCGATGGGCCCCCCCTTTCATTTCTGGAGTTTAGTTTATTTACATTTTTTTTTTGTGAAATGAAGTGATACGATATTTTTGTATTCAAAACCAAAATTAATTACTTCATGTTATTAGAAATAGCTGGAGTGAGTATTGACAGGCGACTTTACCGATAGGTAACATTGAATTACAATTTTTCTTCTAATTAATAGATGGCAGGAGGTAAATAAGTCGGTAAATAACAGACACATTCACTAACCTTACTTGTGTTACTCTGAGTTATTTATTGTTTAATCTTCATCCCGATCGCATGGTGGAAATGAGTAGTAAAAGTTTTGAACAAATGGTAATGAAAATTAATGAAACTTATAATATTGGAAAATTTGTTGCGGAAAGTCAAATTTGGTACACAAAATGGTGCAATAGGAGGCAAACTGAAACTCTGCAAGAAATAACAAATTGTGATTTTATTCAATTATTAAACCATACAATCTTTTTTCCGGCAATAAAGCAAGCAATTATTATTGGAACTCTTCGTGTGAGAACGTGCAGTATAGAAAGAAGTTTCAGCACTCTCAGAAGAGTTAAAACATGGTTGCGCTCTACAATGACGGAAAATCGTTTAAATGGTCTTTATTTATTGAGTGTTCATAGCAAAGAAATTAAAGAAAATTTTAACATATTAGTACAGAAAGTTATTGGTAAATTTTGACAAGATTCGAGAAGATTGCAGTTTTTATTTAAACAATAAATTGACTGCAGTCAATAAACATTTATTACATTATTATTATTATTATTATAATTATTATTATTATTTTATATTGAGTTTATGTACATTTAAATAAAAAGTATCTGGTTCGTTTTTTCTTAAAAATGTTATTCCATTATTAAGAACATGTTGTACTAAAAAGCCTATAATACAAATTTTTCTTCTTATTTTTAATAGTCTATAATTAACCTATTGTAACGAATTTAAAGCCAGTCAGGCGAGAACGTTCCAAAAACCTTCTCGGGAACAAGAGCGAGGCAGCCAGACCACCCAAGCAGTACAGGTGTGAGCGCTTCGCTGGTCGTGCGGGGGGAAGAGTGAAAGGGGAGTGTTCTAGAACTCTTCGGACGACAGATATATAAAAGCGTAGCGAGTGGCACGAGAGTTCAGTTGACAGTAGATTTCGAACGCGTAATATAAATGTGGTGAAATAAATAACAGCTCTAGTGTACGTAATAAAAATAGTAGTTTTAGTGAACGTTACATAAATATTATTAGTGTTTGAATATTTATTAGTAGTGTTTAATCTTTATTGTAGTGTTAATTAATTTTAAATAAGTTTCTTTCATTTTTATTTTCATTTCATGAAATAAATACTTTTATTTTCGTTTAACATAAATAGTTGTGAGTCATTTTTGTGCCTTAAACATTCTACACACTTCCAGAAAGACGAAAAACGTTACAATTGGTGTCAGGTGTGGAGTTATTAAATAGTGAAGTGTGTAGTAAAAATAAATAAAATGGAGTCGTTCGGTTTAAAACTAAGTGAGTTAAAAGTTGTGGATCTCAAGAGGGAGTTGGAGAAACGAGACTTGGGCTCATCAGGTTTAAAAGCAACGTTACAACAGCGTCTTCGTGAGGCTTTAGAGGCGGCTAACCAGGATCCTGACGAATATGTATTTGAAACTAGTTCAAGTGACAATCGTAAAATGTTAGAGAAATTAAAAGAAGTATTAACAGGATCTGTGCAACAACAGTTAGAAGAAAGTTCCAGAATTCTGAAAGAAGATTTGGCAGAAAATTCTAGAACTGTGGAACAGAAGTTGGAAGAGAATTCCAGAAAATCAGAAGAACGTTCTAGAACTTTGGAACAAAAATTAGAAGAAAGTTCCAGAATCCTAAAAGAAGATTTGGCAGAAAATTTTAGAACTTTGGAGCAGAAGTTGGAAGAAAGTCCTAGAATTCTAAAAGAAGATTTAGCGGAAAGTTATAGAACTTTTGCACAGAAATTAGAAGAAAATTCTAGAACTTTGGAAAAGAAGTTAGAAGAGTATTCTGGAACATCCGAAGAAAATTCTAGAATTTTAAAAGAAGAATTAGAACAGAAGTTAGAAGAAAACTCTAGAAATTCGAAAGAACGTTCTAGAATTTTAAAGGAAGAATTAGTAGTGAATTCTAGAATTTATGAACAAAAGTTACAGAAGAATTTAAATGCATTAAAAGATGAATATGAAAGAAAAATAGAACAACAACACGACAAATTCTTCAATGCAACTTCGTCAGCGAATTCATGTTCTGGGGTACTGGAAACCTAAGCAGCAGATGAAAGAAAAATAGCAAAAAATGAGAGTGTATCAACGATTCTCATAAAAACACCGGAATTTGATGGAAAAACATCTTGGCCCAACTATTTGAAATAATTTGAAGCTGCTGCAAAAGTTAACGGTTAGTCATCCAGGGAGAAGGCAATCTCGTTGATAGTAGCGTTGCGTGGAAATGCAGTCGATATTTAAAAAATACTAAAGCAAGAAGAGCAAGAAGACTATGACCAGCTAGTTAAGCATCTAGATATGCGATATGGAAATGCGCACCTGAAACAAGTGTACCAAACAAAATTAAGGAATCGATATCAGAGATCGAATGAAACTCTCCAAGAATTAGAAGCTGACGTTGCTCACTTGGTTCGCCTCGCATATCTTACAGCTCCGGACAGCGTATTAGAGTGCTTAGCTATTCAAACATTTATTTATGGTATCCGAGATGGCGAAATTCAGCAAGCACTAAGATTGGCTCGACCAAAAACATTAGCCGATGACTTCTCTCATGCTTTGGTACAAGAAGCTACAAAACTAGCTTCGCGTAGCCAATCCAGGGTAAGATCAATTAACAGCGCAATGAAGAACGAAGATAATGAAGATATAGAAGAGAAGCTACGACGAATCGCTCTTAGTGCTTAGAGGCAAGAAGAAAATGCGTGGTTGGAACTGCGGTGAACTAGGATATCCGCAAAGGTTTTGTAGAAAATTGCTGAAAAAGAAAACAGAAGCTGAGTCGGAAAGACCAAGTCGGGTTGATAGGAGAGGACAGTCGTCGACCTGTAATCTGGTAACATCATATTCCATCGGAAGTGTCGCCTCTCTTCATCATCAAGTCAACAGCATTTTCATGGATGGTCTTGTTGACGAAAGGCCACTCAAAATGTTGCTGGATACGGGTGCGACAAAAACAATAATAAGATCCGACTTGAATAAAAAGTTTGCACCAACACAATTATATCAGACTAAGTGGCTATTACGTACAGCAACTGGAGAACTAGCTACATCTTCAGGAGAGTTAGATGTGACCATCAACATCGAGAACACTGCCCTCAAACATCGAGCCGAAATTGAAGATGACTTTATTCTTGGAATGGACGTCATGAAAAAATATGGTTTTAAACTGGACCTCAAGCACGGCGTAATAGTGGTAAATGATGAAGAACTCGTAATACATCCACGAGAGAACCAAGTTGCACGTGCGTTAGTAGCCGAAGATGTGGTACTTTCGGAGCGAAGTGAGACAATTGTGGAAGTACAACTTGACGGAAAATTTTGTGCAGGAAATGTTATCATGTTGGAACCCCGAAATAATGATGAAGAAACTGGTCGTGGAGTGATGCTTGGAAAATCACTGGTAAAGGCCAACGAGATAATACCAGTTAGAATAATGAACAATAATCAGTATCCGGTTACAATTAAACAAGGAACTATAGTAGGGGAATGTTCATCCGTATCTTCGATTATTAGAAAAATGGTAGCTCACAAAACCCCAATTAGCAAGATTGCGGATACTTTGCTCAATCAAATATCAACATCTTTTCACGGGCTGACATCAGACGAGAAAATTAAAGCGAAGAGCTTTATTAGCAAGTATCAAGACATCTTTGAATATGACAAGAAATCCAAGGGCAGAACGACCGTTGTCAAGCATAAAATCTATACTGGAGATGCAAGACCTATCCGTCAAGGAGTGAGACGATTGCCACTGGCAAAGCGTGAAGAGGCTAAAAGTATAATTGAAGAAAGAATGCATGATTGAACCGTCAAGTAGTCCATGGGCTTCACCAGTGGTATTAGTGAAGAAAAAGGATGAATCCACCCGATTCTGTGTAGATTACCGCCAACTTAACAACCTGACGAAAAAGGATAGTTATCCACTTCCCCGAATAGACGATACACTGGACACGTTGGCTGGGTCAAAAATATTTTCTACGTTGGACCTAAAAAGCGGATACTGGAAAGTTGACTTGGAACCGAAAGACCGTAAAAAGACAGCTTTTACCATCGGAACAGGACTTTGTCAATTCACAGTTATGCCATTTGGACTCTGCAATGCTCCTGCAACATTTGAACGACTTATGGAAACTGTGTTAGCTGGGCTGTCATGGAAAACCTGTTTGGTGTACCTCGATAATATTATTGTGGTTGGAAAAACGTTCAAGGATCACATGAAGAATTTGGAAGAAATATCTCAAGTACAAGGTGGTCGTGAAAGAGTGATTGCCTACTTCAGTAAGACACTGTCGAAACCGGAAAGGAACTATTGCGTCACCAGGAAAGAGCTATTGGCAGTTGTGAAGTCCACTGAGCATTTTTACAAATATTTATATGGCAGAAGATTCCTGATAATAACTGATCACGCTGCCTTGAAATGGCTATTACAATTCAAGAATCTAGAAGGTCAGGTAGCCAGGTGGATCCAAAGGTTGCAGGAATATGATTTTATCAATGAACACCGGGTGGGAACAAGCCATCGTAACGCTGACGCGTTATCCAGGAGACCGTGTTCCGAAGAATGCAAGCATTGTTGTCGAGTAGAGAAGAAGCAAGCTGCTGCGTTAAGAACAACAGTAGTCGATGATGAATGGCAACCAAAAGAATTGCAGAAAGTTCAGGAAAACGATCCGGATCTGAAGATTGTAATAAATTGGAAGAAAAACGGGGACAAACCGATTTGGCAAGATGTTGCACCATACTCTCAAAATGTGAAATCGTATTGGGCGCAATGGGACTCTTTAATAATTGAAGAGGGTCTCTTAACACGTGTTTTGGAGAATGCGGAAGATACAGAGCAGAGAACTCAGTTATTAATACCTAAGAACAGGGTACCTGAAGTGTTGAAAGAGATCCATGACGGATCTGCTGAAGGACACCTTGGAGTCAACAAGACTTCTAAAAAGTTGCGGGAATGATTTTACTGGCTAAATTGTAAAGATGTTAAAGAGTGGTGCAAGAAATGCGTAGTTTGCGCTGCTAGTAATGGGCCAAATAGGAAACGTAGAGCCCCAATGCGTCAGTACAATGTAGGAAGCCCATTTAAACGCATTGCAATCGACGTGGCTGGACCATTTCCCGAAACTGATGATGGCAACAAGCATATAGTAGTCGTCATGGACTACTTCAACAAGTGAGTAAGTGAGTAAGATAAGAACGACTGCATTATATCCGCAGTCGGACGGCATGGTTGAGCGAATGAATAGAACGATCAACAGATATCTATCGAAAGTTGTCCCTAACCACCAAAGAGACTGGGATCGTCATCTGCATATGTTTGTGATATAGGTTTATTTGCCGTTTCTGTTAGATGCTAAGATGAATTGTTTTCATACATCTTAAAAAACAAAACGTAAAATAACTTACTATAATAAATAAACTGACATGTACTGCTTTCGAGTGAATTGAATTACTTATTTGTTCAAAGACCTGTCATTCAAATTATCTTAGAAAAGAATATTTCAAATTAAATTTGGAATTATGAATGTGGATGAAGCTAAAGTGGTGTATCAGGATAGAAACGTTTGGCGAAGGTTTGAAAAATGTTGCCTCAAATTAAGAAATTCCTCATAATAAGAATATCGAAACAAATTTTGTAGATGTATAAGTGGACACGATTTCTTGTAATCCAATTGAATACCTAAAAAATCAATGTCGAAATATAGAGTTATAATTACATCGTTAAAATGAAACAGTGTTCAACTAAAATAAGAAATCTTGAACAGGAAATGAGTCGACTTTATAAACACTTAAATCATCTTAATAATATATCATAAGAGGCACAAGAATATGATGAGAGAGGCATATTTATTATAGATTTTACTAATGATTATTCAAAAAATGTGCCTTGTTGATCCGCAACAACAATATATATGTGTACTGATTAAAGATGTTGTTCTCCTAAAGGGTACGAATATTGTAAGTATAATTTATTAAAATTACCTTCAAAAACAACTATTTCAAGTTATGTTGGAAAATACAACGTATCCAGTGAATTATGTAAACAGCGTCTTCTTGCTAAAATTAAACAACTTAAATACCAAAATAGCAACACGGATGCTGTGTCTCGTGGTCCATGTATATTAATAAACTACACTATAGCAGCAGGATTTGTTTTTCATGGATCGTTATCAAATGAAACTTTTTGTACTTGTCACCGAGTGTTGCTCTTTTCAAAAAGCTCTTCAATCGATCTCCTTAATATTACATAAGACATCCTTTTCATAAACAAATATCACTATTCTTAAGTTTCGACTTTTGTCATGCCTTGAAAAATGCACGCAATTTATTTTTAGATCACGGCACGTGTTATTTTTTCTTCCTTTTTAAAACAGTTATATAATAGGAAACAAGGATTGCCAGTTAAACCTGTAAGGTATCTAACAAAAAAAAACTTATTTTCTACCAATTTTGAAAAAATTAATGAAATAAGAGCTGTTGAAATATTTTCTTCAAGTACCATTACGTCTATTTTTGAAAAATGCTGATGATCCCCAATTTAATCATGTTAATGCTACAGTATCGTACATGAAAAATATATAATATTTCTGTTAGAGCAAAGAGGCTTTCACTCTTTTAACAAGATCCTTTAGTTCCAATGCAGCTGAAGTAACGTTATCACATGTTCGTCTCAGAGATACTCGTAGATTCAACGATGCAACTGATGCTAGAAGGCCAGAACAGCTGAATATTGAAAGCACTGTTCACTATATTAGTTCTGTAACACTTGACAATACTAGTATAGTCCCATTAGAGTATGAAAGTTTAAATTATGATATGGTTGTGGTTTATTTTCATAGGAACCAGGGGTCTGTTTTCATGTACTCAGTCAAATATTTCATTTGAAAATTCCAGAAAAACATGAACATGTCTGTTTTAAAATAGATGGATCACTGCAGTACAGTTATAATTTCTGAATAACAACACAGGGATGTATTTAATTTTTTCATGCCGTAAGGTACTTACTTAGTAATAATCAATAATCTCTTGGAACTGCTATCAAATATAATATAAAAGCCAAACTATCGAAATATAATTATCATATCCTAAGTTTTCGTCAAAATGATAATTTGGAACAAATATTTGTGTATTTTTCGTAAAATATAGTGATATGAGTAAAGGAGTTAATCAATTAATAATAAATTTAAACTCGGACGATTCTGGTAATGATGATTCTCAATAGATGTATCTATTATAATTATTTTGTATACAGAGTGTATCAAGAGTATCTCAAAAAAATTAAGGATATATATTATTTGATGTACTGTTTACAACACTAAAAGAATTTTTCCGAAATTCGCAAAAATAATTGCACATTACCTGGAGCAAACATTTTTCGTGCCACTAGACTGATAGGTTAAAGTAATGAATATAAATTAAGACACATTAACATTTATTTTATTTAATTAAAGTTGTGTAACAGTTCATTCGATTTTATTTTATTCAAACGTGCTTTATCTTCTCAGGTTAGTTGAACGAAATATTACCTATACTTTAAATAAAATCTTTAATTTCAAAAACTGTTCAAAATGAAATCGCTCTTTACAAAATTTGTTCAAAAATAATTAAGGATCCTAATTTATAATGGCAACACCACACGGTGGTACGGTATTTAAAAATTCACTAGACCAACAACCTATTAACAATTCATGATATTCAAATCATAATAGGTATAAAATATTTATTTTATTCTGTATTTTTCTTTCTCCAAGTGCCAGTTTCGCCACTCGACGACCGATGGCGCCACCATCACACTAGAACTACCATAATGAAACACTATTGTTTCTGCTGCTTCTTTAATTCGCTGCTGAAGTTCTTCCAGTGTTTCAGGATCGTTTTGATGATCGTATACCACAGATTTGAAGTGGCCATAAAAGTATAAATCTAACGGATTAAGTTCGGGAGTTCTTTGAGGCCACGATACAGGATCACCGCGACCAATCCATCTGTCTTCAAAAACGTGATTCAAATGTTGTCGTACATTATGGGTAAAATAAGGTGGCGCACCGTCATGCTGAAACCATGCCTGTTGACGAACATTCAGAGCAACATTTTCCAACAATTCCAGTAAATTACGTTGCAAAAAAGACAAATAATCATGGGCATTCATCCGATTTCGTAAAATAAATGGTCCAAGTAAAATTCTATTTACCATCCCAGCCCAAACATTTACAGAAAATCTATGCTGATAATTACTTCTAACAACAACATGGGGATTTAACGTACAAAATCCATTTTTAATGTCAATTGGCGTAAAAAAAATTTACTTGCTGTATTGTTTAAGAAAAAATAATAAACCTAATTGGTTTAGTTTAAATTGATCTCCGTCTATTTTAATTATTACATGTTTACGTACAAAAAAAGTTTCAAAGAAATATGACCTTTATGTATTTTGCTATGAAGACCTAAACTTGTAAGAAACCCTGAGTATCTAAGTAATGTACGTACCTGCAAAATATCCAAATAACATTTTAAATTTTAATAGAGTTTTTGTGATACAATACGTTACATATTTAAATTATATGTATATACAAATCAATTACAATAGATACATACATCTATTCAGAATCATCACTACCAGAATCAGCCGAGTTTAAATTTATTATTAGTTGATTACTTCCCCTTCTCATATCACTTAAATATTTTACACACATATTTGTAATAAATTTTCATTTTAACGGTAACATAAGATATGATAATTATATTTCAGTAGTTTAACTTTTATAATACTATATTTACTAACAGGTCCAAGAAATTATTGATTATTAATTAATAGGTCCTTAAGGTATGTAAATTATAAATACATTCCTGTATTGTTATTTGGAGATTATAACTGTACTGCAATGAAGCATCTACTTTGGGCCAGATTTGCTAATGTTTTTCTGGAATTTTTGATTGAAACATTTGACTGGGTACCTGGAAACAGATCCCTTGTTTCAATGAAAGGAAACCACAATCACTTCAACCACATTCATAGATCCCTCCATATAAACTCTATCACGTACCGCTCGGGGTTATAATACAGCCAAACGGTAAATGTGTTTTTATCACGGTTTTCCGTACCGTGAGGATGAGGTGACGGCTCTCAGTGGCGAAGGGGGTGGTTCTTGTCGGGAAATAAGGGCGCCACACAATTAAAAAAAGCTCTCTCATCCAACACCTAATTGTGAAAGTTGATAAGTAAAACGATAATAAGTTATAATGTGCAAACACAAGGATTATATTGTCGGAGAGACTTAAACAAATAATTACGATGTGATTAACAGAGAATTGACGGGTTATATTCAAATAAAAATTAAGGTAAATATGACAACAACAATAAATTATAAAATCCAATCAAGAGAGAATAAGCTATAGAAAGGGCTGCCAATTAATCAAAAGTGAACTAAGCAAAAAGTCGTGGGTCGCTGTGTTCAAGGTAAACTTCAGGACCGCGAAGTAGGAACAAATCCTTAGAAAGTAAAACAATGGCGCAAATCGACGCAAGCGGTGTGCTGGTACCAACAGTCGCGAGGATGAATACCTGGTTGAAACATAAGCGCAGATCCTACAAGCTATCGTGACTCACTAACCACACACCACTAGTGTGAAGTTCAAAATTAAATAATTAAATAAAAAAGAATAAGCTAAATTAAATCAAGAAAAAGGCACTTGACCGGATTTTACAAATGCGGTAAATTTAACAGAATAAAAAAATATAAATCGAACAACTCGTCAAGTAACAAAATAATAAACAAATAATAAAACAAGAATCTTAGCTGTGTCTTCTTCCGCTTGCGAAAACAACAGAACACCGTGTCAGCTGGACGAAGTCGGCAAGATGGGCGGAAGTGCACGAGCGGCTCCGATGTTTCTCGTCTCGCGGCCAAGCTTCAAGATGGCGGCTACTCAGCTCCGATAGACGGACCATTGGTCCGGGACCAACACCGTGACGTCACAGAAACTTGCTTCACGAAGCGTGAGTTTGCACTTTTTTGCCGTTCAAACAATCGGCGATACAAGTGCCAAACAGCAATAAAATGTAGGCGCACAGACGTAGAAATAAATCAGAGGTAAAACAAAAACGAAAATCGACAGTCAAAAGTTGAAAATCAAAAAAAGAAAAAGCCTGAAAAAGAATATCGTAATTAGGATCATATATAGAGACGGGATGCCACTGCATTAGAAACTGACTTTAACAATTACCTTAGTTCTTGGGCGGCTTTTAAGTGGATAGTAAAAAGTCAATTCTCGGTTGAAATTTAATCCGGACCTAGTCCGACGAATATACAATATTCAAACGTCAAGCTATTCTAACTCCCAATAAAATGGTATTAATTTTACGCTAAAACACATTCACCAATCGTAAAATCAATTTTCACTAAATAAACTCAACTTCTCAACTTCGAATCTACTTTCACAATGACCGTTAAAAAAAATAGCTAAGTAAATTACTCAAGTCAGTTCTCGAATTTACTAATTGATTTCTACTTAATGCAGCGACAATCCAAGGATCTCCATGCATGAATCTTCATTGCGATATTCCGACGATACGATGAGAAACGAAAAAGAAAGAAAGGAAATAATGCGAATAAAATACGTAATGAAGGATTTTGGTACGAACCGCAATCTGAGGAAAATAAAGTGGAGATAAGGAAAGCAAGATATAAATTAAATTATTTATCAATAACGTAAACTATTAACGTGCCATTATATTTTTGAACCAAACCGCGCGCCAGCGGCAAAACAGGAAACTAACGCTATCACTAATGAATTACTGTCAACAAACGATTTGCCAAAACTAATAAAACAAAAAGGAAAATAGGTAAATATAAAAATAAATACAGTTTTAATGAAACGATGAAAATTAAAACCGTAAGTATCAATTAACAGAAATATTTACTAAACAAAATTACAACAGGTTAAATTATATTTTAGGTTAAAGGGATAAGGAATAGGACTAAAAGGACTAAAGGAGCAAATTGGAACGTAACAAATCATTTATTTATCACACCCGAAATCATTCTTACATAACAAACCCTCAATCACATCCATCCAATCACTCCTATTCACTTATCATTCATCTTCTTTCTTCAACGTATATAACACATGCATAAAACATCTCAAATTACCCGCGCTTACTCCTAACAACGAATCTAATAACGAATCTACAAAGATTAGAAAAGATGAAAGTGATAGCCAGCAATTGTATATGAAAGAAAAGTCCACACAATGCAGTAACTGAAAATAAAACAAAAAGATAAGAAAGGAAGGGAATGTCGCCCTGTGCTTGTTTTTGGAAGTAAATTCCACACAATTGCAGTTAAACACTATACGCAAGAACTGAAAACGAATTAAAAGATAAAAAAGGAAGGGAGTGTCGCTCTACTCTTGTTTTTGAAAGAGAATTTCACACAATTGCAGATAAACACTCTAATGAAATTACTAAACAACTAAACTAAAATCAAAATTCCTGCATTTCTTAAATCATCAGATTCATTCCGCAATTAATCTTCGCCAAACGTTCCTATCTTGACACACCACTTTAGCTTCATCCACATTAATAATTCCTTTCATACAAGCACGTTTGTTTTTCGTACTCGGAAACTTTCGTTCACGCAACAATCCTTCAATCATATTCACCCATTTGTTCATAGGTTTGTTTATATGTTATAACATTTGTATTATTAATAATATGTACCATAATTCGTAACGTGATGAGGTCACAAGCGAACACTGAACAAAGAGAAGTCGACATTTGGCTGGGCTTCATTTTTTAGTGCGAAAATAGACATTTGTACGTGATGAGTCGAAACGGGGTGGGCCGAAACGGAATGAGTCGTAGTAATGTGATGACGTCACACGCGGACGCTGAACAAGGAGGAGACGACGTTTGCCCAATTACAAATTGCATGAAACTTCTTTGCTCCTACTCATTTTTATGCGGGCTACACGGTCAAAACATACTTTTGTATCCGCTTGGGCTTCATTTTTTAGCACGAAAATGGGCATTTGTTCACTCGGGATAAGAGAGACTGTAGTGTCTGGCCACTGTCGTTTGTACTTGGCCAGAGACACTGCCGTGTCTCTTGATATATATATATATATATATATATATATATATATATATATATATATATATATATATATATATATATATATATATATATATATATATATATATATATATATATATATATATATATATATATAATTACGTCAGATTAATTACTTATAAAAAAATGTATTTTCTAATGAATTACAGGAATTTATTTGTTTGTATAAACATAAAATAATTAAGTGTATGCGCGTGAAGTGCGATTACCAGCCGTCAACTTACGGCGCCCAAAGGTGTCAGTGGAGGAACAGCCATAGGTACAGTTTAATAATTAGATAAAAATTGTTTGTCGGCTGTGGAAATCTAACCCGGGCTCTCAAATCCGCAGGTTGACTTAATATCACTGTGCCACCTACCCCATATAGGTAAGTAAATAAAGGTAGACAAATATCCTCGAAAACCATAATTGTGTAACATAACAATAATAATTGATTCTTGATAACATATTAGAAATAGATTATAATAAATTATAAACAAATCTCGACAAATCAAAGTAAAATACTGAGAGGTCGCTACTATCGTCGGTATATTCAGTATCAAAAGTTGCATTTACAAAAATGGCGTTTATTTCAATTTATGAAAAAATACGACGGTATACAATTCTTTCCATTTCAGAAATAGCATGTTAAAAGAATAATATTTATGATGGATTAATAATATGTAAATATATCAATAATAAATGCGCATAACAATTGTTTTTATAGCGCTATTAAAAACAGAAAATTTAAAAGTTAAATCATGCTGCAACTAACTTATTAAAAATATAATAAGGCAAGAATGTAACAAAATAACAGCGCGTCAATTAGCTGCAGCTCGCAGTTTAACTGATGGAAAAAATGATATAATTTGATAAGTCTATTAAATAAATTAATTAAATTACTTAAGAGAAATTATTAATAATTTATACTTGAATGTGTATTGTCATATTTTATTGATGATAATAATAAATAATAATAACGACAATATATTAATAATAATAATAAAAAGTAAGAAAATATTTTTTTCTGAGACCGGCAAGAAAGTGCCTAATTTCCTAATGAAATTTAGTACTGAAAGTAGGTTTTTACAAAAACAGTCAAATAAAGTACGTATCCAAGGATACAACATAAATAACAGTCTGGTATAGTTATTTTTATAACAAGTGCCGAAAAAGGATCGTTACGTGCAAGTGCAGAATTTAACGCACGAGGCTTGCCGAGTGCGGAAATCTGCACGATCACGTAACCTTTTTCGGCACGTGTTATAAACAACATTTTTCCTACAACTGTGCGATTTAGTAAATCACTAAAATATTAGCCAAATTTATAAAATTTTAATGATATTACACGAGAACGATGTTTTACGGCGTTGCTATGGTTTGTTTGTTGATTGCTTGGACATTGTTCTACATTATTTAAAAATATTTTACTAACGTCAAGATAATTTCTTCAAAATCGTCTAGATTGGAATAGTACAGTGAGTGATTCTTCTTTATCATAAATACCTCCAAAGATAATTGAAGCACCGGATCATGCTATGTTGGATCTATTTTCGACAATGACAATCAACCTGCTGCTGGTACTTCTAAAGCCTCCGAAATTGTTGTCAATAATATTACTGTTAATAATATGAACAGGTACGGAAGAAATCAATGTTTCTTTAGACAATACAAAAGTTTCCACTTTACATTATGTCAATACAAGCAACTGTAACAACTGTGTTAATAATATACACACACAATAAATATGATGTATTTCACTTACTTAAAACCATTTATCGATATATTTTACTTTGTTCGGTTCCTTTTATTAGTTGTGTACAGATTAGATATACCGCAATTTAAGGTTATTTTTATAAACGTCAAAATATAGTACTGCATATTTACTAGCGCTGGCTCACTGCATCTCCTTCTTCCATAAGCGTCTGTGGCCAAAATACGAATTACGCACTTGGCGTGAAATTTAAATCGCTCTCAAAAAAACTTTTTTTTACAGTTGCGTAATGAAGCACTTTCCGCACTTAGTGTTTCTTTGCTTTCGGAAACGCACTTGGTCGGCATTCATCTACTTTCCATACGTAACCAAGGCAATAATAGTTACGTAATAACAAAGAAATCGCACAGTTGTAGGAAAAAGATTTTACCTGACTATTACATATTTTTGTTGAAACCTTGGATACGTAGTCTGCTGTCAGTACAATTCATGTTAAAAAATGTAAACATTTTGATTGATTTATGATGAAATATTGATTAAATTAAACGGTTTTAGAAAAAATTGTATACATAATACGTCAGGAAAATGTTTTTACTTGACTCAGCCAATTAAAATACTCTGCCTGCTGCCTCGTAATTCAAACAACCGCTTCGTCAAGTAAAATATCACTTTCCTGACTTATTATATGATATATTATTAGAGAAACACAAGATACGTATTCATTTATAATCATGTGTACGAAATCAGTCCATCAAAGCAATATTGCACTGACAATTGTCCTCGGGCAATTATCACTTATGTCAGTAGGTTGCTAGGTAACAAACAGTGTTTGACGTTAAATTATTATTGTCATTTTCAGGGTTTAGTTATGAAAATAAATATTGAATTGACAAAATTTTATCAAAAAAAGTTCTCACTAAATGTCTCTCGAGCATTGATTAATACTTATAATTTTATAACAATTTCCTCAAGCACATTACTTTTAAGATAGAGCTCTCTGTTTCGGCGTTGGGCAGTTTCCAAACAAATTGCTTTCGGATTGTTATTAAATTATTTCACAATATCAATTCCAATGCTCTAGGAGCATTACAGCTGATTATATCTCTATAAAATAAATAAAAGTTATTAACTGACAATTCAGTAATCTAAGCAACGCAGTAAACAATAAAGTGTTAACAAACTTTATTTTTTATTGACTGTTTTGTTAAAACACGTATTTTAGTGCATTTCATGTGAATCTTTTATCTTTCATAAATATTAATTTACATATTTTTAAGCTAAAAAACTCAGTCAAATTATTATTAATAAAAATGAAACAAGATAACTAACAATTTATAAATAATAATGCACTGTCTACGACAATAAACTATTTATTGAGAACGTTAATTTAAATGTACAAATAAAAAAAGTAATTACGGCCCGTTGGTTTTGTTTTTTATCATAATTTCAACTAATATTCAACTATTTGTATATTTTTGTGAAAGTTGTATCAGGATTGCAATAAAAGGAGTAAAATCAAGTGAATAACTTATCATGATGAACCAGCAGTAGTTTATTTATTTACTGAAACAAAAAACTGACAAATAAATAACATTTTCTAGCGTTTGCTCCATCAACCCGCATACGTCATCACATCACTTAACAATCGCTACCCGGATATTACTGTGACTCAACCTTTCTTATTTCCACGCAGACATCCAATTCGGTGTTCAACCTGGGAAATTTTTTCTTCTTCTTCACCAGTATGTGCCAATCATGCCACGCATTGTAGTCTACATCAGGTGTAAAGGTCCGCACGCGTCCGGTGGCGGGGTCAGTCACCCGTACCTCGCAACGAAATTCACTCAACTGCATATTAGACAGAGGAGTGTGCACAAAGAGATCAAAGCATGAATCGAGCAGCGTGTACCTGCACACCGCGGTGCCTGCAACACTTGACACAAGACACCGAAGCTCCCGCCTCTCATTCTGTGTCGACCTCCACGTAGATCCGGCGCTGTGTGTGATGTCCTGATGCATAGAGCCGTAGTGCGCGGATAACGAGCCTCGAGACACACTCGCTTTGCAGATGATACACTTGATACGCTGCTGGCAGAAATAATCCTCGTGTTTCCTGCACTTGTTGTTGATATCAGTGTGAGTGCAGCCCTGATGCTGGTTCATGCAAACTCGCCTGGCCGGAGCGCAGCGCTCACATCGCCAACCATCCTTGCAGCGATACTGCAATACCGGCATCTCCACCGCGCACCTCGCGCACTTCTCCACTATCCTCGCAGGTTGATCAACTGCGTCGCTCACCCTCCGATTCATCACACTCGCAAGTTGTTCGCTCACTCTTCGCTTCACTGTCACGGTGAAAGTAGCGCCGTCGAAGCCGCCTAGCATGTGTAGGAGGCTGTTGGTGTTGACTGCCAGTGAGGTTGGTTCCTGGATCGCCAGGCAGCCTTGAGGTGCCACTTGTCCTTTCTTCGTCACCTGTTCATTATTACGTTTGATGTCTAAATTAAAGAAATATTTCGCAGCCTCATCTGAAGCACCCAATAACCTCAACGAGTGAAAGATTTTCCCCGACACCAAACACACTTTTACGTGGAGCAAGAAGAGTAGTTTAAACGCTCGGAGCAGATAAGTGCGCACGCTGGCCTTGGAGATATCGTGGATCAAAATTGCCGGGTTGTCAACAACTTTGTCTGGATGTTCAGTCTGACAGTGTTGTAAGATTTCTGTTCTTGTACCCAGCCAGTCGCAGTGGGCAGAGCCGAGCACCGGGCAAACATATTGTCGGTGCTCGCACACTACTTCGTGGTCGATCACCTCGTTCTGCTCGACGTAGGGCACCGTCTCTAGGGATGAGATTTGAAAATAACCGGTTCTTTTCAAATCTCGTCACAAAAAATAGTTAATTTTTGTAGGTGGCGCAGGGATCTTTCCCGGAACAGCTGTTTTTACGACACAAAAACGTCACAGTGTCACGTGAGTGCCCGCATCCTATACTTTCTTATACACAGTATAAGGAATATCTTTTGGTTTAAACCTTCTACTATTAAAACACCCTGTCACTGGACACGACATTTTTGCAACGAATAAAATAAAGTTTACAGTAATGTTTCTCGAGATGATCACTTTTGGCATGACAACCAGCGTTCCTTGAAAATTGGATGCGCACTCGTCTAAGTCTTCTCCCACCACTCTATTTCTCTGGCACAAACCCATAGACAAATTATGCCGTATTCAAGTCAATGCAGTGTTATGAAGCAGAAAGGGATGGAATAACTTGATGGTGAGGCGGGTGCGCGGCAAGGAGCGAGTACACTTTGATGTTATGCAAGTTGCAAACATTTGTGTAGTTATTTTTATATTCAATTACTTACTTTTCATACATCAAAGTAAAGGTTAGTTTTTGACATATTAAGTGTTTTGTATACGTACTTATGTATTTAAATAAATAAAATGCTCGCGTCTGATAACTGTCATTAACATAAATGCAACCTGCATAGCATCAACTTGTACTCGCTCCTTGCCGAACACCCGCCTCACCCACCAGTTATTCTATCCCCTTCTACTTCACAACAAACGTCGTTGTTATCGGTCTAGTTATGTTTTGTCTGAGCACAAACCTAAGGAAATTATAACATCGCGAATAAAGTACGCACGTAATTCAAAATTTTAGTAAATTTTGTAAATTTTTTACTTTTATTTAAATGTAATGATTTTACTATCATCTCATTAGTATATATATATATATATATATATATCTATATATATATATATATATATATATATATATATATATATATATATATATATATATATATATATATATATATATATATATATATATATATTTAGAATATAAATTAATACCTGGTAGAATGGGCCAAATAAAGTACTTCCTACTTAGTTTTAGATCAAAATGAATAAGTATACGCATTTATAGCCAAATCGGAGAGGGTCGACTTTATATATATATATATATATATATTAATTTTCAAATATGTCTATGCTTGAAGTTTATAAATAAAAGTTATATTAAATTCAAGTAATATGTTCGTAAGATAATATTTTCGTGTTTTGCCTGTATACAATCCATGTTAAATTGGAACAAATATGGCGGTCGTAACCGTATGTCATCGCTCTCATTGTAGGCACTCTAAATAAAACCGGCGGGAACCTAAGTGATATACCGCCGGAACCGAAGCAGATCGCAAACGAACGCGGTGGGAATAGCGGTGGCGGTGGCGGCAGCGATCAGATGGTACCTATATAAGACAATGCAAGTACGCACACAAACAGTGAAACAGAAAAAAATATTGAATTATTGTATTCATATGATATTTTATGCACAACCGAGCCGAAATTAATGTTTTAGCCATAAAAAGCAGACCTAAACACTTGTTTATTGCCCTAGGGTCATAATAAAATAATTTTCTATAAATACATGATAATTTTTGTTTCTTATAAATACTTGATTTTGCAAAATGTTTGACATATAAATGTACCTGTTTAATATTTTGAATATAAAAATAAATATTCTTTGCTGTGCAAAAAAATGTATGTACCAATGGTAAAATAAGCATTTCTGACTAATAACCACTGGTAGAAACTATATTCACTCTTGATACATAAATATCTATTATATGATTTAGCAAATCCGAATTGTGGAAAAAAAGATAGATTATAAGACAAAATATCTAAATTTCTTCCGTTTTCCTTCTTCTTCGTCCAATGTATAATAGCATTTCTTCTTTTTCCATTTCCCGCCCAACGTCCATTGCACTGCAAATATTTTAGCGCAATACTACAGGCTTCTCCTCAAACAAACCGCATCAGTGTGCGTCGATGAGTTCGCCACCTTAGCCGCCACCGCCACCGCCATCGCCACCGCGTTGGTTTGCGAACCGCTTGATGTTCTTCTATTTCGACCGACATCACTATAGTTTATCTTTTCGCCGCTATATCTACTCAGCGCCACTTGCTTACACAAACTATTTTACGGCATAAATATTTATTCCAGTTGTTATAATTGTGAATATCTTCTATATAAAACACGAAATCTTCTTCAAATTTATAGGTAGAAGGTATAAATATGTACAGTATATAATACTTATTAAGTTTCAAAAAATAAACTTTACGTACTTGCAAAAAAAAATAAAACAAAATATTTTATTTTTTTTAACTATGTTCTCGAAGTTCATTTTTGGATTTTTTTAAATATGTTATATGTAATATGACTCCCCACAAGACATTAAAGTTTAATTGAAAAAACATGTCTAGTATAGAAGAAAAAAATTAAAATGTATGGAAAAAGTAGGTTTTTTGCATTTTAAAAATAGTTCTCGAACTTTAATTTTTTTTATTTTCACATATATTATAGATAATATTATTGGTAATATTTATTGTAAATTTTAATAAAAAAACACGTTTAGTACTTAAATTACAGTTAAAATAATGTTTAAAATATATTTTTGGGTGTATAAATGAATGCAAATATTTAAAAAATAAATTTATTTGCATTGAAGAGTAGTATCTTCTTATTTATATATACATAGATAGCTTATAACATTAAACAGTATTCAATAAAAAAATTAAATCTTTTATATTCATTTTGAACTTCGCGCGCATGGGTATCATTTAACCTTAATAGGATCAAGAAGCAACATGTTTCCTCGATCTTTATTCGTTATCCCCACTCTTTCATTTTGTGATCATGAAACGGCAATCCCCTTTCCCTTTTGAATCATACTTTTCTATTATTCATGTTTACTGTTTCGTTCGTATCAAAGGATTTAAAAATGGCTTCTGAAATAAATTTAAGTGCTCCATATGTTGAATAAAAGGGAATTGGCAGTTTTTTAAGAACATGCAGACATATCACATATTTAATAACAATGAAACATTTTGTCCAGTGTCGGCTAAAAGGGGAGGGGGAGGATTTTGGAGTCCATAGCATCCGGTGGTAGAAACGTTTAGAGTGATACACCGAGCACGTTCGTAAATAAAATTTATATATTTTGTATATGCTCAAAAATAAATAAAAGTTTGAAATGAAGTAAATTATAAACTGATAATAGAAATATATCGAAAAATAATTGAATTTAGTGTTATTTCCTTGTTTCTAAAACGTTGCAGCGCTCTATACTTGTATTTCATGCAAGCACAGAGAACAGCGCACACATCCACAGCACGCGCAGCACAATTTCATTTTAACTGATTTATTGTTAAATAAAGGTAAGTGATTAATATATACTAAGTTAGGTTTTGTAAATATATACATTTATAACATTAATGATTTCACAATAAAATACAACACATTTAAATTATTAATTCTTTAGTTTTTGGTTGGATGTAATTTAAAATTTTATATTTCATATTTTTAGTTAGTATTAGAAATTTGATTCCCAAATTAGAAGAAATTAATGTTGATACCGTAATTAACATATTCTCGGGATTAAAAGCCCGGAAATAAAAATTGTATTTTTTTCGCACAAACCGTTTAAACTGTAGCCGTGTCTAAAGTTTGATTGCTAGGCGGAAAATTATAAGCTGAATAGTATATGTTTGACTAGTGACAAGCACGAAGTAATATATGTTGAAAAAAATGGATTGACAACCGTCCGTAAATGTTAGTTAATAACGTATTGATATACTTACTTAAATAACAATATTTATTATCACATTTTATTGTTAAAAGATTGTGGTTTTTTATTGCATGAAATAATATAGTACTTGTCAAATATGTCATTTAACGCATAAAACTAAATAAATACAAAGAAAACGATATCGTTTTAAGGAAAACGTAGTGAGTTGACGAAAATGTCCGAAGGTGAAAACAAAGTAAGTGATTATTTTTACATGTGAATAATGAATATCGTTTTCATATTTATATAATCCTACTATAGATAGCGCTTAGAGTAACCATTCATACTGATTTTATCAGTACGGTACTGAATTTCAGACTCTTATATAGATAAATAATTTGAAAATTAATTGTACTGATTTTTCACATACTGTACTAATTTTACTAATTTTCGATTTTCTATTATTATTTCTATCGCATGTTATTTATATTCAATATTGTAACTTTTATATTTTGTTTATCTGGATCAATTGCTAGCGGTAAACGTGTATGTTACTTAAATAAGGGCCAGTTTTTCAATCGCCGGTTTACTCTCGTTTAGTGTTAATCATGATTAAATAATAATGGAAGCCATGGACGACACTCCCTTCGTTTCTTATCTTTTTTATTCTTTTCTGATCTTACATTGAGTGTTTAACTGCAATTGTGTGGAATTTACTTCCAAAAACAAGCGTAGAGCGACACTCCCTTCCTTTCTTATCTTTTAATTCGTTTTCAGTTATTACGTAGTGTTTAACTGCAATTGTGTGAAATTCACTTTCAAAAACAAGCGCAGGGCGACGCTCCCTCCCTTTCTTATCTTTTTGTTTCATTTTCAGATACTGCATTGTGTGGTCTTTTCTTTCATATATAAGTGCAGACTATCGCTTTCATCTTTTCTAATCTAGTAGATTCGTTGTTAGTTTCGTTATTAGATTCGTTGTTAGGAGTAAACGTGAGTAATTTGAGATTTTTTTTTTTTTTTTTTTTTTTTTTTATGCATATGTTATGTACGTTGATGAAAGAAAATGAATGGTAAGTGAAAAGGAATGATGTGATTGAAGGTTTGTTGTGTGATAATAATTTCGAGTGTAATAAATGTATGAGTTTATATGGAGTGATCTATGAAAGTGGTTGAAGTGAGGGTGTTATGTTTGGATGAAAATGTTTGACGATGACTGGTTGTTTGATGGGTGTGATGAGTGAATGTTTTATGAGTGATTTTAGGGTTCGTGCTACCCCATTTGTTGGGATATAGCGTGAAGATATGTATGTATGTATGTATGTATGTACTTTTGTGTACCTACTAATAATTTATTTGCTTTTATGATTTTTTTATTGTTCTTCTTTATTATTTAATTATTATTTAACAAGTAGAACGAGTTGTTATTCATAACTACTTTTTTGTGATTACTAATTTTGGTAATATACAAATAGGTTTTAGTTAAAGTAAATATCTAAACGTATACAATAAAACATACGTATAAATTATATTTAATCAATCAATAAAAGCTTTTTTAAAAATTTATTTCAAAGTCAAAACAAGATACAACTACTCTGTTCTAGTGCTAAGTACAATCTAACTACATCTATGATTCAAGAGAACTGATAACGTGGCTTCGCAGACATACTGCTGATACAATGAAACACGAGTGTGAGAAATGGTGTGTTACAAGAGGAACTGTTATCTAACTTATATATTAGGTACTATTTTTTTTTCATTTTTACTCTCACATAGACATACCTATAAATTTTGTACTGATTTCACCAAAAAAATAAATGGTCACTCTAATGGCGCTCGTTGTGTGCATGTGTTATAGTGACTACATTAATCACGGTGGCGACATATGAAGCAGGCTGCCATGATTTTACTAAATTAAAAATATTTTTATATTATGTCAATAATTATTATTACAATTGTAACACACTTCAATAACAACAACTAGAAACGTAAAGGTGGCGCACACAGGATCACTTGGTTAAACATGTGATCAATAATAACAAAATATAATTAATAAGAACAAAATAACAAAAACAAGATAACACAATATAAATAAATCTATATCTACTTACATGCAATAATAACTGCTTCGAGTAGCACTTGAAAGTACAACACACGCAAATCCTTAAACAAATCTAGGTATAACGTGTGTGTTCTAAAAGACAGTCCAGAAGGAAGAGGTGTTCACACGACGGCAGCCGAATCATGACAGATCGGCAACTTCTCTCAGACTCAGTGTTGCCACCAGATTTTAGCAAAATGTTTCACATATAGTATATTCCGAAAATGAACCACGGTGCGGTTCAATTTTACCACGGTGCGGTTCAATTTTACCACGGTTACGGTTAGAATGACGTCATAACGGAACACTTTCACGATGACAGTTGTCACTTGACAGATGAGTTTTTAAATGTGAAATTTATTTAATATGGAAAAATGTTTATATTATAAAAATATTGTATTCTTCATCACACCTGCTTTAACTTCAATATAGGAATAAAAAAATAACACAAAGAAAAAAGTAAATATAAGCTTCAGAACAAGTAATAAATTAATCTAATATGAATATATACTGTTAAATAATAAAAATACATTTTGTATCACATGTTTATTTATCAGTCATCATAAAAATATAGTTTCATAAGACAAAAAAACACAAACACTGCAAAAGCCGCCAAACACGTTTCGAACTTGTCAACAACAGCTGTGAAGTAACCAAACTAACCGCCGCTCGAGCACGGTTAGTTTGGTTATTAAAAACTAACCACAATTTTCAAAAACCGTGTTCCGTAATGAAACCGGTTACTGAAAAAACTAACCATGGTTAGTGTGGTTCATTTTCGGAATACACTATTAGTTTGCCAAAATATCTCTACGCGGCCACATCGTTGCTCCTCGAAAATAGTCGCTATTATATTCTTTTTTTTTTAACAAAAGTCGCTACTTTTTATATTTTTTTTACTGAATACAATATTAGTTAAAATGCATTTAATTTAATAACATATAAGTAATAATTTATGGAATAGGTGGCACAGTGGTATCATCTCGGCCTGTGGATCCTAAGAACCCGACAAACATTTTCATCACATTAATACTACACCTGTGGCTCTCCCTCCACTAACATCTTTGGAGGCCGTGATTTGACGGTTGGTAACCGCAGTTCCCTCGCAAAAAATATATCACTTACTGAGATCTGCTTCGGTAGAGTGTCACACCTAGTAATGGATAGAAGGCGTGATGATATATTTATTTATATAAGTAATAACTTGATATTTTACATTGAGATACAAAAGTATTTATTAAAAATATTATATAAGTAGGAAATATCACACTAACAGTATTACCACTGCATTTGCTGTCTGTCAAAATTCAAAATTGTGTTTACTTAGTTTGAGCTTGGCACTTAGCATGGATTGCAAAGCTTGCGTAGAACGCAGATGAAAATGTGCTTCTTAATCTTATGCGTTCAGAAAACGTAATAGTGTCAGGAAGAAAATTATTATTTTTTTAAACCAACTAAATTAAAAGTAATACAAGATGAAAAAAGTCGCTACGATACAGCAATATTTGAATTTTCACCGCTTCGTCGCTCAAATGTCGCTACTCGAAGCGACAAGTCGCTACAATTAGTAACACTGCTCAGGGTGCACTTGTCACCTCAAGATAGATTGTATCTCTCCCACCAGTGGCGCAGCTGGGTGACCATAGGCCCTGGGGCAAAAAAAAATTAAATTGGAGCCCTAACTAACTAATAAAATTATATAAATACATATGAACATAAAATAAAAATACATAATAAAAACAAAAAAAAAAGAATTAGATTTGAATTAGGCAATAAAACGAAGTAGATAAATATTAAATGGTTTAATATATAAGCTCGCATTACAATTATCTGCCTACATTAGTGATATTAAAAAAATATTCAGTTTACAATCACTTCTCAGCCTTAGTTTTCGCAAAACTATCAATGACATCGGATAATTCTAGGTTTTATACGGCCTTGTTTTCTATTGCTATTAGCGCTAAATCTCGGAGTCGAACTTGGCTATACTATTTCTGAAATAGTTTTTTATTATTATTAATTTGTAAATGATCTTTCAACTGATGCAGTAGTGACAGGAATTGTATAAAATAACAATATTGCTGTAAATACAGCCGTAAGGTCGCATTCTAGCACTCCATATGTCGTCATTGTTTCCTTACATAACTAGTGAACAGTCCATGCCTGAGTCAATTCAGATAAAAGTAGGTGGTAAATATTAACATATTGAAGTGAAAAATTAGGTCCTATTATATCAGAATATTTTCTTTGGAATTAATTGATAACATTTTTTTAATAAAGTTGCTTCATCTACAAAAAGTAAAAATGTTGGTGTTAGAAAATCAAATATTTGACAGATTGCACTCATACCCGTAAAAAGTGTATTTAATTGAGCTATTATTGTGTCTAGTACTTTATTGAAAATGGTAACTTTAGATATTTCTTCCTTGTTTCTCAATCGGTTGTCAGAAGCTAGTTAATCAAAATGTTTCTTAACTTTCTTTCGCCGTTTTTCTTGAAAATTGGGATCTATACCATACTTAATTGCAGTTTCACTTGAATGATTCACGCGCTCTCACACACAACATGTGATCGATGACGGTAATTGAGCTTCTTATTATAATTCTGGAGGTCGGAGAAAATTTGTGAGGACAGCTAGAGTTAGAGGTATGCTGGCCCACGGCCAGCGCCCCCCTGAGCTAGGAGGAACCGGAGCGCGGCACCGCCTAGCCCCTTGGTAGCTACGCCACTGTCTCCCACAATCCTAAACAATCATTGGCGAAGACGCCTTTCCAAATTTCCGCGGAAAAAACCTAAGTCATACCAACGTTAGCAAAGAGAAATTTGTCTTCAGCTGTTTACGCTAAGTACAGTCACATACATACAATTATGCACAGGTAGCACAATTTATTTAGTATTTTGTAGTAAAATTAACTCATTTTGAACAATTAAACAAGTGAATGTTGTGATAATGGCGGCATACATCTTATGTCGTCACTGTAGCTTGCTTTTTGCATATGCTATAGTTGTATTGAAAATATTGTGTACTGACATTTCGGCGTGGTTGCCAACATTAGATTAGATGAATTAAGATACTTTGATGCTCGAAAAATGACTAAAATTAATGCCTTAAATAGATACATGCAAAAATGATGTCACGTCATGTCAAGAGATGTAGTGAATAAATATTAGAAAGATATCAAACATATAGAACGTTTTCACATAAATCATGCTATTTTGTACGAATTAGAATAAAGCGAGCAATGATCATTGAAAAATAAAATGATAAAACCCTTTGTACATTCTCTGTTTGGCAATAATAGACAAAAGAAAATCGTGTAATATATAAATAAATAGTTTTGTACCTAACAATACCCTAATCAAAGTTCTATGTTGTAAATGTTTTGTAATAATCGGAGGTCTATGAAGCTCTGGGCACAGCTTGATTCGTAGGTGACGTGTACTGACCGTTAGTTATGGAAAGTCCAGGTACAGATTCACAAAGGTTTGATGAAACTGTAAAACCAAGCAGACACTTCGAAGAAGTACTTGGCGTCGATAACGGTTCTTTTGGAATCGTCGACTCACTACTTCAATTCTTGGACGGTACAGATTCATCAAGGCTTGATGAAACTTCAAAACCAGGTACCTCGAAGTACTTGGCGTTCTGCAGTGGTACCATCTGTTGCAAGTCCGATTTCTAAGACAAGAAAAATATCAATAAACCACCTATACATTATGAAATTAATCCTTAACTGGTATAGGTACTGATTTCTGGAAAATAGGATGAAAAATGGTCACTATTTATTCTTTTTCGTATAATATATTTATTTATGCCCGTTTTTAATCGATTGTTAAGTAAATTTTACTAACACCAATACAAATTACAAGTAGTCTATTATATTACAAGCAGATAATTATAACAGATACATAAGTTAAATGAAAAACTGAGCATTAGACATATTTGAAGAGAATAAGTACAAATACAAAGTAAATAAACTATTATTTAAATTATAATTCTATGACGTGTACTGGGCACATTACACTGTACTACGGGGGTTCTGAACCAGGGATCCTTTTTCATGTTTATATCAAATTCATTGATTAATGGAGGACAGACTCTCAAAAATCGCTGAAAAAAAGTTGCACAATTACATATCTTGAAGTGATTTAACAGTTCAGCTATCTAGTTCCAGTTGTAACAAGATTAGTGAACCTACTGAACCAATTAATGGTTAATACGATGAAAATATGACAAAATCTTTTGCTTACCAGTTGTTGGATTTAATATTGTAGGAATTACTCCACGGTTCTATTTTTGTTTGCCTGCTGTTCTAAAGTATTTGTCTTCAAAATGCAAACCATATATACGGCTACTTTCATAGTTTCGGTCCACTTCTTTAATAAATTTGCTGGTAAGTAGAAAATACAAAGATCCGGATGGAATTCTGAGCTGCTTTTGCAGGCTGAAACAACACAATATTTGATCCTCATTGTGTATAATAACGATCAACTATTTTCTTTTTTTTTAGTTTAAATTTCATTAATAGTTGAATGACAAGTAACAAATTTAAAATTAACATTGTATACTGTTTAAAGAAGTGTGTAAAATATTTATATTTAGTTACAGATACAAAATGATTAAAAAACGTTACGACAAATTATTTATTTATTTATTTATGACCACTCTACAGGATACAAAATCCCAATTACAGAGGGTACTAATAATATGACAATAATATTAACAAATTAATATAAAACACAATATATAATCAAATCAAATTACTAAACTACTTATCAATGCATAATAATAAATGAAGCATACAAAAATGAAACAAAGATAGAAAGCAAGCAAATTTTACAAATAATTAACATTGTACTTCATTAGAGAAGTAGGAGAGTACTTTAAGTTTAAAGCAATTGTATGTATCATAAAATAAATCACACGAAAAAGGTAACTCATTGAACAATTTACATATACGGTTAGTTGGTGAATTAATTTCATAATTAGTAACACAATGTTGAACTAAAAATGTTAAATTATATCTAGAATTTACACGAGGTACAAAAAAATTTAACCTCGACAAAGTATGACTATCAGAAATAATGTTATTAGCTACTTTAAAGATATGTAATAGATCTATGACATTTCTCCGTTTGTCTAAAGATAACAAATTAAATGCGCGTAATCCCAAATTATAATTTAGATAATTATCATAAACACCATTCTGCTTATACCAGCAATATTTAATTAATCTTTTTTGTACATTTTCAATCAAATATTTGTATTTTGCATAATAAGGACACCATATTTGACAGCAGTATTCTAATTTAGAACGAACATAGCAGAAATACAAAGACTTGACTGTGGAAATTCTTTTGAAATTTTTAGAAGAACGTATAACAAAATTTAAATTGCGGTATGCTGCGGATACAGTGTTGCGTATGTGTTTATCAAATAATAACTTAGTGTCAAATAAAATACCTAAATCCTTGGACTCAGTAACTCGCAACAGTGGTTGAATATTCATGTGATAACTGAATAAAATTGGTTGTAGTTTTTTGCTGTATGTCATAATTTTACATTTATCAACATTAAAAAAGAGCTGGGACGACTCAGACCATGTAATTAAACTGTTAATATCCATCTGAAGTTCAAGACAATCATTTATTGAATTAACTTTTTTAAATAGCTTAATATCATCAGCATATATGAGAACTTTAGAAAAACGAACCGTGTCAGTAATATCATTAATAAATAGTAAAAATAGTAACGGACCTAAATTAGAACCCTGAGGAACACCTGAACTTGCAAGAAAAATATTTGATACAAATCCATTAATCTGGACAAACTGATAGCGATCATTTAGATAAGAAGAGAGAAGTTTACAAAGTGGAAGAGAGAAATTGAAGTCATTGCACAGTTTGCCTATTAAAATATCATGATCAACTTTATCAAAAGCCTTGGCGAAATCTGTATAGATTACATCAATTTGAGTATTCTTAAGTAAGTTAGAGGAAACATAGTCAGTAAAATTCATTAAATTGGTAACAGTAGATTTACCTTTTAAGAAACCATGTTGAGCATGTGAAATATATTTATCTGTCATACTGTAAATATACTTGCAAACAATTGTTTCATAAATCTTAGAGACATTAGAAAGTAAAGCGATTGGACGATAATTAGATATATTGCTAGGGTCACCAGATTTCAGAACAGGGCAAATACGCGCTTTTTTTAGTATAGTCGGGAATATACACTTACTGAGGGATAGATTGAATAGAATATACAATAGTTCAACAAAAATATCTTTACAGCCCTTCAAAATATAGGACGGAAAATTATCAGGACCATTATTTGGCTTAGATTTTAGATGATTAATTGCATTCAGTATATCACTCTTGGATATATGTTTAATTTCAACATGATCACAGCTGATATTATGTGTATATGTACTACTAATATTAGTTCTATTTGCAACCTTGTCTTGTTTTGAATAAACACTAGAGAAAAAATCTGCAAATGCATCAGCAATATCCCTACCATTCTCATATTTATTTTTATTTAAATACATATTACGACGAATACGTGAAGAAGATTTTTTATTTCTGAGATGATTCCAAATTAAAGAAGGATCATCAGTAATGTTTTTTTCTGCATTTATCATGTATGTCTCGTAAGCTTTTTTAATATCTTTCTTAATTTTAGCTCTAAGGTTTATATAGTCAACTTTACATGACACAATACCATAACGTTTATAAAGTTGCCGGTTTCTCTCTTTAGCTTTTATGCTGCAAACAATATCAGGAGTGAACCAAGGCGGATACTTAGATGCAATTTTCTTTCTAGTCGGTATACATTTCTTAAATATGTCGGTGATAATTTCAAAAAAATCATTAAAGGCTGTATCGACATCATTGTAATTTACAAATGCATTCCAATCTATAGACTCAAGTGACCTGTAAAGTAATAAAAAGTCCGCATTTTTGAAATCATAAACTACATTGTCAGCTATGTTGAGTGATTTAGTACTTGTTTCAAAATTTAACTCTATAGATAATGCAGGATGATGAGCATCTTCAGTTACCAACGGAACAGGATCACGTGTCACTAAACATTCAACATTGCTAAGAATAATGTCTAAGATTCTAAGGTTATCATTTAATATTCTATTGTGCTGTTTTGAGAGAGTAAGATTAGTAAAATCAATAAAATTAGAAACAATAGAGTTCGTGAAACCGTGATTGTAGTGATCAGATAATTGAGATATGTTAATATCGCCAGCAATTATAAAGTTAGCTGTATAGATGAAGGGAAGAGATTCAATGCAGTTGTAAAAAATATTCAGTTGCTCTGTAGTTATAGGTGGGGGAAGATACACTACTAGAACATATATCCACTTACCAACTGACAATTGGACTTTCACGCATATAATGTCAAATTTAGAATTCAAGTCAAGCGGTAAGCGAATGATAGAAGATTGAAAACTATTATTGACTGCACAGATAACTCCACCACCTCTTTTTTTATCAACTCTCGCACAATCTCTATCAGCACGGTATATATTAAAATTGTCATCAAATAATTCATTATTTGAGATGGATTCGTTAAGCCAAGATTCAGTTATACAAATGATATCAAAGTCAGAAGAACAAGTATTGTTAAAAAAATCATTAAGCTTAGAGTTTAAACCACGCACATTTTGATAAAAAATACGCATTTTAGCAAATAACGTATAGGGCACTTTTAAAATATTGACAGCAAAATTTGACTCAGAAATTAATTTCAAATAAGTCATTATAAAAAATATATAAAAACAGAAACTGAACACACTATACCTACCACTGAAGAACGAGTTGACAAGTGAAATAATAATAAATTAATATTGACAGCTATCACGCACAAATACAAATATAAAAGAGAAAGGTCAATGAACTCAGTTTTAATTCACCAACTAATTACAACAAGTTTACTAACGTCGCGACTTATGCTATGTAAATGTAGAAAAACTTAATAAAAAAAGTAATGCAGATTTAAACAAACAAGTTATGGATAAACACAAAAGTAAACAAAGTATAAATAAGAGATGTAATTTAGATATTTATAAATATATGTGTAACTCCAAAAAAGAGAAGTAAAAAAAAAAGGAAACTAAAAACAAAACAAAAGAAACTGATAATAAACTACACTACTAAGGCATACAACTACATCGTAATAATAATTATTATAAAATTTTATAGTAATTGGCCTATATTATCAATACGCTTTACAGTTCCATCATCTAACTTGACAGATATATTTCCATCATATGACCACGCGTTTTTGAAACCATACTTTTTTGATGCAGCGTTCAGAAGTTCAAGTCTTTTGGCGGTCAAATCTTCTTTAATAGTAATTTTGGTACCACTTAAAAGTTTACGCGCTTTTATTATGGCTTGACGCGTTTTATATGATACACACTTCACAATTACTGGACGTGGACGTGTTTTCTTGGGGTCCTTTTTGCCGATACGATGACAACGGTCAATTTCATGAGTCGCAATGTTTAGTTCGAGTTTACTATTAAAAATGCCACATACCTTGTCCTCAACATTCTCACCATATTCTTCCACAACACCAAACACGCGAATACAGTTTCTTCGCGAGTACTGCTCCAGATGATCTATTTCCTCTCTAAGCCTTAGATTTTCGTTGGACAATTTGGTTACAATTGTCTCGTAGTGTAACTTGAGCTCATCAAATTTGGCATCGAGTCGAACACAGACTTTATCTACCAATTTAGTGATGAAGGAGTCATCAAGCAGAAGTGAAGCCAAGGTCTCATTGATCGCAGAATTCATATTACGAGTATTTCCGCCCATTATAATATTTTTTTTATTATTTTCACAATAACCGAAAGTCAGCAGCACTAAACAATTTTGGAATTACAGCGAAGCACGTCTATTCTCGACGGAGACACATATTATATCTCTTTAATGAAAATTATTAATTTAGTTTCATCTATAACGGTTATTTTTCTTTCGAATATTTATACCACGTTAGAATTGGGTATATATAAATAGAAATAACTGTAAGGATCTAATGAAATGCCGAGTCGAAACACGGACTTTCAGGATCTCGAATCGGATGTCAGAACGGATCGGATACAAAAGTTTTCGAAAATGCCGACCTCAATCAAATAGTACAAAACAGTAAAAATTAGAAAGTAACTGTACCTAATTACAAATTGTTAGCGTTGAACAAAGCAAGTTACAACTCTGAGAGGAGTGTCTTCGGAAGTCGCTACTATTGTCGATACATTCAGTGTCAAAAGTTGGATTTCAAGAATGACTGTTTATTTGAATTTATGAAATAATAACACGGCGTGCAATTCTTTCTATTTATGAAAAAAAGTAAAAATAATAATTATAATGGATTAATAATAAATAAATACATCATTAATAAATTTGTATAAATGCACAAACAAAACTTATGTCATATAAAAACTAAACAAAAGCAACATCAACTACGCTAAAATTAAACAATGTAAAATACAAAATAGTAAAAATTAAAAATAATGATTTACTCTCCATAAAAAAGCTAAAATCGTAAGTATCACACAATACAGGAAATCTTTGATTTGATAACACAAAACATTAACAAAATAAAGAAATAAATTATTTACAGAAGTATTCAGACATAGAACCATCCTTTAACAGCAGACGTGAATTTTATTTGATACTTGTAACGCGTTGATTGGGTAACAAACAAACATCGGTACTTTTTAGATTTATAAAATTAGTGCGATATACCTTTCAAAATTAATCAATCACACTGAAATATAAAATTGTTGCCCTTGGGCTCCTGAACCTATTTATTATTAATTTTTTATGAAACTACATGGTAAACTATGACGATCAGTGAAAATGCTGATTGAAAATTCTTTATATTACAAGAGTTATGATTTTTTGAAGTTTTGTGTTGAGATTGTGACGTTGCAAGTTCGGTTCAGTGGTACCTAACTTGTTTCATTCAAAGAGTGCAAATAATATTAGTTTGAATTCTAGAAAAATAATTGTACTATGTTGAAAACTATATTCTTACTAACTCGCGTAATATTAGAAAATAAAAACACATTTTTTTCTCATGATCATTTATTCTTTGCTTGAATAATATTCTTTTCGCATAGATATATGATTTGTGGTTACAAAATACATAGTAATATGGGAGTACGTATTCAACTATCAAAAATTTAAACTTAAAAAATGTAAACATCGAATATTTACTCAATACTAAAATATATTTGTTGCATGTTCTGAAGATTCCGAATTACATTTATTTTCCACAGACCGGTATATAAAACTACAAGAACATGATTTAACTGACGAATAAAAATATAAATTTAAATTACTTATTGACCACTGCTACAATAATTTATTATTGTATGAAATTAGAAGTGTAATGTTTGAATTAAAAAATTGCTGCCGGAGTATGTTCTTTTTTCATATGTTGCAATAGTTCAGAGCGATTTGCATCCGTAAAAGCAACAGTTCGCATTAAATTTTCTTTTTTAGATTTTTCATAGCAAAAATTTAAAATTCATGTTATAAAAACACGTACTTTCATCATAGAAACATGCACAATAAATGAAACAGTCCCACCACGAGAAATTAATTTTTTTACTGCTAGTTGGCATATTTGAGCGCTGGAGTTATCAATAGGAATAAATATAGAACGTGTTGAACACGTACATACCAGCAAACGACGAACAGTTTGAAAAATCAGTGCAGAAATGGCATAATTAGTTACGTTCTACTCTGCATATTTCACTTATTTACCGCGCGAAAATACTTGTGGCCAATGAGAACCTTCCGGACATGTAATGTCACTATATTTATAATCGCTTATATCTTTGATGTAAAATATAATTTTTAACAAATTTTTTTCATTAATAGCTATTATTTAATATATATTTTATGTTTTTTTCCTCATTCTTGTTATTTCGATTATGTTTCAGGAGCCCTTAGCATTAGACTCTACTATACGAACAACTCTAAAGATAGATTTGGTCACGTAGCTTCTATGAGCATGCGCACAATGACTAATCGCAAAGCGCACAGATTATAAATACTTCATATCGTTACAGCGCAACTCCACTCTGCTCTTGGCTACGGATTGCATTTGTATTGTTCAATCACGTTTCACGACACAACACGGTAATAGCTGGTGTTTTTGTTATATTAGTGGTTGTAATTCAATATTTTTCATTTCGTGTTTGTCAATAACACTGTTGTGTGATACTCTCTGTGACTGGCTGCTTCATAAATATACCTGTAAGTATTAGCGAACATACATATTTTTTATTGAAATAATCCAAGATGGATGCAATGTTTATTTGTTATTGTTGTTTATTTTTATTAAGTAAATTCAATTACTTACTTTACTAACAAAATACTTGCGAATAACATATTAATACATTTTTGTACTTCTCATTGATTAGTAACAAGATTCAAATTTTCAACAATATAACAGGAATAACTTAAATTGCAATAATATTTACAACTTAAAATAATAAAAACTACGAACATAGATTAATTATGTAGTATTTTGAATAGACAAACTAGTTTTGCAGCCCAATTGGTACCTTTAGAATACACTGAATTGAAAGTCGAAAAAACGCGCTCTACCCCTGCTGAACAAGCTATGGCATAATACCATATACTTAATAGATATTTTCTATTATGAATATACCTAATTCGAATTGTACTTCTTCGTTATACACTCTTTTATTTTAATAATAGCTAACCACTGCTCGAGGAAATTTAATTTTGTTATTATATTTACGTCGAATAAAGTAACACAATCAAAAGGTACCAAATTAATTTGAAATATAAAAATTGTGACTATTAAATTTAAATCAAATTTATCTTAAAGCTAGTTCTGTTTTTATAACTGCGAAAGAAATTGAATAAACCATAAACTATTGCTCTGGGTCTTTATCGAACAAAAGGCGGTCACTTGTAAATATTATCTTGTGCAAGGATTTTATTCAGTGCAATACAAGATAAATTCAACTTGAAGTATGTAATAACATTTTCACACATAATTTATAATAGGTTGGTACAAAATTGTATGAAATGATATATAATAATTCAATAATGATTTAAGGTGAAACATACGAACTGAAGCTCGTTAACCAACAATTTGTTATCGTATAATTAGGGTTTCTTGTGGTCTTGACAAAAATGTAGATCGCCCAATCACAAAAACCGTGAAGAATCGATTCAAAATAGTGGCAGGAATATAGACGTGCGTTACAAACGTTACAAATATAAAGACTTTCTAGAAACGTATTTAAAATAAAAATAAATGTAATTATCTAATATGAAATGACAATACAATATAATATAATATTTTAATTTAAATGATGCAACTTTTGTTTTTCAACTCTATGTATAATAGGTATATAAATTATTTACAGAAGATCAATTAATTATGTAATCACATAAAAAAAGGAAAACAAAGTTAGAATTGCTGGTGGTGACGGAGATGTGACATCTTCTCATTACAGAACATGACAAATATATGTAATGTTTTTTTGAAATTTGAATTTGTTATTGTTATTTCGCGAAATTCTCATTTTTTACATGTGATGTGGGCTTCGGCGTATACTCAGCGTTAAAATAATCTGGAAGAATGACAGCTGTCAGAATCATGTGTGTCAAGATGTACTACATAGAGATATATATGAAAATATATAAGTATTTCATAATTTGTGGTTTGAAATATGTCTAGTTTTGTTTTTCGTGTTATATTATAATATTAAAAGTCATGGATATTTTTTTATAAAATATTTTATCAGTTTTAGGAGAGCATACTAGTGGAACTGGGTAATTTGAAATATTGGAATTTATTATTTATCTCTCAATAAACGATATTTTCAACATAAAAGATTTTAATTGTACGGTTTATAACAGGACGAAAGGAAAGTGATTTTATTATTTGGACACCACAGGTTATAGAAGTAGAGACAATAAAAATTAATAAAGAGTTTCTTCAATGGATGCTTTCAATATTAAAGATATTTTATGTAAAGCAACTTGATCCGGAAATAGTTGATTCACGAAAAGAAAGAAGTATTGTCGATCAGGAAAACGCCACAGAAATGTGGAAAGTAAGAAATTTTAAGAGTTATATCCTGATTAATTTAGTGGGACGCAAAATAGGGGTTTCTAGTGCATTTATGGACAATGGAAAATATTTTTATGCATATAAATCATTCATTAAATGAAACTTCTAATTCGTCATGACTCTAAAATATTTTGATATATAAGTGGCATAAACTGGCATAATGGTGAAAGCGAAAATTTGTTGTCTTCATTATAAATCCAGCTTAAGAAATAATGAATTTATTTTGAATTCAATAATATTTTGACAATTATTTTGATCTAAGAAGAGTTAGCTAATAAATTGTATTTGTTGGTTTTATTTTCTCTAATTAGTAGATAAAATATTGTATGACACGAGTGTGTGAAGGGCTTTTATGCATAAAAACCTTACTTCACTCACTTGTTTCATAAATAACTTTATAGAGAGGATTAGTTAAGCCGTGAAGAATATTGTAAATTGGGAGAAAATGATAATAAAATTTCTACGTTGTTTGGATTTCCTGATTTTTATTTACTAATTAGAAGCAATGACGATATTTTGAACCTTGGTTCTAAATTAATTCATTTCCTTTGAATTAAGTCTTTTTTTAAGAATTGATGGGGATAGAAAATAGACTTTACGTATCATTCAAAATTGAAACATAATTTATATAAAAAATAAAATTTATATTATTTTATTTTTGTTGCAGGTTGAACGAGTGAGATTTGAAATAAAATGGAGATCCCTGGTGACATATTAGACAAACTAAAATGCAGCATCTGTGCGACGTACTTGTTCGGGGCCCCGTGTACCTGCAGCACGATGGAGCTGCGGTCTGTGGCCGGTGCTACACCCCCAATCGTCCGGCCACTAGAAATACTCAGTACGAGGCGACGGCGAAGCTGCTGAAGTACCCGTGCAAGAACCGGGAGTTGGGCTGTCCAGAGACGGTGCCCTTTGTACAGGAAGCAGAAGTGATTGCGCACGAGGAAGTGTGCGAGCACCGGGAGTATGTCTGCCCGGTGCTGGGCTCCGCCCGCTGCGACTGGCTGGGCCCCAGGGCGGCCATGTTGACGCACTACCGCGACCAACACCCGGGCAGCTTGCTCGAGAACTCCTGCAGCCTCACACACGACATCACCAAGGCCAGTCTGCATAACTACATCATCTCTGCCTTTCACTTGCTGTTCTTGCTGCACACAAAGGTTTGTGTGACAACATGGAAAATCTTCCACGCAGTTCGGTTGCTGGGAGGCTTAGTTCAGGCATTGGACTTCTGTTTTAATAATAATATGCCTTTTTTGGGGTGCATGATATTACAAATGAAAATAGTGGAAAAGTAGAGCCGTACTTCGTGCACTGTGCGGAGAATTGGGACGTGGAATTGGACACCGCATCCGGCACCAAGTCAAGGAAGTTAGAACAGAACGAGACCAATTATACTGAGAATTGGGATGCAGAGAACGAGCCGACTTACAATCCCGAGGCAGTTTATTCAAACAAGATGGTTCTTATCCCTCCGTCGGGGTATAAGATGACCAAAACACAAAAAAGGCATATTACCAGGCAGAGCGTGCACGCTGGGCTGCCCTGAAACAGCAGAAATTGTAAATTTTGTTTATAATTTTAAATAAAATAATTTTAAATAAAATAAAATAATATTTTATAGTGTATCTATTCGAATTATACCTTTACAATTCCTCCCCGATATCGTTTAGAAAGTGAAATATAGGAGGGGGTCGAGCGGACTCCAGGTATAAAAGTAAAGCTTTATTTCATAGGGAACAGTATTCTTGGAGTATTCTTTGAATCGAAGGTGGTTACATTTGAAAAGGCTTTTGTGTGCTATTCTTTGGTTAAAAGGGTCAACATTCAATTAGGCCAAGCACACGCCGTAATGCGAATTAAACGAGCCGTATCGAATTTTGAAAACAGCAGGTAATAATATTTTACCCATGAATTCTTATTCCAATATTAATTAATTTGTATTATTCTAAAAATGGATTTCAACACTTTGAATAAGACCGGGCAATTAACCAACATAAAAACTCGCCGAAGTCTAGCAGATTTATAAATTAATAAAGTTTACACACTAGTGGATATGAAAGCCGTTAATACGGGGTTTGGAAGAAAAATAATTGCAGAATGTGAAGAATTTGTTACCTATCTTCCTGGACGGTTCGATGACTTAGCCGACGGAGACATAGCTGACTTGAAGAAGACCGTTTCAAAATGGGCCATAAAATATAGTGATATGAAAGATTATGGTACTACGGGTAAAAAAGCCCAGCTTGTAGAATTGATTCAATTGTAAATGTAATAAAACTAATATAAATATATATTATGTACTGTTTGTTCAAATGTATATATATATATATATATATATATATATATATATATATATATATATATATGCGATAAAATAAATATTATTGTATATAAATTCTATTTTCTTTCAACTACCGACCTATCCCGTCAATATAATAAAATCGAGAAATATATGTTTAAGGTGAAGCATTCGATCTGAAATTAGTATCAGAACGATGATTTGCCTTGAACTCTTTGAAACGAAGTAGTATTCTTATTATGAATGAAACTTATTGAGTTTGTATTGTATATATAGCCAAAACTTCAAAGTATGGTAATAAACTAATTAACATTCGTGTTATGTACAAATGTTGAAAGAAATTATATTCAAAATTTGAATTTATTTCTCAAAGATTATGTAGTACTACTTGTTTCTTATTTTGGATAAGATTAAATGTATGAAATATTTTTTTGAAATTTGAATTTGTTATTCCTCTTTCGCGAAAATCTCATTTTTTACATGTGATATGGGCTTTGACGTATACTCAATGTTAAAATGATCTGGAAGAATGAGAGCTGTCATAATCATGTGTGTCGAAATTTACTGCATGGAGATATACATGAAAATATATAAGTATTTCATAATTTGTGGTTTGAAATATGTCTATTTTTGTTTTTCGTGTTATATTATATTATAATATTCAAAGACATAGGTACTATTTTATAATAAAATATTTTATCAGTTTTAGGAGAGCATACTAGTGGAACAGGATTATGTGTAATATTGAAACATAAAAGTATCTAATTATACGGTTATAGAAAGAATCATTTCTAAGCTCAAACATTTCATCAAAATAAAATTCATAACTGGAAGAAAGGAATGAGATTTCATTATTTGCACACCTCAGGTTATAGAAGTACAGACAATAAAAATTGATGAAGAGTTTGTTCAATTGATGTTTCCAATATTAAAGAAATTTTATGTAAAAGAACTTCCTCCAGAAATAGTTGATTCACGAAAATAAAGAAGCATGTCGATCAGGAATATGCTACAGAAACGTGGAAAGTAAGAAATTTTAAGAGAGTTAAAATAACCTGATTATTTCAGTGAGACGGAATATAGGGTTTTCTGGTGCCTTTATGGACATTGGGAAATAGTTTTATGCATATAAATAATTCGTCATGACTAGAAATATTGATATATGTGGCATAAACTGGCATAATGGTGAAAGCGAAAAATTGTATATAAAAAGCTATACCATATCAGAATCTAGAGAAACAGTTAGATTTTTCTGTCAAATACTTTTCGTGGCGCTCGATAAAATCAAGGAATTTCTTTAGTTTACCTACGGCAGAAAATGTCTTCCTGCCGCTCTCGAGTAGCAGAGAAATTATATGATATAATTGATAAATATTCCGGCGTTTGAAGAAAAAAATAGCATATTTTATGTGCAGTGAAAATGACGTTTTGTATCTCATTTGTAATTGACGGACGAGCGCACAAAAAGTATGACTTTAGCTCCTTATAAAATAATATACGTTATATATGATTATTTATAATTGAAATAATATTGTAAGAAATTTTTATATTATAATATCAAATAAAATACTATATTTTATTAAATTTTAGTTTTTATGTTGTCATCATATAGAAATATTTCTTGCGATTTCAAATAATTTTCAAATTTGTATAGTTTTTAAACGCGCGCCAATACCCCTTCCACTATTCTATACAGATCCACATTCATGTTAAGACCACAAGAAACCCTACTTACGCAATAACAAATTGTTGGTTCACGAACTTCAGGCGGAATGCTTCACCTTAACTAACTATCATTTATTCTGTTTCTTCTATTTTACTTTTATGTATTTTGCTGTCGTACATAATTGTATATGATAAAGACGACTCACTCAGTGTAGTATTCCAATCTAGACGATTTTAAAGAAATTATCTGGAAATTAGTGAAATATTTTTAAATAATGTTGAACAATATGCAAGCAATCAACAAACAAACTATAGCAACTCCGTAAAACATCGTTCTCTTGTAATATCATTAATATTTTATAAATTCTGATAATATTTTTGTGATTTTCTAAATCGCACAGTTATAGGAAAAATGTTGTTTAGAACTATTAATAATATAATAAATAATATATTGCAATTGGATCTGCCTGCAGGTGCCCATGTTTTACATATATTACTTTTTTTTATGAATTTGATTAGTAGATGTTCTGTGAATGCTTTAGGCGTTCGTTCTTGTCTATTTGATATAGTGTGATGTGTATGTGTATGTAAAATTTATGGTATTTTTTTTCTATTTAAACTGCCCGGCACTTTAGAAACACGATAAATATTATTGTCAATTTTTGGCACGTACACATAAAAGATTGGCCACCACTGCTCTGGGCAATAAAGAATCAAAACTAATATGGGAAAATTTTATTTTTTTCTCAAACAATTATTATTTTTTGTTCGAATTTATACACATGTAATGTGTATAATAATTATAATTGGTCGGCATTTCAAACAGGTAAAATGTATATTGTACGGATTTTTTTGTAGTTTTTCTCTCTCTCTCTCTCTCTCTCTCTTTCACATACACTAGTACTAAAAATGTTTATTTAAAGGAAATTGCACTTAATTTTACGAATTATAGAACCTCATTTTTCTGTCACTAGTACATCATGTTAATATATATCCTTCAAGTTTGATCACCATGTATTGATATTATACTACCTGTATAATATGTTAGTCTATGGTGTACTGTGTAATACTGCATGAAACTTGTTTGTTATTTCTTCATCCGAATGATTCATAATTAATATATAAAATGTAATGATTAGACATTTCTTGTTGAAGTCTGACTGTTCTATTTTATTAGCCAAAATAGCTCAGTTAGGAGAGCGTTAGACTGAAGATTATTAATATTGTAAACAATTTTTTTAATTCAAATCACACCATAAATCCTCAAAATCTTGCCAAATTCCTCACCAAACCCTCTGAAATACAATCCATAATCAATACCTTTCCCAATCAGAAGGCGCCGGGTCCAGACAGCATCCAGAATATAGCTATCAAAAACCAATCCCGCAAAGCTCTAGTGCAGTTCACTTATAAATTCTATGATAAAGCTCCACTACTTTCCGGACGCGTGGAAAATTGAACTAGTACCCAACAAAAACCCTAAATTACCCACAAGCTATCGACCCATCTGCCTTCTCAGTACCTTGTCAAAGGTTGCTGAGAACGTTATCCTTTATAGAATCCAAAAATTTAACCACAAACACAAAATAATCCCGTCCTTTCAATTCGGCTTCCGTAAATACCACAATACCACTCAACAAGTAGCTAGAATCGTGACAGACATATCTACAAATTTCAACAAGCAAAATGTCACAGTAATGGCCTTTCTAGACGTCGAAAAGGCTTTCGACAAAGTATGGCTAGAGGGGTTAATTTATAAAATGATTCAAGTGAAATTCACGCCCATATTAATCAAACTTATAAAACCATACCTCACTAACAGATCCTTCCAAGTTAAACTAAACAACACTGTCTCCACCCCTCACCCTATAGCTGCAGGTGTGGCCCAGGGCAGTTGTCTAGGGCCGCAGCTCTTCACTCTTTATATCCACGACATCCCTACATTTCCCAGAACCAAAACAGCACTCTAGGCGGACGATACGGCCATCTATGCCCACTCGTTCAGCGCAGAAGTTGCTAATAAACAAATCCAAATTCATCTTGACATCCTCAAACCCTACTGGCGCCTCTGGAAAATCTCCATTAACCACGACAAGACCGAAGCCATAGTATTCAGACGCAAACACACAAACAACAAACTTTACACACCTATAAAACTCAACAATCACCGTGTAATCCTTTCCCCGTCTGTCAAATATCTTGGCATGACACTAGAATCCCGCCTCCACCATAACCAACACATTAAAAATTCCATTAAAAAAGCATCCCTCACAGTAAGATCCCGCTATCCTCTCTTAAATAAAATAAGTAAAATGTCCATATCCAACAAAAAACTCATTTTCACATCAATTATTCGCCCAATTCTCACTTACGCAGTACCGGCATGGTGTTCTGTGACGCACACAGCTCTGAAGCCGCTGCAGCGATTCCAAAACAAATGTCAATAGCGCTGACAGATACACAAGAATCGCAGATTTACACGACATAACAAACATACAATATATACGAGCCTATATTACACAACTTTCACAAAAATTCTACACAACACAAATTAGTCACAACCCTCTCACAAGAAACATGACACAAATCAGAGAGTACAACATCCCATTTCCACTAAAACACAAATTACCATACCAGAATCTTCCTCTGTTCCGCCAACGTACCCATAACATCGTCGCACATTAACCCTCATATTAACCAAATCATTAAATCATAATTCAAATAATGTTAGATAATGTCATAGCCGCACTGTAAATATCATTAAAAATCATTCATCTAATGTTAAGTCATAACATGCATCTCATACAATCACACCATATGTATCATACACATAAATGTAAGTGTCATAGCCTCGTTGTAAATATCATACCGTCACTCATTTAGTTTGTAAGTTAGTCTTAAGGACACAATTTGTTAAAGTAGGTTTTTTTTAATAGTTTTCCTACAAATACACGCACACGATCATTCATCAAAACGCACCCTCGTCTCATTACACGCACACGTTAATTATATTTAAACAGTATGTAAGTTAATTTAAAATTAGTTGGTAAGGCCATGAGACCAGGAACAACAATAATAAATGTAAATATAAAACATTTATAAGAACATGCTATTCACGGCGCCAGGCAGCGGCTATAGCGGCACAGATACGCAAACAAATCCGCAAATCACTGTGTGATTGTAATTGGGTTTGTGTACTGTGCCAGCGGTCGCTGTCCTGGTAAGGAGTCTGTAACATGCTGCGTCTTTATATGTAAAACTGTATTTTTGGGTAACAATAAAGATATTTTCTAACAAAAAAAGACTGAAGATCTAAAGGTCCCTAGTTCGATCCCTGGTTGCGGCAATGTTTTAAAATTTATAATTAAACAGAGCTCTACTAAAAATTTTAATTCGGATCGGTAAGAATCGAAACCTTCGTTTCCAGAGGTAATCTGCTTTTTAGACAAACGCCGTAACAGCTCGGCCACGACTAATTTTGAAGATATTTATCCAGATGTTCCAACATATAATAACTTTAATCACCAATTATATTGTTGTATCAGAGAGTTTGATAATTGCTTAAAGATATTGCAATATTTTTATCTTGTATTAAATATATACAACTGTGTAAGTCATATTTTGAGAGCCACTGGTATAGATATCAACATGTCAGGATGGCCGAGCGGTCTAAGGCGCCAGACTCAAGGATACCTTGCCTGTGTGAAGCAGGCTGAGCGTTCTGGTCCTCTCTGAGGGTGTGGGTTCGAATCCCACTTCTGACATTACTATTTTAGAATAATAATAGCACTTATGGCCGACAATAAAAGCGGACTTGAACATTTTGGCACTAATAAAATAATTTTCTATGAATATATAATCAAAATAACAATTTTTGTTTATTTTGAATACTTGATTTTGCAAAATGTCGTTTTGACATATAAATGTACATGTTTTATTCTTTTAAATATAAAATTAAATGTTCTTTTGTTGTGCATAAAATATTATATGTACCACGGGTGAAATTGGCATTTTCCACCCTGAGCATGTTACTAATAATCATACCATGACACCAGGCGGTGACTAGCAGTGCAGCTGCGCAAAAAAATCCACAAATTACTGTATGATTGTGATTTCGTTTGCGTACTGTGCTAGCAATTGCCGTCATGGTAACACGCTCGTAATGGGCTGTGCTTTATTTTGTAAATAATTGTATCTGAGGCAATAATAAGGATGATTTCTAACAAAGTGCCTAGAGTGCAAGTAGTCTTTATGCAAATTAATTAATAGTACTGTAAGCATAGTTAGACACCGGCTCGTTGGTCTAGGGGTATGATTCTCGCTTTGGGTGCGAGAGGTCCCGGGTTCAAATCCCGGACGAGCCCAATATAATATTTTTAGTAAGTAGACTTAAGTAAATTTAGATTAGTAGAATGTAATATTAGAGGAAAATTTTGATTGTAACTTGTATATCTGATGATCAGAACTAAAATTTCTTCTAATATATCGTGGACGCTTCATTTGACGTACCAAACATCATCAGCTGAGTAATTCTGGTAATACAATTGGAAAATTATTAAATAATTGTATGTGAAATATACAACAGCCAAAACGATAACAAAAAAAATTAATAGTAAATATAAAACATTCATGTCAAAGACACAAGTCAACTGCAAGTAAATTAAGTAATAGTACTTTAAGTATGCTTATATATCGGCTCGTTGGTCCAGGGGTATGATTCTCGCTTAGGGTGGACTTTGAATTAAGCAGTCGTCGAGATTACATGTTCGCCTTTGTTCAGCGTGGAGCAGGGGCTTGACAGCTAAATGGGATTCGTTGTGATAGAAGTGTTTAAGAGGGGGGGGGAGGTGTAAGTTGAGTTACAGGTTGCAAAGAGAGATGACACTGTAAACAGTATATTTACCTATTATTACGCTAGATGGCAGTAAAATGACTGTTTGGAATTTCAAACTGACATTTAAACTAGAAACAATTTTTGGTTACTATGTTTGCTGTTGTTCTTGTGTATGGACGACGCGTCCATAGTTCTTCTGTTGTACAATTTGTGTGTTCAGTGTATATTTTGAATTCAGTTAATTTCCACTGTATTGAAAGGTAAGTTTACAATATTATTTTTTTATATAGAAGAAATCATAATATAATAACATAAAATTCCAATTGTTTCAGACCATGCGACGTTACAAGTGTATTGTTTCTGGTTGCAAGAGTGACAGTACGGTAGAAGATGTTGACTTCTTTTGCTTGCCTAAGAAGTCTGCTCTATTAGATAAATTGGCGAGTACCATGCATTTATCTGAGCTTTTAAAAGATAAACCTGCTTCCACACTCATGCACATGCGAGTATGTACTTTACATTTTGAAACTGCGTGCTTTCAAATACCACTCTGGAAAATGTTGAATCGTGCGGCAATTCCAACGATTTTACGTCCCACGAATGGTATGTATCATTTTTTATTATATAATTTAGAAGGTGATTCATGTTTGTTTGTTGTTTACAAGAAATAGTATAATACATAACACCTGTAAACAATTAATTTACAATACTTGTAATAAATTGTTCAAATTTATTTTCATATATCGAAGATTTAAAGATAATAAAAAATGTGCTTGCAAAACAATCAGATTCACAATTTAGCTTATATAAAGCATGTTATTTGTACATATTTTTACAACATTTAGTACTATCATCATTTTCTTGTTATTTTTGCAGAATCAGAAATCCGCCAATCAGCAGTTGCGGAAGTACCAGATGATTCTAAATTTTAATTTTTATTTATTGAATTTTGTGTTATTATTTTGTATATACTATGTACATACTGATTTAATGTATGATGATACATTTTCTGTATTTTAAAATATATTTTTGCGTATTATCTAATTTGTTTTTTATTTAACATATGTCGACACATCATTAATTTTTAAAGATGTCCAGTATTTTATCTATAGCCAACTATAGAGTAAATGCTTAGCAGTCTTTAAAAATTAGCGATGTGTACGACAGAATTTTACTATTTAAATTTGAATATACCCCGCGTTTTATTTCAAATAATGCCTTAATTCTTGGATCCAAATGTAGAGGCGCTGAACTTCTATCACAATTTATTTGCTTGCTCTGTCTAGTCTCTCTTTAGATATTTGGTCTGTGGCGTGGAGTGACTTGCGTTTTTATTTGAGTGTAAAAACATAATTTGTATGAGAATTAAAACAAAAGTGCCTCGTAAAAAATACCTTTTTAAAACTAGATGCGTGTATAAATACGTGAACCCCAATAGAGGCATACCACATCTCATGTTGGGTAAAACTAAGAAGAAAGTGACAGAAAGTAGTGCTAATTTAAGTGAAAAGAGTGACTGAAAATATAATAGACAGTAATAGTGAAGCAGTTAGCAGTGTTGATAGTGCAATAAATAATAAAAGTGACAAAATAGATGAAAGTAAGCAAGTTAACGAATCAGCTGACATGCTCAAACAGCTGATAAACTTCTCTGATCCGAGAGATCTAAGAGAGAAAGATAATAATAAAAATAGATGGGCGTCAGCCAGTCTCAAGGAAGACAGTGCTAGTATGAAAAAGCCAGTAGCGCGAGAGAGCGCATGCAAGAAAGCGAACGAAGCACCGCCCGCTGCCCAGCCGAGTCAGTACGCCGTGTCAACGAGCAATCGCTTCTCCGCACTGTCTTCTAACAACAATGGGGCGAGGACGAGGTCTGCTGTCACTAATGATCCGGACAACATCCCCATGACAACACATGAGGGACAACACGATAGAGAGTAGCCGAAGAACACACATCGTCGACCTGCAGCAATTATAATTCCAGGTAGTACACGAAATCATATCGAGTTGGTTAAAAACATTAGTGCAAAGGTGAAACAAGGATTTCAAATAAGTTATTCGCGCAACAACAAAAATCAATACATTGCAGACCTGGAGGAGAAGACGAGCGTGGTGAGATATATGACCGAAAACAAAGTACAATTTCACACGTACAGTGATATTGATGAAAAGACGCACGCGTTCGTGTTGTGTGATCTCGGTCATGAACCTGAGATGCCACCTGAGCTCGTAAAAGAAGAACTCATAAAATAATATAATCTCCAGGTCAAAACTGTTTATAGAATGCGCACTAAAGTAAGAACACTATACCTTGTTGTAACAAACTCGACGTACACCCTTAGACGTCTGCAACAAAATATTACAGTTTTATTTGGCATGAGGATAAGCTGGCAGAGACATATAAATAACAAATTAATATCACAATAGATATCAGATGTGGGGCCATGCGACTACCAATTGTCAGCGAGATCCCAGATGTCTGAAGTGCACTGGACATCACTTGACACAGACCTGCGTGAAGACACGAGAGACCACGGCGAAATGCGTGAACTGCAGCGACAACAGCGTAGTTTATTTAGCTAGGCTACAAAATCACCAGCGTATCATGGAATCCCGTAAGCAAAATCAGCAACCGTGCAGATACGTAGACACGCCACAGCAGACAACAGCAGCCTGGAGCCGTCGCCGCACCTCTATACCTCTTACCGAGTGTATCGCGAGTGACAGTGAATCCTCCACAACCCCAGCGACAAAGTCGCGCCCGCGAGCATTTTCCTCCGCTACTGAGCGTTCACCAGAAGCAGTCAGCTCCCTGCAACGTCCCTAACCCGCGCTAGTCTGCTACCAACCCTCCCACGCCAGGAAAGTGGTAGTGACACAGATATGAACACTGTTAAACTTTCATTTCGACTCGACAGATTTTCAGCAGATTTTTAAGATATAATTTATTAGGTTTTAAGTTCCTTAGTGCATTGTTAGTTCATTAAGATATATATATATATATATATATATTTATAAATAGAATTTACTATATTATAATGGGAAATGACCAAGGAATCTCACCCGAGATTAAATGAACAGTATTCTGTTGTAATTATATTAATTTAAAACATAAATGTCAAATTTATTGTTTTTCTATAGCTTTTATTGCCTTAGTAGCACTTAATAGGCTGTCAATTGGCAACAAAATCCATTTTTAATGTCAATTGGCGGAAAAAAATTTTTACTTGCTGTATTGTTTAGGAAAAAATAATAAACTTAATTGGTTTAGTTTAAATTGATCTCCATCTATTTTAATTATTATATGTTTGCGTACAAAAAAAGTTTCAAAGAAATATGACCTTTATGTATTTTGCTATAAAGACCTAAACTTGTAAGAAACCCTGAGTACCTAAGTAATGTACTTGTATGTACCTGCAAAATATCCAAATAACATTTTAAATTTTAATAGAGTTTTTGTGATACAATATGTTACATATTTAAATTATATGTATATACAAAACAATTACAATAGATACATCTATTCAGAATCATCATCCGAGTTTAAATTTATTATTAGTAAAGTACTTCCCCTACTCATATCACTTAAGTATTTTACACACATATTTGTAATAAATTTTCACTTTGACGATAACATAAGATATGATAATTATATTTCACTAGTTTAGCTTCTATAATACTATATTTACTAACAGGTGCAAGAAATTATTGATTATTAATTAATAGGTACATTAAGGTATGTAAATTTTAAATACATTCCTATGTTGTTATTTGGAGAATATAACTGTACTGCAATGAAGCATCTACTTTGGGCCAGATTTGCTAATGTTTTTCTGGAATTTATGATAGAAACATTTGACTGGGTACCTGGAAACAGATCCCTTGTTTCTATGAAAGGAAACCACAAACACTTCAACCACATTCATAGATCCCTCCATATAAACTCATTTATTTATCACACCCGAAATCATTCTTACATAACAAACCCTCAATCACAACCATCCAATCACTCCTATTCACTTATCATTCATCTTCTTTCTTCAACGTACATAACACATGCATAAAACATCTCAAATTACCCGCGCTTACTCCTAACAACGAATCTAATATCGAATCTAACAACGAATCTACAAAGATTAGAAAAGATGAAAGTGATAGCCTACAATTGTATATGAAAGAAAAGTCTACACAATGCAGTAACTGAAAATGAAACAAAAAGATAAGAAAAGAAGGGAGTGTCGCCCTGTGCTTGTTTTTGGTAGTGAATTCCACACAATTGCAGTTAAACACTCTACGCAAGAACTGAAAACAAATTAAAAGATAAGAAAGGAAGGGATTGTCGCTCTACGCTTGTTTTTGAAAATGAATTCCACACAATTGCAGTTAAACACTCAATGTAAGAACAGAAAACGAATAAAAAAAGATCAGAAACGAAGGGAGTGTCGTCCCTGCGCTTGTTTTTGAAAGTGAATTTCACACAATTGCAGATAAACACTCTAATGAAATTACTAAACAAAAAAACTAAAATCAATATTCCTGCTCTTCTTAAATCATTAGATTAATTCTGCAATTAATCTTCGCCAAACGTTCCTATCTTGACACACCACTTTAGCTTCATTCACATTCATAATTCCTTTCATACAAGCACGTTTGTTTCTCGTACTCGGAAACTTTCGTTCACGCAACAATCCTTCAATCATATTCAACCATTTGTTCATAGGTTTGTTTATATGTTATAACATTTGTATTATTAATAATATGTACCATAATTCGTAACGTGATGAGGTTACAAGCGAACGCTGAACAAAGAGAAGTCGACATTTGGCTGGGCTTCATTTTTTAGTGCGAAAATAGACATTTGTACGAGATGAGTCAAAACGGGATGGGCCGAAACGGAATGATCCGTAGTAATGTGATGACGTCACACGCGGACGCTGAACAAGGAGGAGACGACGTTTGCCCAATTAGAAATACATCACTTTTCCAAATTGCATGAAACTTCTTTGCTCCTACTCAGTTTTATGCGGGCTACACGGTCAAAACATATTTTTATATCCGCTTGGGCATCATTGTTTAGTGCGAAAGTGGGCATTTGTTCACTCGGGATAAGAGAGACTGTAGTGTGTCTGGCCACTGTCGTTTGTACTTGGCCAGAGACACTACCGTGTCCCTTGATATATATGTATATATATATATATATATATATATATATATATATATATATATATATATATATATATATTAAATTTTGGTTTTATTAGTCGTTAGATTAATTACTTATAAAAAATGTATTTTGTAATGAATTACACGAATTTATTTGTTTTCAAACAACCTCTTTGTCAAGTAAAATATCACTTTCCTGACTTATTATATGATATATTATTAGAGAAACACAAGATATGTATTCATTTATAATCATGTGTACGAAATCAGTCCATCAAAGCAATATTGCACTGACAATTGTCCTCGGGCAATTATCACTTATGTCATTAGGTCGCTAGGTAACAAACAGTGTTTGACGTTAAATTATTATTGTCATTTTCAGGGTTTAGTTATGAAAATAAATATTGAATTGACAAAATTTTATCAAAAAAAGTTCTCACTAAATGTCTCTCGAGCATTGGTTAATACTTATAATTTTATAACAATTTCCTCAAGCACATTACTTTTAAGAAAGAGCTCTCCGCTTTTTGCGTTGGGCAGTTTCCAAACAAAATGCTTTCGGATTGTTATCAAATTATTTCACAATATCAATTCCAATGATCTAAGGACATTAAGCTGATTATATCTCTAGAAAATAAATAAATGTTATTAACTGACAATTCAGTAATCTAAGCAACGCAGTAAACAATAAAGTGTTAACGAACTTTATTTTTTATTGACTGTTTTGTTAAAACACGTATTTTAATGCATTTCATGTGAATCTTTTATCTTTCAGAAATATTAATTAATTAATATAAATGAAACAAGATAACTAACAATTTATAAATAATAATGCACAGATCTACGATAATAAACTATTTATAGAGAACGTTAATTTAAATGTACAAATAAAAAAAGTAATTACGGCCCGTTGGTTTTGTTTTTTATCATAATTTCAACTAATATTCAACTATTTGTATATTTTTGTGAAAGTTGTATCAGGATTGCAATAAAAGGAGTAAAATCAATAACTTATCATGATGAACCAGCAGTAGTTTATTTATTTACTGAAACAAAAAACTGACAAATAAATAACATTTTCTAGCGTTCGCTCCATGAACCCGCATACGTCATCACATCACTTGACAACCCCTACCCAGATATTACTGTGACTCAACCTTTCTTATTTCCACGCAGCAGGGACGGCGCCAGGATTGAATTGTTGGGAGGGCACGAATTGGCCGCATAAGTTGTTGGGTGGGCACCTAGATGTAAGCGAATGTGGACATGTCCTGCTGGCCTGCATTAAAAATGCGATGTAGTACTCAAAATATTTTTTATTTTCTATACATTCGGTATAAGTAGTATCTGGAATTTATAACATGGCATAAAATAAATAAACATTATATAAATGTTTTTAATTGAGAACATAAATTTATTTGAAATTTGTAATATAAACAACTGTACATAAATATATAAAACAATATTAAGTACTTAAAAATAAACTTAGAACATTGCTTCAAAAATTTAAATTAAAATATAACTTACTAAATGAACTTTTCAATATTGTAATACAATTATATATTCATTACACTAATTGCATTCTTCTATTTGGATTGCGTTTAATAAACTCGTTCACTACTGTTTCCATGCTTATTGATTTTGCTATATATTTTTCAATATTTATAATTGCCAGAGTTGCCAACCTGTCGTAAGTCATTTTATTTCTTAAATATGTTTTCAGTCTTCTAAGACAAGAAAAGGATCTCTCACATTTTTAATTCCTTGTATTAACAATAAAGCATGAGATACATCTGAGTTAACATCTTGTAAATAATCACTTATTCCCTTGAACATAAATAAAATATGAAAAAACATAGTGTGATTAAATATGAACATGAAATTCAATTGTTTCAAAAGACCAGTCGCTTCTATCTTTCGTTCACCTTTTTCAGTGATTAATAGTTATTTTTATAACAAGTGCCGAAAAAGGTTCGTTACGTGCAAGTGCAGAATTTAACGCACGAGGCTTGCCGAGTGCGGAAATCTGCACGAGCATGTAACCTTTTTCGGCACGTGTTATAAACAACATTTTTCCTACAACTGTGCGATTTAGTAAATCACTAAAATATTATTAAAATTTATAAAATTTTAATGATATTACATGAGAACGATGTTTTACGGCGTTGCTATGGTTTGTTTGTTGATTGCTTGCACATTGTTCTACGTTATTTAAAAAATTTTCACTAACGTCAAAATAATTTCTTCAAAATCATCTTGATTGGAATAGTACAGTGAGTGATTCTTCTTTATCATTAACACCTCCAAAGATAATTGAAGCTCCGGATCACACTATGTTGGATCTATTTTCGACAATGACAATCAACCTGCTGCTGGTACTTCTGAAGCTTCCGAAATTGTTACCAATAATATTACTGGTAATAATATGAACAGGTACGGAAGAAATCAATGTTTCTTTAGACACAAAAGTTTCCACTTTACATTATGTCAATATAAGCAACTGTAACAACTGTATTAATAATATACACAAACAATAAATATGAAGTATTTCACTTGCTCTTTAAATAAAACCATTTATCGATATATTTTACTTTGTTCGGTTCTTTTTATTAATTGTCTACAGATTAGATATACTGCTAATTAAGGTTACGTTTATAAACGTCAAAATATACTACTGCATATTTACTAGCGCTGGTTTACCGTATCTTCTTCTTCCATAAGCGTCTGTGGTCAAAATATGAATTCCGCGCTCGGCGTGAAATTTAAATCGCTGTCAAAATAATATTCTTTTGACAGTTACGTAATGAAGCACTTTCCGCACTAGTGTTTCTTTGCTTTCGGAAACGCACTTGGTCTGCATTCATCTACTTTCCATACGTAACCAAGGCAATTATAGTTACGTAATAACAAAGAAATCGCACAGTTGTAGGAAAAATATTTAATAACAGTAAGACTACTTCAAATGCCTTCTTTAAAGCTATGCATGCGTGTACTTGACTTGTCCAGCGCGTAAAACATATTCGCTTTAATTCCACAGGTTTGCGGTCTTTATATATTTCTTTTTGTAAATTTATAAATCTATTATGTATTGCAGAACCAGAAAAAAAAACATATCATTTTTCTAATAAAGAAAAAAAGGAATCGGTTTCAGCAAGACATTTGCATGCGTCTACTACAACTAAATTCAGCTTGTGATTGAAGCAATGTACATAGATAGCTTGTGGCACTTCCTCACGGATTAATGCCTGTACACCATTTAGTCTGCCACTCATGACACTAGCCCCGTCGTAAGTTTGTGCCACACATTTGTTTATATCTATTTTACATTTGGACAGATTTTCTTTTATATAAAGGAATAGAGATTGAGCAGTTAATGACTCTGCTGTCGTATAACCGAGAAATCTTTCATACAGAGTACCATTTAAATAATATCTGAAAACAATAGAAATTTGTTCTGTTTTCGAAATATCTTTCGTCCCATCCACCATTATTGCAAAATATTCGCATCTTTTTATATCATTGCTAATTTCATTTTGTATTAAATTTGAAATAATATTCAATAATTCATTTTGTATTACTGTGATGTAAATATTTTGCATTTTTCGGGTATTTAACAATCGAGATTGTAAAAATAAATTATGCTTAGATACAAAATGCAATAATTCAATAAAATTACCTCTATTTACACTAGTTTCACTTTCATTGTCACCTCTCAATGGAAATCCCTGCATAGCAGCAAACAGCAAAACTTCTGCTATCAATTGTAAATATTCTTGGTTTTCTTGCACCTGTTTCTGATATATCTTGTTAATTTGTGAAAGGACAGACTCGTTATTTTTGCACCTTATTGAAAAGTCTTTCCATGCCACTTCACAACGTTTATGTTGATCACTTGCTGCGTGTTTTAAAAAGGCTGAATCTTTTTCCATTGCTCGTTTCCAGTTTTTGAACCCGACTGTCACAAATGGTTTATTTGGTTCATATGCTCCATTAGATAAAAACTGGCAAGGAAAACAAAACGCAGAATCATCTAATATACTATATTCCAACCACTTATGATGATGGAACCAAGACATTTTGAATCCTCGCCACTTGTTGCCAAATTTTTTTTGTGGGTACTTGGATAATTTCGGCTGTACTGGTCCTGTTGTTATACTCTGTTGCTGATGATTCATCCGTCTTCTGATTGATCATCATCACACTCACTATTGTCACTATCACTTGCTGCAGAAACTGCGTATTCAGCATACGATTCGTCTAAATCTGCATCCTCTTTGTCTTCCCACTTATCTTGGTCCTGGATTAAACTTTGAGCTGCATTCACATTTTCACTAAGTTCGCTACTTGAAGCAGTACTATTTTCGCCTTCTTCACTTATTGATTTCTGTTTTTATTGCGAGTAACTAGCCAATTTAATAAATTCCGTTTTCTACTCATTTTATAAATAATTATCAACACGTCCATACCTCACTGGTACAATTTACAAATGTGCGACAAATAATGCTTAATCGAGTTTAGTTTTGTACAGCATAAACCTCGGGCAATATACAAGTCGACGCAAGTCGGCTAGTTACACAGTAGCACCTCCCCTCTCCTTTCGCTGCGGTAAGTATTGAGAGTTATAACTTGTCTTTGCGAACGCGTGCAAGTAAAATATAAATTGGTTAGTTTTATTGTCTTTATTTCCTTAATTACGCATATAAAATATATTAATATATTATATCAAAAAATCCAATTTCTAGCGGGTGGGCACCTGGGTGGGCACCTGGGTGGACACAACCTATTTTCGAGTGGGCAAGTGCCCATTCGGGCCCACCCCTGGCGCCGTCCCTGCTGACATTCGGTACAGAAGAAATCATAGAAATCAAAGATATAAAAAGGAAGTGCAATGTTACTATTGCATTGGCAACCATTACGCCAGGCAATGTCAGCGTGAGCGTCAGCATAAGTATCAGCGTCAGCAGTCAAATGTTTACGATAATCAAAAAGAAGAAGACATTGAAAATGATGCACAGTATAACAGAAGAGAAGCAGAAACAACAGGCCAAACTAAGAAAAATACAGAAGAAATAGACGCGGCAGAATTAAAAGAGATGGAAAAAATTACTTGGTTCTTTAATATATTAAGAATGGCGGAAATATCCGGTGACCAAGAGGCAGCTCTTATGATTTATAACCACTTAGATGACATTCCGATGGAAGATGGAGTATTAAGATGTTTTGGATGTAAGATACCTAAGAAAAAGTACTGTCTTTGTGAAGAAATTAAAGAGAGAGAAAGAGAAATATTGCTGAAATAGACAAGAATGAGGATGATTCCCAACTAGTAACTTTGGAAGAAGACCGTAGCAGTGAAGAGAGTCCTAATGGCGCCGTTACCGAGGAAACTCCGGCAATTTACGAGGTAAATAGGGAAGAAAAGGAAGCATTAGAGGTTAAAAATGATGTCTTAATAGAGGGTACGGGTATTGAGGAAATTTCAAAAGCGGTTAATGAAGGAAATAACGAAGTTTGACAGATCAGCATTAAGTTCGAAAACAGCAAACAGATTCAAAGAAATAAAGAACAAAGAAAACAGTACGATACGAAGAATCCACATCAAAGGAAGAACTCCACAACGGATGGCTTAAAGAAGAAAAGAAATACGAGCAAACAAGATTCGTGATTTAGACGACATAAGTACTTGTCCTTTATCCGGTCTGACAAGAACCCATTCAAATTATTTGTTAGTTCTCCTTTAAATAAGGAAGGATTACAATCAAACAAGAACAAATTATTTTAGAAGACGGATCATTTGGCAAAATTTGTGAGTGCTTTACTTTGTATAATAACGGGAATATGTTTGGAGTAATTCGAGATACTAAATTACTCGATATTTTCATCTGCAACATGAAACTTTGGATAACAAAACCACTGTATCAAAATTGGCTGAATGAAGAAGTAACTCGATTTTTCAATAAATTTCGGCTTCCAGTCAAGTTTAAATTTCAAGTAATTCTTATCGCGAATTATAAATTTAACAGTGAATATGGGATATATTTGAATCAATTTATCAAAATTTTAACCTTACAAAATTTTAAAAATCTTCTGGAACCGAATGATATGGTTGTGGCGTGCCAAATTATTGAAGTTTTCAAATGGACTAGTAAAAATTAAAAAGTATTATAACATTTTGACTGTTCTTTCAATATCATCAAGTGTAGAAGATGAAATTATAAAGGAAGAGAAGAAAAAAGGAAAATTTTAGTGTATAAAATCATTTAATAACTTTTGTAGCCGGTTTAAAATATTTCGTTATTTAAATTTTTTAAAATAAAGTTCAATTTTGTAATTATGTAATTATTTGTATTATTATAGTCCTTACATTTATTTTTAATGATAAACCTCGCCGGGCGACTCGTTTTCCAAATTTGGACTCATGCGTTAACAGATTGTCTTATGAAACTAGTTCTTTAATATACTAGTATATTTTTCACTAATTTACATCAGCATATAAAATTTTGTATGTAATACGGATCGTAATCATTCTTATGGTACTAGTCATGAAGATTATCAAATGATATTTGAACAAAATAATCTAGTGAAATGTTATCTTTCTTCATATGAGGTCGAAAATTACTCGGCATAGTAGTATAACTCAAAAAAATTTAGTACAACTAAAAAGTTCAGGCCAAGTACAAAAACATCCTCCAACATTTGCCCTTACAAGTCCTAATGTTTTCCGCGTTGTAAGGTTCTGATATAAAAGGTGGGCTCAAGTACATTATTAGAAACTGAGAAACGTAAGATATATAAAGTTGGAACATTAAGGGTTTCTTTAAGAAAGAGAACCGAAAAGTCCTAATTACATCTTAGTCAAAAGTAAAATTTAATGCGAGTACCCGGCATGCGTTGCATTGCAACTCAAAGAAAGTGTTTATGTACAGCTGTCCATGTGAGAAGCATGGATTTTCCAAATTTAGTCCACACAATTGTAGCGAATGTCCCTGTGCTTTGTTGATGGTCATTGCAAATGCGAGTCGTACCGGAAACTGCAAACGTCTGAATTAGAATGGCATAGGCCTGTAGCTTTATTATACCTCATCTATATCTATACCAAATTTGAATCCAGTGTAGTACCTTTCAGGATAGTTAGCGGCCATTTTGTTTCAAGATGGTGGATTGAAGCTTTATTATATTTATATGTTAACATTGGTTCTGGTCTATTCCTATACCAAATTTGAATCGAATCAGTGCAGTACTTTTCAGGATAGCTAGCGGCCATTTTGTTTCAAGATGGCAAACTGAAGCTTTATTATACATATATGTTAAGATTGGCCATTTTATTTCAAAATGGCGGACTTAAGCTTTATTATATCTATATGTTAAGATTGCTTCTCGTTTATGCCCATACCAAATTTGAATCGAATCAATGCAGTACTTTTCAGGATAGCTAGCGGCCATTTTGTTTCAAGATAGCAAACTGAAGCTTTATTATACCTATATGTTAAGATTGGTTCTCGTCTATATCTATACCAAATTTGAATCCAGTGTAGTACCTTTCAGGATAGCTAGCGGCCATTTTGTTTCAAGATGGTGGATTGAAGCTTTATTATATTTATATGTTAAGATTGGTTCTGGTCTATGCCTATACCAACTTTGAATCGAATCAGTGTAGTACTTCTCAGGATAGCTAGCGGCCATTTTGTTTCAAGATGGCAAATTGAAGCTTTATTATATATATATATATATATATATATATATATATATATATATATATATATATATATATATATATATATATATATATATATATATATTTCCACAATATGGATGTCACTTGACCGCACCCAAAATGGCGGCGTCTCTCGTAGCCTCGTGACGTCACACAGATCCTCGTAAATCGAAGTTGGGGTCAGTTCCTCGTCAACAAAAATGCCTCGGACAAGAGGAAAACTCAACCCGTCAAATAAAACACTGGATAACCCAGTTAAAGTTCAAAACAACAAGCCTAAAACAAAGGGAAGTCAAGATTAGGTTCACGTAGGACGGTGGAACAGCACTGATTCGTGCAAAACTCAACAAACGAATAACCGAATCACGCGAAACACTATCCAAAGTTTAATTTACGGTATTGAGAAAACAGTAATATTTACCTTGGTTCGTATGCGGCTTGAGAGTGAGAAGAAAAATATTTGAATCTTCGGCGATATTTATCCGGACTACGTCCGACGAATAAAACACTATTCTGGGTAGCTGAACTACTTTAAATCCCCAACCGGGTAATAATTTTACAACAAAATTCACACTTCAAAATTTGCAAAATCACAATTTCAATAGTACAACCTTTCGCTTCAGATGCTGATTTCTCAATCGCCGTTTAAGAAAAACTAAGCAAAAATCATCCAGTCATTTCGCGTCTCATCAGTCATTACTTTAATTGATTCTATTTAAATTCGTACTATTCCAAGAAACCGTCCCACATAGCACCTACTCTTGACGTCCACAAAAGCATCCACGTAGTTAGGGTGGCCTACCGAGAAGTAAATAAGAAATAGAGAAAGAATGAGAAAAGAATAGCAGAACGAGAAAGAAAGAAAATATTGCGCGCCATGAAAATACGACATGAAAGATTTGTTTCCGAACGCAATCTGGGATAATTAAACAAGGGGGTAAGGAGTCTGGAAATTTTCAATGCATTAATTTATTGTGGAACTACCTACTGACGATTGCCTGACGCTGCGCTGGTGAACCAGCCTTTACATTTAAAACCAAACCGCGCGGCAGCGGCAAAACAATAGACTAATCGCTATCACTAATGAATTAGTGTCAACAACGGATTGGACAAAACTAAATAAAAAAAGGAAATTAGTTAAATATACGAACAAATGAAGTTTTACTTAATGAAACGATGAAAAATTTAAATCTGCGTAAGTATCTATTAACTGAAATATTTACTAAACAAAATTACAACCGACTAAATTATATTTTAGGTTAAAAGGACAAGGAATATGACTGAAAGGACTAAAGGATCAAATTGGAACGTAACAAATCCCTCCCTAACTTCCTTGAGGTTTAATTACGAAGAAATTAAAACTCACAATAGAAGAAAATAAACTAGCGATTTAACAAAGACTAATAAGAACAAAAAAAAGAAGTGAAAGAAGAAAAAAGAAAACTCAAATACATAATTAACTTAACTCGACATCATCCATAGAACCATCAGCAGCATCCTCAACATCGTTCAAGTCTCTATCTGGTCCAGCCTTCAAGTCTTTCACGTGCCATGTTCCACGTAAGTTTCCAGCTTTATCCTCCAGCTCGTAAACGCAATGTGAGACTTTTTTGCGCACCTTGAATGGTCCGATGAACTTTGCTGCGAGTTTACTAGCATAGTTTTCGGCGGCGTTGGACAGTTTAAAATTTCGTCGCCACACAGTCTGTCCTACAGTGTAGTTGACCGGTCTACGTCGCAGATTATAGCGAACCCTGGTCTTCGTTTGGGCCTGGTCTAAGCGCTGTCGTACTTCGGCGTAAATTTTCAGTAACTGCGCAGGTTTTTGATCAGTCACTCCGCTGCGGTCGACCTCAATGGCGCCATCCTGAGCTACAGCATCCACAACGTAGTCAGATCCCAACAAAATTTGCTCCCTACCGAAGTTTGCAAAATACGGAGTGAAGCCGGTGACTTCATGAACTAAAGTACGTATCGCACAACTTACAGAAGGTAAAAATGTATCCCACTTCTTTTGATTGTCCTTCACGTAGGACGACAACATGGTTTTGATTACTCTGTTCACTCTTTCGGTCGGGTTATTCTGCGGGTGGTACAGCGCGTTGAACAGGATACGCACGCCATATTTCTCGCACATCTGCCGGAAGTCTCCACTGCGGAACTGGACTCCGTTATCGCAGATAATGTATTGGGGCACACCAAAAAGAAGTAGCACCTCGTTCTCAATACTGTGAACGACAGCCTGACTCGTAGCACTGCGCAAAGGAAACGTAAGCACAAACTTGCTAAAATAATCGCAAACTACTAATATATAACGAAAACCTTTTGACGTTGCAGGGAGTGGACCAATAATGTCGGTGCTAACGAGTTGAAAGGGTCGAAAAACGCGAGGACGGGAACCCATCAAACCTGGGGGACGCTTCTGAACAACTTTATGCTCCGCACATACCACGCATTTGTTGACGTACGTCACCACGTCTGCCTTCATCTTCGGCCAATAATGCCGCGCACGCAACCGATGGTACGTCTTGGTGATCCCTGGGTGACCGGAAGTAGGTGTGTCGTGAGCTGAGTGCAAAACCTCGCGTCGTTGTTCTCGCGGAATGACGCGCTTCCACCTCTCTAAGTCGTCACTCAGGTCTGGAGTGGGAGAGCGTACATATTTGTAGAGTACGTTGTCTTGAATTCTCCAGGAAGAAAACCTGCGTGGCTGAAGAACAACACGGTCACGCATCCTATTATACCACGGATCCAGGACAGCTGATGCCTCGAGAGGAGCAAGTAAGACACCGTCGATAGGAGGTACTGATCTGGAAAGACAGTCAGGCACCAAATGTTCCTTGCCTTTCCTGTGTAGAATTTTGAACTTATGCTGTTGTAGTTTCACAGCCCATCTACAAAGACGACCCGACGGATCCTTCAAATTATTCAACCAAATAAGCGAGTGGTGGTCCGTAATGACGTCAAATTCCGTCCCTTCAAGATATGGCCGAAGCTTTTCCAAAGCCCAAACAACCGCAAGACACTCTCGCTCGGTGGTGCTATAATTACGTTCCTGCTTAGTGAGTGAACGACTCAAAAAGCAAACTACTTTCTCACCTTCAGGATATACTTGCGTTAAAACAGCACCAAGCCCATACGCACTCGCATCAGTTTGCACAGTGAAAGGACGCGAAAAATCAGGACAATTAAGGATAGGTGACGATACCAAACACTCCTTTAAGTTATCAAACGCTTTTTGACTAGAATCATCCCACATCCATTTCTTGTGTTTTCTCAGCAGGTTCGAGAGCGGAGCACTAACACTCGAAAAATTTTGCACGAACCTCCGATACCAGGAAGCCATGCCGAGGAAACGACGAACATCAGCAACAGATTTGGGAGTGGGAATGTCCAAGATTGCCTTAATTTTTCCGGGATCTACCTGTAGACCTTGTTTATTGACGATATATCCAAGGTACTGTAGTTCTGGCCTACAAAACTTGCATTTGTCGGTACTTAACGTCAACCCAGCCGAAATTAACCGATCAAAAATCTTTTTCAGGATATCCAGATGTTGGGCCAACGTTTCTGAGACCACGATGATATCGTCCAAGTAAACGAAGACGTGTGGCTCCAAATCTGCACCTAAAACACGGTCAATCAAGCGCTGCCAAGTAGCAGGGGCGTTAGTAAGACCAAAAGGCATGCGTCGAAAATGATACAGCCCTCTACCAGGAATCGTAAATGCTGTATATGGCTTACTGGATTCCGCCATGGGAATTTGCCAATATGCAGACTTAATGTCTAGTGAACTAAGATATTTTGCGCCTCGCAAACGATCCAAAATCGCAGACACGTAAGGAATGGGGTAAGCATCCTTTGTTGTAGCCTGATTAACTTTTCTAAAGTCAACACAAAATCTAAATCCTCCATCTTTCTTAGCCACCATTAAAATTGGCGATGACCATGGGCTGTTGGAAGGTTCGATGATTCCATCCGCGAGCATTGTGTCGAGCTCTTTGTCAATATGCTGCTGCATGACTGGTGACACTGGATAGTAGCGCTGCTTGATGGGAACATCCGATACCAGCTTGATTTCATGCTCTACTAACGTAGTACAACCCAATGACGATTTCATGCGCGAAAAATTATTGCTCAAAAACGAATCTAACTTTTGTTGTTCAAAAGATGTAAGTTCGCTGTGTGACAATAAAACTGACGATAAACCAATATGCATTTCCGGCGCAAACTTCCATTCATCTCTTCTAAAATCAGGTATAATATCCATAGTGCACCAGAAATCCATCCCGAGAATAAAAACACTAGATATTTCGGGCACTACCAAGAAATTTATCAATTTAACTTTACCCCTAAGGCTCACAGGTAAAAGAACTGAACCTATACTCGAACAAAAACTACCATTCGCAACTTTACATTGAGGATTATCAGTATCTTTTAACGTAATACCTAACTTCCGAATGATTTCCCAACCTTTACTGCCAATAATGGAGCGAGATGCTCCCGAATCTAACAAACCCAAAAATTTATTTCCAAAAATCGCAAATTCTAAGTAAGGTCGTTCATCATTCCCCAAATGAGACAGAAGATAGTCCAACATGGCGGTCTTGTTTGTCATGTGGTTAACGGAAGTATGTGAGGTTGATGTGGTCGCAATAAATGATGAAATTGGGCGAGGAGACGCAACGCGACAGTTTAACGTCTCCTGGGACCGTTTCCCGAACACGCAGGACAATTCCTTATCGTCACGTCTGGTTTCCCGCATCTGAAGCAATGGATACGTTTAGGAGCGGTACAGTTGGCTGCACGATGTCCTGGAGTCTGACAATTCCAACAATTAAATCGGTTCCTAGTTGCTGATTCTGCTGCATGTGAATCGGTAGCCTCGACACTCGCAGAGTGGGTGTGTGTTGTGAAAGCTCGTGATGTGGATTGTGGACGGTGATACGCTAAATCGGGTTCCAATGCGAGATTAGCAGCTGGTGGATTTCTAAAACGTTGAGTACGTAAGTGAATAGCTTCCAACTGACAACATAATTCGTCTACTTCATTTACAGAGCGCAACAGTTCTTTCCCAAGATGTAACTGAAGATACGGTTGGAGGTTACGTCGAATCAAAGTTACTCTTTCCTGTTCGCTTGGTGGATGTGATAGTCTGTTGAAGAGTCCTTGCATGTTGGCTATGAACACGGCAACTCTTTCGTCGCTACCTTGGGTTCTGTGGCGAATTTCGTCCCATAACTCAAATTCGTAATCGCATGGCAGAAAAGTACGTCGCAATGCTGATATTAAATCGTCCCACGAAGTAAATGAATCCTTTTTAGATCGAAACCAAGTTAAAGCTGGGCCTGTAAATAATTCTACTGCTGACAAAAATAATTGTGCTTTACTTACATTTCGCGCCTGTCTTAATTCCTCAATACGCACAAGAAAACTTGATAAACCTGCATCTCCATTATATTTTAGATTCCATTTATGGATGGCACCTGAAATATGATCGGATCTACCAGTTACATGTAGATTTGCCGAAATATCTTCTACCGCTAGAGTCAACCGTCTTTCGAAATCTGATACAACACGACCTGGACTAGAGGTTGCTTCTGGAACTGCATCACTCTCAAAATTACCATCTCCAAACTCGTCTGATTCCGGTTGCTTATCTTCTGACAACGATGTCTCGTGTTCCGCTAACAAAACTGCTGAAGCTTTAGCCGAAAATTCTGATTTAATTTGTCTCAAAAGAACATCACATTTCGTACGCAGGATGTCGTACGAAGCCTTACTGTCTTTGTCAGTACTAATACGAGATAGTCGCTGGCTCACATGCATAAGTCTACTGCCTAATCTCTCATACTCGTTCTGGTAATTTTCAACATTAAATTTACTGACCATATTCTCTAACTCTAACAATTTTTCATTGCAAATTCGTAACTCAGATGCTGGAAGTAATGGCAACTCTAACTGCGCAATTGCTTCGCCTGAACGTTCCTTCCGCAAAAGGTCTCGAAGCTTTGTGCGTTTCTCCACAACTGTGCCGGAATGTGGGCATCCTCGCAAAAGTAATTCATACGATAACTCGTCGGAAAGTAATCGATTGGGATCGATGCGCGGATCCATCTCGAAATAAGAAGTAAGAAGAAAAGAAAAAGTTTACAAAACAGGAGAAAGAGACTGTAAGACTCTTTCTTGTAATCAAAATAAACAAAACAATGCAACGCAATGCGCAACAATGTAATAATGTGCAAAACAAATGCACAACTATGTACAACAAAACAAAACAAAACGAACTGCAACAAAATATGAAACAACGCAAAACAATGCCCCACGACAGGGTGTCAATTTATCACATACCGCTCGAGGGTTAAAATAATAACAAACGGTAAACGTGATTATATCACGGTTTTTCCTTACCGTGAGGATGAGGTGCCGGCTCTCAGTGGAGACGGGGTGGTTCTAACTCGGAAAATAAGGGCGCCACACAATTGGGAAAGCTCTCTCACCCAAATACCTAATTGTGAAGGCGGACAGGAAAAACGATAGTTCTCGACGTGGTACGACTGTACGGAAAAGGATGTGTTCGCAGGTAAGTTGGAAATAATTAAAAGAAATGCTAATTTGTTGCAGAAAACGGAAATTGACGGACTATATTGCATGTAAGAAAATACAAAATAAAGCAAACAATAGCGTTGCAGCTACGTAAATGATAAATAAAGCTAAAGCGGTAAATCCAATTAAGAATCAGGAAGGAAAATTAAACAAAGTACTGAACGCAAGACAAATGAAAATAAAGGCGGGGCGCTGTGTCCCACAATAGAGACTAGGATCACGATGATGGTGAAAATACCTAGAGTACCTAAAACAATACACGTAGTTCGACGTATTACGAGTCGTTGGCCAACGATGCACGATACGCGACTCGATAGACTGACGTAAAACAAATCGTAGATCCTACTGGCTACTCGTCACATCAGCAACACACCTTAAGTGTGACAGACAACGTCCAAAACAAATAAATAAACGAAATCCAAAATCTAACGCTTAGTTGGATTTGTACAAAAATAAGGTAAGTACTTAAAATTCACATAAACTACTGTAAAACTGTCTTAACGATAATTGTCCGTAATTTCAGATATGTATGAAATTTAACAAAAAGAAAAATAAATCAAAGTAACATAAATAAAGTAATAAATCATAAGTATCTGGCCTGTAGGTGGCGTCTAGGCGTTGGCAGGATGCGAAATCGGCAGCACCGGCTCTATTCCACAATATGGATGTCACTTGACCGCACCCAAAATGGCGGCGTCTCTCGTAGCCTCGTGACGTCACACAGATCCTCGTAAATCGAAGTTGGGGTCAGTTCCTCGTCAACAAAAATGCCTCGGACAAGAGGAAAACTCAACCCGTCAAATAAAACACTGGATAACCCAGTTAAAGTTCAAAACAACAAGCCTAAAACAAAGGGAAGTCAAGATTAGGTTCACGTAGGACGGTGGAACAGCACTGATTCGTGCAAAACTCAACAAACGAATAACCGAATCACGCGAAACACTATCCAAAGTTTAATTTACGGTATTGAGAAAACAGTAATATTTACCTTGGTTCGTATGCGGCTTGAGAGTGAGAAGAAAAATATTTGAATCTTCGGCGATATTTATCCGGACTACGTCCGACGAATAAAACACTATTCTGGGTAGCTGAACTACTTTAAATCCCCAACCGGGTAATAATTTTACAACAAAATTCACACTTCAAAATTTGCAAAATCACAATTTCAATAGTACAACCTTTCGCTTCAGATGCTGATTTCTCAATCGCCGTTTAAGAAAAACTAAGCAAAAATCATCCAGTCATTTCGCGTCTCATCAGTCATTACTTTAATTGATTCTATTTAAATTCGTACTATTCCAAGAAACCGTCCCACATAGCACCTACTCTTGACGTCCACAAAAGCATCCACGTAGTTAGGGTGGCCTACCGAGAAGTAAATAAGAAATAGAGAAAGAATGAGAAAAGAATAGCAGAACGAGAAAGAAAGAAAATATTGCGCGCCATGAAAATACGACATGAAAGATTTGTTTCCGAACGCAATCTGGGATAATTAAACAAGGGGGTAAGGAGTCTGGAAATTTTCAATGCATTAATTTATTGTGGAACTACCTACTGACGATTGCCTGACGCTGCGCTGGTGAACCAGCCTTTACATTTAAAACCAAACCGCGCGGCAGCGGCAAAACAATAGACTAATCGCTATCACTAATGAATTAGTGTCAACAACGGATTGGACAAAACTAAATAAAAAAAGGAAATTAGTTAAATATACGAACAAATGAAGTTTTACTTAATGAAACGATGAAAAATTTAAATCTGCGTAAGTATCTATTAACTGAAATATTTACTAAACAAAATTACAACCGACTAAATTATATTTTAGGTTAAAAGGACAAGGAATATGACTGAAAGGACTAAAGGATCAAATTGGAACGTAACAATATATATATATATATATATATATATATATATATATATATATATATATATATATATATATATATATATATATATATGTTAAGATTGGTTTCCGCCTATATTTATACCAAATTTGAATCCAGTGTAGTACCTTTTAGGATAGCTAGCGGCTATTTTGTTTCAAAATGGCGGACTGAAGCTTTATTGTACCGATATGTTAATATTTCTTCTCTTTTATGCCTATACCAAATTTGAATGTAACCTATCTATCTATATATATATATATATATATATATATATATATATATATATATATATATATATATATATATATATATATATATATATATATATATATATATATATTGGTTCCCGTCTATGCCTATACCAAATTTGAATCGAATCAGTGCAGTACTTTTCAGAATAGCTAGCGGCCATTTTGTTTCAAGATAGCAAACTGAAGCTTTATTATACCTATGTGTTAAGATTGTTTCTCGTCTATATCTATACCAAATTTGAGTCCAGTGTAGCTAGCGGCATTTTGTTTCGAGATGGTGGACTGAAGCTTTGTTATATTTATAAGTTAAGATTGGTTTTCGTCTATGCCTATACCAAATTTTAATCGAATCTGTGCAGTACTTTTTAAGATAGCTAGCGGCCATTTTGTTTCAAGATGGCGGACTGAAGCTTTATTGTACCGATATGTTAATATTTCTTCTCTTTTATGCCTATACCAAATTTGAATGTAACCAATGCAGTACTTTTCAGGATAGCTTAGCTGCCATTTTGTTTCAAGATGGCGGACTTAAGCTTTATTTACCTATATGTTAAAATTGCTTCTCGTCTATGCCTATACCAAATTTGAATCGAACAAGTGTAGTATTTTTCAGAATAGCTAGCGGCCATTTTATTTCAAAATGGCGGACTTAAGCTTTATTATATCTATATGTTAAGATTGCTTCTCGTTTATGCCCATACCAAATTTTAGTCGAACCAGTGTAGTACTTTTCAGGATAGCTAGCGGCCATTTTGTTTCAAGATGGCCGACAGGACTTTTGCTAACTGAACTTAATTAAAGTAATCTATTAAAGAAAACCAAGTTTCCTCCTTAACCAGCAAAATAGTATTTTTATAAACAAATATTGCATATAAAATGAACATTTTATAATGATGTGTAATTCAATTATTACTTAATAAGTCTTGATATTAAATTTCTTTTTAAATGTAAGAATAAAATCTATCAAATATTTTAGTTACTCTACAGATCAAAATATAAATTAAACCAAAATACTATAAAATGTCAAAAATCTATCCTGGATACAGTAGTTCGCGAAGTGTTCTAGATGGCGCAGCGATCTTAGTTTTATTTGCCTATAGAGATTCAGACGAAATTGCACTTTGGTTCACATATTCGCCGGATTTTACTTCCTTTTGGGTAGCGCTGTAAAATGGAGTGTCTGTTCCAAGTTACTAACTGAATAAAATGTTTAGGGTACTTTGACGGGTGCAATTAGTGCTCTATTATTTGTTGGATGAATCTCATTTGGTTTTCAGTATCATGTCAGTAAACGAGGTATAGTAACACCTGCATTACCGACTTCTATTGACGGATGTGGTTTAGAACCCGATGTGGTATTAAACTTAACGTAAGTTTGTTCTAATTCTGATCTAGTAAAACAAATAATTAATGCTATTTTCATTGTATAAGTATAGATAAACATGAATATATTCCTCCTTGGATATACAGGATATCATTTTACTATTATAGTGTCATTGGTATCGTATTAACTATGGTTGTAGGTATAATAGTAAGTTTATTTACTGGGGAAAGAGATCAGAAAGTAGAATTACTGAGTCCTGTTATATATTTCCTGTTACCGGAAGAAGATGACCAGGAGTATAAAGTTGTTGATATTATTATGAAAACAATTGAGAAATGTGATGATGCTGGATATACAACAGACAATAGTGTAAATTGATGTCACATGTTATTAGTACTTTGTAATTTTGTAAGTTGTCGACTTTAATAAAATGTACTACTAATTCTTAATTTGATTGTATTTATTATTTATATTAGAACTTTATACAACTGACAGTTAGTTGTAGCCCAGTGGATAAACTAGGCACGCGTTTAAATTTCGCAGACTTCATCTTATATAAAAAAATATACGATTGTATCTGATTGATTCGGACTATAAGATACTGTAATTGGGATAATTAAATTGGAAATATTACTATAAACTAATTAATGGGAATTGTAAATGGTATTTATTTAAAGTTAACAAATTAATTACTAACAAAATTGTATTGTTACAAATATAATTTCTTTTCGTTTAACGAGTAGTAAATTTAAGCATAATTACGAAGTATATTGATACGCCTCTGATCAACTGAAAATATTTAAGTTTTATTTATAAAGTTAATGCTATAATAAATTAACACCCTGTAGGAAAGTAATTTTTCTTTTAAAAGTCATCCCTGGACATCGTGTTCTGACGAAAATTTATGGGCGCAGTTGCAGGTTTTTTCACAAGTCGGCAAACATAAAACTATTTATAGAGATTTATGAAGCCCTAATATTTATTTTATGTAGTCGAAAAAAATTGCTGAAGTACATGATATGATAAATATTGAAAATAATGAAGCAAGATTTTAAATAATTTATTTAAGTTATTTTAAATAATATAAAATCAAGGCTTAAGGAATCCAATATATTTTTATTTTAAAATATTTGACGTTTCCAACTAAAAGAACTAGTTCATCATCGAAAATTAACTCGTCACCATCAAGAAACTGGAAACATTTTTGATTTCTCTAAAACTAAAATTATTGATGTTATGGAAAATAAATTTCACAGATTAATTTTAGAAACCTTACATATAAATTTACATTTGGATATTTCTGTTAACTATAAAACTGATGCCTAATAATTTAAAATATGCTCAAAATTTTTTAGGGAATTTAGAAATTTAATTTAATTTATTTTTTATTTTCAAGTTTTCATTTTTTCTATTTTTGTTATTCATATGCATATTTTTTGTTTTGACATATATTTGAATTTATTTTATGATATTTTATTTATGTTATATTTTACGTTTTATTGAGGTTTGTTTGACATTTTGTATTATTTATTAGTTTTACTTTATTATTGTATTGTATTTTAGATTTTCTGATGATGAACTAGTTCTTTTAGTTCGAAATGTCAAATATTTTAAAATAAAAATATATTGGATTCCTTAAGCCTTGATTTGATATTATTTGAATAATTTTTGGATCCACTTTAAATATTTATAAACTTTTAAGTTATTTTATGTAGATATGTTGTTAATAAATTAAAACATATTTTTTCTTCTGAGAATAAGTGTAGCTACCTAAAAATGTTGACAAAATAATAAAAAAAATCTTTAGTTCTTCCTACGCTATCCGGGCAATAATTACTTTTAATTAATATATAATTTAGAGCTGTGTGACGATAAATGTTAATAAACAATACAATATTTTTTCCTTCACAAGGGAAGTTTTATTATCCACTATACTAAATGTACATTTCGACTGCCATGCAGTCATCGTCAGTAGTAAATTAACAAATTTAAAACTGGTACACATATTTATACTATTGCAGGTAATAATTCTTGGAATCAGGTAACGGAAATATTAACAACAATACAAGGTGACGTTTTACAGTAACAGTACAGGCTTGAACTTAAATATTTGTACGTCTTATTTAACAAATTTCAATAATGTATTATCCAAAGGCGAAAGGTCAAAATTTAGTAATTTATGTTTGTTATTTTTCATGTATATGGATTCCAACATATTGAAATTTCGCTTATAATTACAATATTTCAATAGTTAGAGGTTATTCATTGAAAAACTATGTCCTGCCAACGATGATTTTAATTTTTTTTAAATAAATTTTAGAATTGAAATTGGGAATATTCATTGTAACATGTTTTTACAAATTTATCTTTTTCTTTCAAACTTAACAAATTTGTTGTTTTCTATTTCACAAATTTTAAATTTATGTTTGTCCATTAATTTAAAAATATTTTTTGCGGTATATCCAGTTAGAGTAGTAATGTGAATAATACGTTTTAGCTCTGTGTTGAATCTGTTTTTGTTGAGAGGAACTGTATGTAGTCTATAAATAAGAAAATTGAAAGAAGCAATTTTGTTTTGCACTGAAGTATACACTTAATTGTGTATATAATTTTCTATATGGGCACCTTTTCTGTAAATATCAAATTCTATGTTGGTTCCGTTTCTTATTACTTTAAGTCTAAGAACGGTAGGATGTTATCGTCTTCTAACTCAAATGTAAATTCAGAATTTATGGAATTCAAGAATTCGTTAATGTTAAACTCTTTGTCTACAAAGGCAAAAACATCGTCTACGTATCTCAACCATAGTAAAGGAAAATAACAATTTTATGTTTCAGTTGTTTTTCTAAATGGCAGATGAATAAATTGGCTAAAAAAGATGAACGAGGATTCCCCATAGCTGTACCGAAGCTCTGTTTATAATTGACATTGTTAAATGTAAAGGCATTTTGGTCCTTACATAATTTGGTTGGTATTATGTATTCTTCTATTATATGATCTTATATGTTGTTACCTTCTAGAGTTTGTTTCAAGATTTGTAATGTTTTCTCTTCCGGAATGCTTGGAAAGAGCGAAACTACGTCGAAAGATGCTAATTTCGCGTTATCACTGAACTCAAAATTAACTGTTTGAATTCTTGTACTAGCCATTTGCTTAAATTGTATGTAGGAGCATTTCTATTGTTTCCGACTGGTCTAAATTTGTTCCCATCTTTGTGAATCTTTGGTAGACAATAAAATCTTGCTAAACATGGGTTATCGATTTTTATTGTATTTTTCACTTTCTGATTAAATAAATTCGTGCATTTATGAATTTAAATAGAAAATGATTTAAATCGTCTTCGTCTAAGAGGTTGCATATGGAGCATATCTCTCTTTCGGATTTATGGAGCCCGTCTTTGTATATTCTATAGGTTTTACTGTTTGCTGTCCGGATTTGCGCTATTAATTTAATCACATGCCAATGTACTGGGAATGTCAAATAGTTGTTGCTCTTAAAACTATATTCTTTGTAAGTATTGTACGATGAGCTAGTTATTCCGTTGGTATCCTCATCGTATTTGTGGTAATTATTTAATATGTTTTCCATATTTAGTTTCACTTGTATGCAGCTTTGAGTTCTCCAAAGGTTAGGAAAAATAGTTTTTGTTAAGATGTTTATTAAGTGCCAAATCCAATTGTATTTTTCTTGTTTCTCTTTACATATTTGCTCCTTATTGTATAATTGCATTAGCTTTTCGTAACAGAGTCGTACATACCGGTTGGCAAGCATTTAAATAATTTTAAGCCACTAATGGAGTATACGTTTTACTACAAAGTATTCAAGTTTGACTTGACCGCATTCTCTTCATACTATATAGTTTGGTGTTATCTTTTGGAGCCCTAGGTTTGTTTTAAAGTAGTTGGTTGCCGCTTTTTCTAGAATATTAAATTGGATGCGGGCCTACATGTCGCTACCATACAAGACCGTTGGTATTACTGTGGATTCGTACAATTTTATGCTTGTTTCCCAACTGCTTATATTTGCAGTCCTAGTTGTGTGTTTAATTACTCCAGTTGCCCGATTTGTTTTCCTAACGTAATCTTGAGCGTTTGTTGCATACGATCCTGATATCGTTAACTTCACTCCTAGATTGACGTAGGTCTCGCAGGTTTCTATATTTATTTTCTGACATTTATAAGCGTATTGTTTTGTGGAGGGGAAGGTCTATCATAGTGAAAGTACAAAATTTGTGTATTGGTCGCATTTATTTAGAGATCCAAAGTGTTGCAATATTTTTCTAGTGCAGATAGTTCGTTTTGAATATCGATTGGATTTTTCGGAAAGATGACGATATCATCAGCATATTGTAGAGTTACTATATCCGTTCTTTGGTTCACGAAGATTCCTTCTAAGCCTGAGTGTTTTAGTTGTGTTTCCAAGTCCGAGATGTACAGCGCAAAAAGTATGGGGCTAGTAAACTCTCCTTATATTACTCCGCTAGTGATGCTTATTTCTTTAGACATCTCATTATTTATGCTTAGACTTACAGAGTCTTGGTTGTAAATATTATGGAATAGTCTGGTTAGTTTACTACTGTTACGATAGGTGATTACAAGCGAACGAAATGCAGCGGCGATATTTATAATTAATCTATATAACCGTACTTACTTAAAATGTTTGTAAAAAAGTTTTTAATGATGCAACGTCCATTTCACAACTCTATGGTTAAGACACAATATTTCCTCTTATATACACGATCCAGGTTTTGAAAAATCATAGACCATTTTTCGATAGAATTATTTCAATTTCTAGACAAATTGTGAAAATTTTGTAAATTGATTTAGGTATTAGATGATTGAGGATACATGTTTTGAACTGTTTTGAATTGATTTCATGTTCAAATAAAGTTTTAAGACTACACGTCAATTTGACAAATAGTTTGTTAAAGTACTTAGTAAAACCAAGCAAAAATTGATCTCGGTGAAAATATACAGTAAAACCAAAAAAATTCTACATGGTAAAAAAAATTAATCGAATAAAAAAAATTCAGAATTAATATTTCAGCGATTTTTAACAGTTTAAAAAAAATAAAGAAAAATAACATTTTTTTACAGTAATTCTAGACTTTGCTGAATAGCGATAGAAGTTATTTTTGACACATTTTTGATATCAGGGAAAATGAATAGCGAATGTAACAGCGGTGAGAAGAAAAAAGACAGAGCAAAATATCTAACTTGGTAATTTATAAATAAAAAATATATATTTTATTTGATGCGTCCATGTCTACATGAATAATTTTGGGGTCCTATGCTATAGGATCTAACGTAGCGCGTTGGACCTCAAAAAATATTATTTAAATCTTGCCTTGGTGTGGGGCAAAGTCTCACCGTATAATGTGGGCCCCACGCTGGTTTAGGGGAATATCCTTCATCTTATTATATAGGAAAGTTTGTAGCTGTTAAATTATTTTAATATACATTTATGCAAATGAAACATGTCACTGAAAAATGGAGCACATCACTATAGTGGGCCCCATTTTTCCTAACCGTACTGTGTTTAGTATCATAAGAAAGGCCATAAAAATTACATTCAGACAAAATGAAAAAACCCATACATTTACGACTGTATTAATAATAAATAATAATATAAATGTACATCTGTCAAAATGACAATTTAAATACAAAATAAAAATATAATTTACCCCGGGTGAAAAAAACCAAAATTATTATTTTAGTGACTTAAATTATTACTGTAATTTTTTGTGGTATATAGGAAAACGCAACTGTAACTAACCGCCGGGTTTTGCAGTAACAGCCACGTAATAAACAAAGCTTAAAGATTTTAGAAATAATATTCCAGCGATTTCCAACAGTTTTTAAAGTATATAATAAAACCAAGAAAAAATTGACCTCGGTAATAATATACAGTAAAACCAAAAAAAAAAGTAAATCGAATAAAAAATATCAGAATGAATATTCCAGCGATTTTAAACAGTTTTTTAAAAAAAATAGTGAAAAATTACATTTTTTTACAGTAACTCTTAGACTTTGCTGAATCATGTTCAAATAAAGTTTTAAGACAAAACGTCAATTTGACAAATAGTCTATTAAAGTATATAGTAAAACCAAGCAAAAATTGATCTCGCTGATAATATACAGTATAACCAAAATAATCTACATTGTAAAAAAAAATGAATCGAATAAAAAAGTTTCAGAATTAATATTCCAGCGATTTTCAACAGTTTAAAAAAAAATAGAGAAAAATTACATTTTTTTACAGTAGTCCTAGACTTTGCTGAATTCATATCATGTTTAAAGAAAGTTTTAGGACCAAACGTCAATTTGACAAATAGTCTGTTAAAGTATATAGTAAAACCAAGCAAAAATTAACCTCGGTGATAATATACAGTAAAACCAAAAAGAATCGACATTGTAAACAATAGTTAATCGAATAAAAAAATTCAGAATTAATATTCCAGCGATTTTCAACAGTTTAAAAAAAATTGAGAAAAATTACATTTTATTACAGTAACTCTAGACTTTGATGAGTTGATTTCATGTTCAAATAAAATTTTAAGACAAAGACGTCAACTTGTCAAATAGTCTGTTAAAGTATTTAGTAAAACCAAGCAAAAATAGACCTTGGTGATAATATACAGTAAAACCAAAAAGAATCTACATTGTAAAAAAAAGTTAATCGAATAAAAAAATATCAGAATTAATATTCCAGCGATTTTCAACAGTTTAACAAAAAATAGGGAAAACTTAAATTTTTTTACAGTAACTGCTAGACTTTGCTGAATCATGTTCAAATAAAGTTTTAAGACAAAACGTCAATTTGGCAAATAGTCTATTAAAGTATATAGTATAACCAAGGAAAAATTGACCTTGGTAATAATATACCGTAAAACCAAAATGTATCTACATTGTAAAAAAAAGTTAATCGAATAAAAAAAATTCAGAATTAATATTCCAGCGTTTTCAACAGTTTTTGAAAAAAATAGAGAAAAATTTCAATTGATTTAATGTACAAATGTACGAAAAGTTTAAATTATTTTAATATAAATTTATGCAAATGGAACATGTCACTGAAAAAATGGGGCACATCACTATAGTGGGCCCCATTTTTCCTAACCATACTGTGTTTGGTATCATACGAAAGAGCATAAAAATTACATTCAGACAAAATTTAAAAAAAACATATATTTATGACTGAAAAATAATAATATAAATTTACATCTGTCAAAATAACAATTTAAATTAGAGATATATCCTTCATCTTATTATATAGGAAAGTTTGTAGCTGTTAAATTATTTTCATATAAATTTATGCAAATGAAACATGTCACCACTATGGTGGACCCCATTTTTCCTAACCATACCTTGCTTTGTATCATACGAAAGGGTATTAAAATGACATACAGACAAATCTATGGTTAAGAAGCAACATTACCTCTTATATAGACAATCCAGGTTTTGAAAAATCATAGACCTAAGGTGTCACTTTTGACGTAACGCATGGTATTTTTCGATAGAATTATTTAAATTTCTAGACAAATTGTAGAAATACAGGTTTTGAACTGTTTTCAATTAATTTCATGTTCAAATAAAGTTTTAAGACAAAGCGTCAATTTTACAAATAGTTTGTTAAAGTATATAGTAAAACCAAGCAAAAATTTACCTCGGTGATAATATACAGTAAAACCAACAAAAAAATACTACATTGTAAAAAAAAATTAATCGAATCAAAAAATTTCAGAATTAATATTCCAAAAATTTTCAACAGTTCTTAAACGTAAAAAAATATATGTTATTTGATGCGTCCATGTCTACATGAATAATTTTGGGGTCCTATGCTATAGGATACAATGTAGCACGTTGGGCCTCAAAAAATATTATTTAAATCTTGCCTTGGTGTATATCCATCATCTTATTATACAGAAAAGTTTGTAGCTGTTAAATTATTTTAATATAAATTTATGCAAATGAAACATGTCACTGAACACTGGGGCCCATCACTATGGTGGGTCCCTTTTTCCTAACTATACTGTGTTTGGTATCATACGAAAGGTCATAAAAATTACATTCAGACAAAATTTTAAAAAACCATATATTTACGACTGTGAATTGTTTTAAAAAGAGTATTCCGAATCATACCATATTTGGTGTCATGTGAAAGAGCTTTACAAGAACTTTAATACGAAATTAAAAAAGGTGAAATTTTACGATAGGCAATTATTCAAATTAATCATTTTCTATAGAACTTGTATCTGTCGTCGAATCCTCCTCACTTTTCGATGACAAAATCACATTTGCAACAAATTCTTCCATAAATAAAATACAAATAAATATATCATTACGCCTTTTACCCATTACTGATTGTGGCACTTTGCCATAGTAAATCTCAGTAAGTGATATATTTTTGCACGTGAAGTGTGGTTGCCAGTCGTCAAATATTAGTGGTGGGTGAGCCACAGGAGTAGTTTTAATGAGGTGAAAATTGTCGGTTTTTGAAACAAAAATAATAATATAAATTTACATCTGTCAAAATTACAATTTAAATACACAACTCGTATAGCACACTGGGTATACAAAATAGAAATATAATTTAAAAACAAAAATTATTATTTTAGTGACTTAAATTATTACTGTATTTTTTATGGTAAATAGGAGAACTCAGCTGTAAAGCTTAAAAGATGTTAGACATAATATTCCAGCGATTTCCAAAAGTTTTTCAAAAAGTTTACAGAAAAATTTCAATTGATTTCATGTACATATAAAATATAAATGTGGAACTATCAGAATGATGAAAGTATTCCGAATTATGCCATGTTTGGTGTCATATGAAAGGGCTTTAGACGAACTTTTAAATAAAACAAAATGTTTTCGGAAATAACACACGTATTTGATTGAAAGTTTACGACCTTCAGTTGTTTTAAACCTAAAGTGTTCCGTATCATATCGTGTTTGATATTATGTGACAGGGCCTTAGAAGAACTTCCAGACGAAATAAAAAAATATATATTTCGACCGTCAATTGTTTTAAATTTAAAGTATTCGGAATCATGCCGTGTTTAATGTTGTATAAAAAAGTTTTGAAAGATCTTTAAGATGGAATAAAGAAAAAAATAAATTTTACTACTGGGGTCGGCTCTGAGAGGTATAAGGTCGTCTCCGGGGGTAGGGGGTTCGGTTTCGGGAGGTGTAAGGGTTGACTCCGGTAGGTGTAAGGGTTGACTCTGGAAAATGTAGGTCCGGCTCTGGGCGGTCTGAGGCCGGCTTCGGGAGGTATGGGGCCGGCTCCGGGAGGTATGGGGGACTGGCTCCGTGAGGTATGAGGGGCGTGTTTGATATCAAATTAGAGGACTATTGAAGGGCTCCCATAAAAAAATTTAATATTCAATCGGCAATTGTTTTAGTAAAAATGCGTCAAAACCTATCGTGTTTGGTATCAAATGAAAGATCTTTTGAAGGGCTCGCGTGAGAATTCGAATTTGTTCGATCGGCAACTGTTTAAGTAAAAGTGATTCAAAACATATCGTGTTTGGAATCGAATGAAAGGTCTTTCGAAGGACTCTCGTACAAAATTAAATATTATTCGATCGGCAATTGTTTTAGTAAGAGTGCATCAAAACCTATCGTGTTTGGTATCAAATGAAAGTTCTTTTAAAGGGCTCGCGTACTAAATTAAATATTATTCGATCGGCAATGGGCCTTTCAAGACTTTTTTGAATTTTTCATATATTAATCTACGTAATAAAATAATTATACCCAATTTTTTAATTTTTTATAATATTTAAACTTTCGAAACAAATGAATATGACGTAGTTGCATCTTAGCTTAAAGAGAGACAGATAAGACAGAGATAAATAACACGTAACTTGTCGTTGTCTGTAGAATCCTCAGACAAAACATAACTAGACGGATAACATCGGCGTTTGTTGTGAGTCAGAAAGGAATAGAATAACTGGTGGGTGAGGCGGGTGCGCGGCAAGGAGCAACTTGCATAACATCAAAGTGTACTCGCTCCTTGCCTTGAGAAATGGCTAGAAAAATTTTAGGTAATCAAATGCAGAATGTGTTTGTCATCTTCATGATTATTTTGCGCTGGAGTTAGAGAATCGAAGATCTTTAATTAATTTAACTGTATTACAAGAGATAATGTGCATTGTATTTTGTATTTTCAAATTGTATTTAGTTATAAACAATAATAATACAAATAAAAATGTATATTCCTTTGAGTTATATTTTACAAAACTACATATTTCAATAAGGTAGGTAATATTTTTCGTGCGTTAAGATAAATTCACATTTGATTTTATTAAATATAGTTGAAAGATGTCTGACCTGATATGTTAAGTTGTCATTGTGAGCAGTAAATGGTTGTTTGTAGTGTGAAATAAGTGAAATTAATTATAAAACTTATCTTAAAGTCATAATAAATCCTTATCCTACAAATTATAGTTCATGTGAAGGAGGATCTCAAAGTATAGCAGCAGTGAAATGGCTTAAAAGTTGCATAGCCAAAGTAACCTCAAAATAAACGAGAAGGTGAACGTAAGACGAATAAAGCCAAAGTTGTGTGCGGACAAACGGCCAAGGGGGAGCGAGGAAGAGCTGTAACTAAAGCAAAAGTATCCTTTTTGTGAAATATAAAAATACATACATATATAAAAAACAAAGGCATAATACTTAACTCAATTAATCTCATGCTCGACCACACCCACGTCGACAAAACGGGCAACCAGCATCACACGCATGTAGGCAGTACCAACTGGCGTAAAGGGGCAATTTGTGGCAGTCTTGGCAATCCAAATCGACACAGATGATAAGAAAGTGAAGAACAGTATATTGAAACACTCAGTGTGATTAGATATAAGTGATAGTAATAGTAAATAATAGATTAATTAAATAACAGGTAGTCATATTTTGGCATTAGTAAGTAAGTTGTATGTAAGAATAGCACCATAAAGAATATAAAGTACGGATACAGTTTTATCAGATGAATAAAGAAACTTTGCAGGAGGTAGAACAAGGGCAGAAGAGAAATAGAGATAAAAACAGCTCATCACCCGAAGAAATAAGAGCGGCGCAAAGAAGCAAACTCACGCCCCGTACACCAGACAAAAAAGAAAACATTGTCATGGAGGATTTTCAAAAAATGTTAGATGACTTACGGCAGAAAATCAAAACGGATATGTGCGTAATAAAGGATGAGATAAAAGAGGACCTTAAAAGAATGAAGCAAGAAATGCTAATGTTGAAAGAAGAATTAAAAGAAAACAAAGGTGATCTGCAGCAAACCAAAGCGGATTTATACAGAATGGCAGAGGAGTGGAACAAAGAAAAGGATGAAACTAGTAAATCAAGAAACGGAACAGAAAAGAAATTAGAAACGATTAGTATAAATACGGAAAAGATACAGACTCTAGAAAACAGGATTGAAGAGTTGGAAAAAGCAGAGGAAAGAAGGGAGAAGAGAATAAAAAGAAATAACATTATCATTAAAGGCGCAAAGCTAGAAAACAGCATTAGAGATGTTGAGGACTTCATAAAGAACAAATTAGGAGTTCAAGCAATAGTCACAAATACATACAAAATTGGAAAAAATGAGGACAGTCAGCATACGATAGCAACTCTACAATCCTGGGAAAGTAAGAAAAACATTATGAAAGAAAAAAGCAAATTGATAGGTACAAAAATATATATAGATAATGATATGACTAAAGAGGAAGTAAAAATACAGAAAGAAATAGTGGCAAAGGCTGCAGAGGAAAAACAAAAAAATAAAAAGGTAAAAATAGGGTACAAGAAGCTTCAAATAGATAACGAATGGTTCGAATGGTGTACAACTACAAGAGGGTTAAAAAAGGGCAATACTCCAAAAAACTATTAAAAGAAGACGAGGGTAGCAATTTAGTAGTAGCAAGAACGATTAAAAACACAAAAATGAATGGCAGCAATAGAAGCAATAAAAAAGATAAAAAAATGGAGACAAAAGAGAAATGTAAAAGTAGAGAAAAAAGAAGAAAACAAGAGCTAAAAATAAGCACATGGAAATGTCCGAACCATGCTGCAAACAGGAAAGATACAGGAAGTTGTGAATGAATTAAAAAAGTATAAAATAAATATAGCCGCAATTCAGGAAACAAGATGGAAGGGTGAAGGGGTAATTGACAAGCACGATTGCACAATTCTATATTCAGGGAGCAGCAATCAAGGGAATAACGGAATTATTTTTATAATTCAGGGTGAGATAAAAGAGAAAATAATTGAATTTAATCCGATTAACGAAACAAGAGAATTTGAAATTAATAAAGGTGTTAGGCAAGGCGATGCACTGTCAGCGACCCTCTTTAACCTGTCCTTGGAGTATATAATGAGAAGAATACATAAAGGAACATTAAGAACAAGAGGGGTACAGATCACAGCGTATGCAGACGATGTAGTAGTTGCGGCTAAGACTAGAAATATAATGAGAGAAACACTGCAAGAGATAACAACAGAAGGAAGAAAAATAGGACTAGAAATAAACACAAATAAGACTAAAATTATGAGAATCGACAAGTTTTCAGGAAGCAGGGAAATACAAATAGGGGAATACACTTTCGAGGAAGTTGGAAAATTCAGATATCTGGGGATAATGCTGGACTACGAAGGGGGAAGAGAAACAGAAATTCGTGAAAAGATAATGGCAGTAAACAGAGCGCGACATGTCTATAGAAGCATCCTAAAGAACAAAACACTGACAAAAATGACGAAAATAAGAGCATACAAAACTATTATAAGACCAATAATGCTATATGCAGCCGAAACAATGACAAAGTCAAAAAGAGATGAGGAAGATATAAGAATAATGGAAAGGAAAATAATAACGACAATTACAGTGCGATAGAGCAAATTTAATGAAATTGGTTTGAAATATTAAACATGTTTGATTTAAAATCGATCGATAAGATCGACGGTCTTACACTTGTTTAATTTATTATTTATAATTATTTTCACCTATATGAGATTTAGAAAGGCTTTCCAAGAATTTCACTGTCATATAGAGACAATTTTAATTTAGCAATACAATAACATAATTTTTAGCATACGACTTGATTGTTTAAATGCATTTTGATAGGCAGTAAAATATAGATCAAGTGTTATTAATTTTCGTCAGATGATAGATTTTAATATGGAGTGGCTAGCTCAGTGGTAAGAAGTCGGCCTGTGGATCCTGAGAACCCTAGTTCGATTCCTACAGGCGACAAACAATTTTTATAATTTCAAAAACTAACCCTAGGCTCCTCTACCACTAAAATCTTTGGAGGCCGTGATTTGACGACTGGTAACCGCACTTCACGCGCAAAATATATCATTTACCGAGATCTGCTTCGGCAGAGTGCCACACCCAGTAATGGGTAGATAGCGTGATGATATATTTATTTATTTTATTTTACAGATTTTAATCATCTCAGTATGACCGCTGCTTTATGATAGTAGACACGAAAGATTTTGAAGAATTTTTTGCTAAAACAATTGCCGTTTGCAATATTTTCGATTTTATTCCATGAACCTTTTCAAAACTTTTTGACTAAAACAATTACCGATTGAAAATTCATCACTTTACTTTTACAGAAGTTTATAATTCAATTTGCCTGGTTTAATTTTTTTACCAAGAACATTGCTTCTTATAAACTTTGTTTGGTTTTACTTTAAAATAATAATAAATTGCCTAAAACCAACCATATTTCACAAAACTTGTCAATTTGACGTTTTCTTGGCAAACTTATAAATGAAAAGACTTATCACACAAATAACAATAAAAACTAACAAAATCAAATACATAATACACCCATAAAATATGTATCCTTAATCCTCTAATACATAAACAAATTTTCATTAAAATATTAATATGTCGTTTCATGAAAATCGTAAATCATTCAAGCAGTCCATACAAGATATTCAATTTTATTGACATAAATTGCAAATGAAACCTTCAATACTTACTCGAATTTTTGCTACAAGTGGTGGCAACTGCATTGGCCTTAGTTTGATCCATGTGCACTTCTGTTCTCAGCAGATTTGCTAAACTTGTAGTATCAATTACACCACTCCGAAACTAAAAATTAATAATATGATTAGCTCTCAAAAACAAAACAAAAATATGATAGATCAAAATAATTGAAATCATCAAAATAAATTAATTATATTGTTATAACTGTAAGTAAAATGACTTTATTATAGCAAGGGTTACCTATACGAGTATTTATTTCAAAGATTAAATTATTAATAATAGCAATATAGATTATTTATGATCTAAAGCTAAGAATATTTAGAGAAAATTTTACTTACTATTCCAGTTTGTTGACAAATGCAGCCCATCGCACAGAAACATGCTGGCGTTTGAGGTAGTTCTTGTCGGCCTAGTAGATGTAGCAGTTCTAAATTGAAAGCTTATTAACTATATTATATCTTTAATTTTATTATTTTTTAATATCATTAGTGGATCAACTAGGAATAGTGTCGCCTGGCTACAGAAAGTACTCATTTAAGTAATCATTTTCACTAACTCCAATTTTATTTCGGTGTTGTCACATCCCTCATATAGAATATTATATTATATTTATCGGGTAATGGCATGAGCCATTATCCCATCAAGTCGGCCTGTGGATCCACCACTAGCATCTTTGGGGGCCGTGATTTGACGGCTGGTAACCGCACTTCACGCGCAAAATATATCACTTACCGAGATCTGCTCCGGCAGAATGCCACACCCAGTAATGGGTAAAAGACGTTATGATATATTTGTTCCTTTATTTTATACTAGCTATTACCCGCGACTTCGTTCGCGTGGTCTACAATTTAATGCCAGTACCCGGCATGCGTTGCATTGCAACTCAAAGAAAGTGTTTGTGTACAGCTGTCCATGTAAGAAGCATGGATTTTCCAAATTTAGTCCACACAATTGTAGCGATTGTCCCTGTGCTTTGTTGATGGTCATTGCAATTTTGAGTCGTACCGGAAACTGCAAACGTCTGAATTCGAATGACATAGGACTGAAGCTTTATTATACCTATATGTTAAGATTGGTTTCCGTCTATGTCTGTACCAAATTTGAATCGAATCAGTGCAGTACTTTTCAGAATAGCTAGCGGCCATTTTGTTTACAGATGGCGGACTAAAGCTTTATTATACCTATATGTCAAGATTGGTTTACGTCTATGTCTGTACCAAATTTGAATCGAATCAGTGCAGTACTTTTCAGGATAGCTAGCGACCATTTTGTTTAAATATGGCCTACTGAAGCTTTTTTATACCTATATGTTAAGATTGGTTCCCGTCTATGATTATACCAAATTTGAATCGAATCAGTGCAGTACTTTTCAAGATAGCTAGCGGCCATTTTGATTCAAGAAGGCGGACTGAAGCTTTTTCATATCTATATGTTAAGATTGGTTCTCGTCTATACCTATACCAAATTTGAATCGAATCTGTGCAGTACTTTTCAGAATAGCTAGCAGCCATTTTGTTTCAAGATGGACTGAAGCTTTATTATACCTATATGTTAAAATTGGTTCTCGTCTATGTCTATACTAAATTTGAATTGAATCAGTGCAGTACTTTTCAGAATAGCTAGCGGCCATTTTTCTTCAAGATGGCGGACTGACGTTTTATTATACCTATATTATTATTATTATTATTATTATTATTATTGATACATTACCCAACAGGCAAAGCGCCCAATTCTAGGGTAAGGAAAAAAACACAAAAATTAGCGGGAAGTAATAAATTTCTTTATATCATTTATGTTGTTATGAAAAATATCAATTTCACGCTCAAAGTCATTGTGAGAATTAATCATTTGATGAATTGGTGACTTAGATAACATATTAGTTCTAGCCGTATGCAAGTAGAAGATGTTCTTGAACCTGGATGACATTCTAGTAACTTGAAACAAGATTCTGCTCATGATAAATATGCAATCAACGGCGTTGTGAATGATTTTATATAAAAGAGTTACAGCAACAATATTACGCCTCTGCTTGAGTGAATGTAATTGAAATGTATCCAGTAGTGTGGATTGGAGTATTCCTCTAGGAGGATAACAACCATCCAAGATGAAAGTTGCAAACTTCAAAAATTTCCTCTGAACATATTCCAGTGATTCAATTTGATAACAATACAACGGATTCCATATCAAAGAGCAGTACTCCAGATGAGGACGAACTAATGACACAAATAATAGACGCAAGGTACTTGCATCAACAAACATGTCAGAATTGCGAATCAGAAAACCTAGGCATCTAAGGGCAGTTGCTACTTTTATTTCAATGTGTTTGGTAAAAGATAATTTTGCATCAAAAATGACTCCTAAGTCCACTGTCGTATCGGGCCTGCTTAAAACAGAATTATTTATAGAGTAGTCAAAACAAATCGGATTTAGTTTTTTTGAAAAAGACATACAGTGGCATTTGGAGATATTCAGATGAAGTTTATTACTGCAGCACCACCTGAAAATAAAATCAAGATTTTTTTGCACCTTCAGACAATCATTGAAGGAAGAGATGACACACAACAGTTTTAGATCATCTGCATATAGTAAGTGCTCAATGTCAATATTAACGGTAATGTCATTTATGAAGATGTTAAATAGTAAAGGCCCTAAAATTGAACCTTGGGGAACACCAGATTTTTGTAGAAAATAATCAGACTGAAAACCCTGTATATTCACGAATTGAAACCTATTATGGAGATATGACGAGATAAGCTGTAAGAGGGAGTCAGAGAAACCAAAGAGATTAAGTTTCTGTAAAAGAAGGGAATGATCTAACTTATCAAAGGCCTTGGAAAAATCCGTGTACACGACGTCCACTTGACCTTGTTGATCCATTGTTTCGCAAATTAACTGCGACTTGCACATAAGATTCGTGACAGTAGATCTGCCTTTCATAAAACCATGTTGATTAATAGAAATAAGACCACTTATCTGACTATAGACTCTTGCATGTAAGATTGATTCGAATATTTTGCTGAAATTGGACAGTATTGCAACAGGTCTGTAATTGCTAATGTCATTTTTGTCCCCTTTTTTAAAAATTGGTTTCACCCGTGATATCTTCCACTTCTCCGGAAAAGTTGAACTTTTTAACATAAGATTAAAGATTACGGTAAGAGGCTTTACAAAAACAGAAGCACAATCTTTTATAAGAAATGAGGGAATTAGGTCAGGTCCCGCAATCATGTTGGACTTCAGCTTTTGAATGGCTAACATAATTTCGTCATGTGTTATAGAATTAATAGAGACAGTGGAAGAGTTGTAAGGTATAGAACAATTAGTGCTATCTTTATTACAATCATCGTTAAATGAGCTCGAAAAGAAATATGCGAAACAATCAACTATCGATTGTGGATTTTCCAGAGAAGTGTTATTGTAACTCATAACAGACGGAATGTGAGAATTATTTCGTTTATTATTTACAAATGTCCAGAATTTTTTAGGCTCCTCGATGATTTCATTTTGCATTTTCCAGCAGTAGTTCTTATATTCTTCATCAATCTCAATTTTTACTTCGGCCCTTAATTTAATAAACTCTTGTTTAGCAGCGTAATTATTGTATTTTTTGAATCTGTACCAGGCTTTATGTTTGACCTTTAATTTGTGTATTATCGAACCTGTAAACCACTGAGGATAAGAACCAGTACACTTACGTTTCAGGGGAACATTCATCTGCACAGCATTGTTTATGACGGAATAAAAAGTATCAATAGCGTAATTCACATCATCTATATTGTCTAAAGAGTGCCAGTCAATAATAGAAAAATCATTATAAAGTGAAGGAAAATTAGCTTTTTTAAAATTAAAGCCGTAGTTACTGACAGATCGAAATTTTTTCAGTTTAGATTTTATGGAAAACTCAACCAATAAAGGAGGATGATGTGAATACTCACGACATAGAAAATCAATAGCCTTGGAAACTACGCACTGATTATTACTAATGACTAGATCTAAAAGTTTACCATTATCATTCACTATAAAATTAAATTGCTGTAAATTTAAAAAGTTTAAAAAATTATTGAGAGAGCTGAAACGCGGGCAAGATGCGGTATTGTTATAGCAACTCAGATAAAAGGGTATGTTGAAGTCACCAAATATAATTATTTCAGAGTTATGAAGAAATTGTAAACTTGCAAGAGAATCAAATAATGTATCATAGTCATTAACCGAGCAAGAGGGAGGAATATAGATGTTCAGTGCAAAAATAGTTGAATGATTAACTAATATTTTAATTAATATGATGTCAATGTGAGGAATAAGATTAAATCCATCACAATAAGAAGTAATATTAATTTCGAAAGCTTGAAGATAGTTTGAGACAGCAAAAAGGACACCACCACCCCGTGTTTTATTTGTAACAATTAGATTACGATCGCTTCTGAAAACGCTGAATTGTCCGGAATCAAAAAGCTCTGAGCTACGAATACCGTCGTGGCACCAAGTTTCAGATAAAGCAAATAATTGATATTGCCCTGCACTTAAGGAAAATTTGTATAAGTCACTGCATTTAGAACCAAGACCGGTAACATTTTGATAAAAGCAACTGAGACTGTCCTTATCATTCTTATTGCACGAGTTATTTAGCAGTGATGGTGATGAACTAATAAAATCGCACTTATTATCGGGAGAGCGGTTGTCAAGAATCCGTAATTGCTATGAGTCCCCAAGCACAGTTTTTTTAAATTTACCGAGTGCAGCTTTATATACTCGGCATTCATTATCCCATACAGCATGATCAGTTGGTATATCAGCATCATTTGCAGTTTTAAATTGAGAACAATTAACACATTTCAGATGAGTTGCAGTGCATGTATCAAGCCGATGAGATTCAGCACATTTTGGACAAGTTGGAGATTTTTTTGTGCACTGAGAGGCTAAATGATGAAAACCGCAGCAGTTATAACAACGCCGTACATCAATCGCATCATAAACTGAACAAAAATCATAACCAATAAAGAGCTTGCCAGAATCCATGATCTCATAGTAAGTTTTATGGTCAACCTGAATTACTGATTGGTAAATATTTTTATTATTACGCAATGGTTTAAATGAAATAAACTCGCATTGACTGTCATTGGTGAAACATGATTTATTCTGCATTTTTATATAGTTAACTAAAACACTCGCCTCCATTTTCTCAGATATGCCAACTATTTTTATTCTTGGGTTTAATACTGAGAGTTGTTTGACCTCATATTTATCACTCAGTTTTTCCGTGAAATTTTTTTTGAATTTCGAAGAGCTGGCAGAACTATCACAGCTTAATACAATACTTCCGTTACTAGCATTTTTTATATTGGTAAGTTGAATATCATTCTCCAGAGGATTGAGGGATCGTAACATGTCAGACTTCGTAGTACTAGTATTTTGAGTTCCTGATTTAGGCTTCACTAGGATTTGAGGCTCAACATTTCTGCCTTTGATTACTGACGCAAAAGATAGTGGTTCAGAACTATGAATAGGAATAGGAATATTTGAAATGGATTGTTTAATATTCGACATTTTGTTTTCATTGTCCTTAAGCAAATCATTTTTGAACGCGACAAACATAGTTTCCATTTTACTCACTAATGAAGATTGCAATGAATCGAAAAGTTTACGAACATTATCATCAATCGATTTCGTATGATTATCATGAAGTTCACCAATTAGAGACGAAATATCAAGAGATTTCTTTTTGTCAACAACTTCACAGGTGGCATTACAGGTATCACACAAATAGAAAAAATTACATTTTTCCAAAGCGATACATACATCTTCACTAATGTTAATGCACGAGGTATGAAACCGTCTATTGCAGGAGCCCTTACAATAAATTAAACTCTGATCCTTTTTTTTATACCTGCATTTAGCGCAATCGGCCATTATTGCATTAAAATTAATAATAAATCAATAAAAATCTGAAAAAAAAATAACATACACAAAGCAACTGAGTTAAAACCACCCTGAGGATACCTGAAATAGAACACACACAAATTCGAAATAAAAAAGAAAAGAAGACAGATACGGGAGTCACACCCTACCGCCCCCAATCCTGTGGAGAAAAGTACAATAATTGTCATACAGATAATTTATCATGCAAAAAGTAGCGGAATACCATATACAATTTATCAAAAAAGATGGAATATCGTATAGTTCAATTAAGATTTATTTACAAATCGAAACCAGAAATATGTCGGATCAATTAGTAACGAAAACTAATTAACCAGTATGCGAGTTTTTAAATCGGGCATCCGAAGTGAGAAGATGTCTAAAAAGGGGACAGTAAAAACAAAAAAAAACAAAAAATGTAGGTAAAACTAAAGGGACGGCTGGACGCATGGAGGCTGAAAGGGTTAGTCCTACCAAACCTAACTCATAAGAGCCGATTTCAGAAGGCATTAACCATAATAACCCCGGAATTGTTCGGATATATACATCCTGGTTAAAATTGCACTGCGCGACTGAATTACAGAAGTGTAACTCGCGAACCAGAGAAACCAAGGCACTGACACTTTGACACAGCCTACCTGCATAAAAACCTTTCCACCACCTCAAAACTAAAAAAACAGAGTTGGCCTACCCGGCACTGCAAATGGAACAGCAACAATAAATATTACACGCCAACAGAAATCGCCCTGAATAGGGTATATTTCTGAGTAAAAAAACAGTGGGATGAGTAGAACAGACACCACAAGAACTCACGACACTGCACACTAAAAACAGTTAAAAAACTTCCCGGCTCTACGACACAAAACCACTTAAATGAAGCACGCGGAACAACACATCCACTCACAACGGCGGCCATACAATTATATATGTTAAGATTGGTTCTCATCTATACCTATACCAAATTTGAATCGGATCAGTGCAGTATCTTTCAAGATAGCTAGCGGCCATTTTGTTTCAAGCTGGCGGATTGGACTTGTGCTAAGTCAGAAACCTTCGCGGGCGTGCGCATAACATCTTAGCATCACAATCGGATGAATTATATAGAATTTTAATACTTACGTTCTGTACAACTGTTGTCCCTGTTACATGGACGACTTATACTATGCAGTGGTGATTGGGACTAAAAAGAGCATACGCACCTCTCGCCTTTATAACTGATACAAATATAAATTATGTTTATACACAATGAAATGTCAATTTATTGAAAGTTAAAATAAATTTGAACCTCAATACAAGAGCTGCATTTTCTTATTTAATTACTGAATAAAATAATACAATCCAATTTAACGTTATTATGCTAACAATTTTCAAATTATTTATTATTCTAATAGTTATTTAAATATAAATAGTCCAGTCATTTGGTAGTTTTACCTTACAAGTTTTATGGGAGTTTTGAAAATTGGCATATTTATAGATTTCGACATGCTCTTTTCGAATTTTTATTTTGCCACCTTCTATTTTTTCCGGAAGTAGCCGCCATATTGGAAAAATGGCGCTACAAAACAGTTTTTCGACGATATTTCCTCTCCAACTCACTTTACGGGAAAAATAGTTATGTAATAAATTAAACTAGAGAATATTTCCTATAATTTATGTTCTAACCTTTTTTTTGTGAAATGAATAGTTTCGGCGTACGAGCGCCGCGAAGTATACTCCAACGCGCGTATTTCGTATATCAACGAAAAATATTTTACTACGCGTTGAAAAACCGGCCTACTATGGCCTGTACGGTCAGTCGCAGGTATAAAGGGACACTCCTCTTTTACCTTGGAATCCCTTCTACGGAACATCTGCCAATAGAGCTCAAATATTTTGCCTGAAAATCAGTACGAGTGCGTCGTTCAACAGCGTCGTTCGCATTTTCAGAGTCATGGCTTCCGAGGAAGGGAACTGTTTCATTTGTGAAAATCCATTGCACGAAAGTAAGGTGATTGTGGTGAAGGAAAAAGGACTGGAGACATTTCGTAAGTCAAGTATCAAAAGGAAGGATAACAAGAGGAGATTCTTGGTGGGACTGAAATCGGTAGTGGTTCACGACGTGTGTCGAAAACGCTACAACAATGAGAAACTAATCCTGCATTTTTACGTAGAGGAGGTGATGTCGCATCTGTGCATCCACAACTGCGATCCAGTACTACCTCAACATTCTCATTCAAAGATCATTGTTTCTTGTGCGCCGTTAAGATAACAGCAGAGTTTATAGCGAAACAGGAACGGGCGCGTTCGCGCGATTGTATTATTGTGTATAGCGTGCGTAAATTAGGAATGAAAGACAGCATTTCAAGAATTGCGTGTCGAGCAAATCGACGATTTGGTCGCAGCCGATGCACAGTATCACAACTTATGCATGAGAAAATTGTACCAAGCACCAAGGACGGGAAATTTAAAAAGAAGGGGTCCGTTTACAAACGAGATTGATACTGCAATGCAGTATATTTACTCTTACCTCGAAGAAAATTCTGAAGAGTGTCAGTTTTCTCTGGATGAACTGATGATCAAAATTTAATGCGATTACCGCCCAGACATACGAACCGTGAAGGCACAACTCTTAAAAAAATACGGTGACGATATTTTAATCGCCCTCACTGCCAATAAGGCTCCTGTGGTTTGCTTCAGAAACACAGGGTATAAATTACTGACGGATGCCTGGTACAACCAACGAGACGAAGACAAGACTGAAGAACGTCGGCGTATTGTAAAGACAGCCGCAGCAATCATTATAGAGGATATTCGCTCCACGGTCTACCAGACAACACATTATCCTCCATCAGATATTTTTTTGGAAAACATAGAGTCTGATATACCTGAGACTTTAAGCGTTCTCCTGGACGATGTGATATTGAAGAACAAACGCGCGTCTCTTGAGAAATGGAAGAAAAAAAGTATTGCTCTTGCCCATTGCATAATTGCCGCAGCAAGGCCGAAATCATTTCTGTCCCCCATGCAAATCGGAGTAGCAGTATTTTTGTTACAAAAGTATGGATCTCGGCGACTAATAGATACATTGTCATCTTTTGGATTTTGCTCCTCGTACACCGAAGCGACGCTTTTTCAAGTTTCGGCTATAATGCGCTCACCGTTGGATACCGATAATGACGCATTTTCGCAATTTGTTTTCGACAACGCTGATTTCAATACGCAGACATTAGATGGTCATAACACTTTTCATGCCATGGGCGGTATCCATTGTATAACATCTAGAAATGCTATTGCTCCCGATCAAAAAATTTTACGATTGAAGCAAATGAGTTTGTTGGCCAATACGCGCGTTGGAGTATATTTCGCGGCGCTCGTACGCCGAAACTATTCATTTCACAAAAAAAAGGTTAGAACATAAATTATAGGAAATATTCTCTAGTTTAATTTATTACATAACTATTTTTCCCGTAAAGTGAGTCGGAGAGGAAATATTGTCGAAAAACTGTTTTGTAGCGCCATTTTTCTAATATGGCGGCTACTTCCGGAAAAAATAGAAGGTGGTAAAATAGAAATTCGAAAAGAGCACGTCGAAAACTTGTAAGGTAATCCCCTTTTTAAGCACCAAATGACTGGAGTAAAAGGACAATAAATATTTCCTACCGCTTGAGAATGATTTTGTAGTCTAGATATCCATATATCCAATACCAGTAGAACACTTACTGACTATAGTGCGTGCTATGATTTTTGTACGTCCGACGAAATTAAAATTTATAAATATATGAAAATTATTATGGCATTTAAAAATATTTTATTTACAGCCTATTGACCGGTAAGTAGCTACTTACCGATGAGTAATTTGGAAACATAACTTACTGCTCTGAAAATTCAAAATATAAAGAATATTTAGTCCAATAAAATTAATGAAATCAAATTTTATTGGTAAAATATACCGTTTTTGGATGTAAAAATATATATGTATATATTTGAAAATTTTGGTAACATACCTGAACTATAGTCACTGTGGCAAGGAAGCAAAAAGAAACAACGAGTTTCATATTGATGTTGAAAAGTTTAGTTCACTGTTACACTTGCAAATCAAATCTGATGTTCCAGCACTAGACTTGTGCAATATTTATACCACATAAAAACATAAAATGATAACTTTACTTATTTATTTAGAATACTCTGTACAACAGGAACTTAATCCCATTACAGTAAAGGGTCCGACTTGTCGTGTCGCACTGTGGTAGTTCATATATTTTTAGCTTGAGTCGGATTCGAACTTTTTTACGAAATTTTTTGATTCAAATACGATATTTAGTGCCATTTGTTTATTTATTTCAAAATGTAAGAGGCCTTATAAAACTATTTCTTTAATGATATAAATATTTATAAAATATTTAAAAATTGGTTAATCTCGTTGCATCTGGCGACATTAGTACACAGACAACATTAGTCAGCTCTGGACAATTTATTATGAGCGAGTTCAGCTTTCTGACCCGCATGAGTAAAAATTTAACTTATATTCCTTTTCCTGGAAATATTTAACATGAAAGTAAAATCACCGAATCTTGAAAGATTTGAGTTTGAACTCACATCAACATACCTTTTTATCGTCAAGTTTTAGATTATTTTTTAATATACCGTATACATCAGGCAATAATAAATAGTGGTGCCACACAATTCATGCGACAAAAACTTGAACTATTAATTATAGTATTTCAATTATTGATTTCCGCTGAAACTAAACATTATTTAAATAAATTTATCAAATAAGAGTTATTCATTATTTTATTATTTAAACACCATTTACTTGAAACTTTTTTCTCTACAACCCCTAACATCAGAGGTAGGAATAACCACCCTAAAAGTGCAAAATCTTTTAAACTAATGCAAATATTGGTAGAAAAAATAAAATTCATCCCTACTACATTTTAAAGTTCTCCAAAAGTTTGTGGAGTGGTCAAATACAGCTTAGAAAAGCGCCACAGGATATAATTTAATTTTGAACTGGAAAACTGGCTCTCAATTAATTATTTGTATCGGTATTTATTTAAACAAAAAATAATAGATATTTATAATATATATGATTCATATATTATTACAAATTTACATACACATTTTATACACACGAAAATCGATAAATATATTAATAAAATTAAAGCCATATTATGATAATTAAAAATATAAAAATTACCAATACTTAATAGAAATAACATATAGTATAATGTACTCGTATATATTAAAAAAAAAAACGTAAAAATATATTCGTAATTATAATATAACTTCATTCCTTAATTTATTTCCATGCTGATTTTCTCACGTTAAGATAAGAAATAGGTTTGAAAGTTATTTTATAATTCTTGTTTAGCAACCGTATAATATGAAAATATAAAATTTATAAAAATTTTATACAAAATCTAATAATAACTGCCATTAAATTTGTATGTAAATGTATAAATCTAATGAAAATAATATATTATCATTCGTAAATTGTTATTTGTCGATTTTGAGCCAAAACTGTGAAATACGAGGACTGAATAATGCATTCACAATTACAAAAGCTTGAAAATATATCAGTAACATAACACAAAAGTGTTCCATGAAAATAATTGTGAGTGATCTCGGTTAATGATAAGTGACAGTGGGCAGACGATAATCAAGGTATTGTCTAGAGAAATATTCGTTTATAAATCCACCCATACATTTACCAAAAAACCAAAACCCACAACCTTTTACTAATTAAAAAAAGTAAAAGAAAAACCTACCCCGTTCCTTCATCGAATAAAATTCCTATCCCTAAATAAACCTAACCAAGAAACATAATTATAATACTTGTCATTTACATACGTTGAAACACAATATACTAGCGCCATCCATAAGCGAATAGCGATAACCCACCTTTCCGGTGCGGTGAGAATCTCTGCTAACGTCAAAAATGTAATAACAAAACTCAACTGGCAAGTAAGCAAAAATTGAAATAATTTAATTACTTCTGACTACAGGAGTAATTAAACCACATATAAAATGGACCATAATATACTAACCCCACAAACTACCAACATAAATAAATCAACTTATGCAAACTCACTCAAAAATAAAAACCATACTTACCCAAAAAAAGACCAGGCAATAGTAATGAATGCAATTAATGAACTGCAGATCGTAGATTACATTGTAGCCATAGGAAAACTAGTTGGCGGAAAAAACATTCACTCAGCATCCAAAATCTCTAACAACAGAATCTGCATATTTCTAACCAGCAAGGAAATAGTCGAGATTATCATGACCAACTATCCTGAAATTGAAATCCAACAGAATAACATAATAATACGTAGACTAATAACACCAGCACATAGAATAGTCATATCAAATGTATGTCCATCTGTCCCAAATCATGTAATTGAAGATACTTTAACGAATCTAAAAATAAAAACCGTATCACCAATAAACACGTTAAGAATAGGAATACAAGATGAAGGATACAATCACATATTAAGCTTTCGAAGACAAGTTTTCATTTCTCCAGATAGTTCACCCTTACCTGACAGTACTATGATTACACACGAAGACACAACCTACCGAATCTATTTCAGCGGAGACATAATCAAATGCTTCAAATGTAACGAACAAGGACATCCAGCATCAAAATGCCCAACAACCATGGAAACAGACCTAACAGCCACTCCAGCTAACCAAAATGAGAACATGAATAACAACCACGAAAACAACACACCAGGCAATAAACGATCGGCCTCAGACAGACTGGATGAAAACTACGAACCACAAGAACAAATAAATAATACAGGAAGTTCTAAAAGGAGCAATTCAGTGAACAGACAGCCAAAAAGAACCGACCCAGAAGAGGACATAACACAAACAAAGAAGAAAGTAAGGAAATTACCACGACATGAAAGCCCCAGCCAGTGTCCACCACTAGAAGAAGTACTTGCTCCATTAAAAGAATGTATGGATGAAAATCCAGATCAATACGAACTGACCTACAACCAACTGAAACTATTCCTAGAAAATGTACAAGGAAACAGCGGTCCACTAGCTGTAGCAAGAGATTATACAGAAAATGTAAACGGACTGCTAAAGATGTTAAAAGATATATATCCAATATTATCTAACAGAACCATAAGAAATAGACTAACAAGACTTCAAACTAAAATAAAAGTACAGATAATAGACGAAAATCAGGACCAGAATAGAAACAACCCAGAGTCAGATTAGTACAGTTATAAATTAAAATTAAATTAAACTAAGTTAAATTGAATTAAACTAAATTAAACTAAATTAAATCAAATTAGATGAAATTAAATAAAATTAAATTAGATTAAATTAAATAAATTAAATTAGATTAAATTAAATTAAGTTAAATTAAATTAAATTAAATATAATAAAATTAAAATCAAAATTAAAGTAGTCAACAAAATGATATTACAATGGAATTGTAATGGCTTCTACAGCCACCTGCCAGAGCTTCAAATACTAACGTCCCAATTGAACCCTGATTACATATGTCTGCAAGAAACACATTTAAAATATAACCAGAAAATAAATCTAAGAGGATACAACAGCCACTGTAAAAACCGAGCAGATAGACAACATGCCCGTGGCGGAGTTGCAATCTTGATTAAAAACACACACCACGCCGAAGACATAAACATCAACACAGATATCGAAGTAAATGCAGTACGCATATTTTATCCAGAAACAATAACCATATGCAACGTATACATACCGCCAAACTTCGCGATAAACAAAGTCATGATAGAAAACATAATAAAACAACTGCCTACACCATATATAATCACCGGCGATTTCAACGCACATAATTACTCATGGGGATCTAAAAATATAGATAAAAAAGGTAAAATTATAGAAACAGCACTAGAAAATGAAACATTACTCAACGACGGAACATCAACACATTTCTGTAGCGGGACGGGCTCTTTTTCAAGCATAGATTTAACATTCTGCCACCCTAAAATCGCACCGTATCTATCCTGGAAGGTCCTAACTAATCTTCATGGTAGCGATCACTTTCCCATCCATATAAAACACTCAAAACTCATTCCTACTGAGCCCACAATACCAAATAATAAATGGAAAATAAAAAAAGCGGATTGGGATTTATACAAAACATACTTAAATGACGGTTATGACAATATAAACAACACCAGTAACACGAACAATCTAATTGAAAATTTTACAAGGAAAATCACAACGGCAGCGGAAATATCAATTGGATACAAGAAAAAAGCAAAGCGAAAAGCCACAACACCATGGTGGAACGATGAATGCAAAGCAGTAATAAAAGAACAGAAACAAGCATTATACACTTATAAAAATAATAAAACAACAGAAAATCTAATCCACTTCAAGCGCACTCGAGCAATAGCACGAAGAAAAATTAAATTAAGCAAGAAACTATCATGGCAAAACTATGTGCAATCCATAAACGAAAATACTCCAATCAACGATGTCTGGAACAAAATAAGAAGCATCAAAGGATCAAAATATTCGAGTCAAACATCGACCATTGTAAAAGGACAGGAAATTCTAAGCAACCCAATAGAAATAACCAATGAAATAGCCCAAACGTTTGCAAAAAATTCATCAGATAAACACTACACTAAAACTTTTATACAAAATAAAAATAAAATCGAGAAACAAACAATAAACATAGAGGAAAACGAAGCCGCTATAAATAACACATTTAATGAAAACGAACTATCATCTGCCATAAGTGACCTAAAAATTAACTCAAGTCCTGGGCCGGATAACATAACAGCAATTCTTATACAGGAACTACCCATAGAAGCAAAACTACATCTGCTCAATATTTACAACCATATATGGACAACTCAAACATTTCCAGATCAATGGAGAATGGTTCACATCATTCCAATATTGAAACAAGGAAAAAACAAAGCAGAAGCGGCCAGCTACAGACCCATCGCATTGTCAAACGTATTATCAAAAATACTAGAAAAAATAGTAAATAGACGATTAATGTGGCACTTGGAAAACGAAGAATTAATAATCAAAGAACAAAGTGGATTCAGACAGAACCGATCAGTCCAGGACCAACTAATATCGCTCACATGTGAAATTGAAACAACCAAACACAACAAACAACACTTAATTGCTATACTGTTCGACTTAGAAAAGGCCTTTGACACTACATGGCGCTATCGCATTATAAAAACACTACAAGAGTACGGATTAAATGGAAACATACTCCACTACGTGCAAAATTTCTTAACTAACAGAAAATTCCGGGTAAAAACAAATGGAGCGCTGTCAGAAGAAGAAACACAAGAAAATGGAATCCCACAAGGATCCACAATCAGCCCAACATTATTCATAATAGCAATTAACAGCATAAAAAATTATATAACAGAAAACGTAAAATTCTCCCTTTTCGCTGATGACCTAATAATATATAGTAGGGGGAAAAACATCAAAACAATCGAAAATCAACTCAGCAAAACTCTCAAAAAACTTGAAGAGTGGACAGAAAACACAGGATTTACATTTAATGCAACAAAGACCAAAACAATTCACTTCTGCAGCATGACACGACCACAACCAAATCCTTACCTTAAACTCAATAATGAGCGAATTCAGAACGTAGATCATGTCAAATTTCTAGGGATGCATTTCGACAAAAAGCTAACATGGAAAAAGCACATAACAGAACTAAAAACAGACTGCCAACGAAGAATAAACATACTAAAAACTCTATGCCATCACGAGTGGGGAGCAGACAAAATAACTCTCCTAAAGATATATAGAAGTCTAGTAAGATCTAAGATCGACTATGGATGCACACTATATGCAAACTGCAAAAAATACTTACTGAAGAAAATAGACGCGATACATAATACAGCGATACGACTTGCAATTGGAGCTTACAGGACCAGCCCTATCAGCAGTATTTTATGCGAAGCCAGCGAACAACCACTAAAATTCCGAAGGCAACAAATAACCTCAAGATACATAATAAAGCTTGCTAGTAATCAATCAAATCCCACATTTGCGACAATCTATACAAAAAACAGAGAAACAATAACAATAAAGAATAATACTCCCTTCCACAAGTACATCCACTCAACACTAAATAACGACACACACATCCTATCAAAAATAGAACCCACAACTAAATTCACCATCCCTCCCTGGAAAATAAAAATCCCAAAAATAAACCTGGAACTCACTAAATACAAAAAAAGTGACACTAACCAGCAAATCATAATAAACAATTTCCAAGAACTAAAAAATTCGAAGTATGACAACTACCAGTTCATATATACAGATGGCTCGAAAATAAACAGCAAAGCAGGATCGGCATACAAATAATAACAAGGAAAGATTTCACCTACCGGATATGGCCAGCATTTACACAGCAGAAATATATAGCATCATGAGAGCAATAGAATACATAAACAGGACTAAAGAACATCTAAATTATATAATATGCACCGACTCTCTTAGCACATTACATGCCTTAAAACTCAGCTACAGGCCTTCTCCCATGATACAAACTATCCTAGAAACCATCACAAACCTAAGAGACCAAAAGATCCACATTACCTTCCTATGGATTCCCTCACACAAGGGAATACCCGGAAACGAAGAGGCCGACAAAGAAGCAAGAAAAGCCACCGAAGAGGAACAAAACAACATCCACATCACTACAACCGACCTTATAAACCATCAAAAAGGAAGTATAAGAACGAGGAATGGAAAAACACTTCAAACAACAAACTACGCCTAATAAAAGAAACCATACAACCATGGCCATCTCCAGAGAACAGAAGACAACAAGTCGCCATCACACGCCTCAGGATTGGACACACATTACTTACACACGGACACATTCTACAGCGAACAGACCCACCAACATGCGAGAAGTGCAACACGAAAATTACAGTACAACACTTACTAACAGAATGCGAGCTATACAACACACAACGAGAACAACACAATATACCAGAAACTCTCCAAGAAGCACTCTCTAACAGCACACAACATACTAATAACATACTAAACTACTTGATACAAATAAACCATATTAACAAAATATAACAAACATAACTTCTGTAATGAATAAAATAACTATACCTGCTATGAAAAATAATGTACCAATACACTGTACCGGAGCCTAAATAACCATAGATGTTGAAGGGCTCCTAAAATATCCAAATAAAAAAAAAAATTGTTTACAATAGAATAGAAATATAATTGTATTATCCTGAATATGAATTACTAAATTATAGATATGAATTAAAATAATTATGTCTTCATTAAGTAGATCCCATGAAAAAAGTACATTTGAAATTTCTATATGAACATGACACCTGTTTGTAAACTAAATTATAGAATTTTTCTATTGCACTCAACATTTTCTTGGGACAGTATGGTCAGAGTACATTAATAAATCTTCATATTTCAGAAACACATTTGGCCATATAGAATATTTTACATATACAAGTTTATAGAAAAATAGTACGCAAAATAATTGTTTCAAGCATATATGAAACATTGATAAAACGTACATTTGTATTATTTTTCTGACATTAAACAATGTTTATTCCATTTGACATTCATTTCAAAGAATAATACAATTAGAAAAATAAAATACTGACATATAGTCCATTCAGAGAACATTCAAATGGATAAATATGTTCACATTGAAGTTAAATGATGATTCCAGAAATAGAATTTGAATTCTGAATATTCTGAACACATAAACAATTCAAATACGTTGCCATTCGTTTAGTTTTTTTTGTAAAAATAATACGCATTTTGGACAAATATCTTAACTTTTATTTTTACGATATTTTATTTTCATTGTTACTTCACAAATGAACGTCATTTAACAAAAGACTATCTTATCTTAATCTATGATATGTTGATTAATTATTTATCGTGAACTTTTCTGAAAACTTTTTGAGCATTTTTAAAAATCTATAATATTCAGAGCTGCCATTTTATGCGTTATATTGCTTTTAAAATATAAAGTAGTCATTTGTTAATAATCAATTACTTCATTTGAAAAAGCAAAATTAAATGTGAAAAGAAATGATTCTTTAATAATTTCGCAATATATAATTATATTTAAAAAATAACTTCAGTTGGTTATTGAAGTCATAAAGGAAAAAAAAAATTTGAAAATTGCGTAGATAGCATTATTTTATAATAAAACAACTTTACTTTTTATTTCATTCAATCCAATAAAACATTATAAAATTTATTTGAAATTTTTGATAAACTGAGAGATTAAAAATCTATAATAGTTGAATTTCTAGCTTTATGTTTAAAAATTAAAATGTAAAACTTATATTTTACATTTCTTAGACTATGTTTCGACCAATGGTCGCAATTACATTGTAAATTACAATATAATTACATGATAATGGTGAAAACGACGAGTAATAAATGTAAAATAAACTATTATAGATTTTTAATCTCTAAAATAAAGATAGGATTCCTTTACAAATCTAAGCAATTTTAAAAGATTTTTTTTATTATACTTATGACTTTAATATTCCACTAAAATAATTTCATAACTATTAAAGTTAAGATTTCTTCAATTTAATTCATTTTACTTTACACGAACATAAGTTAAAAAACGAGCTGTCTATAACACACAATCATATTGAAATAAAACTATAAATATGCCCTATCATCTAAATGATAAAAATTTACTATTATCTTTCAATATTTAATAACGAATTTATTTCCGTTTTAATAATTTAGTTTTTAGATCTTTGGCGTCATAATTTAGAAATTTATACTTAAAACTAATATATGCGTAGTACAGATATTTTTGAAAAAAAAAATGTTTTCAAAGAATCTTTTATTCATAATAATATTAGAATATTTCTCAATTTTATATTATCATAATTAAAATGATGATATGCCTAACAAAATTAATATCTGTACCAAATTAATAAATAAATCAAAATAAATCAATTTAATAGCTTAAAGTCGTTTCAAAATTGTCTTCATTGGCATTAACAACAATGTTTTTAGCTTTCACATCTGTAGATTCACTAATTCTATCTTCACTAGTATTTCTTTTACTTCTATGCGGCTTCTTTTCAAAATTACTTGGCACTTTCTTCGAATTTGAATTTCGTGAAGAATTGTGGTCTGTGCTAACATTGGTGCTTTGCGTTCGATTGCCTAACGAAGACGTACGAGATGTTAAACTACTTTGTGACGCGTTGAGGTTGTGTGAAGATGATTTTCTGTCCGAGGCCAGCGATGGCTCTGGAAAATCTAACGAATCAAAAACTGAGACAGGAGATTTTGAGCTATGGCCGAATTTTTGAGGATTTTTTTCTTGGTTTTTGAAATAGGCGCCTGCAATATTTTTCTAGGTTGGTAAATTTCACCAAAATATATATATATATATATATATATTTTTAAATTAGAACCAAATATTAGTCCTCTAATTAAGCAAAGTAATATCAAAACGGTAAACTAAATAAATCCCGAAGAACACAAAAACTTTTGAAACCTTAAATTTTTATCTTTTGAGGATAATACAAATTGCAATTTCTTTAATTGTCTAAGATTTATTTAATTTAGATTTTTAATTGTAAATCTAATAAAAATGCAAGTTTAAAACAATATTTATTTCAAAAAATCAAATTTGAAATGTGATTATATAAAATAAATAAAAGAAATACAATGAAATACATGCAAAAATAATAATATAAATATAATATAAATAACATAATAATTTAACAGATTCATGATAAAATACTTCAAAAAGATATTAAATAATTAAAAGTACAAAGAACCAATATACCAGTTAAAAACCGGAAATAAATTAAAGCTGTAAAACTACATCTGTCAGAATACAAACAAATCAAAATCATAAGCATACATTTAGTTATAAATGAAATGGATGATATAAATATAGAAATATGAGGGACATGAAGTGAATTTGCAAAGAATATAAACAGAACTAAACAAAATACGAGTTCGTGCAGTTCAACAAATCAAGTTCGAGTGGTGTGGGTAGGTTACCTGTCATAGAGTTATAGAAGTAGGTAGAGGCAGTGATAGTCTGTAACCTTGATGTCATGCGGGGATTTGGTCGCCATATTGGATTGAACCTAAACAAAGTTATCGTAGTTATATCATAGTGTCTTTAATAAAGTTTCTATCTGTGTTTGTTATCAAATATGCCAGCATGTTGTGCGTTTGGTTGTAGTAATAGATCGTCGAGAAAAACTATTAAACAAAAAGAAAAAGAAAGGGAAGCTGTAATTATATATCACAAGTAAGTTATTTTTATAAACACATAATATTATTAGCAAAATGTGTTCATTTCTTTTAGATTTCCAAAACATCCGGAGAGATGAGCAAGTTGGGTACAAGCAATAAGAAGAATTGGCTGGGAGCCGACAAATACCAGTATTTTGTGTTCCGGACACTTTACGGAAGATTGTTTTGACAGAACTTCGTTGTCATGTGTCAGACTAAGGGATTTCGCTGTGCCTTCAATATTTCCATCATATCCATCATATTTGCAAAAGGTGAGCATTTATAATGTAATGACTCGTTGCTGTAAATTTAAATAAAGTTATTAAACAAACCTAAATTACGATTGCAGAAAATGGAAACCCCACGCCGTAAACTAGAAAGACGAGAACTTAGTAATAACGCCCTTATTAACAAGCACTGATCTTAATTCCAGCACAGAGACTACCTCAGCAGATGATGTTTCTGTTAATGAAATTCCAAGTACAAGTAGCACATTATTACCTATTCCACGACAAAAGTCATCTGTGCTTAGAATGATGTCACGAACTACATCTTTTTCGCCAACTCGCAGAATGCATCGTAATATATCACCTGCCAAGGCTTCATTACTTACATTTAAAAAATCATTACAGAAATAAAGTTAACCTGCTACAGCAAACAAAGCGAAGAAATTTAAAAAGAATAGCGACATTATCCAACTTTTTAAAAAGTTTAAAAAACCAAAATTTGTTGCAGGAAGAACAATTACAAGTTTTAAAGAATATTGGCAGTCCGAATGTAGACATTTTGAAGCGACAACTTGTCAGTATAGTGCAGAGTTGCGAAAATTTGCAGTAACACTGCACTATTATTCACCAGCTGCTAACAAATATGTGCGTACTACATTTAATTCTTGTCTTCCTCACCCCAAGACCATTTCTAAGTGGTATAGTTCAATTGATGGATTCACGGTAGAAGCATTTCCAGCTATTAATATTATAATATAGTAATATTATAATATAGTAATAGTTATGTACATGTTTTTTTTTTTATATTATTGTTACTTTTATAACATGTGTAATAAAAACAATAACAAAATTAACATTTACCAGCATAACATATTTTAACTGGTTCATTTCAAGATGGCCGACAGCTACATCCCCCTTCCGTTCCATGCCATCAATTCGTTTGCCTACATTCGTACTTCAGACTCCCTCTATTTTATTCTATAACTCTATGTTACCTGTAGTCATCTGGACGCCATTCTGTTTCCAGACACGCAGGCGGTGGCAGATCTCGGCAAACGAGGGGCGGCGGATGGCAAGCTCGGCCCAGCATTCCACCATGAGCAAGTAGCAGTAGCTAGGGCAGAAGTCCGGGCACGGCAGCAGCTTACGGCTGCGAATCATGTTGATCACTTCTTGGTTGTTGTACCCGTAACACGGCTAACAGAAAATATACACGTCGTATTTGCACTAGATTAAAAAATCTACCAAAGATATTGTGTACCAATGTGAACATTTCAATACATTTATTTCATTTATCCGAACTACAATATAGCGGCTCAAAACATGTGTACAACATGTAAACGAATTCGTATATTTTAGAAGTTTAGAATGATAGCACCTCGAAATTAATACATCCAATTTTTGTTTATAAGTTAATATTCACCCTTAGCACAAATTACTAAGTATAGCAATTGCTATATTTAACAATTTGTGTTACAGAATAGGAGTCATTAACCTGCTTGTGAAGCGACATCGTTACAATGATGCTACGACTGTCTTCAATTTCGATAGATATACAAAATAATCCACATAATATTAATAATTTTGTTCGAGTACTTGAAAATACTTAGAGATACAGGATTACTTGAATTTTAAATTCAGCATTTTTTCCAACGCGTAAAATAATACAAAAAGCGGCTACCAGTGTGAAGACACCAATGTCAAAATATTATTAGATAATTAACGCATATTGAAAGGTATTCCGTAGATTCAGTAATATCCGCAGAACAAATTTATATAAAAAAGATTTTTTTAAAGCAATAGACTATTACCTGTAATCCATAGCTGTAAATTTCCCATAAAACTACCCCATAAGACCAAACGTCGCTTTCTGTTGTGAATTTTCCATACAAGATGGATTCTTTTAAAAAAATATATATATTAAGGCCGCTCCGTACTCAGTGTAAAACCGCTTGAAATTTGTATGCTTTTATTTCCAGTTTTAGATAAATAAATTTGTTCAAATTTTGTTAGAATGAAGATAATAATAAAATATTAAGTTTTGTCACTTTATAATTTCGTAAAACTTAATAATAAGTTAGTTAAGTGGATATATATGTAAAGACATATACACGATTTTAATAGTTTAGAAAGTACTTGGGTATATAAATTAGATATTAAATGAAAGATTTTGCAAAAATAAAACTTTCATTATACGAATATTTTCATTAAAGTTTCGCATTTATGAGTAAAGTATATATTTGTTTTCGATATTTCGTGTCACAATGTCACATATTTAACGCCTGACGTACAAAACGATGCAACCCAAATGACAATGTCTGCTCTGAACGATCGGTATGTAACATAATTGAAAGCTACAATTCAATTAGTTGTCAAAAATAATAGACGATAAAATAAAAAGCGAAATAAGACGAACTTCTAGTAAAAATATATATTAATAAGACATAAAAATTAAATATATAAAAATATAACGTAAAATTTACAGAAGTTATAAACTATAATTTAAATTAATATAAGCAAATCCGGCAATGGAAACAACAACGACAACGTATGAATAAACTAATCTTTAAGTTAAGTTACAAAATACTTAAATACATGGCAAGATCTACATCTTGCACAGACGGTGCGAGAACCAAACTTGTCTTGACCGATGCTAATCAACCACTTACTAAATCGTTGTTGTATATCCATGGGATGTTCTGACAAAGGGTGAGGGGTGATATCGCCCCGTTGGTCGCACATATGCGTTTACATAAAAAACTTAGACGAGGTTAAATCTATTCGACCCTTCGCTTAGCTATAATTTACCCAGATATGTCATCACATCCCGTGTAACCAGACGCGACAATTCAGAAAATCTATAAACTTGATAAATAATGATCTACGGAATACTGAAGTTATAACATATGCTTTAATAAATTTGATCAACAAAATAAACTCTGTCAAGTCAACTTTAAAAAGATACTTAAGATAACGCTTAATTAGTCTGTATCTTTCGAAGCTGAGTTGATAGTGAAATATCATAATTTATAAACAAAACCAAATTCTGAATTACCCGTTTTGTTACAGGTATCTGAAGGATTTCAGAGCAGGTACTTTTTATGACGGTTTCACAATAAACAGCGCAAACTTTTGTGCCCACAGGCACAGGCTTCTCTGTAATGATAGTGATGAACTGACGACATATCGTGCACGGAACTACTGTTCTGATATTTCGACATGAAAATGTTATAGATACTTACGAGAAATTTAATATTTAATTTAGTATTTAGTATAAGTATTTATATATAGAAAAAGTAAATTAAATATTGTTATGTAAGTATTTGATTAAGATTTTAATGTTATTTTAAAATAAGGGCAGATAGACGCAAAAAAATGTAATTATATAGGTAATAATAATAATATTTAGTCAGGTTTTATAATACACAAACTAGTCGTCAAGACATAAAAACACATAAAATGAAAATAAATGCTCATTTATTTAAAGACCATTCAACATATATCAATATAATTAATAGTAAAATAGAAAAACATAACCGTGGCATAAATTAGTAATTTATTTAAAAAATTCTCTAATAGGTAAGCCGCGACTATACCTCGAATTAATAATTTCTGGTAAAAGTGAGTTGAGATAAAAATTTGTTACTTTTGGTATAATTTTATGTTGCCAAAATGAATTGGATCTATTAATTTTTTCAATGAAAATATCAATGTTCGTGTACACCATAAAATAGCATGCATTTTTATTACAAATATTTAATTGTCCTTGTACCTGATACATGTAATTATCATTTTCTTTTAAACAAATTTTACCATCTTTTGATTCTAAAAATGTTATAACTTTTTTTTCTATTGCATCCTTTATAGTCATATTTTGGGCACTGAATGGACATTTTATTTCGCATATTTCGCCATCTCCTATTATTCCATCTGGTGACGCACCCAGAAATGGTATCTCTTCATGAACATAAAATCAACTTTTATTAATTTTTTTATTAATTTTTTCTTCTAGCATCGCTACGGCCTTGCTTTCATTTCTGATTCCATATTCTGTAGCTTTACTGACAGTGAATGAACTATAAAGCAAATTTTTCACTACATTTGCAGTTGATGTACCTTTCCGTATTTATTGTAATATCCAAAAAATTTATAGATTTCTTTGCCTCTTTTTCAACTGTAAATTTTATATGTGGATTTAAATTGTTGATTAGAGTTAAAAAAATATTTAATTGTTTATCAGATCCAGAAAATAAACAAGGGATTTCGTCAACATATCTGAACCAGAATTTTAAGTTCAGCATTTACCGTAAAGAGGCGTTCACTGATGTAATTATACCTGCTTATTTAAATCATCCGCTTAATATAAAACTTTCAGTTTTCCATAATTATCTTGATCGTCTTCTGAAAATCCTCATGGACCCCAATGATTTTAATGGGGAATTAAACATCATAATGAATATTGCAAGCATTTAGCAACAGATAACAGTTAATATCCTAATACTTACATTGTTGTACCTACAACAGTCATAAACAGACCGTTACTCCGTTTCAAATGAAAAGTCTTTTGAAGGGCTTTCTTGCAGAATTAGATTTTTATTGATCGGCAGTTGTTTTAGTGAAAGTGATTCAAAACCAATCATATTTAGTATATATTAAAAGATTTTTAGATAGACAGACGTGTAGAATTTCAAAGTTTTAGATTTGTAATAATCAGCTAGTATTTATTATTATTCCAATACGTGATTGTAGTAGTAAGAGCATTACTTTGCAAGAGTTTATTGATAAACAATTGGTTGTGAAAGAAAATGTAGAAGCTCAATGTTCAGAATGCTTGCATTCAAATAATTTAAAAAACCTTATCGACGTTTTAAAAATATCGGGTCAAATAAAAAAAAAATATATTAAAAAAACCTTGGCGACCCCAGAGATTTGCTTCGCCCTAGTGCTACACCCAATAATGGGTAAAAGGTGTGATATATTTCAATTTTGTCTTACGGTGTAACGATCACTTAGTACATATTATAGTAGCGTTCGATTTGCAAACAATCTCACCTCAGTTCATTTCAACTGAGTTGAGATTGTCTGAAATGAGATGATATTTTTTCGATGACAAATCGAACGGATTTTGACAGGTCTGAACTGAGTCGGTTACGTGACGAACGTTGTAGTATCATTTCGCGGACAACACATGATTTGCTTGATGTTTTTGTTGGCAGTTAGCTGTGAGACATGATTTATAATAACATGTACAATTAAAAAAAAATATTAAATAACTTCCAAATATTCAAACTACAAACAAAACATAACGAATTCTACCCCCACTCTAACTGAGTAGAAAATCTCAGTACGCACCAGTGAAATAGGTAGTGCAGCATAGGCAAGGGGGGAAGTGAGTGTCTCACTTGATCTCAGTTATGTCAGTGCAAATAGAACAGCACAAAAAAGCTGTCAAACTGAGGTGAGGTGAGATGAACTGAGATTTGGTGCAAATCGAACGCTACTTATACTTCGATTAAAAATCTGAACTGTTCTTCAACAGTCGAACTTATTTTTTAGAAGACATCTCATAGTAAGGCCGAGAATCTCAAACGAACAAAGATTTGCTGTTTCAATAGAACTTTCATGTTTAAGCAGTCATAAAAAGACCTATATTTGATTTATGGCTTTATCCCTGTCTAAAATTATTTTCTTCTGCAACCCAGTATGCTTCTATGATTTTGGGAAATGTATACAAGTAAGGAGCAAACATGAAATATTTTTTTAGTATGGAACGCCCTTAAGGTGTCATTTAAAAAATCTAAATAATTTTCTTACCTATAGTAAACGCAACTGTACATATATCTACTTAAACCAAAGTCACTAATTTTCACTATTAAGTTTTTCGATACTAAACAAATTCTTGCAGCTAAATCTCTATGTACGTAGTGATTACTTGATAGATACTCCATCCCTAAAGCAATTTGTAATGCGATATCTAAGAACTCATTCTGTGTTAAACTTTTTCCTTCGGATGGTGAATTTGCCCGCAAAAATTCGTGCAAATCACCCTGAAACAAAAAATGGTTGCAAGGTTGCAAATGAAATAGTGCAAATTATCGGTTGCGACTCCTCAGATATATTTAAAATATATTTCAAGCCAGAAGTATGGCTTACCTCAGACATAAATTCAAAAGGAATACACATGGGTTCTTGCTTCACTATAATTCCTAATAAGCAAATAATATTTGGATGACGCAGCTCTGAAATTAAATCGATTTTTCTCTGAAAATCCGCTTGAGTTTTAGCACTGGCGTTCTCCTTTAAAGCTTTTACGGCTACAAACATTTTCCCTGTTTTATTTTTTAATTCTCCTTTATATACTTTTCCTAAAATAAAAACATAATTTAATTTTTATAAATACAAAATAATAAATTACTATTTACCGAATGCTCCTTCTCCTAATTCTTCAATAAAACTATAAATAAATAAATAAATAAATATATCATCACGCCTTCTACCCGTTACTGGGTGTGGCACTCTGCCGAAGCAGATCTCGGTAAGTGATATATTTTGCGCGTGAAGTGCGATTACCAGTCGTCAAATTACTCAATAAAACTAACTTCTTTATAACTATAATTTGGCACATTCTGGAAGCTATTCTTATTAACATTGTGGTTTCGCAGAGTAGGAATATTATTACTTTGCTGTGGCAACATTGGGTTTAATTCCATCGGGGAGTTCATTCGAGAGTTTCCATATATGTTTTTATCGGCTGCAGGAATATTTATCTACAAACATGATGAGTTATTTTAATTTTGTCTCAATTACTAAATAAATAACATACATTTTGAGGACTCCTTGGATTTTGTTTATTTCTGTTTTTAAAGCAACAGAAGTACACAATTACTCCTGTTACTCATAAGAAACAGAGCACAAGAGCTATTGATATGTAAATCCATATGAAAATAGCTGTAAATAAAAAAAAATCATATAAAAAATTTTAATATTGAATTTCACCAAAATTTATTGATATTAATTTCCAACTATTTTGCTATTATTATAACAAGCTTAAATTTTTAGTTCACGCAAAAATATATTTTTTTAAATATAATCTTAATAACTTAATATCAACCCTTTATCAGGCTCAAAACCTTATAGTTCATGTACCATAATTTTCACTCAATTATCATCGAACTTCTTGAACAAATTTTTATAACAATTTCAAACATTTTTATAAAATAGTACAGGCATGATTCTCTACTTACCACACTTAGGCACATTGCACAATTCCTTTTTTGTTTGCTCTACGTAACAAAACGGTTCATGTTCGATTCCGTCTGGATTTCGACAGTAACTGTGACCAGTTAGCTCTGGATGATTCGACAACTAAACTTGAAACTGATGTGACCATTTTAAACATTTGCTTCCGTTTCCGCTAATATCTTGGATTCCTCTGTAAGCTTCACCGTTACCCCAATAACAATCCTCATCTAGACATAATACATATTATTTATATAGTATAATTTACATCATATGTGTGTAGCCTGCAATATTAATAAAATTATATATTTAGACAATTACAAGCAGCACGTACCTGCTTGAACATTTTGTGTGCGGTCTATGCCGAGTGGAAGACAGTATTCGGAATGTGGATCTCCTGGCCGAGGAAGGGTTACACATTCTTCTAGTTGCAATGTTTGTCCTGAAGTTAAATATATAATGGATATTATTTATATATTTGAAAATTTCAACGTAAATCATAATTAACTTTATTTCAATAATCAAAACTATTTCAAGTTTTGTATTTTTATTTTGTTCACACATAAAATTACTACAGTTATTCCTGAAACTCTGATTCAAATTGAGTACAAAATTCATCAATTAATTAAATCTAAACGTCAATTCGAATTACACTTCATCCACTATAGATGTAAATAAAAAATTAAAATTACAAAATAGTGTTTCGCTTTTGGTCGGACTTATGACTTAAAAAATATATATCATGCATAAGTTGTTTTATTAGAAAATTAACCTATGAACAAGAAAAAAAAACGTTAGTTTTAATTGTCAATATATATTTTTTCATTATAAAGTAGATAAATATAATAAATAATCAATTTGTATTTCTTTTAATTATAGAGGAAAATTGGGACACCAAAAAGATTTGAACCTGCGACCTATAAACTCCGGTCATATCCTTAAAGTCAACTGATCTACGGTCGTCATGTGATTCAAATCTGATATTATTCCAATTTTTCTCGCTATTTCAATTATGGATATCTTTACTTATTAAAAATTGTAAAGTACATAAAACGGTTAAATAATTGTCAGAGCCTCGTTAGTAAAATCAGGGAACACCAACGGGAAGGTGAGGTTGACTTGGACAGTTGCACTGTCCCTTGTCCCCCATTAAGGTGCGGCAACAGATCAGTCGCCAGCCCCCGGGAATCGAACCCGAATTAAATCTACTTGAGAAGCAATCAGGCTCAGTCGCCAATACTGTGTAGTGAGACAAGCGTTCAGCTTAAATGGCACGTGGGTCTTTGAGTCTCAGAGGTGAGCGCGTCAGTGGTGCTCAGGTCTTGCATCATCGCTGGCTTCCACGTCCCCGTGGGCCAATGTGGCATCAGCCGCCACAGTCACTGCCGCCGCTCCACCCCCTCCTCTACCACCCTCACCGCCCTAACCACACGTCCCCAACAAAAACACTCGCTATGTCTTACTGCCCCTTGTTCCCCCATGGAGGCGGCAACAGACTAGTCACTCGCCTCTGGAATTTGATTCCAGATTTATTCTTTCGGTATGTACAGCAGCCAGGCTCAGACGCCAATACTTTGTAGTGAGACAGCGTTCTGTTCATGTGGCATGTGGGTCTTTGAGTCTCAGAGGTGAGCGCATCAGTGGTGCATCATCGCTGGCTTCCACGTCCCCGTGGGCCAATGTGGCGACAGCCGCCACAGTCACTGCCGCCGCTTCACCCCCTCCTCCTACCACCCTCACCGCCCTAACCTCACGTTCCCAACACAGACGTTCCCGATGTCTTACGCACAAAGCCATTACGCCTCAACCTACTAACAATATGCTCATACAACATGCAAACAAACATTTCACTTTCCATAGTAACCATTACACATTATTTAGGTTTTATTATTGTATTCGACAATATTCTACATAGTCCAATAGAAAATCAGTTGCTAACAAAGTGTAAAGCGACCAATAGGAATATAGAATAGGTATAACTAATAATTTTAATATCAAAGGTTGTTTTGGAACAATAGGATCCATAAATCAAGAGGTGATTACGCTTCATTTAAAATTGGTGTTCCATTTGATGATCTAGCAGTCTTTGTGAAGCCTGAAAATTGGCCACAAGGAGTCGCCATTAATCGTTTTTACTTCCCACGACGCCCACCCGAATCCAGCACTTGAATACGGGTACCTCGGTACAGCAGCAGCATAATAAGATAAGTGTAAAACATAAAAACATTTGTATATATTATCAGAACGTCAGAGGTCTCCGATCTAAGTGTGCTACGCTATACGCTAATATTTTGATAAACAATTATGACATTATACTGTTAACAGAAACATGGTTGGACAATTCTGTCGCTAGTTCAGAACTAATTGATTCGCGGTATATAGTATTTAGAAAGGACCGAGATTCGATAGTTACAGGAAAACTAAGAGGTGGTGGTGTACTCATTGCAATTAGGAGGGAATTTGAAGCTGTGGAGTGTGTTCCGGCTGCAATGAATGCTGAAGCTCTATTTGTTAAAATTAAGATTGGTTTTCGATTAATCTATGTTTCCACTGTTTATTTACCTCCCTGTTCACCTGTTTCATGTCATGAGGACTATTTCAATGCACTTGAATTTTTGTTTAGATAAATTTTATGTAATCCTACATCAGATTATGGATATCTCAATACCTAAGAAAAAATCTTATATTAGTAAATTTCCTATTTATTTCACTAGAGATATTAAGGATAAAATTAAATTAAAAAATAATTTACATTCATTAATTTCCAATGGATTTGCTGATTCTGCTCAAATTAATCAATACAAATTCTTACGTACTGAAATTAAGAGTCTCACTCAGACGACGTACCGAGAATATACACTTAACCTTGAATGTAATATCTCTAATGATCCTAATACCGTTTGGTCTTTTGCTAAGACTAAGAAGGCTGGAAATTCTAGTATCCCATATAAGATGTATCATGATAATGAAACATACAATGGCAGTGAGGATATATGTAATGCTTTTGCAAAGTACTTTAAATCAGTTTACTCATCTCAAATATGTACTGATGTTGACCTAACTTATCTAGATGGAGTTAACTACTCGAATTATTGTGACCTTTTTAACTTTGAGTGCACTGAGGACGATATTATCGTTGCAATTAATAATTTGAAAAATAAACTAACAGTGGGTTGGGACAAAATACCAGCTTTAATTTTTAAAGGTTGCAGGGACATTTTTATAACACCATTACTCAAAATTTTCTCGAAAGCATTCAAGGGCGGATCCACGGGGAGGGAGAGCATGGGGGCCATGGCCTCCCCCTTGGGTCATTTTTTGTAGTCGGGATTTTCTATAAGTTTCATGATTATATTCGAAGTATTGTCGGATTTGAAAACCAGGTTCGATAAGAACACGCTGGATGCGCTGGCTTTGAATATCGTGCTACCGGATTACTTATTAAAACTTGATGAGGAGCAACTGAATGTATCGGTTACCAAATTGTGGAGCAAGTACAGCGTGTTGCTAGAACGTTGCAAACCTTATAACACCGAAGATTGCGTGAGATCAGAGTTGAAGTTGTGGAAGGCGCATTGTGATCGCGAACTGAAGCGTAGCGGCGAGCTGAACGTAGTTTTTCAGCCCTGCGTCGGCTGAAATCGTGGCTCAGGAGCCACATGACCCAAGACCGTCTCGTGGGACTCGCGTTGATGCATTTGCATACAGACATTCCGCTGAATCCTGAAAGAATCTTAGATAGATTCGCGAAGTCCAAAACCCGACGTTGTATTGTATTACACGGCCCGTTTCTATGAATGTGGGGTGTTTTCATGTATATTTTAGTTCAAAAAGTTGCCAAAATTCCAGGGACACCTATGCCCCAGGAATGGCGGATTAAAAGTAAATCATTAATATCATGGCCTTTTTATGTATAAAATTGTACTTGAAACTTTAAACGCGTTTTTCTCGAAACCATGTTTTTAAACTGCGTTGACAGCCTACAAGTCGCAATTTTTGTCCGATTAACTTGAAATTTGGGGAAAATGTTGCCGAAACTTCTACTTAGGGATGAACTGGTCATTTTTTTGATATGTAGTTTTTTCGATTTTAGCGACCCAAAAAAAGGACGAAATTTTTGTACGATTTTCAAACTTTTTTTTCAATTGAGTATAAATTGGCGAAAAATTTTTTTTTTGGAATCCGGCCCGTTGATCCTTAAGTTACAATCTACTTTACAGTTTAAAAACAAGGAAATTGATTTCAGATGGGCATTGAGCGGTCCAGCCTGTCAACGCAGCAGCCGTGTTTTTGGGACATGGTCTTGGTTCGGAGGCTGTAGCGGTCGCAATTGCTTATAAAAAGGCTTCGAAATATTTTAAATTGTAGAGGAATATGTGCCAAATACAATGTAAAAAAAGTTAGTAATTTATTTACATTCCTGTGCCCACAATTAATTCGTGAAAATAGCCTTTTTTTTAGTCTTCAAAGTGGTACCTCCCCTTAAAGGAAGAAGCTTCAAAGACAATTAAATAAAAAACCGCCCAACAAAGATATAATATCGAAAGCTTAATACAGAGGAAACCCTTCAAGAATACAGAATAAAAATGGATTAGATAACAACCGACCCGATAACAGAATCAACGATAGAAGATAAATGGGCGAAGATACAAAACGTAGTCAAAGCAATAGCAACCTATCCACCATCGATCTAATTTATACCCTTAAAGAACTACAGGCTGTACACTACGAAAAAGACCTTGACCTCCACATACTATTTATAGATTTCAAGCAAGCTTATGACACGATAAATAGGAACGAACTGCTACTAGCGATGGATGAACTAGGCATACCCAAAAAACTGATAAAGCTTATCAAAAGCACCTTACAAAATACTACGAGCAAGGTCAAAATGAACAAAATAAAATCAGAAGCATCAGAAGGTAAGGTCAGGATTGCGGCAAGGAGACCCTTTGACATCTACTATGTTTAATATAGCCCTAGAAGCAATAATGAGAAGAGGGGAACTAAACAGATCAGGTCTAGTTTACGACAAAAGACACCAATGCATGGCGTTCGCAGACGACGTAACGATCGTCACAAAGACACGACAGGAATTAAAATACGTGGCAGAAAACATAATAAAACAAGCACAGCTGCTAGGACTAAGAATTAATGAAGAAAAAACCAAATATATGAAAATGAGTGCAAATAAAAACGTACCCATCACCAATCTAAAAGTAACTACACAAAAAGGAAACAACAACTTTGAACCAGTAGAGACCTTCACCTACCTAGGAGTCAAACTAACATCAAGAAATAAAATGAAAGAAGAAATAAATCAAAGATTAACTAAAGGTAACAAAGCAGTAGGAAGCCTGTTCAAAATACTATCAAGCAAAGAGGTATCCAAAAACTCAAAGAAACGAATATACAAAACAATAGTGAGACTATCAGTACTATATGAAGCAGAAACCTGGATACTGACGAAACTGGAAGAACAAACTCTGCAGATATGGGAGAGAAAAATATTAAGAAAAATTTACGGCGGAGTCAAGGAAGGAGAAACATGGAGAAGAAGAACCAACAAGGAAGTAGAGGAGCTCTTCGCAGAGCCCAATATCACAACACTGATAAAGATGCAAAGAATACGATGGTTAGGACACGTAACAAGGCTAGCGGAAGGAAGAACGCCAAGGCGTATCCTGGACCGAAGACAAGAAGAAAAAAAAAAGAAAGGCAGACCAAAGAAAAGATGGCTGAACGAAGTGGAAGCAGACTTGAAGATGATAGGAATAAATAATTGGAGAAACAATTAACAGAGAAGAATGGAGGAACATAGTTCAACAAGCCCAAGGCCTCAAAGGCCTGTCGAGTTAACTAATATATATATATATATATATATATATATATATATATATATATATATATATATATATATATATATATATATATATATATATATATATATATATATATATATATACATATGTACGGAGCATTTTGGAAGATATTTTAGGAAAATGACATTTTATTGGAAAATTACAGTCTTAGAAGCGATTTGGTAGACGTTAAAACAATTTCTTACATAAATAAATAGAAAATTTTAAATTGTATGAAAAATTATCGTTTTGAAACTAGTGTAATACAGATATTCAGATTTTTTTTTAAATCAAAATGTATGGTTGCAATCTTGCAATCATAATCTATTTTTGGTATTAAAATGTTTCACTATTTAAATAAAGTAGAGGCCAATGAATCAAATAATCTAAATATGTATTTATTTTATGTATTTGTAAGTACTTATTGCTATTAGTTACTGATATTATTTGTGAATGGGATGGCTAGCTCAGTGGTATGAAGTTGGCCTGTGGATCCTGAGGTCCCTGGTTCGATTCCCACAGGCAACAAATTTTCATAATTTGAAAAAGCTATCCCTGTGACTCCTGCACCACTAACATGTTTGGGGGCAGTGATTTGACGACTGGTAACCGCACTTCACGCGCAAAATATCACTTACCGAGATCTGCTTCAGCAGAGTGCTACACTCAGTAATGGGTAGAAGGCGTGATGATATAAAAAAATAATAAATATTATTTGTGAAATTTATTTTTTCGTTTCAATTATATTTCATTATATTTTTAATAAAATGGGATGGCTAGCTCAGTGGTATGAAGTCGGCCTGTGGATCCTGAGGTCCCTGGTTCGATTCCCACAGGCGACAAATTTTCATAATTTGAAAAAGCTATCCCTGTGGCTCCTCCACCACTAACATGTTTGGGGGCCGTGATTTGACGACTGGTAACCGCACTTCACGCGCAAAATATATCACTTACCGAGATCTGCTTCAGCAGAGTGCCACACCCAGTAATGGGTAGAAGGCGTGATGATATATTTATTTATTTTTAATAATATTTAAAATTAGTATATTATATATATAGGCAAATAAAATTAAGACTGCTGCATCATCTCGAAAATTTCACGAACTGATGTATCCAGAATAAATATTTAACGGTTCGCAGTTAGGTTTAATCACATACATACAAACATACATAACATGACCTATATACCACCAAATGGGGTAGCACGAACCTGAAAATCATTCATAAAACATTTACTTGAAATATTCATCAAATAATCAGTCCTCGTCAAACATTATCATCCTAACACATTACCCTCACGTCAATCACATTCATAGTTCTCTCCATATAAGCTCATTTACTTATTACACTTGAAATCATGCATCACACAATTAACCTTCAATCACATTTATCCAATCATTCCTATTCACTTGTCATTCATCTTTCTTCGACGTACATTACATATGCGCAAAACAACTCAAATTAGTCACACTTACTCCTCTAACAACCAATCTAATAACGAATCTAACAACGAACCTACAAATATTAGAAAAGATGAAAGCAAATAGTTTGCGCTTGCATTTGTAAGAAAATTATACACATTTTAGTAACTGAAAATGAAACAAAAAGATAAGAAAGGAAGGGAGTGTCGCCCTTTGCTTGTAGTGAAAGTGAATTCCACACAAATGCAGTTAAATATTTTATGTAAGAAATGAAAACGAATGAAAAGATAAGAAAGGACGGAAGTGTCGCTCTACGCTTGTTTTCAAAAGTAAATTCCACACAATTGCAATAAAACATTCTATTAAAACTAGAAAACGAATAAAAAAATATTAAAAAAGAAAGGGAGTGTCGCGCCTGCGCTTGATTTTGAAAGTGAATTTTACACAATTGTAGGTAAACGCTCTAATGAACTAACTAAACAAAAAAACTAAAATCAAGAATCCTGAACTTTTCTAAAATCATCAGATTCATCGAGCAATTTAACTCCGCGAAACGTTCCTATCCTAACACACCACTTTAGCTTCAACCACATTCATAATTTCTTTCATACAAGCTTGTTTGTTTCTCATACTCGGAAACTTTCGTTTACGCAACAATCCCTCAATCATGTTCATTGATTTATTCATTGGTCGTCCACCAATCTCTCATTCGACATACGTTTTACATGACCAAACCATCTCAACTGACTTATACTCACTTTTCTAACTACATTCTTCTCAATTTTACACTCATCATACACCAATGTATTCCGGACATGATCTCTTCTAGTATATCCACACACATACTACGCAAATACCTCATTTCCACAGCAGTTATACGGCGTTCATGTTTCCTCAGCCACATCCAACATTCACTACCATATATCAATGTAGGCACTAAAATACCATTATACACACTTAATCGAGTATCTCTTATTTCGAGAAAAGGTTTCCAGAGCATCAAATACCTTGCATCCCGAAGATACTCTTCTTTCAGTCTTACGATCAATACGCCCATTTCTCGACAACATATTACGCAAGTATAAAACTCATTCACGTAACTCAATTTCACGTCATTCACCGAAACATTGTAGTTAGTCACCAAATAGCTCTTTTCAAACACTAACACTTCACATTTATCAAGATTTAATAACTGATTTAAATTTTATCATACCTCATTTTTACTTGGTACATTATACAAAGAAGATTGATGAAATTGTCGCGAAGGTGCAAGGTAATCAATTTAGGCCTTTTGGCTCACGACACTAAATACTTTTAAATAACTCTGTGATGAATAAGAGCACAATCTATTTGTGTTCCAAAACCTACACTACGGTATACGGTAAGACGGCAAAGATAAAACATTCTAATAATCTAGAACAGAGAGTAAAAACTATAGCTGGAATGTGTCTGAGATTAAAACACTAACATTAGATTGTTTTACATATCTATATTTTTCTTTAACTTAAATTAAAAATAAAACTAGATTCATAATTGTGGAAATATTAAAGGATTTATTTAAAATAGACTAGAGGGAATTTTGTACATGACAATTATTACATTTAAATATTTTCTAAATTTTTTAATATCTATTAACGGAGTAAATTTGCTTATAATATCCAAATTTTGTGTTTGATGAAGTAGACAACTAGGAATTTCAGATATGTTGATAATCATGGTACAATTTTCCATAAAGTTTTCAATAATTGCCGAATTATAGTCCAAAAATGTATTGTCGATAAGAACAAAATATTTGAAACTGTACTTAAAATGAGCATTAAATTTTCTTAGTGCGGGTCCAACATACTCCTCTCGCCAATTGACGATGAGGCGTGTTGGAACCCGCACTTCTTCACGGTACAGCAAATTTTGATATAATTTGAATGAATCTAAATGAAATCCGGTATTTCCAATTTTCTTTCGCAGATAGTTTTGTATTCCAAAGTGACCTTGTTGAATGGCTGTAAATTATAACAATATATTTATATTAGTATTTATATGAAATAAATTAGAAACTTAGATTACATCTACATGTTTAATAATATGTTATATTTTGTCTTGAAGGATATTTAATAACGGCTAGTCATATCGCAAAATTATCGCCCTTTGGATTTGAACCGTAACATATACAAAAAATGTCTTGCAATACCATAGTATGGGTAGCGTTACTGTATTTGAATCACTCAAACAAACAAAATATATGAACCACAAATCTGCAGCTCGGTAAGTACGTACCCTGCACGTAATTGTGACTAAGTTTATGTTGTACAGAATAGTGAATAGTAAATAAATAGATAAGAAATATCGAGAATAATTTAATCGCCCTATAAATAAAATCTACTAGAATTTATGTTTCATGCTCGAAACAGGCGACATTGAGATTTAACGGTCCAGTTTGTGATTTGGACAAAATAAACAGCGTTGATCGTGTTTCATTATAAGAAAACTGGGCACTTCATGATAATATAGCAAAAAATAATAAAATTTTATTAGTGATTTCTTACCACTTGGTGCAGATAATGATTTTTCTCCATAACTACTCTTCGCAGATAATGTTAATGAACTATTATCTAATGAGAATTTACTGGTACGGTTTAATATTTCAGCTAATTTTTCAGAAGAATGAACAACTTCTTTCAATAGAACTAAAAGGGATTCTCCCGATCCTGAAGTAGATATGCGTACTGGGTCATTTATTATGGAAAGTGTTGTATTCTGTGATATTAAACTTTCTGCACTTGTGTCATCATCGATAGTTATAAAGGTCTCGGTTGAAAAATTAGCTTCTAAATCAGTAGTTGACATTTTATGTTGTGATGATCCATCTCTATCTGAATAATAACTTTCCGATGATCCATCTTCATCTGAATAATCACATTCATGTAAATAAAGGTGTTAGTTGTTATAGTGATCGTAATAAAGGAATTTAGTTGTTGTTGATCAGAATATCAGTAAAATATATAAATAAATACATGTTTGAAAATAAAGGGATCTAACTGAATCATTAATATTATTATTTTAAATAGGTTTTCAGCTGTCAAAATGACTTTAAACTAAAAATTACAGGTTGTAAACAATAAATTGTTCAATTTATATAATTGTAACTCTAATACTAAGTTTTTCATTAAACTATTAAGATTATGTTATAGTTATCTATAGTAATCTCTTTCTTTGTCAAGACAAGCGTTGCTATAGCTCGATAAACTAAAGTCAAACAGTGCCTGGAATGCACCTTTTCTCCACCTATTCAGGTATATAACGAATCGTGTGACTCTTCTTTGGCGGGCAAGTAAAATATGCAGCCGCAATGAAAACATTAGGCCGCCACACCATGTACGATATGCAAATTTATCAATGATATATTTATATATTATTAGTCCATAATAATTATTCTTTTGACATGGTATTTTTATAAATGGAAATAATTACATGCCGCTTTATTATTTCATAAATTCAAATAAACGGCTATTTTTTTTTATCCAACTTTTGACACTGAATGTACCGACGGTAGTAACGACCTCGAAAGACACTCCTCTAAGAGTTGTATATTGCCTTTATGATGAATTAGTCTTTGTTTTCATTTAGCAAATATTAACTGTGAGTTTTGTATTTAAAAACGTGTTAATTTGAAGATTATATACCATTTGACATAGAAGATATTGTGAAAGCAATTATTTTAAATTTATCGGCAACAAAATCACAGAGCCTATACGAAGTACTCGTAGCACACAAAAACTTTCAAAATTGATGTAAGCTGAAAGAGGTGAAATATTTCAGAAGATTTCAAAAGGAAGCACACTATGAGATTTATTTGGTGCTGAAGATACAAAACTTTTGGTTGATGCTTCGTAAAAGGTTTATTTTTATTTTCATAGTTTATTTTTACAATTGAAATTGCTGGAGGATCACGGAAGGACGAATTATTATATATCTCTACTGAAAATGTTCAAAATTTGGATTTTTATACTAATGTCGATAAAACATCAATATTTCGAAATATTAAATTTCAAAATTTTGCCATTAAATTTTACAATAAATAAATTGTTGTCCTAATTTTAAAAATTGTATCCTACTAATAAATTACAAATGATGTTTTTAGAACAAGTTATAAAATGAACCACTTTTCGCAACTAAAATGGTATGTAAAAAATTTGACACTTCGTAACCGAATTGAAAAATAATTATGTAGGTAAGGATTACATTTTGCTGTTTATCTTCCAAAAAAACTACTATACTATTGTAATGAAATTATAAGAACCATATTTTATACTCAAATATAATGTATTAGTAGTATAAATTATTAATACATATAAAAGAACTTCAACAACAGTATAATGTTTTTTCGTGTTTCCAATTCCCTACATAATTATTTATTAACATATAGGAATGCACCGTACAATTATGATAAATCTTTATTTCGGACATACCATTAATTTGCTACTATACTGAGTTATTCAAATTGTCTTATTTACAATTTTAAATCGGAATATAATCCAACAATTTCTTATGCAACTTATGTAACAACAAATTACCCTGCTACTGCAGAAATAATGACTGATTTCTTTAGAAATTACGCCCTCAGAATTTTATTAAAGGGATTAAAAGAGCCAGTAGGGCAACTCATGAAAGCAAAGAAACCTGCTGATCTAAACGCTGCACTGAGTATGCTTACAAACAACTTTCAGTTTGAAAATCATTCCAAACCATCTAAAAATGTAATGCCTATTCAAAAACCATTTCAAAGACATAATAATCAAAATTTTAGAAATAACAGGTCCTTTTAAGTAACAAATGTACCGCAGAACACTAACTATACGTTTAATAAACCACCGACATATTTTAATAACCAACATACAGCGCAGCGCAGAACTAACTTTCCTACAATGATTAGATATACTAATCAACCACTTGTGAGAGTTCGAGTTGTACAGTTGTCGAGTTAACACGTCTTCAATTGTTCATCGCCGAGTGTCTTGCTTTTTACTTAGTGTAAAAATTTTTCTTCTTGTATGAGAATAAAATCTAAAGTGCAGTGCAAAAGATTCCTATTTAAAACTAGGTGTGTATATAAATATGTAAACCCCGCCAGGGGTGAACCCGGAATGTCAAAACGGAAGACTGAAAAGACAGACTGAAAACAGTGATAGTGATGCGCAGCTAAGTGAAAAGATAGTGACTGATAATTTGCAACACAGTGACCGCGAGGCAAGTATTAGTGACTGTGAAGTGCTGAAAGCAGAGCAACTAATAAAAATGTTCGCGTCGATCAAAGTGTAAAAGCCGACAAGCCATCAAACATGCTTAGTCAACTCATCGCGTTCGTTGACCCGAGAGACCGGATGAGAGAGTCGGAACAAAATAAAAAAAGACGCGCATCGTCAAGTCCCGACAAAGATAGCACTATGGTAAAGAAGCCTGCAGCACGAGAGAGCGCTTGTAAGTGAAGTACCGCCCGTAGTCCAGCCCAACCAATATGCTGTACCAACCAGCAACCGATACAGTCTACTGGACATTAACATGGGCGCAGGTACGAGTACCGCCACCATTACGATCCCAGACGACATCCCCGTGAGCACAGAGGATGCACAAGGAACCACAGAGATTCCAAAAAACGCACGTCGCCGTCCTGCAGCTATCATTATTCCAGGAAGCACGCGGAATCACACGGAACTAGTAAATAATATTAGCAAAACAGTGAAGCAAGGTTTCCAAATTACCTACTCACGCAACAATATCAATCTTTACATCGCAGACCTGGAGGAGAAGAAGAGCATGGTGAAACAAATGATAGAAAACCAAGTACAATTCCACACATATACTGATGTTGACGAAAAAACGCACGCGTTTGTACTGTGTGGTCTTGACCATGAACCAGATATGCCGCCTGCACTCGTTAAAGAAGAGCTGATTAGCAGGTACAATCTCCAGGTCAGAGCGGTGTATAGAATGCGGACGAAAGTCCGAAAACTGTATCTGGTAGTAACTGACTCAACATCTACTCTGAGACACTTGCAACAAAATATAAAAATCTTATTCTACACCAGAGTAAGTTGGCAGAGACACGTGAACAATAAAACAATCTCACAGTGCCACAGATGCCAGATGTGGGGTCATGCGACATCAAATTGTCAAAGAAATCTTAGATGCTTAAAGTGCGCCGGACACCATCTAACGCAGGTCTGTGTGAAGACGAGAGAGACAGCGGCGACGTGCGTAAACTATGGAAAGGACTATCCTGTCAACAGCGACAAGTGTGAAGTTTACTTAAGTAAACTGCAACAGCACCAGCGCATCATAGGAGCACGTAAGCCCAGACAACAGCCGACCCGGTACGGGAACGCGCTACCACCGATAACTAACGCCTGGAACCACCGCCGCCTTTCTGTCGCTCTGTCTGACTCAAGTGCGAGTGTAAGTGTCGTGCGTGAAAGTGAGCAAACTTCTCAGAGACAGAGACGTGCCCGCGACCATTTCCCCCCACTACCGAGCATGCAACGGAAGCAGACAGCCCCCCGCGAGGCCCCCAGCCAGCATGCCGACTACCCTACTCCTCACAAGCCTGCTGATAACCCTCCACCGCGCCAGCTTGCTGCCAACACCAGAACACTGATAGTGACACTGATACGGACACTTACATCATATTTCAACAATTAAAAAATTAAGTAAATATTTTTAAGAGTTTAATTAACATGGGTAATATGGTTTTAGCACTACAAGATATAAACAAACAGCTATCAAAATGTAAAGACGGCGCAGACAAATTCACAACATTTAACGCTTTCATGTCAAACATTTCACAATATAATTTGTAGTTTTCATTACTAATATATGGTCCTGGAACGCAAATGGAATCCGATCCAAAATCGGCGATCTAATTCAAATCCTACACAAACACGACATTCACATTATGCTTATACAAGAGACACAACTTAGACACAGAGATAAATTCTACATTAAAGGTTACACAGTCCACAGAGAAGACAGACCCATACAAACAAATGTTCCCGCGGGAGACGTAGCCATCCTAGTACGCAACACACACCCACACACATTAGTTCGCCTTCAGCCCACATCCCTAGAATCCCTTTGTATCCGACTCGCTGACAACACACACATAATATCCACATATAATAACTTACAAAACACATTCACACAACAAGACATTCACACTCTGTTACAGATTGGCGGGAAAGTGTTGATTGCCGGCGACTTCAATGCGAGACACGCGACATGGGGCTGCCACAGATCAAACACAAATGGTAATATATTACATTTATATATCATAGCTCATAATTCCATTCTCATGCATCCTCCTACACCTACACATTATTCCACAAACAATACAACAGCAACAACAATATATTGACTCCTAAATAAAAGTATAAATAACCTCACCGATCCTATAACCCTCAACGAACTTAGTTCAGACCACCTTCCCGTATACACCAAACTAAGCACGCACATCACACCTACAGACACAGCAAACTATGAACGCACCTACAAAACCACAGACTGGCATAAGTTCAGACAAACACTCGATAAACGCATCACAATACAGTCACACATTAAAACAACACAAGATATAGACACACAAATACATGCACTAACACACGCTATCACACACGTACTACATATACATACACGCACTATTAATCTAGAGCACAACAAAGAAAAACTTCTTGTACACATCACACAACTCATTACACAGCGCAACACAGCACGAAAACTATGGCAAAGGTCACGCGATACTGTTCATCGCACTTACATGAATTAACTCACAAAACATATACGCACTGAAATCATAACATTTAAAAACAAAACCTGGACTGACAAACTACAAGGACTAAATCTAAATGACAATTTCTTATGGAGAATGAACAAAAACTTAAAAAAACCTAAAACAAAAGACAAAATGTCTATTGCGATGTGGAATTGAGTCTTAATAAATAAGAAAAAAAAGGAAAAAATTTTTCCATCACTTGTCTCGTAATTCCTAGTTGATCTAGTTGGATAAATGATCGCACCATACTGATGAGTCCGGAAGGACGAAACGCGTCTATGGTTAAAGCTGAACTGACCAGCCGTTTGTTGATGACCTGAGAAGTTGATGCAAACGTGCTGTAAAACCTCTGTGGAATTACGAGACAAGTGATGGAAAAAATTTTTCCTATTTTTTCTTATTTATTAAGACTCAATTCCACATCGCAATAGACATGTTGTCTTTTGTTTTATTTCAATAGCTGTCAAGCAGTTTGCGATTTTGTTGGTAGATGGCACCACGAGTGGCTCCATAGCTCTCATGTCATGTTACCGTTGTAGATAGGTTAACATCAGTCAGTTCAGCTAAGTCGGTATCACAATCCACTATTTCCTAGTTGATCTAGTTGGATAAATTATCGCACCATACTGATGAGTCTGGAAGGACGAAACGCGTCTATGGTTAAAGCTGAACTGACCAGCCGTTTGTTGATGACCTGAGAAGTTGATGCAAACGTGCTGTAAAACCTCTGTGGAATTACAAGACAAGTGATGGAAAAAATTTTTCCTATTTTTACTTATTTATTAAAAAAACCTCTCAAACCTATCCCTACATTATCATCTAACAATGATATCCTGTTATCCGACAAGCAGAAGGCAGAGGCGCTAGCCGAAACCTTCGAGCGAGTCCATATCCCCTTTCCACCTCTCACCCTATAGCTGCGGGCGTAGCCCAGGGAAGCTGCCTAGGCCCTAAGCTCTTTACCCTATTCATTCATGACTTGCCTACTTTTCTCAAAACCAAAACTGCCCTTTACGCAGACGATACAGCCATCTATGCTCACTCGTTTAGTGCAGAGGTAGCTAACAAGCAATTGCAAATCCATCTTAATATCCTAATTCCTTACTGGCGCCTGTGGAAAATCACCATTAATCATCAAAAAACCGAAACCATAGTCTTCAAACGCAAACACACAAACATAACAGTATACACACCACTCAGAATTGATACACATCGTGCAACCCCGACAACCTCGGTCAAGTACCTTGGCGTCACCCTCTCACACCGTCTATATTATCATTCCCATTTTAACAATTCCCTTAAAAAAGCTTCCCTCGCAGTCAGATCTCTTTGTCCCCTAATTAACAAAAATAGTAAAATGTCATCCCGCAACATAAAACTCTTCTACACCACTGTCATTCGCCCCATAATCACATACGCAGCCCCGATATGGTGCTCGGCTTCGGCAACCGCATTATTACCGCTTCAACGATTCCAGAACAAGTGCCTGCGCTTAATTAATAGCGCAGACAGATATACTAGAATCGCAGATTTACACAACATAACACAAATACCATACTTACACGACTATGTCACCGAAATGTCGCAAAAATTTTATGTTACACATCACAACATAATCCTGTCACACGCACAATAACCCAAATCAGAGAGCACAACACTCAATTTCCGCTTAAGCCCGTCTGACACGATCAATTTTAATGTACATTTTAATGTACATTTTTTAGTTCAATTTTAATGTATATTTCCCATGTACATTAAAATTGAAGACAAAAATTCCCGTATTCAACGACGTCAATTTTCTATTAGGTGCGCATGCGCATTTCGATCTGTTTTGAAAATATTTTGGTACTGAATTAGGGACTTTTGTGTCAGAATTATTAAAATAAATTGAACAACAAACTTCTAGAGTTGTACAGAGCTACTTTAAAATGTCAGATTTGGAGTATGAAAATCTTTTAGGTGTTGCAGCACATTATAACTACAATTGTAAGTTCAGCTGTAATACTGACACATAAGAAAAAACGTATTATTACAAAAAAAGAAAAATACGTGGAGTAGAAACTGGTTACGTCGAAGAGAAATAGGAAACGGAATTTTAACAATGCTAAATAGCGAGTTGTTATTAACAGATGATAATTCGTACAGAAAGTATTTAAGATTACCGAATGAATGTTTCGAAAAATTGTTGTCCGGTGTTGCAGATTCTATAGGGAAGCAAGTTACTTGTATGTAATAAAACGTATACATGTACTATTGCTAAACATTATTTTCTCATTTTTTTTAGATTCCTTCCACAGTTGAAGAATGGAAAGAAATTATTATAAATTTTAATAATATGTGGCAATTTCCACACTGCCTAGGGGCCCTGGACGGACGTCACATAAAATTTCGACCACCAAAATCAGATGGATCCTATTATTTTAATTATAAAGGTGATCACAGCATAGTTTTATTGGCTGTTGCAGATGCTAAATATAAATTTGTTTATGCCACTGTTGGCTGTAATGGGAGAATGAGCGATGGAGGTGTTTTCCGAGAAAGTAATTTGAAAAAAGCATGTGAAAATAATTTTCTAAATTTTCCGACAATGGATAATCTGCCAGGGAAAGACATGAAAGTGCCGTACGTTTTTGTTGCTGACGACGCCTTTCCCCTTTGCGAGACAATTATGAAGCCTTATTCTAGCAGAGGTTTGACTAACAGTCAAAGAATTTTTAATTAACGGTTATCAGAGTAGTGGAAAATGCCTTTGGAATTCTCACCAACAGATTTCGGGTATTACTAAATCCACTAAATTTAGCCTGTGTAGCACTGCACAATTTTTTAGCAACCGAAAATGATATCAGTTACACGGATAATTATTCCAATAAAATAACTGGTAATCAATACAGAACATAAATCAACAAGGAGGAAATAAATCTAATAACATGTCTCACAAATACCGTGATGAATTTAAAGATTTCTTTTCTACTAACGGTGCTCTTCCGTGGCAGGCAGATGCTGTTACAAATTTTAATATGTAATTTATAGTGTACATTGTAAGTATAATTATATTAAAAACTGTTTTATTCTTTGTAATATATATATTAAATAAATTTGTACAACAATTTTGCAATAATTTCTTGACATACTCGTAAACACTTTTTATAGTCCTATAAATGAATCGTTAAACAAAAGTATCATAAATCGTTGTTGTCAAGTTGACGTTTTGTCTTTTATATTAACATGAAATCAATTGAAAATAGTTCAAAACATATATCCTCAATTTTCTAATACATACGTAAATCAATTTACAAAATCTATCCAATTTGCCAAGATTGAAATACCCAAATGGCGCTGACCCCAAACATTATTTAAATTCTAAAAGAAATCACAATAATTGATCAAACCGTTGAAGTTATAGCGATGGCTAAAAGTTGTTGTTTTCCATCTTCCCATAACGCACAAAAAAAGGGTATTGTTGAGAATATTAATTTTAATCTATGTAATATATCTGCTTACTTGATTTTATATATTTAGATGTTGTTGTCATGAATATAAATAAAAAAACATTGAATGTAAAATATTACGAAAAACTGTCAAATAAAATTTGTTCAAATAACACTTGAGAATTTACTTTCAACTAAAATAAATAAATAATTCAACAGGTTGTGGGCCCAGGAATGTAATTTCCTATGATATAAAAGTTGAAAGTAAAAAAATAAAATAAAATAAAGGTAAAGAATTGTAAAGTATACATAAAAAAAAAATGGATTCAGAACTTGTTAAAATATACAAGTTAAAGAACTCAAGTAATTGGGCACAATGGAAGTTCCAAATAAGAATTATATTAAATTCTTATGATTTATTTGATATTTTAACGGGTGAATACGCAAAACCGGTCTTATCTAAAAATGATGAGGAAACCGATATACAAGCAAAGGTAAGATTTACAGATGAAATGAAAAATTGGAAAAGAGCAGACAGCAAGGCACAACAGGTGATTGCTACAACTGTAGATCAACAGCCACTTTTACATTTGATGAACTGTGAAACAGCCAAGGAAATGTGGGACAAATTATTAAGTATTTATGAACATAAATCTGAGTCAAGTTTACATCAGGTTCAGCAACAATTTTACAAATATACAAAGGATTCAGCTGATGATATGGCCACTCATATTTCAAAATTAGAAGAAATTGGATTCCAACTAAAGCAGCTTGGAGAACCGATATCCGACTCAATGATGATGACTAAAATACTTGTAACTTTACCATCAAATTATAATTATTTTTATAGTGCATGGGAATCAACGTCAGAAGATAAACGAACATTGTCAAATTTAACTTCTCGACTAATGATGGAAGAAACAAGGTTCCTGGGATGAGAAAATAAAGATGAATCTACAGCGCTATCAACAAAGAAAACATTTGTAAAAAGAACTAGTAATGAATTTAAAACCACACGAAAACCAGGAAAATGTTATTATTGTAATAAACCTGGACATTGGAAAAATGAATGTCGCTACCGAAAAAGAGATGAAAAAGAAGGTAATTTAGTAACTAGAAGTCATATTAATTCAATGGGTGACGCGTTTGTTGGGACACAAATAAATAATGTCATTATGGATGACAAAAATCAATGGTATGTTGATTCTGGAGTCAGTGATCACATGACAAGCTGTCGCAATTGGTTAATTAATTTCGAGCCTATCGAGCATCCCTTAACAGTACGAATTGGTAATGGAACAAGTTTACAGGTGAAAGGAAAAGGAAACATTAACATATTGGCATATGCAGAAGGAAGATGGACAGAGAAACATTTATCCAACGTCTTGTAAGTACCTGATCTAAAAATAAATTTATTTTCAACAGGTGCTGCTCTTGATAAAGGATTAAAAATGATTTCTGATCATAAAAGATGTGAATTTATAAAAAATGGTCGTGTTGTTGCAGTGGGAGTTCGACACATTCGTTTATATCAACTAATGTTTAAAGTTGTTATCCCTGACATAAACTATAGTCAAGAACGTGAAGCAAATATAGCTAAAAAGGAAAGTCTGCAATTATGGCATGAACGACTAGGTCATCAAAATGTTCAATATGTACGTAAATTCCTTAAAAATATGAATATTCAAGTTATTGATACAAAAGAAGAATTCTTTTGTGAAGCATGTGCATATGGTAAGCAATGTCGTAAACCTTTTCATTCCAGCGATTCAAAAACAAAACTACCAGGGGAGTTAATACACTCAGATGTATGTGGTCCCATGGAAAATAAATCAATTGGTGGTGCACGATATTTTGTATTATTCAAGCATGATTATTCACATTATCGCACAGTTTACTTCATATCAAATAAAAGTGAAGTAAAAGATAAATTGAAAATATTTTTGAAAAGTATAACAAATGAAACCGGATATCATGTAAATATATTACGTACAGATAATGGACTGGAAGATGTGAATAAAGATGTACAGAAAATATTAGAACAGCATGGTATTCGACATCAGCGAACTGTTCCATATACACCACAACAAAATGGTTCAGCTGAACGAGAAATTAGAACTATTGTGGAAACAAGCAGAACAATGATTCATGCAAAAGGACTGGATTTAAAATTATGGGCAGAAGCTGTCAATTCGGCTGTTTATGTTTTAAATAAAACAGGAAAAAGTACAGAAGAGGGTAAAACACCGTATGAGCTTTGGTTTAAGAAGAAACCAAAAATAGACAATCTTCATGTATTTGGTACAGAGGTCTTCACACATATCCCTAAAGGAAAACGAAGAAAATGAAATAGTAAAAGTCAAAGGTATATTTGTTGGTTATTGTGAGAATACTAAAGGGCATCGTGTATGGTATCCACAGAAAAATAAAGTAGAAATTAGCCGTGATATTATTTTTACTGAAAATTTTATATTTCATGAAGAAAGTACAAATAAATCTGAAAAGAATGAAGTAAATATAAAATTAGATTTGCCAAGGAATGATGAAAATGAAATTCTACAAGATAATAACAAAAGCGAAATAGAAGAAATAACAGAAATTATTGAACATGAAAACGAGAGATCATCACCATATAATTTACGAAACAGGAAACAAGTAGTACAATCTGAAAAATTATTATGTTTTAATGAGAGAACAGCTTTACTTGCAGAATGTAACGAACCCTTATCATATGAAGAAGCAATAAACTCTGAAGATACTGAAAAATGGAAAGCTATGGATGAAGAAATTGATTAATTAAGAAAGAATAAAACATGAAAATTAACTGAATTACCAAGTGACCGAAAAGCAATTAGCAGTAAATGGGTGTATCGTATAAAACGAAAAGCAAATGGAAACATTGACAGATATAAGGCAAGATTGGTAATTCGTGGATTTTCACAAAAGTTTCGTATGGACTATGCAGAAACATTTAGTCCTGTGGTAAAATTTGATTCAATTCGTTTAATTTTATCTGTTGCAGCAGCTAAAAATTTAAAATTGAAGCAATTCGATGTAAAAACTTCATTTCTATATGGAAATTTAGACGAAGATATCTTCATGGAACAACCGACAGGATATGAAGATAAAACAAATAAGGTATGCAAACTTCAGAGAAGTCTATATGGCCTAAAATAAGCTTCACGATGTTGGAATCATAGATTCACAACATTTTTAATGAAATTCGATTTACAAATAAGTAAAGCAGATTCTTGTGTTTTCACCAGAAAAAGAAATAAAAATAAATTAATTCTTGCAATTCATGTTGACGATGGCTTGATTGCTGCCTCATCTGAAGATGAAATTGAGCTATTGTTAAATTATTTAAAACGAGAATTTGAAATTAAAGTTTACGAACTAGATCATTTTCTTGGTTTGGAGATTCAGCGTGAAGAAGATGGATCAATATTTATTCATCAGTCTGGTTATGCTCAAAGAATGTTAAAGAAATTTAATATGCAATATTCTAATTCAGTTTCAGTACCAGCAGATCATCATCATTCATTGAGCTTGAGAGATCATCCAGATGAAGCAACAGTACAAGCAGTGGTAGTACTACATCGTCAAGTTGTGGGCACTTTAATGTATCTTGCTGTAGCAACTCGACCAGATTTAGCTTTTGCTGTCAGCAGTGTTAGTCAATATTTAGAAAAACCAGCAAAAATACACTGGGAAGCAGTTAAAAGAATATTAAAATATGTTAAAGGATCGTTAAATTATGGTATATTATACACACATGATAAAACAGCAAAACTAACAGTATACAGCGATGCAGATTTCGCCAGTGACATTGACACTCGAAGATCAACCACAGGTTTTATATTCAAATTTGGATCTGGATCAATTGCTTGGAGTTCACATAAACAAAAATTAGTTGCTCTGTCGACAACCGAATCAGAATATGTAGCTGCAAGTCAAACAGTAAAACAACTAATAAGGTTGAAATTATTACTAGATAATATTGGTGAAATTGAAAATGAATTCCCTGTAATTTATATTGATAATCAAAGTGCGATTCGACTAATCAAGAATCCAGAATTTCATAAACGAACGAAACACATCGATGTACAATATCACTTTATTCGCGAGAAATACAATGAAAAGATATTTAATGTGGAATATATTTCAACAGATAAACAGTTGGCCGATGTAATGACTAAACTATTGACAAGAAACAAGTTTTGTAATTTTCGCACGATGATGGGAATGATTAGCAAAGCAGAAAAAAAAGAATAAAAATAATTTAATACAAATTTGTGGATATATTACATTGTAAAATTAAAGTGGGAGTGTTGAGAATATTAATTTTAATCTATGTAATATATCTGCTTACTTGATTTTATATAATTATATTTAGATGTTGTTGTCAGGAATATAAAAAATAAAGAAATAATTATTGAATGTAAATATTACGTAAAACTGTCAAATAAAATTTGTTCAAATAATACTACAATTTCAATTAATAATTATCATGTCTATTAATAATTTTAATATATGAGCTGAGCTCAAATCAAATGTGTATATTTAAATTTCCCACTACTGGTAATCGTGGCTACCAGGTGGCAGGCTGGTGATGATATATATAGTGTGGGTAACATAACAAAAGTGGAGTTTTCATTATATTAACAGATTAGCCAACATTACAAATGTTGATATTTCACCTTTTACGTCAAAATTTTTTCTCAGATTGCAAAACGTGGGCAAGCATTTTTTAAATTCTTATATTTTTAAGAATTTTTAATAAATCGTCAAAAAACAAAATTATTCTGATACAAATGGGTAGTGAGTATATAAAAAATATCTTCAAACACTCAAAGAAGCATTTGTATAAATTAAAATTGAGAAATTAATTTTAGAAGTTATGAAAACAGCTCTGTTTGGGGTATAGTACCACGGTAGACACGCACTGCGAGCGTTCACACACATGTATACATGTGTTGAACGCGTACTTGTCGGCGTGCCGCTGCCGCGGAACTGGAAATATTTAAATTTATCTAAGCATGCTGAAGTCGGAAAGCCTAATTTTTGGGCGAGAGTAGAATAGCTTCGCGCATGTAAAAGCTAGTAAGTTGGTATTGTAGTCAGTAATTAAGGTTCGATTTCTTCGAATTATATAAGTTTTTTGGTAATAAATATTGGTTATCGTTTGGTGATCTGACAGGAACTAGGGACTTTGTATTTGATCTGAGGGGGGCCCCTATCGATCGCGGGGCCCTGGGCACTTGCCCAAAGTGCCCACTAGGAAAGAGGGGATATATATGTATATATACGAGCCCAACTCCATAATAGTTCGGCCTGTATAAAATTCAAACTTTATGCTTTACAAAAATGTAAAAATATAATGTAAAATATTTTATTCTTACAACAAAACTATATCTACGTTATTATATCAATCTTTAGTTGTCTATTACTGAAAAGATATTTTAAATAATACAAACGTTTACAAAACTATTATCAAATAACTATTACGGCAACAGAGTCATAAAAGTTTGGCCAATAAAAAATATATGTCTTAGAAGGCATTTATTTGCTTGTTTTAAATTATATAGTTGTTAAAACAAAACACAAATAGAAAACAAAACACAAATGGAAAAAATCGATACAAAACTGTCATTTTCGTTTGCCGGTATTATTTTTTTTTCAAATAAAATGGCTCGTGGCAAAGCTTTGAGCAAAGATTTAAGGTCTATAATAAATGCTCGTAAAAATAATATTTCTGCAAGAAAAATATCTATTTCTCATTCTATTGCGAGATCTATGATACAAAATATTATAAACTTATATAAAAAAAATTGGTAGAATATCTGAAAGTTTGAAACATGGCCGTTCTTCAGCCATTTCCCGTGCTGATCTACGAGGAAGAAGAATTTTGAAAGTAAATCGTCTAGCAAATGCTCGAGATATTACAACTTTGTGGCGGGAAATGATACATAAACAACCACATGTCTCACCAACAAGAATAGAAATGAAAAAACTGGGTTTCAAAAAGATATTTTTTTTAATGTAAGGAAATCTTTTACTAAAACATTTACAAAAGAGTAATCGGTCAAAATGGGTAAAAGAACCTAAGAACTGGACTAATCGACAATGGCATATTATAATTTGAAGTGATGAATCAAAGTTTGATATTTGCGTTGGAAATAATGTTACTAACATTAGTTGTTAAATGAAATAACGAAATTATAAATACCAATGAGACGCAAACTAAAAAGCAAAAACATTTAGAAAAACTGAAAATACATACTTACATACATATCTTCACGCTATATCCCAACAAATGGGATAGCACGAGTAGTAAGATTACCCGCTCGCCGTCCCCAAGGAATGCGGATGTGACGTCATGATAGTGGTCCTGATGAATTATTGAATATGATAGTTGCCCAGATCAATTAATGAATGTGATTAATTTTTTGTGAATGACATTTTTTTTGTAAAAATAATAATAATTTTTTTCGTAAAAATAATAATTATTTTTTATTTTTATTTTTTTGTTACACGAATGGATAAATTTAGTTTTTTCCAATTGAATAATATATTTATATCTTGATAACTGGCATTGTAGTAGAATTTATCCCACGCAGGTACTAGCAGAAAGGCACCTGTTGTATACAATGGCTTTGTCTGTATATTTCGGGTTTTTCCAGGTATACACCACACCTGTGGGTGATTTCAGAATTTGTCTGTGGGAAAAATAAATCTATTATTTGCGACATAGGGAGGTTTTTAAATAACTGACTTGGCTGATGTAATATAAATCTAGCGAAATAATATATTTCTTTCATGACAAGAGTCTAATAATTATTTTTTATTTTTATTTTTTTGTTACACGAATGGACTTGTGATAAATTTAGTTTTTTCCAATTGAATAATATATTTATATCTTGATAACTGGCATTGAAGTAGAATTTATCCCACGCAGGTACTAGCAGAAAGGCACCTGTTGTATACAATGGCTTTGTGGCATTACACACGCGCGCTTTGGTAAGCCGACTTTGTGTTCGTGTGGTAGGGAAAGGTACTGACTTAAAACCCTAATGTTTGCAGTGTTGTTGTTGAATAACACCTGCACCACAAAAAGGTGTTTTTGTATATTTCGGGGACAGGTAAAAATCTGATGTGAAACTGTTTGAAAACATTAATACCTTATTGTGGGAAAAAATTTAAGCAAAATGAAGCATTATTTGCGATACAGGTTTATTTAAATAACTGACTTGGTTTTTGTAAAATAGAATGTTCCTACACATTAAAGTATTATTTGCAACACGTTTGATTAGCGTCCATTTAAAATAACGAAAATATATTTAGCTTAATATTGGATTGTGTATATTGTCTTGTAAATGTTTGCAGACAGATTTCGCCTTTCATTCATTTCTGCTCTAGTTTATGTAAGGGATTTTATTTTTACCTGTTTGAGTACGTTAATACAATACAATCTAGCTCTTCTTTGTTAACCACCAACTAGTAGCATCTTACATAAACACGTAAGACAGAATTTTCGTCAAAATGGAATGTATTTTGATAACTTTGGCCGACAACAGAATTTTCATCAAAATGGAATGTATTTTGATAGTGGGGCCCAACACTATATACGGAGAGACTTTGCCCCACACCAGGCAAGATTTAAATAATATTGTTGGGGCCCAACGCGCTACATTGGATCATATATCATAGGGCTCCAAAATTATTCATGTACACGTGGATGCATAAAATAAAATAATTTTTCCTTATTTATAAATTACCAAGATAGATATTATGTTCTGTCTTTTTCCTTCTTACCGCTGTTACATTCGCTATTCATTTTAAAGATAAGATTTGTTTATTGAAATCTATCTATTTTTCAAAACGCATATCAAAATTCTTGTTTTTTGTACTTTTCATTGTATTGTAAAAATATTCAAATTTTCATCAATATAACAATAATTTAAGGAAACGTAGAAATATAGACAAGATCAATTGTTCCATGCGGAGTAAATGCAGTTTGAAAATATCAATTTCTTATTATAGTCTCGTTAATAATAAAACCCCCCGATATTTTATTAAAATACGTTCAGGAGAATATTAAGTAATATTTGAATATTGGGTTAAATATTAGATGTATAGTTTGTAATCAGTGTTCTAACAATCGGTCAACATTTTCTAAATAAGGAATAACAAACCAGCAATCATTTTTTTTAAGCTTAATTTAAAAATATATGGGGCATATACATATATGATACGTCGCATTTAATTAAAAGCAAACTGAATACATTTGTTTTAAGTGACTTTTTAAAGAAGGGAAATCGGGTATCGTGAAATCATATACTGATATTTATATAATAGTTACAAATCTTTTAAATTACGCATTCTTTTAAAAATAACAGGTAAACACATATCTCGGAATACATTTGAAAAATGACCATAAAATTAGATACAGAAATTTTTACTCGAATTATGGCAACAGCAATAGAAACCGATATTTTAACTAATGAATTAAAGTCAAATACTGATAAAAATACCGCTATCATTCCCTCCTCCTACTCTGTAAACGCTCTGCAAATAGAATTATATCTGCCGGTGAACAGACGATGTACGTACACCGGGCCCCTGAAACAGAGGCGATGGATCAACTTAGAATAGTTAATGTTGTTATTGCGGCGTATACAACAGCCCAAGCTCGATTACGACTGCATGAATTTTTACATTCTCTCGGAAGTAAGGTATTGTATTATGACACGGATTCCAATATATACAGTCATTCACCCGGCAAGTATGAGCCTACAATAGGAAATTTCTTAGGGGATCTCACTGACGAATTGTCCTGTTACGGTGTCGGTAGCTATATAAAAGAATACGTGTCTGACGGACCAAAGAATTATGCCTGTAAAGTATATTCCCCGACAGATAATAAAACTTTTGAAATTTGTAAAGTAAAGAGATTTACAATAAATTTTAAAAATTCTAAAATTATTTTAGATTTATAAAACGTAGATTAATAGACCAGGTTAATTCTGTTCCGTACAGAGTACAGAAAAAATCAAATTAATTTAATATATTTTATATTCATGTACTATATTATAATTATGTGTAGGTACCTACAGATTATGTAATAAAAAGAAAAATATTTTAAAAATATTATTTATGAAAATATTGGTTAAACATGTATCTTATAAATCAGTCATTTTCATTTTTATCATAAGTGCTAAACAATTTAAAAAAAAATCAACATGCATATATCCATTAATTCTAAATAACAAATATACTAAACAATAGTAACCGCAAACTGATGCTGTGTTGTCTTGCTAAGTAACGGTATTAAATGACCATTTTATCTTATTTCTTCTTAGAAAATCTCAATGTTCTTTAATTTTCCTGTATATGCGTCTAATTTTGTGAAAAACTAATTTATATTTAATAATATATTCTAATAATCATAGTAGCAATAGAAACAAAAAACATAAACTTGTTTAACATTTATCAGGCAGATTCACAAAACGGATTAGCGCTAACACCGTTTTTAATATTATCTATAACTCTGTTTCCAATTAATACAGATTAAAGAAATAAACTAAATTTGGTGCTAATTAACTCTATTTTTAACTCAAGTTAAAATAAACTTGTTTCATACATTGAAAAGAGAGTTAAAAACGAAATAAAAAGTGGTGTTAGCGCTAATCCGCTTTGTGAATCTGCCTGTTGTGACGATCTTTGGCCTAATTGCCAAAGATGTGACGTTTACTGCTCGTTGTCGCCGCCTCGGTGAGCTTGCCTCGGGCGCCAGTCTTCGATGTCGGTGCGGTGGTTGGCGACGACGTCGTTTACCTAGATAGCTCTGTGGAGGTAAAGGTTCCAGGGATTTTTAAATAACACTTCGTGTACCAGTTTAAGAGATTTATTCAATAACTAAAATAAAGATAATAAAAATAGGAAACGCAAATATAAATAAATACTAACAAAAGGTGTGTACGCGGGACTAGGATAGTCGGGAAGGAAGTCGGTGCCGTAGCGTACAGCTTAACTCTTTTCAAACACGTAGTCAACTTGTTGGCTAATGTGGGAAGACGCCACAATAGCAACAAGTAACCTAACCCTGACTTTTACGTAAGCTAACTGATCAGCTTAATTGCTGGATACCGTAGGAAGACGCCACAGTATCAACAATTAAACTAATCTTCACACTGATTGTTGCTATCCTAGGAAGACGCTATGATAGCAACAATCAAACTAAACCTGATTGTAAAAATAAACTACACTGACCAGATTAATTGCTGGCCACCGTAGGAAGACGCTACAGTAACAACAATTAATCTAATCTCTACTGATTGTTGGCTATCCTAGGAAGACGCTATGATAGCAACAATCAGGCTAAACCTGACTATAAAAATAAACTACACTGACCAGATTAATTGCTGGCTACCGTAGGAAGACGCTACAGTAACAACAATTAATCTAATCTCTACTGATTGTTGGCTATCCTAGGAAGACGCTATGATAGCAACAATCAGGCTAAACCTGACTATAAAAATAAACTACACTGACCAGATTAATTGCTGGCTACCGTAGGAAGACGCTACAGTAACAACAATTAATCTAATCTCTACTGATTGTTGGCTATCCTAGGAAGACGCTATGATAGCAACAATCAGGCTAAACCTGTTTATAAATAAAGCAAAAAAATAATTCTAACTAGCAAGTAGTATTGCTGAGAATTATCGGCAATAAAATTAAGAACAGAAATCACTTTCTTACCTCTATAACTCGCTGACGGTCGGAACGGTACTCGGGGATGATTCGCTGACTGCTGGAGATAGCTGAGTGCTCGGAAGACGCGAACACTCTATCTGTTTTGATTTTTTTGCCGGCTTTTATACTGTCCGAGTCTCCATAAGGCCCATGTTACCAAGATTCGCAAAAATTGTAAATTAAATTAAGGTTTCATGTTCTGAAATATGGTTTGAACTTGCAGAAATTTAAATATAAAATATAAAAAATATTTTATATCCGAGCGCGGTTTGAACCGACGAACGTTGGCTTACTGCGCTGACGCGCTAGCCCGCTCGGCCATGGAGCTGTGTTAGAAATACGGCGATAAATGTACATTTGGATGGTAGTACGTGATACATCATCACACTGTATATGTCCAATAATAATAATTGTCAAACACAAGGAGCAAGTCATAAGTATTCAATTCAGCGTTTTTTGATTCTATATCAATTTCATTGATCAAATAGTAAGTAATTTTATATTTCTATTAATATAAGTTATAATTAATTAAGTAAGCTGTTGGCACTTGTTATAACATGTTTGATAATATTTAAAAAATACAAAATAAAAACGCTTGGCTGTTCTAAAGAAAATATTTATTTTTATACTTAATATGTATTTCGACTTTTACAGCCCGAAATACGTATTAAGTGTAAAAATAAATATTTTCCTTGAAACAACCAAGTGTTTTTATTTTGTATTTTTTAAATATTACTTTGATTTAATTGATTAGTAATATTAGATTCATGTTTTTAAGATCATAAATATTTTGAAATGTATGTCAAGTAATTCTATCAATATAATTATTAAGAATTCAGTTGGCCTTTCAAGATATTCAACTTCATTTGGCTTACTGAAATCTTTTAAAACTATCCATATTTCATTTTATTAAATAATATGTAGTTCATTATAATTTTTTTTGTAAATCCTTGTCACACATCTTTTAATCATAATACATATTTTAAACATTGGTGCATTTATTAACCAGTTAAATAAATAAATGAACATACTTCTGAAGATGAAAGATGTATATCTTGTAAATTTTCCTCATTAATATTTTTAATATTTTCTGTATGTTTGACATTTTCACAATTTGTTTTTATATCCGTTTAAGTTTATATTGTTATCGCATTTTTTAAGATCATTATCATACCGAGATTTTATTGGTACTGAAACACATAATAAATATTTTGCAATATATTTTTTAGTAAAAAAAAATTATTGTCCTTTTATATATTTTCAAATTAATTTATATGGCCTTGATAGTTTAGACTACACCGTCAAAACGGTAAATATTATGCCGGTCCTTACTTTCTTCATTATATAGTTAACAATTTTTTTTAAAAAGCTTCTTTTAGAATATTTTTAACATTTATGTTTTGTCCGATATACCATATCGATATGAGTCGAAATGTATTATTTATTTTTGCCTCATATTCTGTAACTGTATCATTATCTGTTAATGATCGATTAGTGAATGATAGTTGTTATTTTTCATCGTTATTTTACAGTTGATCAGCATTTCGATATTCTGAGACCAGAATAGCTGCTATTATAAAAAATAATATAACGATAGCTCCCAGATAGTTCCGTAGGAGATGTGTTTAAAAATAATATGTTTTATACGGGCGGTTATGTACGAGAGCAAAATACATAAAAGTAAAATAGAAGAAACAGAATAAATGACAGTTATTTAAACATAATATTTCTCGATTTTATTATATTCACAGGATAGGTAGATAGCTGAATTAAAATAGAATTTATATACAATAATATTTTATTTATCATATATATACATATATTTACATTTGAACAAAACAGTACATAATATATATTTATATTAGTTTTATTACATTTACAATTGAACAAATTCTACAAGCCGGGCTTTTTTACTCGTAGTACCATAATCTTTCATACCAGTGTATTTTAGCGCCCATTTTGAAACGGCCTTCTTCAAGTCAGCTATGTCTCCGTCGGCTAAGTCATCGAATCGTCCGGGAAGACAGGTAACAAATTCTTCACATTCTGCAATTATTTTTCTTCCAAACCCCGTATTAACAGCTTTAATATCTACTAGTTTGTAAACTTTATTAATTTCTAAATCTGCTAGACTTCGGCGAGTTTTTATATTGGTTAATTGTCCGGTTTTATTCAAAGTGTTGAAATCCATTTCTAGAATAATACAAATTAATTAATATTGGAATAAGAATTCCTAGGTAAAATATTATTACCTGTTGTTTTCAAATTTCGATACGGCTCGTTTAATTCGCTTTACGGCGTGTGCTGGGCTAATTGACTGTTGACACTTTTAACCAAAGAATAGCACACAAAAGCCTTTTCAAATGTAACCTCCTTCGGTTCAAAGAATACCCCCAAGATTAAAGAACATTGAGATTTTCTAAGAAGAAATAAGATAAAATGGTCATTTAATACCGTTACTTAGCAAGACAACACAGCATCAGTTTGCGGTTACTATTGTTTAGTATATTTGTTATTTAGAATTAATGGATATATGCATGTTGATTTTTTTTTAAATTGTTTAGCACTTATGATAAAAATGAAAATGACTGATTTATAAGATACATGTTTAACCAATATTTTCATAAATAATATTTTTAAATTTTTTTTCTTTTTATTACATAATCTGTAGGTACCTACACATAATTATAATATAGTACATGAATATAAAATATATTAAATTAATTAGATTTTTTCTGTACTCTGTACGGAACAGAATTAACCTGGTCTATTAATCTACGTTTTATAAATCTAAAATAATTTTAGAATTTTTAAAATTTATTGTAAATCTCTTTACTTTACAAATTTCAAAAGTTTTATTATCTGTCGGGGAATATACTTTACAAGCATAATTCTTTGGTCCGTCAGACACGTATTCTTTTATATAGCTACCGACACCGTAACAGGACAATTCGTCAGTGAGATCCCCTAAGAAATTTCCTATTGTAGGCTCATACTTGCCGGGTGAATGACTGTATATATTGGAATCCGTGTCATAATACAATACCTTACTTCCGAGAGAATGTAAAAATTCATGCAGTCGTAATCGAGCTTGGGCTGTTGTATACGCCGCAATAACAACATTAACTATTCTAAGTTGATCCATCGCCTCTGTTTCAGGGGCCCGGTGTACGTACATCGTCTGTTCACCGGCAGATATAATTCTATTTGCAGAGCGTTTACAGAGTAGGAGGAGGGAATGATAGCGGTATTTGTATCAGTATTTGACTTTAATTCATTAGTTAAAATATCGGTTTCTATTGCTGTTGCCATAATTCGAGTAAAAATTTCTGTATCTAATTTTATGGTCATTTTTCAAATGTATTCCGAGATATGTGTTTACCTGTTATTTTTAAAAGAATGCGTAATTTAAAAGATTTGTAACTATTATATAAATATCAGTATATGATTTCACGATACCCGATTTCCCTTCTTTAAAAAGTCACTTAAAACAAATGTATTCAGTTTGCTTTTAATTAAATGCGACGTATCATATATGTATATGCCCCATATATTTTTAAATTAAGCTTAAAAAAAATGATTGCTGGTTTGTTATTCCTTATTTAGAAAATGTTGACCGATTGTTAGAACACTGATTACAAACTATACATCTAATATTTAACCCAATATTCAAATATTACTTAATATTCTCCTGAACGTATTTTAATAAAATATCGGGGGGTTTTATTATTAACGAGACTATAATAAGAAATTGATATTTTCAAACTGCATTTACTCCGCATGGAACAATTGATCTTGTCTATATTTCTACGTTTCCTTAAATTATTGTTATATTGATGAAAATTTGAATATTTTTACAATACAATGAAAAGTACAAAAAACAAGAATTTTGATATGCGTTTTGAAAAATAGATAGATTTCAATAAACAAATCTTATCTTTAAAATGAATAGCGAATGTAACAGCGGTAAGAAGGAAAAAGACAGAACATAATATCTATCTTGGTAATTTATAAATAAGGAAAAATTATTTTATTTTATGCATCCACGTGTACATGAATAATTTTGGAGCCCTATGATATATGATCCAATGTAGCGCGTTGGGCCCCAACAATATTATTTAAATCTTGCCTGGTGTGGGGCAAAGTCTCTCCGTATATAGTGTTGGGCCCCACTATCAAAATACATTCCATTTTGATGAAAATTCTGTTGTCGGCCAAAGTTATCAAAATACATTCCATTTTGACGAAAATTCTGTCTTACGTGTTTATGTAAGATGCTACTAGTTGGTGGTTAACAAAGAAGAGCTAGATTGTATTGTATTAACGTACTCAAACAGGTAAAAATAAAATCCCTTACATAAACTAGAGCAGAATTGAATGAAAGGCGAAATCTGTCTGCAAACATTTACAAGACAATATACACAATCCAATATTAAGCTAAATATATTTTCGTTATTTTAAATGGACGCTAATCAAACGTGTTGCAAATAATACTTTAATGTGTAGGAACATTCTATTTTACAAAAACCAAGTCAGTTATTTAAATAAACCTGTATCGCAAATAATGCTTCATTTTGCTTAAATTTTTTCCCACAATAAGGTATTAATGTTTTCAAACAGTTTCACATCAGATTTTTACCTGTCCCCGAAATATACAAAAACACCTTTTTGTGGTGCAGGTGTTATTCAACAACAACACTGCAAATATTAGGGTTTTAAGTCAGTACCTTTCCCTACCACACGAACACAAAGTCGGCTTACCAAAGCGCGCGTGTGTAATGCCACAAAGCCATTGTATACAACAGGTGCCTTTCTGCTAGTACCTGCGTGGGATAAATTCTACTTCAATGCCAGTTATCAAGATATAAATATATTATTCAATTGGAAAAAACTAAATTTATCACAAGTCCATTCGTGTAACAAAAAAATAAAAATAAAAAATAATTATTATTTTTACGAAAAAAATTATTATTATTTTTACAAAAAAAATATCATTCACAAAAAATTAATCACATTCATTAATTGATCTGGGCAACTATCATATTCAATAATTCATCAGGACCACCATCATGACGTCACATCCGCATTCCTTGGGGACGGCGAGCGGGTAATCTTACTACTGAGGTAACTCTGACAGCTGCTCACCAATCAGCTGTGCATCAACTTCAGTTCGCTCACGTGTCTACCCGCGACCCATTCTTATATAAATTAATTGACATATGTAGTTTATAAATGTTATCAAATTTTATAATAATTAAAACAAATTTATTCAAATAAAATTATAATATAATAATTATCAATAAATAAATAAAATAAAATAAATATATCATCATGCTTTTTACCCATAACTGGGCGTGGGACTCTGCCGAAGCAGATCTCAGTAAGTGATATATTTATGTGCGTGGAGTGCGGGCTGAATCACAATTTTGTAATTTCCTGCTTCCCTAATAATTTTGAACAAAAAAGTTTCAATTAAATTTTAAAAAATCAACTTGCTTCCGCCAGGATTTGAACCCAGACCTTCCACTAGGGCCGCGAACGTCCTAACCAATTAGACCACAGAGGTGTGACGAATTTTTAGCACTGACAAGCGATTTTTTCTATGTGTCGGTTGTAAGTAATATCAAATGTGCGAATGGGTTTTTTCGACAATGCAAATGATATACAAACGTCAGTGCCAACAATTCGTCACACCTCTGTGGTGTAATTGGTTAGGACGTTCGCGGCCCTAGTGGAAGGTCTGAGTTCAAATCCTGGCGGAGGCAAGTTGATTTTTTCAAATTTAATTAACATTCAACGCATTTGTTATTTACAACTACAATTAAACAAAAAAGCTTCAAATAAAAGTTTTAGGGAATAGAATTCTGCAGCTAATAAAATAAACAAAATTAATCTTGCATTCTTCGTAACGGCACAAATTTGAACTGAAAATAACGAAAATAGCCGGAACACTATTGATAGCCATGGAACTAAAACAAAATTAAACAAATATTTGTCGTGTTATCTGTCAAAATAAATGACATAATAAATGAAGAAATTATTTTGACAGATTATATGTCAAACATTTGTTTAATTTTGTTTCAATTCCGTGGTTATCGATAGTTTTTTCTCATTTTCAGATCTAATTTGTACCGTTACGAAGCATGCAAAGGTAATTTTGTTTATTGGTTTAGATGCAGAATTTTTTGCCCTAATTCTTTTATTCGAAGCTTTTTTGCTTAAAATAATTAGGGAAGCAGGAAATTAGAAAATTGTGATTTTACATGTTAAATCCCTATGTTCGAGAGTTGCGTTCACCATCCTCTATAATATATATATATATATATATATATATATATATATATATATATATATATATATTCGTGTATTTATTATTGTTTTGAAAATCTTTATTCTTTAATTTTTATTTAAATTTACTCTCACTATATTAATTAAACCCATGTATATTTTTTATTCACGGCTAGCCACATCACTGGGCAGACGTCGGTATAGATACATTACTACCATGTGTGAGGTTACCATCCGTCAATCCTTGGTATTCATGGTTGTTAATTGAAAGCTGATGTTAGATTGTTTTCATTAACTAATTAATCCTTTTATCTCAAAGTCAATTCTTGGCTTACTTAAATTCAAAATAAACATTGATTTTCTAAATATTTATACATCATTTACATTTGATAATAAGTAAAGCAAAAAGTTGATCCTTTATAATAGTAATAATAATAATAATCTTGTTGGCATATGAATACAATAATAACACATGTCAGACAATATGTGAATTATATATTATCAACAACATGGACGTTTCGATGAACTATGTCATCATCCTCAGCAAAATATGCATATAAAAAGTAAAAAATAAGTATAATAAAATACAACAAACTAAACAATGAAAAGTACGGAAGTTTTACAAATGTATAAATACACGTGGTCAGTATTTATGTTTTGTTTTGCTTACTGATCACATGTATTATTATAATTAAAGTAATAACGGTACAATTTGACATATTTACTTGTTAGTAATTTCAAAAGACCTGTTAACGTAACTTGAATTTTATACTTGGTTGAAAATTAAAAATACCAAATGAAAGTTACATGTTATATGGAATCATTGATATTGCGGTCAAACATTTGGTATGCTATTATTTATTTAAACTAAGTTCAAAATTTTATTTTTTGTTGCGCGATCTCAATTATTATAATAACGACTTTGTCTCAAGCAGGTCTCTTCAACTTAAGGTGGTTCTATCATGACAGTCTCATACAAAAGTATATGTAACCTAAAAAGTTTATAAAAACAAGTATTACATTTTTTTGTACGGTGTAGGTTATTAACATAATTATCATTTTGCTGTAAATATCGTACAATAAAAAATAACATTTATTATATTAAATTAAAATATGTAAGTAGTTTATTAAATTCATTAATATAACGAAGTTTTTGGTACTGAATGTTTCATGCCAACCAATAGCAGTGTAAGATTTTACACCGAATAAGCTATGGCAACGTTGCGAGAAGCACAAGGAACATGACGGTACCAATCGGTACAAAACCTAACTGTATTATCGATAGTTTAGTTTTGACGTCTTGACAGTCGTAGAAAATGAATTTTATTAGAGACAATAACACTGGGCGTTTTATAAAGAAAACCACATTGGATAAAAAAAATCAAGGTAAAAAACTGGGAAATGCACGAAGAAAAACTTTTGATGCTAATAAATGTATTTGTGAAGGCAAACGCATCATAGACATAAACGTCCTTGCGAAATCAATGATTTGCGATTTATGCAAAGAAAATCTATCATTTAAAGATATTATTGGCGAAGAAAAACGTCGTGGCTTACACTCTACATGGAGAATAAAATGTCAAAAATGTTCAACTATTACAGTAGTGCATAGTGGAAAAATTCACAAAAATGACAAAAATAGATATGGGAATTGTGATGTTAATTGTCAAGCTGTATTAGGTACGTAACAATAAATACCTATATTTAATGCTTTTTAAGTCTATTTACAATGAATTTTGAAAAGATTTTATATCTAATTTCGAATTATGATGTAGGATCTATACATGCTGGGATCGGTAGCACTGCACTTAATAAAATTTTGGCTTGTCTAAACATCCCAGTTATATCTGATGCTTTATTCAAAAGATACGAGCGAGTAGTAGGTCCAGCAATTGAGGAAGCTGCCCAAGAAAGTTGTAAACGAGGTGCGGAGGAAGAACGTTGACTCGTAATAGAAAATATTGAAACACTAGTAGAAGAACTGTAAGAATATTTTTTTTATATTAATTTATACCTTAAAAAATAGTTTATTTATGTAAAATAAATATAAAATGGTTTTATTTCATTATTTTAGACCTCAAGATATTAGCAACGTAATTTTGAAGAATGTAAAAGATATGAAAGCCTTACTGCATTCAGCAGAACAAGCACTTATTTCTAATAAAGACTCTATAGAAAAAATAAAGAATTTTGTCATAAATGTTATTGTTTCATACGACATGGGTTGGAGTAAGCGCGGGAATGGAAGATGTTATGACAGTTTAAATGGATATGCTGCCATAATTGGATTTCTAAGTGGCAAGATCTTAGATTACCGAACACCTAATCGTAAATGTAAACGTTGTGATCTGGGACACTGTAGAGATGATCATGATTGCCGTGTAAATTTTAAAGGAAGTGCAAAAGCAATGGAACCAGATGCAGGTGCAGATTTAATCAACCAAAGCAAAATACTGAAAGAAGTTGGTTTGAATGTAGCAGTTGTAATAGGTGATAAAGATGCGTCAACAATAGCAGCAATCCGCCAAGGAAGATCAGATAGTGTTTTCAAGCTAGCCGATTCGAATCATTTGAAAAGGCATTTTACAAGCGACTTATATAACTTACAATCGAAGTTTAAAGAAATGAATAGAAAAGACGTAATACTTCATTTGAAAAAGTGTTTCACCTATGCAGTTGCTCAAAATAAAGGAAAAAAATTAGAATTAGAAAAAACATTGAAAACAATCCCGAATCATTTTTACAGACTTCACGAAAATTGCGGTGTTTGGTGTAATAGGGATATTAGAGAAAAACAAACAATTTCATTACAAGATCCTAACTTACATACAGCATTAACAGACATTTTTGAAAAATATGCAAAAAATGCAGCAAAATTTTCCGTACCTGCGTCGAGTCAAGCAAATTAAAGTTTAAACAGTATTATGGGCCAGAAAGCACCGAAAACTAAATGTTACTCAATGAGTGAATCTGCCGACTTCCGATATGCCAGTGCAGTCTGTAATAAAAACGAAGGTGATTCTCACTTACTTCATATAAAAAGCAAATTATCTCTTTCGCCTGGCAAGTATACACATTTATATGCAAAACAACAAGATCTGAGACGAATAAGAAAAAAGAATAAATCGAAATTAATACCTTCTAAAGCACGACGACGTCTTTTGGTAAAAAATAGAGAAAATCTGAGAAGAAGACACGAAAAAAACGAAGGTATACAATATCAACCTAATTGTGGACTTGAAATTAATTTTGAAAATATTAATAAAAATTACGAGTCATTATTTCAGAATGATATGTCTGAGCCATCTATCGACACATGCCAGATTATTTATTTTGATATTAAAACTTCTGGTTTTGGTTGCAACGCAGAGATTTTACAAATTGCTGCAAAAAGTACAGATAGAATATTTACTACATATATCAATCCTACTCAAAAGATCTCGTTTTTCGCGTCTCAGGTAACTGGATTAGAAAATAAAAATGGAGAACTGTTTCTGCATTCTACCAAGGTTCACTCCATACCTCTTGCTCAAGCATTGGATGAACTACACGATTTTCTAAAGTCATTTGATAAGCCGTGTTTGTTAGTAGCCCATAATGCACAGTTTGATTCATCGCATTTAGTCCGAGCTATAAAAATGACTGCTAAAGTCCATATTTTTCTCGAAGTATTAATTGGATTTAATGATTCACTGGCGTTATTAAGAAAAAAGTTACGTAGCAGAAAAGGACCCGGAAAATTTAAATTGTCCACTTTGGCAGCAGACTACTTGCAGAACAACAAATGTGATCAAAATTTTCACAACGCCATATACGATATTGAATGCCTGGAAAAATTAGTTGAGTTGTTACTGTCTGCAAATGAATTGTTTCACAAGTATAAAAAATTTTCGTCGTTTTTTATTAACAATGAAAATAAATATGAACTACAGAAAACTCTCAAAGGAGTTATTTCAAAAATAATAATAAATAAAATTGCCGAAGCTGGTATAACATTGCAAAAACTAAAAGAAGCTCATAATAAAAATGCTATAATTGGATTATTGTCTCCGATAACAAGAAATAAGAAAATTTTAAATACTGTTATTAATTTTTTCAATAAATAAAATTATAAAAACAAATATTACATTTATATTTATAGGTTTTATTTTGTTCATTCCTTTCTGTAGGCATAAATAATTTCAAATTAATTAATTAAATATTATTTGTTTCATCAGTATTATTTACAAAAACTAACATTTTTTACCGATCAAAATTCTTGTCTGATTTTTGCTAAATTGTCCAATTTGTTCAAATGGAGATGCGATTCCAGAACCACATGGGTACACATTTCTCATATTTAAATATATCTTTTACATTATTCTAAAATAGTTGGGTGAGCATAGGCCGTAACAGGGTAGGTCCAGTTAATATATTTTTTTTTGCAATAAATAAAATTATATAAATAAATACTATATTCAAATACTTTGTAGGATTTATTTTATTCATTTCTTTCTGTAGGCATACATAATTTAAAATTAATGAATTAAATATTAATTGTTTCATCAGTATTAAAATTAATATATTTGACTGATCGAAATAATAACTTTCATAGTTCTTGCTTTGTCATTCGTGCGACTATCTCTGTCTACGCCAGCGACTATCTTTGTTTACGCGTGCGGTCATCTCTCTCAGTCTACCCGTGCAACGTTGCCAAGCATTTCTGACAGTTCTATTGATTAGCATAGAATATCCAACTTTCATCGCCAATTTCATTGAAACTAATCCGGTAAGGCATGGATTTTTAAATTCTCATACCTTTATCTTTACATGATGTACTGTGTGTTAGTTTTTTGTTAAAAAATATGTACAATATATGAATTTATTACGCAGTAAGCTGCCTCGCGACGTACAGTTCCTATAACGCCAATGCATTTTTGATCGACTTTGGTCGACTTTAACATTACATTACTCAGTTCAACAACGGTCAACTTTTTTAAAAATTTGCATACTAGTGTAGAAACACATGAAAAATAATATATTTACATTTCATTATAATCCGGGTTCCGGGTTATATGCTTCCATGATAGTACCACCTTAATATGATTAAGAGTTATTGGAGTTATTTTTAAATTTAAATCGAAACAGTAAGCAATATGATGGCATTACTACATTATTTAAAACTAAGTGGAGAGTCTGGAAGGCTGTGAAAATATTCATCTACGGCCCTCTCAACTTCTTCATTGGACAAAGCGATTCTCAGAAACGAATTTCTTCAAATTTGGGAGCAGATAGAAGTCCAAGGGTGCCAAATCGGAAGAATATGGAGGATGGCCGAGCAAATATGATGCATTACTGCTTTATTTAAAACTAAGTTATGATGGACATTTTTCACCAATGCAGTTCGTGAAAGAGGATGAAATAAAAATTCTTCCATTATTATTGTTTGAAAAAGTTGAAGGAGAACTTAGTACTGCGTGGAAAATATTACCAAGTCAAGTGAAAAATAATTTAAAGTTAAAAAAGTATGAACCTTGCTTGCAGCATCCTGACAATAGTAGCTGATTATCCATACGACTGTCTTTTAGTGAGCAAATGCATGAGTTTGTTCGTTTTCAAACATATAAAAAGTGGTCAAAAAAGTATTTAAATGCTAAAGACATGGCAAAAGGGAGTTTTATATGTTTAAATGTTGAAGATTTTGTACAATGTGTTTTTTGTGATGTTGAAAAAGGCTATTTTAAAGAAGGCGACATTGTACGTGAAGAACATAAATATTTATCACCTAACTGTTTATTTGTTCATCATCATCAAAAAAATGTTGACAATATCCCAATGTAGTAATGGAGCTGATGAAACTACAAAATTTAAAAACCAGTGACACTAAAGGGCAATTATGAGCTCAAATCCTCATATTCTATCAACAGTAACGTGACTAATAAAATTTCACATATTTAAGCGGGGAAAAAAATGTAAAAAATTCAAAAATTTTACATTAGATCAAATAAAAGTTTGACAGGATATCTAAAAGTTTCGCTCTATAAAAGGATATCTCAGCAAAGCTCATTCCCTCTCTTGCTTCTCCCGGTTCTTTCCTTCCTGGTCTGTACGCGACTTTCATTTATATATATAAAAAAAAATTTTTTAACTACAATTAAAAGTGTTATTTCTTTAATTATTATTTAAAACCAACAATACTAACAGTTTCCATGAAAACATAATTATTAATTTGCATTCAGTCAAGCAAATAAAATGGCTACAATTTTACGAATGTTTTGCTGTTTTGGGAAAAAAAGGAAATCAAAATTGGATAGTGACATATTGATAGTTGGACGGGCTAAATTCTATACCGGCTCCACATTAGAATCCCGCGACCGAGGTAAATCTGATAGAATTTTACAGTTTTCTTTTTTTTTAAATTTTGTTGACCAAATGAATTTTCTTATTGGAATTATAATGAATAACCATATAACTTAATTTGACCAAATCGTAAACTAGACCGCCTAAACTCAATGTAGTCTGTTTTGGGCTTGAAATTTTATAGACATAAGTGAAAATTATATTTGAAAGCAACTTAAATCATTCTCAATGATATTTACTGTATATGTTACCGCTAAGGTCTGAAGTACGGCACATTTTTCGGTATGAATGACGGTTATTAAATTTATTGGAAGACAAGTTATAACATATTATTAAAAATCTAACATAAGTAGATGTTGTCTAAGTGTCATATGGCTAGTTTTATCGTCGAAAGTTAAATTTTAGATTTAGATAAATAAATAAAAGCAAATCGAATATTTAACAGTAATATCAGTTATTGCATATAACATATAACTTTGCTTTGCATATATTTATTTTATTTTAATTTTAAAATTTAAATATTCGCGGTAAAAATAGTCATAATTTATACCATATAAGTACTAATATAAAAATATGATTATAAATTTTAGTGATTCAATAAGGAAATTTTGGAGCACAAAATTATCAGCGAAATCAAGTTAGTACTATCGGGCTACATTTAAAATTATCCAAGTTTATTGAAATTCTGCAGTACCGCGAAGAAGTGCGGATCCGCACTACGAAGATTTAGAGCACCTGTCAAGTACAGTTTTAAATTTTTTGTTATTATGGATAATACTTTTTTGGATTATACACCGGAATTGATAACTAAATTTATGAAAAATTGTACTATCGTTATAAATATTCCTGGCATACCGAGTTCTCTATACTTTATCAGGCACCAAATTTGGATGTTATTAGTAAGATTACTAAAGTAATGGATATTTTAAATTTCCGAAAGTATTTATATATTATAATTGGCATGTACAAAATTTCCGATAATGAATTTTAAATATATCAGCAATATTTCCTAAAGTGTGCAGTGTATCTTATTTTAAATTTAAGTTTATGTTTAAAACAAAATTCAACCGGGTAGCTAGTAAGTTTCGTCGTTCACATTAAATTCAAAGAAATTTCGAAAGTATGTAATCAGTAGGTACAGATGTTACTCTCCGTTACAGTGCCGTTTAGAGCATACTGTCAATTATGAATTTTATTTTATACTAGTACTAGAAAGCTTTGTGGTCTAACTAATTATATTTATCACTCAACTTTGATAAAAAAATCTTTGTTTACTCTGTCAATGCCACTCTCGACGGATCAAGGTCATGCTAAAATTCTATCAAAAATATTTTTTCGGCAAACGTCAATATATCGTGCTATATTAGAACTCCAAGGCGACAGTCAAAGTTTGATTTTACTGATAAATATTTTGAACGTCAGAAAAATTATTGAGCTGCTGAAATAGGGATGGGCGATAAACATCGATGTTTCGAAAACATCGATGTTATATTTCCGATATCCGATGTTTGAACATCGATAGTGATTCTTTTCAAACATCGATGTTTTCATCGATGTTACAATAAATCATCGATGTTGTTGAATAATAAATAATATATAATTAGAGTTGGGGATTTTACTTATTCAACAGTTTTCGTTGATTTCTTTTGTAGACATACGTCACAAAGACATGGCCTAGGTCTTATTGTGAACGTTCACATTCACACACCATTTTGTCTACGCAATAGAGAAAAAGAATAAACTGCACTACTCAGTACGAGTACACATACTTTCATGTCGTTGATTCGTTTATTGAAAGTTAGATACAAAAAGCAAGTGTTCATGTTCAACTGTTGGGAAAGGGTTTACAATTTTTTAAGTTTTCAGTCTCTGTCTCTTGTTTTACTTAAACAACCTAATACCTATGTCAATCAAGTAAGAAATGCTAGATCAGTGATTTGACAGATCAGAATACAAAATAGCAAAAACATCGATGTTTTTAATACATCGATGTTTTATGTTCGATATTTTGTTTACATCGATATCTTTCACCGATGTCAACATCGATGTATAACATCGATATTTTTGATTCGATGTCCCATCCCTATGCTGAAACAATAATTATCTATAATAAATAAGAAAAATAGGAAAAAAATTTCCATCACTTGTCTCGTAATTCCACAGAGGTTTTTACAGCACGTTTGCATCAACTTCTCAGGTCATCAACAAACGGCTGGTCAGTTCAGCTTTAACCATAGACGTACGTTTCGTCCTTCTGGACTCATCAGTATGGTGCGATCATATATCCAACTAGATCAACTAGGATCTAGAGGATTGTGATACCGACTTAGCTGAACTGACTGATGTTAACCTATCTACAACGGTAACATGACATGAGAGCTATGGAGCCACTCGTGGTGCCATCTACCGACAAAATCGCAAACTGCTTGACAGCTATTGAAATAAAACAAAAGACAAAATGTCTATTGCGATGTGGAATTGAGTCTTAATAAATAAAAAAAATAGGAAAAAATTTTCCATCACTTGTCTCGTAATTCCACAGAGGTTTTTACAGCACGTTTGCATCAACTTCTCAGGTCATCAACAAACGGCTGGTCAGTTCAGCTTTAACCATAGACGTACGTTTCGTCCTTCTGGACTCATCAGTATGGTGCGATCATATATCCAACTAGATCAACGTGCTGTAAAAACCTCTGTGGAATTACGAGACAAGTGATGGAAAATTTTTTCCTATTTTTCTTATTTATTAAGACTCAATTCCACATCGCAATAGACATTTTGTCTTTTGTTTTATTTCAATAGCTGTCAAGCAGTTTGCGATTTTGTCGGTAGATGGCACCACGAGTGGCTCCATAGCTCTCATGTCATGTTACCGTTGTAGATAGGTTAACATCAGTCAGTTCAGCTAAGTCGGTATCACAATCCTCTAGATCCTAGTTGATCTAGTTGGATATATGATCGCACCATACTGATGAGTCCAGAAGGACGAAACGTACGTCTATGGTTAAAGCTGAACTGACCAGCCGTTTGTTGATGACCTGAGAAGTTGATGCAAACGTGCTGTAAAAACCTCTGTGGAATTACGAGACAAGTGATGGAAATTTTTTTCCTATTTTTCTTATTTATTAAGACTCAATTCCACATCGCAATAGACATTTTGTCTTTTGTTTTATTTCAATAGCTGTCAAGCAGTTTGCGATTTTGTCGGTAGATGGCACCACGAGTGGCTCCATAGCTCTCATGTCATGTTACCGTTGTAGATAGGTTAACATCAGTCAGTTCAGCTAAGTCGGTATCACAATCCTCTAGATCCTAGTTGATCTAGTTGGATATATGATCGCACCATACTGATGAGTCCAGAAGGACGAAACGTACGTCTATGGTTAAAGCTGAACTGACCAGCCGTTTGTTGATGACCTGAGAAGTTGATGCAAACGTGCTGTAAAAACCTCTGTGGAATTACGAGACAAGTGATGGAAAATTTTTTCCTATTTTTCTTATTTATTAAGACTCAATTCCACATCGCAATAGACATTTTGTCTTTTGTTTTATAATAATTATCTATCTTTGAAACGCCTATTCCGAAACTATTTTAGATTTTTTGATTTTTATTATATAGTAAAATTATTATAAAGCTACAACAGAATACAGAAGCGTATTTAATTCTTTTGACACAAATTATTATTACATGTAAATTTTTACTTGCATCCCTTCTCTTACGCAACCCTTCTGCCTCCAAAGCATTTCGTCAGACGACTCTTTGTGCATACATGTAAACGTAATCATTCCTTTAGGATTTTTATTTGCGTCTATTTATTGAATTCCATACTGAAATTTTACTTCACACTTTCGTAAGCATCGTGGTGCGATTTTGAAAGCATAAACCTTCGCCGCTATATAGGATATGGGGGTTTCAGCTCATAATTTATTTTTGAGTACCACTGAACCGGGAGAAGTAAGAGAAGAAATGAGACACAAAACAAGGGAAAAGCAATCGCAGAGCAGGAAAGCGAAATGGAAGAAATACTCAAAAAAATAAACACTGTCAAATAACTTCGAAGATATTTAAAAAAAGAAGTAGAAGGAAAACATAAACAATAATAGGTATAAAACACTTATTTTCTTCAATTTTTATATTTTTTTGAGTGTCAGTTTCGCCACTCGATGGCGCCACCGTCACACTAGAACTACCTTAAATGATTTTGTATACTTAAATTTTCCTTTTTTCTTCCCTTTTATAATTTCATCTTCTACACTTTTTTTATTTAGTCTATAACTACCTTACCATACGGTTCTAAAAAAAATTAAATTTTTGTAAAGTTAAAATTTTGATAAATTGATTCAAATATATTCCAAATTCACTTTTAAATTTATAATCCGCGATAAAAATTACATGAAATTTAAACCTGCCTGAAAGCCAAAATTTATTGAATAGACTTAAGAAATCGGCCTGTGATATTGGTGCCGTAAGTCAGTTAAAAAAGTTTAATAATATTGAGTGTTTTAAATTAAAATACATGTAAAACAACAGTGAATCTTTTTGTTAAGCATATAAATAGTAAGTTGCGATAATAATTTTGATAAAAATTGGGATTACAAAATAGTTGTGATAGTTTTAAAATTTTTTCCGTAGTTTCTCAAAGTGAGTTGTTGCTATCAGCGCACATACTTTGTCACGTACGAACTGACTAAGTTAGTGCGGTACGCAGGTAAGCGATGTTCAAGAAAACCAGTGATCACCAAAAGTGTGGTCATGGCAGAAGATACAAATGACAACAGCATAATAATAAAACATTGTAAAAAATGTAAGAATGAGTTTGATGCTTCTGATATTATAGGATGTGATGGAGAATGTCAAAACTGGTTTCACATAGAATGTGTAGGAATTAAAACTAAGCAGTTTAAAGTAATTCAAGAATGTTCGGATCTTGGGCTTAAATGGTTTTGTGGAAGCTGTCGAATAGCGTTAAAAGATGTTCAAAAAACTTATAGATAAGGGATTTAACAAATATGAATAAGATATTCTACTACTAATGTTAAGGTTTCTAAACAAACTTTTTCACAAATTGATGTAGTTCATGGTCCTGGATCCTGGTGGTTCTTGTTGAATTTGAAAACCTTTTCCTGAGGAAAACTGTGAACATTGTGACAGCAATTATTAATAAAATGACATATAAAATTGCTATTGAGTAATTTGGAATGTCGGCTGTGACATCGTACTATTCAATATCTTCAAACTTGTTTATTGGTAGCTTGAGATCTTGGATACTGTTAAATTCTACAGCCAATTTCGGTATTTGTGCGTCATATAACTTGATTTTAAAGTTGTCTAATATTATGGGTTTTCCAAATGTTCCTTCTTGAAAATTTAGATTTTTATTTCTAAATTTAATTTGACAGTTATTTTCTTTAATCAGGAAAAGTCCTTGTATGGTTTTAATTTTGTCGCCTAGTTGACATGAAGTGTGAATAGTTTCTTGTTTTGGGAATAGAACGTGAAATTGGTTGATTTCTTCAATGGTTTCTACGTGGTTTCATTTTAGACTGATTTGAGTGTATTGACAGTTCTTGTTATCATTGTGAAGGATTATGTTCTTCTCGCAGGATCTGCCATCTGTGTCTTCAATCTTGTTTGGATATTGATAAATATTTCCTTTAGTACATGTGTCCTTTAAAGATTTAATTTGACCATCAAAAGATTTTAGAAAATATTTTTTATTTAGAATAACAGTCACAAATTCAGTTTCATGTTTATTGGGAATGGGTATAAGGTGGAATAGTTCAAAATTTGTTTTGTAATTAATTGGAATTTCTAGGAAATAAATAATTTAGTTTGAATCTAATTTACAATTTACTTTAATTAATTTTTCAATTTCGGTATATGTTCAAATGTTGGTTCCAAAGGGAATTCGTTATTATAATTTTTATAAATTCTATTTAGTTCAGAATAAAGATCATGGACTTTTACGATGCTTAGATGCAACACTTGAACTTTACAAAAGGTTAGAGAATTCTCTATATCTTGCATTACGCTTAATATCATGTTAAACAAAGTATTTAATTGACTGTAAATGTCGTAGATACTGATTTTATTTGAATTACGGGTTCCACCAACAACAATATACAACAACTGCTCTATTTTTAATTTTAGTTCTAATTCGATATGTGTAATGGTTTCAACTGTTTTATTAAATTTTGGTATTTTAATTGTACCTTTAGTTTATGCTGATTAAGTTCTAAATATTTTAAAATTTTCGTATAACGTTTTTCGTCCTCTGCGTCTAAATTTCCAGTGATAGATTTAATTATCGATCCTACTCGTTTATTAATTCTCTCTTCTTTCTAGATTTTTCTAGATTGATAAATAGATTATTAAATTTTGGATGTAGATAATAATTCTGTCAGTATTCATAAATTCTTTTGCGCTAATTTCATTTGTGTTTATAGTTTGTTTTAGGTTACTGTGTTGTAATTTTAGGTTATTGTATTGTTGGATAATGGGTTGTAAATCGTAAAAATGAAGGAAAGTATGTTGGGATCTTTGTAGTTTAGCTTGTTCTAGATTGAGAGTTAATAGTCCAGGGTTGTAAGTAATATTCTTGATGTCTAGTCCGTCGGTGTACGCGAGGTATAGGGATCTGAAAGATCGGAGGTTTTGTTAATAATTTTATGAATTTTTCTCGGTCTTTTTATGTTAGATAAATGAATTTTAGTTTGTTTCCTACTATCTTTCATGTCTGTATTCATTTCTGTAGTGTTTCGGTTTTTGTTAATTGTTTTAATAATTTCTTTTTTGAATTTTGGTTGTCGTGTTTTATTGACTTTTTGTTTGTTGTGTTCATAGGCTGTTTCGGGTATATCGGATAAGGTTTCGCGATTTTCATTTAATTTATTAATTAGGATAGATTTTTTTATTTGCAATTGGTTATTAATATTTTAATAAGCTAATTTTATTTTTTCTTTATGTTTTTGAACATAGTCCTGCGTAATTTGTAATTTTCCATTTTCTATTGTAGTACAGAGATCTGCTGTTACTCTCTGTAAGGCAGTAGCTGTACTGTAATTAGATCTGAAACCTGATTGTCGGTCTGGCAGTATATTATTGTTCTCTATGTATTGAGTTAGTTGTTCATTTACCGCTTTTTCCAACAGTTTTGAAACCACTGATAGTATGCTTATAGGACGAAGATCTGACAAGAGTTCTGCACAATCTGTTTTTGGAATAGGTTTTATTATAGCTGTTTTCCACACTTCAGGTACTGTGTCTGTATTTATTGAAAAATTTATAATATGTTTTAGTTGATGCAGGGCGAATGGTATTATTAACAATAGCATACGTCTCGATATACCATCTACTGCATCTGTTTTTATTTCGTTCAAATATTCATAGAGTTTATTCAGTGAGATAGGCGACAGATGAAAAGAGTTTGTACTGCGATACTTATTATTATTGTAATGTTGAAAAGTGACATTATTTGGTTTTATGTTTCCAGCTATTTTAGAGAAATAATTATTCAGCTCGTTCACATTGGAAAAATTATTCTCATTTACAGTTTTTCTCGTGTTATTCTGCACACCCCACTGTCTTAGATAGTGTCATGTAACTTTTTTATTTTTAATATTTAGTTCTAGGGTGTTTTTCATGTGTGCAGCCTTTTCTCGCTTTATCGCTGCGTTAACTATATTTCTCATTCTCTATGTAACTTTTCCTTTCAACTTTGTTTTTCTTGTATTTCAATAACAATTTTCTTTTAATTTTCATCATACACTTGATATTAAACGTTATGTATCTTCGAGGTGGTTTTCGTATAGAGCAAGATTTGATGGGTGTATGTTTGTCAAATAGTATATTAATGTAATGGTTGAATATTTCGATTTTTTATTAATATCATCATATTCAAATATTTCGTTCCAATTAATAAGAGCTGCATCATGTTCAAAGATGTCCACATTAAAGTTACTGTAATCTCGAAAGGTTATATGTTTAACTTCAGGATTCCTATTTTCTATTTTTAACTTACACGATATTAAACAATGATCTGATGAACCGATATTTTCTCCTTCAAAGAACGAAGATTCCTTGCTGATAATTAATGACTCATTTTCTGTAGTTATTCTAGTAGGACTTTCTATAATTTGTTCTAAGTTTAAAGATTTACATGAATTGTGAAGATATTGAGACGAGGATGTCTTACTAAGAAGATTGATGTTTAAGTCTCCCATTAAAATTATATTTCCAGCTTCTGACCGGAAATCTTCTATTGTTGCAAAAATTATATCTATTGCTTTATAATTTGTATCTGATGGTTTGTAAGCCATACCGTAAAATATTTTCTTCCTTTTAATTTTAAATTTTACCCATAATTGTTCCAGACCGTCCGACGAGTTATCAATATTTATTACTTTGATACTAAGAGAAGATTTTGCATAAATTGCAAGTCCACCTCCGCTAGAGTCCCTGTCTTTTCTTATAGCTGTGTAGTCAGAAATCGAGAATTGATCTATACTTATTTCTTTTGTAAGCTATGTTTCACTAATGCCAATAATGTCATTATTATGGTACATAATATCATCTCTTAGGGCCACGAAATTTTTAGATAAAGATCTTATATTTATATGTGCAAATGTTAATGTTGATTCTCTTATAACTTTACTATTATTTCCTATAGTTATGTTTCTGTTTGCGTTAATTGACGTTGATCTAAAAAAGTCTTATTTTTGTTCTCATTAGTTCTTTTAGAATAAAATTTATTTAGGAATATTCCTGCGGGCCAGTTCTTTGGATCGATGACGTCATCATAAAACGACGCTGGTATACTAATTTTAAAAGAATTCTATGAGTTAAACTTTGATTTTATAGGAAGACATGTGAAATTATTAACTTTTAAATATTTCAAATGATTTTCAATATTATTGACTTTTACTGTGACTGCAAGTCTTTATATAAAAATATGAGACATAGTTGGCGCTGGTATTAGAACTGATTTTTTCGTGGCAATATTTACTCCAGTGCTGATGACTGCTTTGCTATTACACCTATTATTTCTACTATTAACCAGAATAAAATTATCGTTATAGTTCATATTATTAGTTTCGGTTATTCTGCTAGTTTCAATTAGTTTATTATTATCAAATATTACGCTACTTGCCGATTTTTGTCTTACTTTTTCGAAGTAAGTAGGATTTTTTTGTATCGATTGTTCAGTTACAGTTTTACTAAGCTGAGTTGTATTTGTCGGTTTTGGACAATTATTGCCATCTGTTGTTTGACTGCTCAAATTGGTATCTACTTGACGCTCAGCTGGTATTGATGAGTTAATTAAATTAGTAAAGCTATCAACTGAGCGGCCTTGGCCTTGGTTAGTTTGACATGCAGATTTATTTATATTGTCAATTTTTAGGTTCATATCACTTACAGTTTCTTTGAGAAAAGTCAGTTGCGTGTTCATGATTTCGATCATAGTTTTTTGATATTCAGTAAGTTCCACAAGTTTCATTAGTGTCGTATTGGGCACTTGAACTTTATTAAATAGATCATTACTTAACTTAAGACAGTTCACACAGAACCACTTTAGTTGTTTATTTCTTGTTACACTATTATATTCACTTTTTTTGACAGTAGCACATGTTATGTGATATATATATTTTTACACCATCCAGAGCACGTAATACTTTCTGGATTTTTTGTAATTATTTCCTTACAATCAAAACAAAAGACATCTTCCGCCATTTTTTTCAATTCGCTATTTGTATTTGTCACTAATGTATTATTATTAGCTTCGGCTATTTAAATAAATTTATTATTATTATTATATTATTTGCAAGTTATTTTTCAATAATAACTAGCAAGTTGGCACCCAAGAGGTTCTATGTTTTTATTTAATCATATTAATATTTTGTTAATTTTCAATAATAACCAAAGTATAACTAGCTCTGGTTTGATTTCTATGTTACCCTGTTTCGTCCTTTCAGCACAACTCGTCGAGATTAACAAAATATTGGCATCCGTTGGTCACGCAGATTTAAATTGTATTGAGAATAGTAAGTTAATTGAGATCCGCAAATATCGTAGCACCTACCCCCTTTCTCAATTAGGTTTGGTCGAGAGTACTTTCAATTTGAGTGGCGCCCTTTCTCTTCCCGAGCTTTCATTCATCCCCGTCTCCACTGAGATGCCAGCATCTCGTCCAACGGTAGGGAAGACCGTACGACACCAGCTACACCGTTTAGCAAATTCGTAGCAAGATAAACGGAATGAAACTGTTTGAACTTGCACAGTAAGTAAGAAATATATTAATAAGTAAAAATAATACGAATTTTTAAAATAATAAATCTGTACAAATATATTATTATTAAAAATAAATGTAGCGAGTATAATAAAACAAATATTTACTAAACATAAAATTTATAATTTATTTGAATTTTTGAGACTACAAAAATTTTTCAACCGGCTACAGAAGTGGAATGATTTAACAAATTTAAAATTTTGCCCGAAAATTTTGCGCTTCTTTTTCTTAATAATCTTGTCCTTTTCACCTGATGATTTGGATAAACAGGTCAAAATATTATGATACTTTCTAATTTTTAATATTCCATTTACAACTTTAAAAGTTTGACTCGCGATCACAATATCATTTGGTTCCACAATATTTTTCGAAAATTGTAACGTTAAAATTTTTATGCATTTATCCAAACAGATTCCAGAATCACTTTCAAATTTATTATCCGCGATGAGAATCACATGAAATTTAAATCTGTTTGGTACCCAAAATCTATTGAAAAATGACGACACTTCTTCATTCATCCAATTTTGATAAAACGGTTTCTCTATCCAAAATATACGATTGATGCCGAAAATATTTAGAAATTTTGTATCTTGAATATTTCTAAATTGATTCGCGGTTTCAGAAAAGGAAATACACTTGGAAATTTTGCCAAAGAACCCATCTTCCAAAAACGCGTGACCTTGGTTGATTTTTAGAAAATTAATAACAGTAAATTGTACTTCTGATGTATCATTCGTAGTTATTGATATATCAGAAGTTCAATTTACTTTTCCAAATAAGTGAAAAATTATATATGTCTTACCTTCGTCTGTAGCCGGTATGCCATGACTGTCCAATGTGTTTGTATAAAACTGTGAATTTTGTTGCATGACATTAAAATTATACTTGAATTTAGGCTTTGTTCCTTTTTGTCCGAAACAAGAGCCTAAAAGTTTGATAAACGTATTCATTGTCCTTGTTAAGTTTAATATATTTTATATAGTTTCCACGGAAACTACTACTAATTTTAGTGTGTTACACAATTAAATTGTAATTATGCTTTATCTATGGTTACAGAATCGTAATCAAAAAAGATACTGTTGTTCGTGTATGCCCTAGTTATTACTCGCCTAAAATGTGTACTAATAGCAACATAAACTATACTATATACAAATATGCGTAAATGCAAAATATTTAAGAAAATTATATCAAAAAAATATATATGTATCAACGGTATATAGCATTTTTATGGTAACTAAAGTAATTTATAGCAATGATATTAAGATTAAATTTTGTGTAACTCATACCTTTTGACGTACAATGAAATATATCTATAATAGAATGATAATAGAAAATACCGAAAATTAAAAAAAGGTGTAAAAGATCGTGAAAATTGTTTTGCAGGCTTGCAGTGAAATTTAGAACTAATAAGTGAGCAGATTTTACTTGCTAATATATCCGGTAGACCTCCATTAAAATGATATATTTATCCTAAAATAAAAGTATGATCTTCTTAGTTCTTATATATTTTATGACGAAGTTTGTTCCGTCACGAAGAATATTATTTTTTTTTTATATTTATTATTGTTCGATAAACCACTTTATCAAAATTCATTTCAGCTTACAATCAGGTTTAAATTTCCAGTAATTCTCATTGGAGATAACAAATTTGGAAGTGAATCTACTATTTATTTGGATGAGTGTATGAGTAAATCAAAAAATCTTCTCGAAATAAATGTTATCGTGTGGCGGGTCAAATTGTTCAAGGTATAAACGAATTGATCAAAATTGAAAAGTATCATAACATTTTGACCATCCTTAAAAAATTATCAAGTTTACAAGATGATATTTTCAGAAAGCAGAACAAAATTTTATGGGAAAAATTTAAGTTGTTTAACAAGTTTTGTAGACAGTTTGAATTTTTTTGTTATTTAAAGAAATTCAAATAAAATATTTTTGATATTTAGTAAATAACTAGCGGTCGGCCTGGCTATGCCAGGCCTTCAAGCTACGCTCCGCGGAAAATGACATAGGATTCACTTCTGTAAGACAATTGACACAATATAGATTGAATTATTACCAATCTAAAACTTTCCAATTCTACATGTCTGTAATTCTAAAAATCTTTTAATTGATACCAAATACGACAGGTTTCAAAAATCTTTCACTAAACAATTGTCGATCGAAACAAGTCTAATTCCGTACAGGAAAATTTGGAAAAACTTTTCATTTGATATCAAACACGATAAATTTTGATGTACTCTCAATTAAACAATCGCCGATCTAAAAAAAATATCAATTTTTCACGCGAGCCCTTCAAAATACTTTTCATTTGATACCAAACACGATAGATTTTGAAGTATTTTCATTAAAACAATTGCCGATCGAAAAAATTCCAATTCTGTACGCGAGCTCTTCAAAAAACCTTACATTTGAAATCAAGCATAGTTCGTTTTAAAGCACTTTTACTAAAACAATTGAGAATCGAAAAGTATTTAATTTTATGCCCGAGTCCTTTAAAAGATCTTTTATTTGACACCAAAGACCATAGGTTTTGAAGTACTTTCACAAAAACAATTGCCGATCGAACAAATTCGAATTCTTCAAAAGACCTTTCATTTGATACCAAACACAATGGGTTTTGATGAATTTTTACTAAAACAGGCATGTCTGTCAAAAGAAAATTCATATTATACCAAATACAATAGGTTTTGAAGCACTTTCAATAAAACAATTGTCGATAAAAAATGTAGAAGTGCCAAAATTGATTTATAATCGAAAAGTATTTAATTTTATTTGTGAGTCCTTCAAAAGACGTTACATTTGATACCATAGGTTTTGAAGCACTTTCACAAAAACAATTGCCTTCAAAAGAACTTTCATAATATATCAAATACAATAGGTTTTAAAGCACTTTAAAGCAATAAAACAATTGTCAATAAAAAATGTAGAAATGCCAAAATTGATTCTAATTCTAATTATATGTTTTTTTAAATGTACATTGCCGTGAAACATATTTGCTCAGTTTTACTATATACTATTACCAAGGACAAATTTGGTTGGGTTTACCTGTATACTTTATAGAACTTGCCAATTTGATGTTTTGTATTAAAACCAATTTCATAGTGAACTGTCAAAAAATTACTTTTGAAATATACATATTTGAAATAAAAAACGTCCCTTTATTCTCTTAATATGTATATAGTATATTTAATGCCAAGTATATTGTCAAAAATTAAAGTTGAAGCTGCTTCAAATATTGCAACTTGCACCGTCGCAAACTGGGCAAATCTAAAAAAGGCGTTACTAGACACATACTCTGATAAAAGAGACTGCTATACACTTACTATCGAAATGACAGAATTAAAATAAAATAAGGAATCGGCGTTTGAATTTTATAACCGAATTAAAGAAATATTAAATTTACAAATCGCGTATATATCGACACAAATAAATAGGGAAGAACAGGGAGTTTTAATAGGATATTTCCAAAATTATGCGGAAGAATCGTTTTAAGAGGGCTCTCCCTTAGGCAATTTAATGCGCACTAAAAATCCCTCAGATATGAACTCCGCGCTCAATATGCTAACTAACGATTTCCAGTTAGAAAGTTTTTCGTGTGTAAATCAAAAATTCAACATGACACCTAAACCAAAACAATTCATAAACAATACACAGAACAGACCCGTATTCAGAGAAAATCCTCAATTAACGTACCGACCATTCCCAAATAACACGAATAATCATACTTCCCAACAAATTCAGAATACAAAACTAAACGTATTCAAATCAGACCCTAATCAAAAATTCCCAAAACCTACACCCATGAGTGTAAGCACAAGACAGACATTTGTACCTAGACCCGGACCGTCCGGTTACAATCAAGCACGACCTCAACAATTCGCGTACCGTCAATAACCCCAAACGCAACAGAAACATAACTTTACATCCGAAAAATTGCATAACACTGAAACGAACGAAATAAATGACGAATTCGCTACTGACGATACTAACGCTGTTATTTACCAACCAGAAGTAGACAGTGAAAATTATGAAACAGAACAAAATCCTGATCCAAATTATTTTTTAGAAATAGATGCCTCGGAAATGTAATTGAATCACTAAATTTTCTCCAAAATCAAAGCGAACTACCGTTTATTATATTTCCAGCACATAATTTACATGTTTTACTCGATACAGGTAGCACATGTTCTTTCATTAAACCAGAAATTGCAAATAAATATTTTAATAATGAAATTAGATATGACCCTTTTAAAATAACTACAGCACACTAAACCTCAATTGAAAAATTTAGTTTATTATTACCATGTCCAAAATTATTCAAAAAACACTGTACTATAGTTTTTGTTAAAAAAAATATATCATTGTTCACGTTCAATAAGGATTTGTATTGCAACATGACTACTAGAAATCATAAAAATATAAGCATTCCTATGCATAAATCAGCATTATTTGCCAAAGGACCATTCTATAGTGCAATCAAAATATACAACACGTTACCCTCAGTAATCAAAGAAACAGTAAATATAAACTTATTTAAAAACCATTTGAAAGCATTTTTACTGTTAAATGTTATTATAGTTTAAGCGAATTTTTGTAAACTGCTTATTGTGACACTTGTCCTTGCAAAGAAAAAATATATTATCTTTTTTTTTTTTTGCTAATTTTCTGTATTTTTTCGGATATTGACAATAAACATTATTATTATTATTATTATTATTATCCTTAAATATCACTTATTTGACTTTCATAATAAGTTCGACATTATACTAGGACTGGATAACTTAAAAACATTAGAAGCGATCATTAACTTGAAACGCGATAAGATAATATTTAACACCAGCAGCTGAGATAAAAATTCATTATCACTCAGCAACACCGCGTGCATATTATGTCACGATTCCACCTAAGTCTGAGATACTTACAAAGTTCTATGTTCAAAACATTGAAAATGGCGAAGTATTCATTCCGAAAACACATATTAATAATCCCTATTATCATTCCAGAAGGAACTGCATTGATTATATCACATATTACTTAACAATAAAACCTAATGATGTAGAATTTGTTATAGATACTACAAATAATATTTGCATTGAACCGTTAAATTATTTTAAATAAAATAATATTAATCTTAATTCTCAAAATTCAAATAAAACTAAAGGAACAATTAAAATACCAAAATTTAATAAAACAGTTGAAACCATTACACATATCGAATTAGAACTAAAATTAAAAATAGAGCAGTTGTTGCATATTGTTGTTGGTGTAACCCGTAATTTAAATAAAATCAGTATCTACGACATTGTCATGTGCCGACCCAATTATTTGTTAGTTTTATAATAAGTTATTCTTAGTCATTGTATGTTTCATTTATCTTTTAGAAATTAATCATTTAGCTAATAAGATAAATTCAGTATCTTCTTAAAGTCCATTTCCAAGGTCTCTTCTTTCCCACATCCCTTGTTATCTTGAATCATCCATAGTCCAATTGCGGACACTAACCTTCTTCCCCTACTCTGTCCGTAATCTGATGGTTTTACTGTATATATATATATATATATATATATATATATATATATATATATGTTAGTTTTAGTTAATTTAGTGTCCTAAGTCTTACCAGTAGCAGTCGTAGTAGCTTTAGCTTTAGTCTTTTGTAGCTTCAGTCATTTTGTAAAGATCAAAATAAAATAATATCAGCGCTCAACAACACAAACACGTCGCCTGAAAATAAATAATATATATTGGGTACTTGTGTATTTTAATAGGTTTAGCACTCCAATCCGGTATCCAACATATAAATTGGTGTCAGAAGTCGGGATCGGTTCGACGTATCCGCATACGTTGTTTCACTGCGAGAAGATATCTGCAGCTCGGACTTCCGGTGAACATCTGTAGAAGACTTCCACAGCACGGGACGGAGATGACAACTTTAGTTGCAATCGAACCATATCCATTCATCAGGTGAAAATCGATATTGTGGTGAGTTCCTGTTTCTTGTATTTTTATGACTTGTTTGTGAAATTGCATAATTCCTTCATTCCCTATTGTCTAAATAATTAAGCATTTCCAAATTCCTTTAAACTTCACTTAAAATATATATATATATATATATAAAATGTTTACGTTAGAATATTTAATGGATTTACTCCCAGAATTTGATGGTGACAGTAACGCACTGCCAGAATTCACAAAACATGTTGAAGATATTTTTGAAGTAGCTGATCCAATTCAAACGAACTATTTAAAACTATATATAAGATATAAGAAAATTATCGGTAACGCTCGCGATTTACTCGATAGACATTATTACTTGTCAACTTGGCAAGAAATTTCTAAATTTCTTCTTCAGCGTTATCCAAATTCTAATTCACATAATAATAATTTTAATAATAATAAAAGACCAGAACAAAATCTAATAAAAATAAATTTTAAAGAAAATTCTAATTTTAATAATACTAAAAGACCAGAACAAAATTTAATAAAAACAAATTTTAAAGAAAATTCTAATTTTAATAATAATAAAAGACCAAAACAAAATTTAATAGAAACAAATTTTAAGGAAAATTCAAAATATAATGCAAATGTTATTTTCAAATTTAATAATAATGAAAGTTCAAATTATCACTTGACTGCAATAATCACTCTTCTAAAAAATAATTATATCTCGTTTCAAATAAATTATCTCATTATAACAATTTTACAAAATATGTAGGCAAAAATAATCTCAATAATAGAATTATAAAAGTTAAACATACATCTAAATCTAAATCTCATTCATGTTTACAATCAATAAAGCTTAATTATAAACCATTTTTAGAAAATTATGCTCGTCAGTCAACAAATTGTGAAATTGAAAAAAGAAAGAACATTTTAATAAATCACTCGTGTATTCAAATAAAATTAAAACAGTCAAATAAATTTAAAGTTTCAGTACAAAATTATTCATCGCTACTAAAATGTAAAATTAATCAAAATTCACTTAATAATATAAATAAATTGGAACATAATTATAAAATCATAAACAATAATATAATCAAAATTCATCTACTAACTATAATAATAATTGCAATTCCAATTTCTATAAAAATTTATCGACTTCTAAAAATCATGAAGACACAGATTCTTCTATAACTAAATCTGATTTTTATAAATATAATAATACACTTGGACCAAAGAAATCTAAGATGTCAATTACTAAAATACATGAAGACACAGAATATTCTTCTTTCATAACTAAATCTAATTTTAATAAATATAAAAATACTCTTGGATCAAAGAAATCTAAGATGTCAATTACTAAAATACATGAAGACACAGAATATTCTTCTTTCATAACTAAATCTAATTTTAATAAATATAAAAATACTCTTGGATCAAAGAAATCTAAGATGTCAATTACTAAAATTCATGAAGACACCGACTCTTCCATAACTAAATCTGATTTTTATAAATATAATAATATTCTTGGATCAAAGAAATCTAAGATGTCAATTACTAAAATTCATGAAGACACAGACTCTGCTATAACTAAATCTAATTTTTATAAATATAATAATATTCTTGGATCAAAGAAATCTAAGATGTCAATTACTAAAATTCATGAAGACACCGACTCTTCCATAACTAAATCTAATTTTTATAAATATAATAATATTCTTGGATCAAAGAAATCTAAGATGTCAATTACTAAAATTCATGAAGACACCGACTCTTCCATAACTAAATCTAATTTTTATAAATATAATAATATTCTTGGATCAAAGAAATCTAAGATGTCAATTACTAAAATTCATGAAGACACCGACTCTTCCATAACTAAATCTAATTTCTATAAATATAAACCTAATCATAAACTTAATATTCGTAGCTCTAAGTTATTAAATAATATCAAAATTCATGAAGACACAGATTCATCCAATCCCATAATTAAATCTAATTTTAATAATAATCAAACTTTTAAGACTTTAATTAGTCAAATTCATGACCACATAGTCCCTTTTATTTTAAAATATAATTTTAATAAGCTGCATAATAAAAAACTAAATAAACCTAAGCTACTAAAATATACATCTAAATCAAATAAAATACCCTTTTTAAATTCACAAGCAACTAAATTGATTCATTTAATGAAATATTATAATATCAAGGATCCTTGTAAATATAACAAAATATATAAATATTTAAATAATAAAATCATTATAAATCCAATAAATAAATATATGATGAACAAATTTATTAATTTATACAGCACATTTTATGTGAAAAGAAAATTACTTTTAATTTAAACTTTTTTTATTTTAATTAGTTCATATGATATTAATTTATATTTTATTTAATCTTCATATAATTCTTTCATATACCTAATCAGCAAATCGACAGGTTAATGAATTTCGGTACACGTTATTTCATCAATCAATACTATTTTATACTTTTATTACTTTATCTCAATTATATATATAAAAAACAAAACCTACTTAATAATCTTAAAGATCCAAAATCCATTTCCAATCTTTTTATGCAAAATCTAAACAGTTGTAAAGTATACCAAGAGCAGGAAATCCTCTGCGAGGATATCCATACAACAAGGAGCACCGACCAGATTACTTGCGAAACACAACTTTTGTCACAGCATCTCAGCTGATACCATCGTCCTGTCCATCATCGGAGTTATAGTAGTTTGTGCCGTTGTGTTAAACTTTGTAGGTGGTGCGGTTATCCGAACTCATTAAACAGTCCTTGCTGTTTTACAAAAAACCCTCAAGTGATCCCCCCCATTCTAGAAACATTGTGAACTACAGCTGCTCACCGGAAGTAGCCCAATTCTGTGACTTGGTTCCTGAGGACATTATCATCAACCAAGCCCCTCAACACCATGTGCAGAGACGAAGCAGTATTATTTCTCTGTAAATCATTTTTTTGTAGAACGATTTACATTTAAACAGGGATGGTGTCATGTACCGACCCAATTATTTGTTAGTTTTATAATAAGTTATTCTTAGTCATTGTATGTTTCATTTATCTTTTAGAAATTAATCATTTAGCTAATAAGATAAATTCAGTATCTTCCTAAAGTCCATTTCCAAGGTCTCTTCTTTCCCACATCCTTTGTTATCTTGAACCATCCATAGTCCAATTGCGGACACTACCCTTCTTCCCCTACTCTGTCCGTAATCTGATGGTTTTACTGTATATATATGTTAGTTTTAGTTAATTTAGTGTCCTAAGTCTTACCAGTAGCAGTCGTAGTAGCTTTAGCTTTAGTCTTTTTGTAGCTTCAGTCATTTTGTAAAGATCAAAATAAAATAAGATCAGCGCTCAACAACACAAAAACGTCGCCTGAAATTAAATAATATATATTGAGTACTTGTGTATTTTAATTGGTTTAGCACTCCAATCTGATATCCAACAACATTTACAGTCAATTAAATACTTTGTTTAACATGATATTAAGCGTAATGCAAGATATAGAGAATTCTCTAACCTTTTGTAAAGTTCAAGTGTTGCATCTAAGCATCGCAAAAGTCCATGATCTTTATCCAACTACTATTAGAGTAAGGGTATATCAGTATATTTGTATATTTGTATAGATTCATCACGTCAATTGCTCACCTCTACAGCCTAGACGGTTTGTCCGATTAATTTGAAACTTTTTTTATTTGATAGAGGTCAATCATGGGGGGTGCCTTTTGTTAGTCTTAGATTTTTTGTGCACATGATGTGCGAGAAAACTTGAAAAAACACGCATTTTTAACTAAGATTGTGGTGGCTTTGCATTTATTAAGAAGAACATCTACAGACGATTTGACCGTAAGCAGAAAAATTCATTGACGTTACGCATGAAACTTTTTAACACAATTATATTAATTTCGAGACAAGTTAGAGCATTTTTGTAAATATATTAAGATATTATAGGATTGAGGATATATGTTTTGAACTGTTTTCAATTGATTTCATGTTTATATAAAAGTTTTTTAACACAAAACTTCAATTTGACAAATCTATAATTTAGGAACAATATTACCTCTCATATACAAGATCCAGGTTTTGAAATTCATAGATTTGAGAATTGACATTTGTCAGTGGACATGTCGCATTTTTAATTATAAATTACAGAAATATGAAATATCTGTGAGTAGTTTTGAAATATTTTACACATATTGGGGAAATGAGGGGACGTTTTTATTATAATTACACATTTCACATATGTATATTTAAAAAGTAAATTTTTGACAGTTCACTCTGAAATTTGGTTTAAACGTCAAATTGACAAGTTATATAAAGTATACAGGTAAACCAAACCAAAATTGTCCTCGGTAAAAATATATAGTAAAACTATGCAAATATTGTTCACGGCAATGTATATTAAATACAATTTTATTATTATTTATTTAAATTTATTATCAAAATTTAAAATTTGTCGTATATGGTATAATACAAAGTTTTAAAGGTCACGCATGTAGAAATTTTTTCAATCAGTAATTGTTTTAGTAAGAGTGCATCAAAACCTATCGTGTTTGGTATCAAATGAAAGGTCTATTAAAGGGCGCGCGTACAGAATTTGAATATTTTCGATCGGCAATTGTTTTAGTGAAAGTACTTCAAAACATATCGTGTTTGGTATCAAATGAAAGGTCTTTTGAAATGCTCGCGTGCAAAATAAAATATTATTCGATCGGCAATTGCTTTTGTAAAAGTGCATCAAAACCTATCGTGTTTGGTATCAAATAAAAGTTCTTTTGAAGGGCTCGCGTACAAAATTAAATATTATCCGATCGGCAATTGTTTTAGTAAGAGTGCATCAAAACCTATCGTGTTTGGTATCAAATGAAAGGTCTATTAAAGGGCGCGCGTGCAGAATTTGAATTTTTTCGATCGGCAATTGTTTTAGTGAAAGTGCTTCAAAACATATCGTGTTTGGTATCAAATGAAAGGTCTTTTGAAAGGCTCGGGTATAAAATTAAATATTATTCGATCGGCAATTGTTTTTGTAAAAGTACATCAAAACCTATCGTGTTTGGTATCAAATGAAAGGTCTTTTGAAGGGCTCGCATGCAAAATTAAATATTATTCGATCGGCAATTGTTTTAGTAAGGTTGCATCAAAATCTATCGTGTTTGGTATCAAATGAAAGATCTTTTGAAGAGCTCGCGTACAAAATTAAATATTATCCGATCGGCAATTGTTTTAGTAAGATTGCATCAAAACCTATCGTGTTTGGTATCAAATGAAAGTTCTATTCAAGGGCTCGCGTAGAAAATTAAATATTATTCGATCGGCAATTGTTTTAGTAACAATGTATCAAAACCTATCGTGTTTGGTATCAAATGAAAGGTCGCTTAAAGAGTTCGTGTGCTGAATGGGCCATTTTTTTATTGTCAATTTTGTAGTGCCAGAGCTTCGTAACCTATCGTGCTTGGATCAATTAAATGTATTTCAAAGGACAGACATGCAAAATTGAAAACTTTTACTTCGGAAATAATTTGATTTATATAGTGTCAATTGTCTTACAGAAGTGAATCCTATTTCAGTGTCCGCGGAGCATAGCGTGAAGGCCTGGCGAAGCCAGGCTGACCGCTAGTCCTATTACTAAAAGCGTAAGAGGTATATTTGTATATGAGTATAGATTCATCACGCTCAATTGCTCACCTCTACAGCCTAGACGGTTTGTCCGATTAATTTGAAACTTTTTTTATTTGATAGAGGTCAATCATAGGGGGTGCCTTTTGTTAGTTTCAGATTTTTCGTGCACATGATGTGCGAGAAAACTTGAAAAAACCTGCGTTTTTGGGGCAAAATCAACTAAGAGTGAGGTGGCTTTGAAATTTTTAAGAAGAAGATCTACTGTCACTTTGACGTTTGTCAGTGGACATGTCGCATTTTTAATTATAAACTAGCTGACCCGACAGACGTTGTCCTGTCTTAACTATGAATATTCAATTTGAAGTGGAATTAATAATTATTTCGAAAACATAGTGTTTATTGTAATGCTTTTTGATACACAACATTTTTAGTTTTGTTTTCTGGCGCGTAAATAAATAATGTTGATGGTTGTCCGACACGGGAACAGGCGACATTTGTTGATCTGTGCGATAAGCTCGACGATTTCTCATTGCCAACCGAGCTGTTTCACGGGCTGCCTCTACTTGCTCTTGTGTTTGAGATGCACGAAGTCGGGCCATACTATCGCGGCGCTCTTCTCGTGCGATTTCCCGTTCTTCTTCGGTGGATTGATTCGCAGTCGCAGTGTTACGAAGCCGAATTGCATTACGGTTTTGTTGGGAAAGATTAGATCTTCTGGGTCGCGGCATTTTTAATAATAATTCTCGCACAAATTATAAGAAAACAAATAAGATTTATTATTTAAACACTCGCAAAAAACTAACAAATCTACAGGTAACTTTATTGGCTATATACTGACAGACAGCGGCAATGGAATGTTCCGAGAATAGACCATATTATTTTCTATAGCGCCTCTGCCGGCAAATTTATGAAATGAAAAAAGCGTGCCAGGGTGACAAACTTTTTTTCTATTTTTTTTCTAATTATGTTGGCAATACTAATGTTTGTGACGCCATGTGACTCGAACGGTGATGCATATGCGCATGTGCGCATAAATTGTGACAGTTTTATTGCCGCCAGTTTGAAGTTGACATGAAATCTTTAATTTGAAATTTTGGTCTGTTTACTAATCGTGGGAAAGAAATGAAAAGATATTGCCTTATTAATTAATGAATTCAAATTACAATCCGGGAGGGAACAATTGTACCAAGGAATTTTTCAAACAAAATTCACACTTCACAAAACAATCACAACAAAACGTAAGTTTGAGGTTATCGGCCAGTGACAGATGACAGAAGAGCAAATTGGCGCTTAAAATTACTGTATTGATTATTTATATATTATAAGGGCAGAATCCGATAGTAAAAAATTAAAAATAACTTGTATAAAAAAATTATCATTCATTTACGTTTAGATAAAATGATATTTTACTTTAAAATACATTGGTTTGATTTTAGCTGTACTTCCTAGCATATGATTGGTGCATTATGGGCATGCGTATTGAGATAGTAATATGGTCTATTTCTCATATATTCTGTGTGAAATTAGTACACTACTTTTAAGAATTCTATGTTCTTTCTAATTATACTGTAACGCAGCCAATTTAGTACACTACTTTTAAGAATTCTATGCTCTTTATAATTATACTGTAACGCAGCCAATTTAGTGACATCTATTCACATAGTGGAAAAGTAAAACGCAGCCAATTTAGCGACATCTATCTACAGAGTGGAAAAATAAAAGTACAATGTGTTCTAACCCCTGTAATATTTTTTTTGTTCTTTTACGTAACTCGATATTTTAATAGTTATTCTGCTATTCGGGGCGAAGACGAATCCAACAAATCTTAGATCATCAAAATCGGTCCAGCCGTTCTTGAGTTATAAATGGTGTAACTAACCCGACTTTCTTTTATATATATAGATTACGTAAATATGAAATATCTGCGAGTAGTTTTGAAATATTTTACACATATTTTTATTATAATTACACATTTCAAATATGTATATTTAAAAAGTAAATTTTTAACAGTTCACTATGAAGTTGGTTTAAACGTCAAATTGACAAGTAATATAAAGTATACAGGTAAACCAAACCAAAATTGTACTCGGTAAAAATATATAATAAAACTAAGCAAATATTGTTCACGGCAATGTACATTAAATACAATTTTATTATTATTTATTTAAATTTATTATCAAAATTCGAAATTTATCGTATATGGTATAATACGAAAGTTTTGAAGGTCACGCATGTAGAAATGAGATTTTTTCAATCAGTAATTGTTTTAGTGAAAGTACTTCAAAACCTATCGTGTTTGGTATCAAACAAAAGGTCATTTGAAGGGTTCGCATGCAGAATTCAATTTTTTTCGATGGGCAATTGTTTTAGTTAAAGTGCTTCAAAACATATCGTGTTTAGCATCAAATGAAAGATCTTTTGAAGGGCTCGCGTACAAAATTAAATATTATTCGATCGGCAATTGTTTTAGTAAGAGTGCATCAAAACTTATCGTGTTTGGTATCAAATGAAAGGTCTTTTGAAGGGCTCGCGTGCTTAATTAAATATTATTCGATCGGCAATTGTTTTAGTAAAAATGTATCAAAACCTATCGTGTTTGGTATCAAATGAAAGGTCTATGGAAGGGCTCGCGCAGAAAATTTAATATTATTCGATCGGCAATTGTTTTAGTAAAAATGCATCAAAACCTATCGTGTTTGGTATCAAATGAAAGGTCTATTGAAGGGCTCGCGTAGAAAATTAAATATGATTCGATCGGCAATTGTTTTAGTAAAAATGCATCAAAACCTATCGTGTTTGGTATCAAATGAAAGGTCTATTGAAGGACTCGCATATAAAATTAAATATTATTCGATCGGCAATTGTTTTAGTAAAAATGCATCAAAATCTATTGTGTTTGGTATCAAATGAAAGGTCTATTGAAGGGCTCGCATAGAAAATTAAATATTATCCGATCGGCAATTGTTTTAGTAAAAATAAATCAAAACCTATCGTGTTTGGTATCAAATGAAAGGTCTATTGAAGGGCTTCCGTAGAAAATTAAATATTATTCGATCGGCAATTGTTTTAGTAAAAACGCATCAAAACCTATCGTGTTTGGTATCAAATGAAAGGTCTATTGAAGGTCTTGCGTAGAAAATTAAATATTATTCGATCGGCAATTGTTTTAGTAAAAACGCATCAAAACCTATCGTGTTTGGTATCAAATGAAAGGTCTATTGAAGGGCTCGCGTAGAAAATTAAATATTATTCGATCTGCAATTGTTTTAGTAAAAATGAATCAAAACCTAATAATTTGATTTATATAGTGTCAATTGTCTTACAGAAGTGAATCCTATTTCAGTGTCCGCGGAGCATAGCGTGAAGGCCTGGCAAAGCCAGGCCGATCGCTAGTTCTGAACTAAATAGAATTTATAAAAATTATAATAACGAATTCCCTTTGGAACCAACATTTGAGCATATACCCGAAATTGAAAAATTAATTAATGTAAATTAGATTCAAACTAAATTATTTATTTCCTAGAAATTCCAATTAATTACAAAACAAATTTTGAACTATTCCACCTTATACCCATTCCCAATAAACATGAAACTGAATTTGTGATTGTTATTCTAAATAAAAAATATTTTCTAAAATCTTTTGATGGTCAAATTAAATCTTTAAAGGACACATGTACTAAAGGAAATATTTATCAATATCCAAACAAGATTGAAGACACAGATGGCAGATCCTGCGAGAAGAACATAATCCTTCACAATGATAACAAGAACTGTCAATACACTCAAATCAGTCTAAAATGAAACCACGTAGAAACCATTGAAGAAATCAACCAATTTCACGTTCTATTCCCAAAACAAGAAACTATTCACACTTCATGTCAACTAGGCGACAAAATTAAAACCATACACGGACTTTTCCTGATTAATGAAAATAACTGTCAAATTAAATTTAGAAATCAAAATCTAAATTTTCAAGAAGGAACATTTGGAAAACCCATAATATTAGACGACTTTAAAATCAAGTTAGATGACGCACAAATACCGAAATTGGCTGTAGAATTTAACAGCATCCAAGATCTCAAGCTACCAATAAACAAGTTTGACGATATTGAAGAGTACGATGTCACAGCCGACATTCCAAATTACTCAATAGCAATTTTATATGTCATTTTATTAAAAATTGCTGTCACCATGTTCACAGTTTTCCTCAGGAAAAGGTTTTCAAATTCAACAAGAACCACCAGGATCCAAGACCATGAACTACAGCAATTTGTGAAAAAGTTTGTTTAGAAACCTTAACATTAGTAGTAGAATATCTTATTCATATTTGTTAAATCCCTTATCTATAAGTTTTTTGAACATCTTTTAACGCTATTCGACAGCTTCCACAAAACCATTTAAGCCCAAGATCCGAACATTCTTGAATTACTTTAACTGCTTAGTTTTAATTCCTACACATTCTATGTGAAACCAGTTTTGACATTCTCCATCACATCCTATAATATCAGACGCATCAAACTCATTCTTACATTTTTTACAATGTTTTATTATTATGCTGTTGTCATTTGTATCTTCCGTCATGACCACACTTTTGGTGATCACTGGTTTTGTTGAACATTGCTTACATGCGCACCGCACTAACTTAGTCAGTTCGTACGTGACAAAGTATGTGCGCTGATAGCAACAACTCACTTTGAGAAACTACGGACAAAATTAAAAACTATCACAACTATTTTGTAATCCCAATTTTTATCAAAATTATTATCACAACTTACTATTTATATGTTTAACAAAAAAATTCACTGTTATTTTACATGTATTTAAATTTAAAACACTCAATAATATTAAACTTTTTTTAACTGACCTGCGACACCAATATCACAGGCCGATTTCTTAAGTCTATTCAATAAATTTCGGCTTCCAAGCAGGTTTAAATTTCATGTAATTCTTATCGCGGCTTATAAATTTAAAAGTGAATTTGGAATATATTTGAATCAATTTATCAAAATTTTAACTTTACAAAATTTTTTTTTTAGAACCGTATGATATGGTATTTATAGACTACTAAAGATTAAAAAGTATTATAATATTTTAACCGTTTTTTTAAAAAAAATCATCAAGTGTAGAAGATGAAATTATAAAAGAAGAGAAGAAAAAAGGAAAATTTAAGTATACAAACTCATTTAAGGTAGTTCTAGTGTGACGGTGGCGCCATCGATTGGCGAAACTGACGCCAAAAAAAATATAAAAATTGAATAAAATAAGTGTTTTATACCTATTATTATTTATGTTTTCCTTCTTCTACTTCTTTTTTTAAATATCTTCGAAGTTATTTGACAGTGTTTATTTCTTTGAGTATTTCTTCCATTTCGCTTTCCTGCTCTGCGATTACTTTTCCCTTGTTTTGTGTCTCATTTCTTCTCTTACTTCTCCCGGTTCTTCTCTCACCTGTCTGTAGGCGACTTTCATTTATCTTAACATATATTTTTAAACTACAATTAAAATTGTTATTTGTGTAATTATTATTTAAAACCAACAATACTAAAAGTTTCCATGAAAACGTTATTATTAGTTTGGGTTCAGTGAACCAAACAAAATGGCTACTATATTACGAATGTTTTGCTGTATATTTGGGAAAAAACGGAAGTCAAAATTGGATAGTGACATAGTGATAATTGGACAATCTAAATTCTATACTGGCTCCGCATTAGTATCCCGCGATCGAGGTAAATGTGATAGAATTTTACAGTTTTAATTTTCTTTGTAATATTGTCGACTAAATTAATTTTGTTATTGAAATTGTAACGAATAACCATCTGCAAAATTGAATTTGACCAAATCGTAAATTAGACCGCCTAAAATCAATGGAGCTTGTTTTGGGCTTGAAATTTTAATAGACATAAGTGAAAATGATATTTGTAGGCCACTTAAATTATTTTCAATTATATTTACTGTATAGCCTGAAATACGGACCATTTTGCGATATGAATGGATGTTATTAAATTTATTTGAAGACAAGCTATAACACATTATTAAAAATCTAACATAAATAGATGTAATCTATATATCATGTGGCTAGTTTCATGGCCGAAAGTTCAATTTTAGATTTAGTTTCAATAAATAAAAGCAAATTGAATATTTAACAGCAATGTCAATTATTGTATATTGCGTGTAACTTTGTTTTGAATTTATTTATTTAAACTCATTTTAAAATTTAAATTTTCGCGGTAAAACTAACCATAATTTGTATCATATAGATACTAATATAAATATATTATTATAAATTTTAGTTATTCAACAAGGAAATTTTGGCCCACAAAATTATCAGCGAAATCAAGTTAGAACTACCGGGCTACATTTAAAATCATCCAAGTTTATTGAAATTCTGCAGTACCGCGAAGAAGTGCGGGTTCCAACCCCATTCATCGACAATTGGCGAGAAGAGTATGTTGGACCCGCACTACGAAGATTTAGAGCACCTGTCAAGTACAGTTTTAAATTTTTTGTTATTATGGATAATACTTTTGTGGATTATACACCGGAATTGATAACTAAATTTATGAAAAATTGTACCATCGTTATTACTATTTCTGGCATACCGAGTTCTCTACTTTATCAGGCACAAAATTTAGACGTGATTAGCAAAATTACTAAAGTAATGGATATTTTAAATTTCCGAAAATATTTAAATATTATAATTGGCATGTACAAAATTTCCGATAATGAATTTTAAATATATCAGTAGTATTTCCCAAATTGTGAAGTGTATCTCATTTTAAATTAAGTTTATGTTTAAAACAAAATTCAACCGGGTAGTTAGTAAGTTTTCTGCTGAGAGTCAAAAGGACAAAATTGGTAACCTGCCGAGGTGGACAACATCAGATGAGTATATTTACCTACGTAAATTTCATCGTTCACATTATATTCAAAGAAATTTTGAAAGTATGTAATCAATAGATACAAATGTTATTTTCCATAACAGTGCCGTGTAGAACATACTGTCAATTATGTATTTTATTTTATACTAGTACTAGAAAGAATTGTGATCCAATTAATTGTATGTATCATTCAACTTTGACAAAAAAAAACTTCGCTTACGGTGTCAACGTCACTGCTGACGGATCAAGGTTATGTTAAGATTCTATGAAAAATATTTTCTCGTCAAACGTCAAAATATTGTAGCAAAGCGACACAATTCAGAATTTGGTTTTGTTTATAAATTATGGTATTTCACTATCAGCTTCGAGAGATCTAGACTAATAACTGTTATCTTAAATATCTTTCTAAAGCTGACGTGACAGATTTTATTTTGTTTATCAAATTTAAAGTGCATATGTTATAATAACTTCAATATTCCGTAGATCATTATTTACCAAGTTTATGGATTTTCTGAATGGTCGCATCTGGTTATACGGAATGTGATCACATATATGGGTAAATTATTATCTATGCATTGGTCTGGGATAAACTATCCTTTGTATCTAAACCCTTGCAAGCGTTAATCGTTTTTATGGAAACCCGCTTACCCCTTGTCAGCACATCCCATGGTATACAACAAATAGTGGTAGATTGGCTTTTGTCGAGACAAGTTTTCTCTCGTCTTCATGTGCAAGATGTCGGCCACGCCATGTACTTTAGTAACTTAAGTAATAGTTTATTAATACGTTGTTGTTTGCCTTTGTCCATTCTTTTGTTTGATTTCAATATTAATTTATAACTTGTGGAAATTTTACCATTTATATTTTGATGCATTTCATTCTTATGTTTTAATAAATATACATTTTTTCAAGGAGATCGTTTTATTTAATCTTGTATTACATTGCGTTATTTCAATGTATTTCATCGTCTTACAACAATTGGCTTTTACGCGTCCCAATCGTAAATTCTGAGTGTTAGAATCATGCCATATTAGAACTCCATACCAACAGTTACAGTTCAAGTTAGATTTTACTGACAAATGTTTTGAGAATCTGAAAAATTATTGAGCTGCAGACACAATAATTATCTATCCTTTTATACCAATGAAACGCCTATTCCGAAACAATTTGCATAATAGACTTTTATTTTATTTAACAGTAAAATTATTATTAAGCTACATCAGAATACAGAAGCGTATTTAATTCTTTTAACACAAATATATAAATTATTGTTTCATCTCAATTTTTACTTGCATCTCTTTCCTTACGCAACCCTTCTGCCTCTAAAGCATTTCGTCAGACGACACTGTATGCATATATGTAAACGTAATCATTATTGTAGGATTTTTATTTGCGTCCATTTATTCAATTCCACACTGAAATTTGGGATCGGTGACATCAGCCGACAGGGACATTACCCGAACGGACAAGCAGCCGACGGGACTTTAGCTGATTGGGACAACAGCCGACGGGACATTGTCCGACGCGACAAACTTAGACTGATGACGTCACACATGGTTCGTGTCCAAGAGTAATTCAGCTAGTGAAAGATAGATGGTATTTATATGACAAAATATACTACAGTGATTTACAAAATGTTTCTGTTAAGTAGAATGTTTTGACATAACAGTTAACCTAGAAATCTATAATAGGTAATGAATAAATGTAACTCAACATTAACAACACGTTTATTATTATTATCACTCAGCTGTGATATAGATAAAAATGGGTAGCATCAGAAATTCATAATCCGCATACACTGCCTTATATTTCACTGTAAAATATTTCTTTATACTAGTCATACATCTATCTCTCACTAGATGCAGATTGGTGCACTACATCAAATTCTTCAAACATATCCCTATGCATAATATATAAATTATATATAATTTGGGCTCTACGATATCGATATAAAAAATACAGTAAATTATAAATACGACAGACTAAGCCTGATAAAATTTTCAAGGAAATTAAACCCAAGACTTTTTAGCCAAAAAAATAAAATATGCATTAATATGAAAAACAGAGTTTTTCTTTTGTGTTATAGACTATCTTCATTTTAAATATACAAGTTTTTTTATTAAAAACGTGGGACCCAATTTTGAAAAAATCAGACTCAAAATTTTGAATTTGGTCTGCTTTGCATATCTCAATATTTTTCATATATTTTCATGATTTATTTGCTCTTGAATAGTTCTTATTCATGAACTACAATGTAATATGAAAGTAATACAGTACTTTCTATTTATCTATATAATAACATTTATAAGAAATTAATTGTTGAAATTCAAATTTGCCGTAGATTTATTTTTGGTTTTCGTAAATCATTACTTTTCGTTGTGTGAATCGGATTTTTGATGACGTATAATGCACACTTAAGTATCGAAGTTTGAACCAAAATCAAATTTGGCTACTAGATATGTAAAAATGTTTTAAGATTGACTATTAATGATAACAATAATGAATATATTATATGTTGTATACAAAATAATAAAGTAATAATAAAATATTTGGATATGGTTTTAATCTCGAACGTCAAATGCATGTAAGGTAAGTATACATATTTGTATTTGTAAGTGTTTTATTTATTGATATTAAAGTTTTTATTTAACAGTTTTGGAATGAACGCCGAACTAGGAAAGTTGGATCGAAAAATTATTACTAAAATATACATAAGAAGTATGCGTACGGCGACCATAAATATATTCCCAAATGAAGTCTATTTCGTTTTCTTTTAAACTTTTTAGGTGCAAGTGGTTAGAAGTCATACCGAACTGATCTTTTAAAACTACTAGGATAGCGAATGTTGTTAGGATTTATGATACTCTTTTGCTTCTGGGTTGGTTATGTATTTTCGAATAAAACACATAAACCTTGTTTTTTTACTTGCACTTTATTTTTCTGCTTGTTATGTACGCCACGTTTATTTACTTCTTACAATTGAACATCTATCCCCTCCACTCATTAGTTACACATCAAAAAACAATACAAGTAGTTCCATCTAGTGTTGAAACTATGCAAATATATTTTTGCGGCAAATTTAAAAATAATAATTTAACATAAATGCCGCGCGCCTTGAAATCTCGTAAGAGTATTTTAATTATTAATATTAGAATACTTAATATTAAATAGTTTAAATAAATATGTACATACAAGTAATATTATCTTAATTCTATTCAATTGTCCTCCCTTTCTTATTTTATGTCTGCTGACTCTTCAGGTAAGTCTATTTGGACAGGAAGAACACACACTTTGTTTATAGCGCGTTTTACTTCACCTTGGGCACATTTCACTGACACAACTCTCACTACACCATCTGGACCAGTATAAAGAGTGGTGATGCGTCCAATTTTACACTGTGCTAAACTAATTAAAATTGTAAAGTAATTTCAACTCATTACTAGCACCAATAAAATTACTAGCGTTGTCACTAAATATATTTAGTGGTTTTCCGCGTCTTGCAATGAATCTTTTTAGTGATTGAAGAAATGCTTTTGTAGTCAAGTCTGATACTAATCCTAAGTGTATACATTTTGTTGCACAACAAATAAAGAAACAGATATATGCTTAAGTTATTTTGCTTCTTCTTCCGTTCCTATCCTTGAGTAGATAAGGACCGGCATAGTCTATTCCGGTTGAATGAAATGGATGCATACATAAAGTACTTTCTAATGGTAAATTACCAATTATTTGAGTAATTGGTTTAAGATTAAATCGGCAACATTTAATACAATTTCTCACAGTTTTATTTGCTAATGTTTTCCCTGCAATTAGCCAGAACCTTTCACGTATAGTACATAATAGTAATTTAGGACCAGCATGAAACAGTTTTTCATGTTCACTTTTAAATATTAGTTCAGTTAAATGGTTTTGTTTTGGCAGAATTATCGGGAGCTTTTTATCAAATATGAATTCTGATAAGGTTAGTCTACCACCAACTCTAATAATGTTATTTTTGTCTAAGAAATGATTTAGACTAAGCAAACAACTTTTCTTGTCAATGGGTTTGTTATTAAGTAAACATTTAAATTCTTGACCAAAAGCTACTAATTGAACAACTTTAATTAAATTAATAAATGCCTTTGATAATTCAGTTGTTGTTAAACAACCATAATTTCTTTTACTCTTTGGTAATTTACAATTTTGACCAAATCTCAGACAGTATGCTGTTATTCTTTTTAACTTGTTTATTGATGAATAATTTTCTATAAATGGTTGTGTTGTGATTTAAAAGTTTGTGATTCAAATTTAGTTGACCTTTCGATATCTGGTAAATTTATAGAATCTATATCAAAGTGATTATGAATACATTGATTGGTATTGTTAGTTAACCAATCAGGTCCTTGCCACCACAAAGTATTATTAATCAGTTTGTGTGGCAGAACTAGACGACTAATTAAGTCAGCTGGATTGTCACCAGACGACACGTGATACCAATCATTCGTATCAGTGAGCGTCTGTACTTCTGCTACACGGTTTGCCACATAAGTTTTCCATTTCTTTGAATTCGCTTGTATCCATGTGAGCGTTATTTTGGAATCACTCCAAAAATATTCTTTGTCTATTTTAATTGGAAGAAATCCCTTTAATTTATTAACTAGTTGTGCGGACAAAACAGCAGCAGATAGTTCTAAACGTGGCAATGTTACACATTTAAGAGGAGCTACTCTAGATTTGGCGGCTAACAAAGAGACTGATGATTCATTATTTTCATTAAATGAACGTAAATAAATGCATGCACCATATGCTCGTTCAGATGCATCGCAAAATGCATCGTTTATAGTTTGGTATTAGCACTTGTCTGGAAAATTGTATCTTACTTATATTATTTAGATCCTGTCTGAAATGAATCCATTGCGTATGTAATGACTCAGGTATTGATTCATCCCACTCTAGTTTCATTTCCCAAAGTTCTTGTATTAATAATTTTGGAATAATAATAATAGGAGCAAGTAGTCCGAGAGGATCATATAATTTTGCAGTTTCTGCTAACACATTACGTTTAGTAATATCCCTTTTTAGAGAAACATATTCTGCATAATAACTAAAAGTATCACTGGTTGTATTCCAGCGCACACCAAGAGTTTTGTATCATTTTGACCTAAATTGATTGTCTCTAATGTATTACCTTTCAGTTGGGGTATGTTACTATTAAATTTACGTAAATTGAAACCGTATGATTAAAGAATGTTTGTTATGTTCGTTTTAATTTGAATTAAATAATCAAGATTGTTTGCTCCACTAATGAGGTCATCGACATAAAAATCTTCCTTAATTATTTCAGATTCTACTGGATAGAGACATTCATTTTCTCTAGCCACTTCTTTGAAACATCTTATGGCTAGATAAGGTGCCGATGTTGTGCCAAATGTCACAGTATTTAATTCGTATGTTAAGAGTCGTATTTACACTTTGTGCTAGTGGTGCTCTCCGGGGTCGGCATGAGAGGGATTTAGCCATGTGCGCTATCCGGGCGGGGCTTCGTACATGGGCCAAGTAAAGTTTGCAGTGACGGTCAACGAAGAATTCTCGGGAATCGGCTGGGATCGGATGTAGGTATAAATATGTATTGGGAAATTTACTCGAATTATTTACATCAACTGAACAAAACATACAAAGGATGTATTCTTCTAAGTAAAATATTTGTATATAAACAACAAAGTAAAGTTGTACATTTTTAATACAAGTAATAGCCCTGATTAAAACAAATCAAATGAAATAATATTGTCTCAAATTGACAGCATAAAACAAACATAAATAAATAAATTGGGAAACGATCAAACGGCCTATATAGATAAATAGTAATCTCTAAAATAATTTTTTTGCACATTTCAATATCTTTGCAGATTTTCGTTTTTCTATTGCAGCCTTTATATATGCAGGTTCTCTAATTGGTAAGTTCCTTGAATGGCGAGGGTCTACAAGCTCCAGAAGTACACAATTAAAATAAAAAAATTCCAATTTAGACAGCATCGTATTAAAAAAAATCGTTATCTCTGTGTATATGTTCTATTTTTATTGGATTATTTTCAAAGCCAGTCCATACACCGAATATACATTTATTTCTATTACTCATTTCAAGCTGCCGTTGTACTTGATAAAATCAATTGTGTTTCTTATTAATTTCATATGAATCTGTTGTTGAATTATATTTCCAAAATGTGATTTTCTTCGATTTTATTGCTTCCTCGGGATCCATTTTATATGCCGATATAGGACATTTAACTTCAATAATTATTTCTTTGTTTACATCAGGCGTAGCTCGTAACAGGCAGATTCATAAAGCGGATTAGCGCTAATACCATTTTTTATTTCGTTTTTAAATCTCTTTTCAATGTATGAAACAAGTTTATTTTAACTTGAGTTAAAGAGAGTAATAATTTGCATCAAATTTAATTCATTTCTTGAACCTGTTTTAATTTGAAACAGAGTTATAGATAATATTAAAAACGGTGTTAGCTCTAATCCGTTTTATTAATCTGCCTAACTTATATTTTCATGAATAAATAATCTACATGGGTTTATTCTCAAATTTTCCATTGATTGTACGCAGTCCAAAGCAATCATTTAATTATTTTTACCATGACAAAGAGATGGTATATCTGTCAAATCTGATTTATATAGCAGTCTTTCTACAAGTTTCTGGCAACTTGTGTCTTCTCTTCTTTTACATATAGTTCCAAAATTGGAAGCAGTTAAAATCTTCCTGCGTTCTTTATCCTGCTTGTAATAAAGTACTTCGTTTTAAAGATTTTATTTCATCTTTATTTTTTAAAGTTTTTTCAAAAATATTTCCATTTCCTGTTTTAATTCTTCATCCGGTATATCTGGTTTTTGACAATTTTCTACATAATTTGAATCTTGTACATATCGCCTTTTCTCATGTTTATCATATTTGTAACTTGAATATTTTCTTCTGTTAGTAGAAACATATTTTTCGCGTCTAGCTTGTCGACGAACTTCTAATAATTAGGAATATTTTTTCGGAATTTTATTATTACACATTGTTTTATATAGTTTATAATGTGGAATTAGTTATGTCTTGTTTTAAATTTCTTATTTCATTTTCGGTATTACCAAAAAGATCTTATAAGTTTTAGAGTTTTTCCAATAATTTTATTTTTAATAATCTTATCGACTCTAATATCTTGCTTAATTTGATAAATAAAAATTTAAAAAAGGTGAAACATGCAAACTATGAAAAAATATGCATTTTTCCTAAAATCCGAGCCTCAGTTATATGTGCCATTACCCTTTCCCCACTTTACGATGTGTCCCTATGGTTTGTCTACATTGTGTGGTCGAAGCTTTGTATATTTTCGACTGCAAACTATAGATGACATAGTAGATATGCAGTAGTGACAGCATTCACCGCTATGAGAGCGCTAGTGAACGATATACGTTTCTTCTTGAAATACTCATTTGCAGAAGTTTATCTCGTGCTATAGATTTTTTCGTAAATAACTTATTTTCATACTTTGAAAAATGTTTCCAGATACTTCAATATGTAATCTAGGATTGTATTGTGTTGAAATTATTATTTTCAATTTGTATTATATTAAAAATGGCCATTAAAAAAATTCATTTTTTTGCGGATAATAACTATTGTTTTTCTTAAAACTAGGACAAAGAACAAAAATCTAACACAGTACGATCTTAGATCTATTCTTGAACTTGGCCATAGTTTTTGAATGAAGTCAATATGTTTTGTAGATTCTGAGAAAAAGCGAAAGTGCTGAAACACTTTTTGAAGTCAAATGCCGCCTGTAAATACGACTCTTAATGGTTCATTTTCAGGATTATTGCGCAATGTCAGCAGTCAACATGAATTGATGCACTCTACATCTAGCTAAAATAGAAAATATGTCACTTTGTAAATTAGGCCCTGAATGTTGCGTTTCATTTATTGGTATACCATTATTTAACTTACATGAACCATCAAAAATAACTCTTAATTTAGTAGTTTCACTTGATTCTTTAATTACACAATGATGTGGTAGGTAAAAACCTGAGGGTGACTTTAAGTGAAGTAATGTCATATGATTAAGTGAACAATACTCTTCAATAAATTCAGAATATCTGCTTTTCAATTTACTGTTATTTTTAAACCTTTTTTCTAAAGATTCCAACCGTGCTAGTGATGTTTCATATGGATTACCTAATTGATTTAAATTAGTTTTAAAAGGAAGTTTTACAACAAATCTTCCATCATCGTGTCTATTTGTTGTGTTTGAAAATAGATTTTCACAGTATTGTTCATCTTCTGTAAGTATTGATTTGTTAGAAATAAATCATCAACATTCCAAAATATTTTTCTATGTATTTATTTAATTCATTCAATGAAAAATATGAAACTTGGTTTAAATTTTGTGCAAAATTCTTGTTTATGATTTGCCCGGTAATTACCCAACCTAGCTTAGTTTTCTGGAAAATTATATCATTTTGTTTAAATTGACCAATAGAAATTAGTGTCCAAAAGATGCTTGCACCAAGCAGTAAGTCTACTGGTTGAGATTTATTAAATTGTGGATCAGCTAGTTTAATACTCGCGGGTATATCAATGCTATTTTTATTAAATGTATTTATCGGCAAAGCTGATGAAATTTTTGGTACAACCAAACATTGAACTGTCGCTCTAAAATTATTACAACGAGAATAAAGTTTTACGTTTACCTTATATTTTATGTTTATCTGACCTTGACTTATACCAACCACTTGCATTTTTGTCAATAATTTTGTTAATTGTAGTTTGTCACATAGCTCTTCCGTAATAAAGTTGGATTGTGACGCACTGTCAAGTAGTACTCGTGCCTGACAGTGTTTATTGTTTATGTCAGCTACATTTATAATTGCGGTGGACAATACAATTTGACCATTATTTGCCACTGATGCTGAACAATTAGATATTTGAGAACCTAATTCTTCATCTGGTGAAGTTTGTCGGTTTGTCTTTGACGCATTTACAACACCATTAGTATTTGATTTTTGTGAATTAATTGTATTGATGTGCAAAGTTGTATGGTGTCTTTTATTACATTTTTTACAAGTGGACAAGGATTTACAGTCTTGAAGGAAATGTCCCTTGCGTAAGCAGTTGATGCAAAGTTTTAATTCACGTATGCGCTTATTTCGTGATTGAATATCAAGATTTAAATATGATTCACATTGTTGTAAACTATGAGACTTATTACAATTTGCACATTTTACGTCTACAGCCGCGAAAGTTCTTGCCATTCTATTATTAATTTGATTTTGAGGTTTGACTTCATTTGATTTTTTCTGATTAATTGATTCTAACATATTTTGTTTATTTAATAAGAAACTAATCAGCTGATTGATATCAGGAATGGTATCATTTGAACAATTTTCTGAATGCAAATTTGTATTCCACTCTTTAATTGTTTGACTATCTAGCTTACTCAAGATGATAGGAACCAGAAGTGCATCCCATGAATCCACGGGTTGATTTAATGACTTTAAACAATTTATTTGTTTTTGCAACGTATTTTTCAGTTCTCGGAGCTGTAAAGCTGACTCACGAGAAATTGATTGTATGTTTAATAAATTTTGAACATGATTACAAATAACTCTTCTTTTGTTATCATATCTTTTGTTTAAAAGATTCCATGCAATTTCATAGTTTTTGTCAATGGTTTCTAAAGTAGATACTAAACCATGTGGTTCACCCTTTAATGATGATTTAAGATAAGTTAGTTTTTGTACGTTACTTAATGTTTGATCTTGGTGAATCAATGAGTTGAAATAGTCATAGAAATGTGCTCTAAATTGAGCTACAGCATTTGAAACTTGCGTAATTTGTTAATTTTTATTACCAATTGCTATATGAACTGATGATTCCTTGTTATGAACTAAATCTGCATTTAAATGTTTTAATTTGCTACAGACAATTGAAGCACTGTTTTACGATGATGTAGATTCATTTCTTGGCAATACATTTTTAGCTTTAGCAACCTGTTCAAAATAAGTATTCTGAACAGCTTCTCGTTCACTTAATTCCTTTAAATATTTTTCCTGGTCATCAATGACCAGATACTCAAGCTCATTTTGAACCTCAACTAATTGATCAAACAATGGTCAAATTTTTTGTAGTCTCTTATTTATTTTGCAAATATCTTCATCATTTAGTGTTTCTGAATTGAATTTTATCAACGCTTTCTCAAATAAAGTTAGCTGTGCCTTAATACCACCTCTTTTTAACCTCAATAACTTAACTTGTTCATCCATACTTTATTTTAATGCTAGTATCTTAACCGCAGGTACTGTGTAAATTGAATAAATAAGGAACTAACTTGGAATGGTACTTACACCGCCTTGACTCCACACGTGCTCAATATTCTTCTCTTTTGAATGTTGAATTCAATAGCTGATGCTTGCTGATCTAGTTATCATCCGGCTCGAAGGACCAATGTTAGGATTTATGGTACTCTTTTGCTTCTGTGTCGGTTATATATTTTTGAATAAAACACATAAACCTTGTTTTTTACTTGCACTTTATTTTTCTGCGTGTTACGTACGCTACGTTTATTTACTTCTTACAATTGAACATCTATCCCCTCCGCTCCTTAGTTACACATAAAAAAACAATACAAGTAGTTCCATCTAGTGGTGGAACTATGCAAATATATTTTTGCGGCAAATTTAAAAATAATTTAACACAACCCTTTATCAGGCTCAAACCTTATAGTTCATGTACCATAATTTTCACCCAATTATCATCGAACTTCTTGAATAAATTTTTATAACAATTTCAAACATTTTAATAAAATAGTACAGGCATGATTCTCTACTTACCACACTTAGGCACATTGCACAATTCATTTTTTGTTTGCTCTACGTAACAAAACGGTTCATGTTCGATTCCGTCTGGATTTCGACAGTAACTGTAACCAGTTAGCTCTGGATGATTCGACAACTGAACTTGAAACTGATGTGACCATTTTAAACATTTGCTTCCGTTTCCGCTAATATCTTGGATTCCTCTGTAAGCTTCACCGTTACCCCAATAACAATCCTCATCTAGACATAATACATATTATTTATATAGTATAATTTACATCATATGTGTGTAGCCTATAATATTAATAAAATTATACATTTAGACAATGTACAAGCAGCACGTACCTGCTTGAACATTTTGTGTGCGGTCTATGCCGAGTGGAAGACAGTATTCGGAATGTGGATCTCCTGGCCGAGGAAGGGTTACACATTCTTCTAGTTGCAATGTTTGTCCTGAAGTTAAATATATAATGGATATTATTTATATATTTGAAAATTTCAACTTAAATCATAATTAACTTTATTTCAATAATCAAAACTATTTCAAGTTTTGTATTTTTATTTTGTTCACACATAAAATTACTACAGTTATTCCTGAAATTCTGATTCAAATTGAGTACAAAATTAATCAATTAATTAAATCGAAACGTCAATTCGAATTACACTTCATCCACTATAGATGTAAATAAAAAATCAAAAAACAAAATAGTGTTTCTCTTTTGGTCGGACATATGATTTAATAAATATATATCATGCATAAGTTGTTTTATTAGAAAATTAACCTATGAACAAGAAAAAAAAACTTTAGTTTTAATTGTCAATATATATCTTTTCATTATAAAGTAGGTAAATATAATAAATAATCAATTTGTATTTCTTTTGAATTCCTTAATATCCCTAAAGCCAACTGATCCACGGTCGTCATATGATTCAAATCTGATATTATTCCAATTTTTCTCGCTATTTCAATTATGGATATCTTTACTTATTAAAAATTGTAAAGTACATAAAACGGTTAAATAATTGTCAGAGCCTCGTTAGTAAAATCAGGGAACACCAACGGGAAGGTGAGGTTGACTTGGACAGTTGCACTGTCCCTTGTCCCCCATTAAGGTGCGGCAACAGATCAGTCGCCAGCCCCCGGGAATCGAACCCGAATTAAATCTACTTGAGAAGCAATCAGGCTCAGTCGCCAATACTGTGTAGTGAGACAAGCGTTCAGCTTAAATAGCACGTGGGTCTTTGAGTCTCAGAGGTGAGCGCGTCAGTAGTGCTCAGGTCTTGCATCATCGCTGGCTTCCACGTCCCCGTGGGCCAATGTGGCACCAGCCGCCACAGTTACTGCCGTCGCTTCACCCCCTCCTCTACCACCCTTACCGCCCTAACCACACGCCCCCAACACAAACATTCCCGATGTCTCACGCACAAAGCCATTACGCCTCAACCTACTAACAACATGCTCATACAACATATGCAAATAAACATTTCACTTTCCATAGTAACCATTACACATTATTTAGGTTTTATTATTGTATTCGACAATATTCTACATAGTCCAATAGAAAATCAGTTGCTAACAAAGTGTAAAGCAACCAATAGGAATATAGAATAGATATAACTAATAATTTTAATATCAAAGGTTGTTTTGGAACAATAGAATCCATAAATGTCAGTAACAATAATGACAAATTTCGCCACCATGTAATCAATCATTCATTTATAACTGAAATTGAAAGCGAGAATTTTGGTCTTTTTTAAATAAGAAAAGAAAAACTTCTCGTATACCCGGAGATATGTACAGGGATAATAACGTATACACAGACACTTCTTCAATTGTGCAAGGATTTGCCGACTATTTCGCTAGTGCTTATAGCACTGAAAATAGTATTATTAATTTTTCAAACATATGCAATAAATCTGTATCTTCGAATTATGTGGCTATTACTAACATTTCTAATGATGATATTATCTTTGCGATCAACACTTTGAAAACCTCCTGTACTGCTGGCCCTGATAATCTCCCAGCCTATATTTTGAAAGGATGTCGTGATTTATTTATTAAGCCGTTACATATTTTATTTAACTTGTCTATAAGACAAAATATTTTCCCAACTGTCCTAAAAAATTCTTCTGTTGGTTCCATTTTCAAATCTGGTGATTTAAATAATATATCTAATTATAGGCCTATTTCCATTCTGTCAAATATTGCAAAGTGTACAGATACATATATCGTAAAGTTTGTAAAGCAATTTCACCAAACCAACTCGGTTTCATGCAAGGAAGATCTACCTCAACTAATCTGACAAATTTTTCTGAATTTATTGTTTCTTCTCTCAATAGTAACACATAAATCGATGTCATCTACACAGATTTTGCCAAAGCTTTTGACACAGTTAATCATAGCATATTACTGCATAAGCTTCAGTATCAATTCAATTTCTCTCCTGAGCTAATTAAATTCATGCAATCATACTTAAATGATCGTAAGCAATATGTTTATTACAATAACTTTAAATCACATCAATTTACACCGCTCTCAGGTGTACCCCAAGGGTCTAATTTAGGCCCTTTATTATTTAACTTATTCGTAAATGATATTACTTATTGCTTACAATCTTCCAATGCTTTATTATATGCCGATGATCTTAAACTGTTCAAAATTATCAACTCAGATTCTGATCAAATACAACTTCAATCTGATATTGACAATCTATTAGTTTGGTCTTCATCTTCACTTCTATCCTTTAATGTTAATAAGTGTAAAATCATGACATACTCGATGAAACAAAATCCTTGTCCTTATAGTTACAAAATGAAAGATATGTGTCTTGATAGAATTAGAATTTATAAGGATTTGGGCGTCATTTTTGATTCAAAATTTTCTTTCACTGCTCATCTCGAGTACATTATCAAAAGTTCATATAAGAATTTAGGATTTATTATAAGAAACTCGCAATTATTTCATAACGCATCGTCACTTCAAATTATTGTCTATTACTGTTATAGTAATTATTTTCTATTATATCATGTCGTAATGTTTACAGTGTTTCTGTTTGTATTTTTTTTTCATTTTCCAACCCTCAGTAATTGGGATAATTTTATCCTGTTCAATGGTTGTAAATAAATAAATAAATAAATCAGAAATTACGACAATTGATGAATAGGGACTTATACAATTCAAATTTTTCGGTTGCCATCTAGTGAGTAAAATAGAATTGAATAATTTGTTATGTAGCGAACATGGTATTGCTTTACAGTTTGACGTTTATCATGTGATCCGTACGTTAAACGTCAAAAAATTTGGCGATCTGAGGGGAGCAGTGTTGAAAGGAGAAAGCAATTGATCGACTCGGCATGGTGTCACCTCGTTTTTTCTACAAATTTGTTGTTTCACACAAAATTGTGTGCAGGGGGGTCTGCTTCGGGTCTGCTGCTTGTGACCTCAAAATTATAAGTCCCCATTGACTCGGTTTAAATTATCGCAGATGTAAAAAAATAATATTTAGAAAAGACGCAAAATAGAAAAAAATGGTATACATAACTCATTTTATAAGACTTATCGCAATTTTACTATAGAAAACTCGCTTGTGGCTCGTTCTCTAAACTTGAACGCGTGTAATAAGAAGTGTTATAGAATGAGTTATTTATATTACATTTTCTATTTTGCATCTTTTATAAAAAAAGGGGTAGGTAGCAGAGTGGTACCAAAGTCGGCCTGTGGATCCGGAGAACCCTATTTTCACTATTTTGAAACTACCCCTGTGGGTCCCCCACTACTAATACATTTGGGGACCGTAACTTGACGACGGCTGGTAACCGCACTTCACGCGCAAAATATGTCACTTACCGAGATCTGCTTCAGCAGAGTGCCACACCCAGTATTGGGTAGAAGGCGTGATGATATACCTATTTATTTTATTTTATTTATTATAAAATAATACACGTTGAGTGCAGTAAGTGATAAAGTGTGAAATAATAATAGTTAACAAATTGAGTCGTACGATGTTATCGTTTTGATTCGATTTAACCTGGTCAGTGCCGAGTAAAAAGATAACTGGACTAATTGACGCTTCGTGTAGCACATCGACGCAGCGGTATTTAGAACTTCGATAAAACAAATAATCACTACAGCGCTCAACAACACGTGGCATCCATGGTCGATGATGCATTATCGTGACACGCGGAAAACCTGACACAGTAGCCCTATTCACGAACCAACGTTCGTCTAACTACGGAAACTATTGTGCCAAAGGTGCACACAAATAAATATCTAACGGCGGTGACCAGAGAGTCTCGAACCCAACCGACAATTACAATCAAAATACGTATTAGTAATACAGATCTCGTATTACTAATTAGTGCAACAACAATTAAATCAAGTACGACGCCAATAAGTAAGTATTTCGTGTACACAAACTTCATATCAAATATGAATATAAATAATAATATATCACTAAATTCACAGTTGTTAGATTAATCTATTACTTTTATGTGTACTTTCATAATATAATTAATAATGTCATATTTGTTTTAGTAAGCAAATGAATTATGATCCGTAATTGGGTCCTTGGACCTGTTGATCTCTCTATATTAAATAAATAAATAAATAAATAAATACCGTGTGTCACAATCAGAAATGTAATTCCTATAGGCGTTTCTGATATCAGATTTTAATTTTGCACGAAGCTTTTTGGTATAGAGTTAAATAATGAGAGTTATTAAAATTATTACTCAGCTTGCGAAAATGTTTTTTACGTTTTGTATCCGCTCTAATTTCGGAGGTAAACCAGGGTGGATATCGAATTTTGACAGATTTTTTAATGGTACACATTCATCTAGAAAAGAATAAATAACACTGTATAGAAAGTCACAAGCTGAGTTTACATTGTTGAAATTAACTAACTCATTCCAGATAAACTCACTAATTCAATTGTAAAGTTTTGTAAAATTGGCCTTTTTGAAGTCATAAGTAAAACCATTAACTCTATTCATGTTTTTAGGTTGACTATGAAAATAAAAGTCACATTTAAATTCCAACGCCGGGTGATGATCATACTCGATATCTAATATTAAATCACTAGACTGGGAAACAGCGCAATCAATATTTGAAATAATTAAATCAAGAATACGGTTAGTTTTGTTCAATACAGAGTTATGCTGTTTGGCATTAATTAAATCTAAAAATTAATTAAACAAATTAACTTTAGGACATTCATGATCCAATATAAGTTCGGGTATGTTGAAGTCACCAATGATTATAAAATTGTTTTGAACAAGAAACGTTAGACTTAAAAAAAAGTCATATATAGAATTAAAACTAGATACATTTAAAGCTGGAGGAACATACGTAACAAAAACAAAGAATGGCCTGTTTTTTAATACAATTTTTGAACACACAATATCCACATTGACAGGAAGAATGCTGGAATACTCGGTAAGATTAACTTTAAACGATGTGATATTCTTGTTAATAAGTACAAGAACACCACCGCCACGTGTGACTTGGCGCCCATCGAAGTTACGATCAGATCTAGGTATATATGGAAAAAGTATCGTCGCATAATTCAGAATCAGAGACACTACTGTTTAACCAAGTTTCTGAAAAAGCGATCAAATCATAAGCCAACGAAGAACAAATAGAGTACAGCAAGTCTATTTTATTGTTAATGCTTTGAACATTTTGATAAAAACAATTAAAATGGCTTGATAGGGAGGAACGACTACTATTCTGTAATTGCTATTGACCTAATATATTAGCTTTAAATTTTTTTAGAGCTTCATTGTAGCTATTACAGTTGGGGTCCCAAACTGTGTGGCAGACATCGATTTTAGTTTTATTAATGTCATTGAACCTGGAGCAGTTGATACATTTTTGTTCTGATGACTTGCAATCTTGAACTTTGTGATTGCCAGAGCATTTAGGACAAGTGAGTTTTTTGGTACAGTAGTATTTCCGCATAAAAGTATAAAATTTTGACAATAGCTGCGGATCTGAACTAAAAAAAATTAGATCATTTTGTAAATTTGCTAGACTATTTGCTAAAATATCTTGCTTTTGTATTTGATAGCGCGAAATATGTTTCTGAAATTGAGAATGTTGAGACCGGTTTTGAAACAAGATACAGTGATTTAAAAAAAAATTGAATATATTGTTTAATACATTTCTTATCCTTTTACTATCAAGTTAGATTCGAAGCAAATTAAGTAAAATCGCTGAAATTTTTCACATGGAAAAGATATTACTTGAAAATTAAATAATTAAATTGCGAAATGATATCTTTCTAAAAGCCAGATCACCAGAAAAAGACTTTTGCAAATATGTTTTCCTAGAAATGTATCCATATGCAAAAAAAAACAACGAACTTTTAAAATCTTGTTTCGGTTTCCCATATCTGTGTGAATCGGCCTTTTCATATTTAAAACAAACAAAAACAAAACATAGTTCTACTCTGATTTGCATACAGACGATTCTGTACACTTGGCTTTATCACAATGTTTCCGATTTTGAAAGCTTGGTAGATGACATGAAGGCACAAACTTCACATTGATTCAAATTAGTATTTCATATAAATGTTAAAAAAAATACTTTCAGTTGTATTTAATTTCAACATTAAAAAACAATATTTTTCTTTATTGGCAGAGTGCGCGACGACAACGACATCTGACGGCCACATTAAATCATGCGCTATAAGCATTGATTCGTACTAGATTTTGTCTATTTTTGATAAAAACAAGATTAAAAAGAAATTAAAATGTTTATAATTTAAGTTTTTAAGAACTAAAAATATTACAAAATGTATTATTCATGTTTGTATATCAAGTAATATTTTAAAAGCCACACAAATTGGTGAAAAAATGTAAGAATTTTGTTTATTTAAATAATAAATTTTCTTATTTTTGTATTTCTAATTTTGCAACTCGTTAGTTAGTATATTAAAAAATATGGAAGATGAAAGAAAGAGTAATAACACGAAGTGTTTCTATCAAAAAATAAGAAGACAAGAAGGGGCAAACAAGATAATAATAAACAATATGAAAGACAAGAATGGAAAACTAACTGAAACAGAACAACAATACAAACAGGTATGGGAAGAGCATTTCAAACAGCTACTGACAGAATCAAGAGTTGATGAAGAAGAAGAGGAAGTATTATCAGACGATGAAGAAGACCCAGAGGAAGAAACAATAAGAGAACCAACAAGAGAAGAAGTTATAACTATAATTAGAAACAGTAGAAATGGAAAAGCACCCGGAAAAGACGGAATAAATATGGAATTAATAAAGTATGGAGGAGATAAGCTAAAAGAAGAAATGCATGAACTAATAGTAAAAATATGGAGGGAAGAAAAAATGCCAGAAGAATGGGAAGTAGGACAAATAATAACATTATATAAAAAAGGTGATCACAAGGACTGTAACAACTACAGAGGCATTACACTTCTAAACAACGCATACAAAATACTTTCTACAATAATTCAAAGAAGACTAGCAAGAGCAACAAAAAAGAAAATAGGTCAATACCAATGCGGATTTATGCAAGGAAAGTCGACAATTGATGCGATACACACACTGAAACAAATAATGGAAAAAGTAAACAATGCCAAAATTAACGTAGAATTATTATTTATAGACTTTAAACAAGCGTTCGACTCCATTAAGAGAGGAAAATTGATGATAGCACTAAAAGAACTAAGGATAGAAGCAAAATTAAGAAGACTAATACAAATGACAATGAAAAACTCAAAAATAAGTGTCAAAACGAACGTTGGAGAAACAAAGGAATTCATAATAAACAAAGGTGTAAGGCAAGGAGACTCTTTATCTGCTACGCTGTTCAATATAGCATTAGAATACATGACGAATAAAATTAACAAAAACACGATAAGGACAAATGGGGGACAAATGATTGCATATGCTGACGATGTGGTTATAGTAACAAAGAGAAGAGACATAATGGAAAAAATGCTAGAAGAAATAACAGTGGAAGGTAAAAAAATGGGACTCGAACTAAATCAAAACAAAACAAAAATAATGAGATACGGAAAACAAAGGCAGGAAGATAAGATCAAAATAGGTGAATATGTATTCGAAGAAGTTGAAAAATATAAATACTTAGGAGTAATGATATCAAAAACAGGTGACAGAGAAATAGAAATAAGAGAAAAGATATTTTCAACAAATAAAGCATTCGGCAAAACCTACTAAAAATAAAATACTAACTAAAACAACAAAAATGAAGATCTACAAAACAATGATAAGGCCAGTGCTATTATATGATGCAGACACACTGACGATGACAAAGAAAGAAGAGGAACAACTGAGAGTAATCGAAAGGAGAATACTAAGAGCAATATTAGGTCCGATTAAGCTGAAAAACAGTGAATTTAGGATAAGGATGAACAGTGAAATAGCACAAGAAATAGGAGAAGATATAATTAAAAAAATTAAGCAAAAAAGAGTACAATGGCTAGGTCACACATGGAGAGCAGGAAAAGATGCGATGATATATTCCATATTAGAATGGAATCCAGGAAGAAAAAGGAGAGGGAGGCCAAGATCAACCTGGATACAAGAAGTTAAAGAAGACATAAACAAAACAGGAATTAATAACTGGAAGGAAAAAACATTGGATAGGAAATTATGGAAAGATATAAGCATGAAGATATAATCTGAAGTAAAAAGGGAGTGATTCACCCTAATATAAGAATCTAGAGAGCTTCATAAGAAGCGGCACAGCCCCACTGGGGTGTTAAGCCACTATATATATATCAAATAATATTTTAAAAGCCACACAAATTTGGTGAAAAAATGTAAGAATTTTGTTTATTTAAATAATAAATTTTCTTATTTTTTTATTTCTAATTTTGCAACTCGTTAGTTATATTTTATAAGGGTAAAAGTGATGTAAAGGATTAGGAATGAATGATGAATAATAATAAATAATTGAGATGTTTGAATTTTTGTAGTACTCTTTCATTGTCTCATTGGTTCAAGGTTCTTTATCATAACAGAAATAAATACCTATCATATGGAAAGCAAAGTAAATGTTTTAAATATTATTTATTACTTTCGTGGATTGAATAGAATTTTTTTTATGATTTTTTGCGAATAGGTCTTGCGCAGTTACGTGACGAAGCCAAACTCAAGAAAACTTGAAAACAACGTGTAAAATTTTTGTTTTGATGTTTGTTTTTTTCTGGTGTATTATTGTTTATATATTCTCCTTCACTTATATATTAGTCTGCGTTGTTAGTTGTCACAAAATGTCCTAGTTTGTTTAAAAATTTTCCAAATTTCTTTGCATATCAATCATGATTTTGGCCAAATAGTTTCTAAGACAGTCATTTACCAATAAAATGTTTTCCAAATCTGTAAAATTTATCATTTTTCTAAAATGTCTCCAAATATTCTTTAATAAAGTAATTTTTCTGAAATGTCTTCTAAATCATTTCTAAGACAGTCAATTTTCAGCAAAATGTCTCTCAAATCGTCTTAAAGACAGTCATTTACTAAGAAAATGTCTCTTAAATCGTCTCTAACGCAGTCATTTTCCTAAAGTGTCTCCCAAATTATCTTTAAAATAGTTATTTTTCCAAAATATCTCTCAAATCGTCACAAAGACAATAATTTTCCTAAAATGTCACTCATGTTTCAAACATGTCTACCATGTCGTGACTATGACTTTGCATCTAACGAATACGTTGCTTCATTTTTTTAACCATATGCAATTTAATTTAGGAAATGTTAGATAGTGGAACATTTTTCAGTAAAAATTCGATTGCATGCTAAATAGGGTTGGCCATCCCTGAGTATGTATGATGAGAGAGTATAAAAGTTGAGTTAGAGTGCTAGCAGTCTGTCCACCACGGGGATGATGTTGAAGTAGCGGACCGTAGTAGCTACAGATAGTTCTGTGGTTGCCCACGGTAGCAGTGCTGAAGGCTATAGTGACCTGGTTGGTTTTCGGGTGGACTACGAGTGTTCGGCATCGCCTTCATGTCAGAATGATTATTTAGGATTTGGTAGATTAACTCCTCATTGAGTTTGTTACTTACGATTTGGTTATTTCCGGCATTAAATGGATTACGCTCGCGTTGAGTGATCCGCAGATTGTTCCATTCAAGTTTCCTTCGTTACGCGAGTGCATGTATTTTGTGAATCTACTTGAGCTGAGTTTCATTTATATTTGTTATTAAAGAATTTGTGGGTACAAATGTATTGTGATTTAAATACCTTACATGTTCAGTGTATAACATTACTAATAATTAATTATTTCCAATATTCCAATAGAAAGAATTTGCCTTATTAATTTCGTCTTGTGACATTAGTACAATTCAATGAGAGCTATACAGATGATTGAAAAAATAAAAACAAATAACAAATTTCTTTATTTTTAATTTTAGATTTATTACTAAAAATAAATTGAGCCTTAATTAATCTAAAGATAAATCTAAATTCGAATTTCGAGAATTAAGTTCTCATCATCAGTAGACGAAGCAAGGGGAATCAAGATTACGCGACTTGTGAACCAAGCAGTGGTCAAGGTTGAATCCACTTTTCCGAACAAGTATTTATTTATACTAAAACGAAGCAATAAGCCGTGTCTAAGGAACCAATAAGCAAGAAGCTTGAGTCAACTTACAAAACTAATTACCTAAGAAAGCAAACAATTTATTGTTAGGGATGAGATCCAGGTCAGAATTAATCAAGCGGTGTTTATTTATAACTTTGTTCATACTTTCATATGCGTCTAATTGTCTAATATTATTTACTGATTTTAGTAATTTAAAATTATTTGAGTTGATGTTGTGATTATTATGAAAAATTTCCTGCATTTAGTATCAATACTATTAATCGGATTATTATGTAGTTTGTGATAGGTGGAAATATCATCAAGTATATTCAAAGCTTTGGAAATATAGTCAGTCTTCTGTATTATGACAGTTTTGGAACCTTTGTCAGCTCTTGTAATGACAATATGATCTTCATATTGTTTAACAAACTTTTTTGTCTTAATAATCCATGAAAGAAGTTCTTGATCGTCAAAAGATAACTTATTTTTCTTTCATTGTCTTGCATGGGAGTCGAGAAATTTAGAAATTTTAAGCTTAATGTCTTCTTTATCAACAATGTTACTTCAATATACAGAAGTAGAAAGATTGGCAAAAGTATCAAATATTGTCTTTTGCAACTATTTCATATCATTAGTTTTAAAACAAAATTTTGAACCAAGAGAAAGTATTGTAAAGTAATCATTTTAGGTGAGTGATAACTAAGGCATACACGAACAGCAGTATCTTTCTTGATCACGATTCTGTAACCATAGATAAAGCATAATGACAATTGAATTGTGTAACAAACTAATATTAGTAGTAGTTTCCGTGGAAACTATTTAAAATATATTACACTTGACAAGAAAAATGAATAAGCTTATAAAACTTTTAGGCTCTTGTTTCGGAAAAAAAGAAACAAAGCCTAAATTCAAGTATAATTTTAATGAACCAGTCGCCATGCTACAAAATTCACAGTTTTATACGTATACATGGGACAGTCATGGCATACCGGCTACAGGCGAAGGTAAGACATATAATTTTTCACTTATTTTCAAAAGTAAATTGTACTACTGATATATCAATAACTACAAATGATACATCAGAAGTACACTTTATTGTTATTATTTTTCTAGAAATCAACCAAGGCCACGATTTTTTGGAAGATGGGTCCTTCGGAAAAATTTACAAGTTTACCTTTTCTGAAGCCGTGAAACAGTTTAGATATATTCAAGATACAAAATTTCTAAATATTTTCGACATCAATCGTGTATTTTGGATAGAAAAACCATTTTATCAAAATTGGGTACATGAAGAAGTTTTGGCATTTTTCAGTAGATTTTGGGTTCCGAACCGATATAAATTTCATGTGATTCTGATCGGGGATAATAAATTTAAAAATGATTCTGGAATCTATTTGGATAAATGCATAAAAATTTTAACGTTATCATTTTCGAGAAGTTTTTTGGAACCAAATGATATTATGGTCGCGAGTCAAATTTTTAAAGTTGTAAATGGAATATTAAAAATTAGAAAGTATCATAATATTTTGACCAGTCTATCCAAATCATCAAGTGAAGACGACAAGATTGTTAAGAAAAAGAAGCGCAAAATTTTTGGGCAAAATTTTAAATTTGTTAAATCATTCAACAACTTCTGTAGCCGGTTGAAAATTTTTTGTAATTTCAAAAATTTAAATAAATTATAATTGTTTAGTTTAGTAAATATTTGTTTTATTATACTCGCTACATTTATCTATAATAATATACTCGTATTTGAAGACATTTATTATTTTTAAAATTAGTATTATGTTTACTTATTAATATGTTTCTTACTTACAGTGCAAGTTCAAAGAGTTTCATTCCGATCGACTAGACACATTTTTAGTGCAGATTTTCGCACAATTCCATTTACAAACAATTTCGAGCTACACATAAGCGGTTAGGTACTAGTTACACGTGAAATTAGATGCTCCGAAATGTGTGCAACTTTTTAGCAGTGAGAAATACTAGAAATAGTGGAAGACCAGGCGACCGATCGACGCACCATTGCCAAGCAGACCCGGACGGAGTTGACAGCGCAATGGCAGCAGCTCTGAAATGTTTCCACTAAGGGACGCTGGCAGAATAGAGAGGTAGACCACTACCTTATCCAGTTCCTGACGGGACATGGCTGCTTCCGAGCCTACCAGTATCATTTCAGGCTGGACGACGACGCTTCGTGCCCCACCTGCCAGCTAACCCAGGAAGGATCAAGAAACCCTGCAGCGGCATCTGCGACAGCAGCTGTCCCCGGAGAGCATTGTCGTCGAGATAATGGTCAACGAGACAACCTAGATCGCGATGTCCAACCTCGCGGCCGTGGTCATCCGGAAGCTTCGAAAGGCAGAGCGACTGAGGAGAGAACAGCCCGTGGCCTAGAGAAGGAGGGCGAGTAGTCTGACTGGAGGGCTCGTAACAGTCACTTTGCCCCCCGTGAAGTAATACTTAACGGCAGTTCCTCGGGGTGGTGGGACGTCATAGCAGGTGCTTTTAGTGGGTATAAATCCCACACACCGCCGAAGCATGGGCTTCGCGACGTCTTTTCAAGATTTTCACCTACCCACGCAAAAAAAACGTTCATACATACATATCATCTATTTAAAGTTGAGAATTGAAAAGTAAAGAAGGTGTAAAGTCTGCGTCCTGAAATTTTGTATTTTTTGGTAGTTTAACTCTGAATTTAATAGATCAAAGTGTAATCAAATTGTGCATAATTTAGTGCGGAATCTTAATCGAATAGTATATCTGGTGCTACTATTACAGTGATCGCCGTCTAAGTTTATTTGAGCAAATTTTTTTACTTAAACTTAAGTCAGCTGATTTTTAACTAATTAATCAGCAAATTACAAGTCTGTTGGTCAACTATAAATCTACTATCGCGTTAAACGTTTGCTCAAATAATGTCAAACCTTTGTGGGATTTGTAAAATTGTATGTGACATCTCTACTTCTATCAAATGTTCTAATTGTAACATCGATTTTCATGCTAAGTGCTTAGATTTTTCTCAAACTGACACACATACTTTGCGTTCCAAAAAGAACCTTAAACTCTTCTGCAATGCATGTAATAGTTTATCAATTATCGCTGATTCTGCCAAAGTTTCTGTCGATGTTGCAGAGCTTAAGAATATAATTGCATCTTTGCAAGCGGAAATTGTTGGTTTGAGGGAACACTTGACAGCAAGCGAACCATCTAAACTTCAGAAATGTACAGAATTCGAAGATATTATTGTTGAAATAAATGATCGCAAAGAGCGCGAACGCAATGTTTTAATTTTTGGGTTGACTGAAATATCCACTGGTACAGTTACTGATACTGCAACTGTTTGTGAAATACTATCTACTGTTCTTCCAAATATAACGACAAATGATTATAAGTTTACTCGTCTGGGAAAAAAGGTGGAAAATGCTACAAAATCTAGGCCTGTAAAATTAATTTTTAATAATACTGATACTATTAAGTCACTATTTAAGAATATTAAAAATTTTAAATAAAGTGTTAAATATAATAAACTTATCTTCTGCAATGATAAAACGCCGAAACAACGTGAACACTATTTCTTGTTGCGAGAGGAGCTCGCTAAATTAAAAGTCGAAGGTAATAAGGATTTAATAATTAAATACGTAAATGGTGTTCCTCGAATAGTGAAAGCAAAAAACTAAATCAGAATTAGTACAACTGTGAAGTATCCGTTTACTATCAAAATGTACGCGCGCTTAATACGAAACGATCAGATTTGAATGTGTCTACCTCTAATTTTGACTTTATCGTTTTTACTGAAACTTGGTTAACGGACAATGTATGTGATGCCGAGCTGTTTGACTGCCGCTATTTGACGTTTCGCAGCGACAGAGACCACGCAGCGACCGGTAAGAAGAGGGGCGGAGGAGTTTTAATTGCAGCCAAAACTGAGTACAGTCCGTCAGTTTACAACATGTCATGTAGCGCATCAAATATTTAACTTATCGATGTCAAATTTACCAAAAATAATAGTACTTTGTATTTCATTTCTATATATGTTCCCCCAACTGCTAATTCTACGGCATATGAGTATTTATTTGACACAATTAACGCATTACCATTTGTATATGACTCTAAAATTCTTATTATAGGTGATCTAAATATAACAAATTTAGATAAATATTATAAAGAGAAATTATCATCAGATATAATTGTAAATAATTTTGTAAATTCCATCAACTTGTTAAACATGAATCAATATAATTGTATTTTCAACAACAACGGTCGGCTTCTTGATGTTGTCGTGAGTAATTTTTACTGTACTGTACAACACTGTACTGATCTTTTACTTGCAGAAGACAATCATCTTGTTAGTTGAATTTTCATTGCTTATAAACAACAAATTCAAATGTTGTGTTAATAAAGATTTATATTACCAGTTTAGCAAGGGTAACTATGCTCTTCTGTATAATATGTTAAATTCTATTGATTAGACGAAAGTAAAAAAATGTAATAGTGTTGATGAAGCTGTCGATGAATTTTATTGTATTATTTACAGTATTTTTGATGTATGTATCCCCAAAATTCAAAGACGGAAAAACATATACCCGGTTTGGTTTAATAAAGAGCTTATTGTTTTAATTAAAAAGAAGGAACATCATCGGAAACTGTATCGCCAATCAAAGCTGACTGTTCATATAAACAATTTTAAAGAATGTCGATCTAAATGTAAAGATTTATCTTCTGAATTGTATAACAATTATATAAAAAACATACAACAAAATATTGTAAATCAGCCAGATCAAAATAATTTCTGGTCTTTTGTTAAAAATAAAAAACAAAATTCTGGAATCCCAAAAACTATGTATGCTGATACTCATAATGAACCACTTGTTGACGGTTTACAAATTGCAGATGGTTTTGCACATTTTTTTCAAAATGTCTTCATATCAGACAGTGATACTTCTAGTACTGACAATAATTGTAGTTATGATAACACATTTGTTAATATGAAAAATATACCAATTAGTGATATTTTTGAGGCAATGAAATCACAAAATAATTCAAAATCTGTTGGCCCAGATAATGTGCCAATTTATATTGTCAAAGGTTGCTGTGAAATATTTGCTCAGCCGCTTCATCATATTTTTAATTTATGTTTAAAACTGCAAATATTTCCTTCAGTTTGGAAGACAGCTAAAGTTTGTCTTCTATTTAAATCTGGAGATCGCTCTCAGTTGCGCAACTACAGACCAATATCGTGTTTGAGCACATTTTCTAAGATATTTGAAACAATTTTATTTAAATATATTCAAAATCAAACTAGATATTATATTAGTAGTTTTCAGCATGGATTTGTTAGTGGTCGCTCAACTGTAACAAACTTATTGACATTCACACAATTTGTATCAAGTGCTTTGGAGAAAAAATTTCAAGTCGACTGTGTTTATACAGATTTCTCCAAAGCATTTGACACAGTATCACATAAGATGTTGATCTCGAAACTTGATCGAATTGGTTTTTCATCCAGTATGTTAAATTTAATCACGTCTTATCTGCAAAACCGAACTCAGTATGTCTTCATTGATGGATATAAATCACATAATTATTTAGTTCCATCTGGAGTTCCACAAGGATCAGTTCTTGGTCCATTATTATTCTTATTATTTATCAATGATATAGTTGACAGTATTTCTTTTTCTAAGTGCTTGATATATGCGGATGACTTTAAATTGTTCCATATTATTTCCGATTTAAATAGCTGTTATGAGCTTCAAACTGATTTAAATAATATTTATCAATGGTCATTAAGAAATAAATTATTTTTTAATTTAGAAAAATGCCATATTATGAGTTTTTCCAGGAAACTTGACACTCTGTTTTATAATTATAAAATGGATGTTTTAAGTTTAAGTAGAGTCAATCATAAAGTTGATTTGGGTATTTCATTTGATATGAAGTGCACATTTCAGCAACACATAAATCAGGTAATTAGTGCATCGTATAAAAATCTTGGTTTTCTATTGCGCGTAACTCGTGTCTTTAGAAACAAATTTTGTTTAGTAAATATATTTTTTTCTTTAGTTAGAATTAAGTTAGAATATGGTTCTGTTATTTGGTGCCCATTTTATAATTATCAATTATTCGTCATTGAAAACATTCAAAAAAAGTTTTGTAAGCGCTGTTCCTTTCGTCTGTATAATATCTGGCCAAGCATGGATTATGATTGTTTGCTGCAAGAATTCAATTTGGAGTCTCTGTCAGCACGTCGGTTTAAACAACAGATTTTGTTTATTTATAAGATTGTTAATGGCATGATAGACGCATCCGAAATATTGGAACAATTAAATTTTTTCGTGCGTCCTTGTAATACAAGAAATTCTTTTATTTTTTTTTGTGAATTTTCAAGAACAAACTATCACTTGCATAGTCCTATAAATTTGATGTGTAATAATTTTAATATTTATTGTTCGCAGCTAGACTTCGCTGATAGTTTGTTTGTATTCAAGAGAAAAGTTTCAGTGTTAGAAATTTAGTTTGATGTAATTACAATGATTAGTTATTATCTTGGTTAAACTTACTATTATTTTTATTTTCATAATATTGTATTTTAGTTTATATTTTTTTTTTCTCGTTTATATATGTTACACACTCGTATATTATTCTGTAATTGGGTTGTACCTGTTGAATAATTATTAATTATTTATATCATCACGCTGTATTCCATTAAATGGGTTAGCACGTACCCTAAAATCATTCATAAAACATTAACTCATTAAATTCACCATTAATCAGTCTTCGTCAAACATTCTCATCTAACCACACCACTTATTTAACACCATTAATATCAATTTATACAGATTTCATGAATGTAAATACGAGAATTTAAGAGATTTTAACATATATATTGTTTATTTTCTGTGGAATAATGGTTGTAGCCCGGCCCTGTTTCTGAGCACGGTGTAATTTTAATCCTAATCCTACATCACGGCCACCGATGCGCCTCTAGTCGGGCATCAAGTATTTCGCTATGTGCGGTCCAATTATATTCTGCTAATAATTTAAATATATTTGGAAATTTTAAAAAGAATTAAATTATTTAAAGCAAATTGAGCAGTTAAAAACTAAAAAAGGAATTCAATATTATGACATCATGATTATTTAGTGATATTTTAACTTAAAACTTATTTTTAACGATTAATATTTTAGTTTTACTTAAATAATTATTACTGAAATAAATAGGTCAAGTTCTGGATATAGGTCAGTAGAATAAAAATAAAAATCAAAACGATTAATTGTTTAATGGTGTGAGTATCATTAGAGTTATGCTGTTTGACAGCTTAGAACATATATTCCTGATTGTTCTGTTATATTTGGGACTCAAGCTAATTGTACAGCTTGTAATAAATATTGTTGTATTATGTTAGATTTTTTCTATGTTATAGTCGTTAAAGATGTTAGTAATTTGACACTTCATATTTTTTAAATGAGCATTTTAATGTTGGAGCACGCATTACAAGTGGAAGCTGCAGTTATATGTAAAAAAAATTATAGTCCTTTAAGTTTATTCGTAAAAAGATCAACTAAGTTACATTTTCCAGACTTTGCACTATTATAACTAATAAACATATTAGTAATTAAATACTTCGTATCTTTAAAATAAGCATTTTAACATTGTAATGCGCGTTACAAATGAGACCCGCAGTTATAAATAAACAATTTAACCTAGTCTGCTCAGTTTGTTCACAAAAACATCTACTAACACAAATTTTTCACATTTTGCACTTGTTAAACAACTTAAATTTTTCCCGTAGAATTCTGTTCTTCTGCTTTCTGAAAATATCATCTTGTAAACTTGAGAATTTTTTAAGGATGGTCAAAATGTTATGATACTTTTTAATTTTGATCAATTCGTTTATATCTTGAACAATTTGACCCGCCACACGATAACATTCATTTCCAGAAGGTTTTTTGATTTAGGCAAGGTTACAATTTTGATACACTCATCCAAATATATAGTAGATTCACTTCCAAATTTGTTATCTCCAATGAGAATTACTGGAAATTTAAACCTGATTGGAAGCTAAAAATCTATTGAAAAATGTTAAAACTTTTTCATTTTTCCAATTTTGATAAAGTGGGTTTTCCAGCAAAAATAAATATATAAAAACTATATATTCTTCGTGACGGAAACACTTCGCCATAAAATACATAAGAACATCATACTTTTATTTTAGGATAAATATATCATTTTAATGGAGGTACTCCTCTTAAACAACAAATGTGGTGAATCAGTAAAATGATTTATATTTGTAAAAATTTTACCATTATTGTCATCTACCGGATATATTAGCAAGTAAAATATGCTCATTTATTAGTTCTAAAATGCACCGCAAGCCTGCAAAACAATTTTCACGATCTTTTACACCAGGTTTTAAGTTTCGCTATTTTCTATTATGTATTCTATTATAGATATATTTCATGGTACGCCAAAGGGTATAATTTATACAAAACTTAATCTTAATATCATTGCTATAAATTACTTTAGTTACCCTAAAAATGCTATATACCGTTGATACATATATATTTTTTTGGTATAATTTTCGTAAATATTTAGCATACAAATATTTAGGATCCAAAAATATTATTATTTATTATAATATATTTGAAATAGGAACGTTTCGAGTTAAAAAAAAACTCATCATCAGCTAAAAAAAATATAAAATATAAATAAACAAAATCATATACAAATAAGTAATATAAAATACAATTAACAATACGAAATAACAGAAATTAAAATATAAAATGTTGAATCATGTCAAAATAACTGAATCAAAATTAAAACTAAATGGCGTCAACAGTAAAAATAACTAGATATTTTTGAAATTATTTTAAAAAATTCAAGCATATTTTAAATTGCCAAAGCATCAGTTTGATAATTTCGACAAGAATTTCGATATAAATTTATGTAAAGAGTTTCATGGATTAGACGATGATGTAAATGATTGACAGTACTTATAACTTCAGTGTCTGAAAATTTAAAAACATGTCCAGTTTCTTGATGATATCGTGTTAGTGCACTCTGACCTGGATTTAATAATTTACAATTATATTTCTGTTGATAAACACGTTTTTAAAGAGGTTGAGAGATCTCACCTATATAAAATTTATTACAATGACTACAATTAATTTTGTAAATGATATCCTTTTTAAAATCTTTCTCAGTAGGATCTTTTAATTTTGAAAAAAGAAAGTTAGTATTTGTTTCATTATTAGTGACAATTTTAATATTGCTACTTTTTAAAATTTTAGTTAAGCCGAAAAATAAATCTTTTTTATAAGGTAACACAGAATAAACAGGAGCAGCACTATTAGAATTAAGATTATGTATATTAACATTATTTTGAAGGTTAGAAAGAGTAAAAATTTTATTTTGAATCTTTTGGTTGAATGAAATTAACAGGATATCCATTTTTTAATAAAATATTTTTTATATTTTCTAAATTTATATTATGAAATCGAGGTTGAGACAAAAGTATACCACGATCAACTAAAGCTCGGATAACATTGACTTTATATTATAAACAAGTATTAAAAAAAGTTAAGAATAGTAGATTTTAAATGGGGATGAAAATTGTTAAATTTATTAAAAATTGAATTAACTTAATAATAATCCGAAATATAAGAAAGTGTTTATTACTAGCGACAAGACACCTCGTCAACGCGGACATTATTCCTTGCTCCGAAAAGAACTTAGTGTGTTAAACACTGATAATGATAAAAAGTTTGTTATTAATCTTCCGTCGGACGCGGGGTCTGGAGTAACGAGAAAGGGCGCGGTGTATCAAAATGATCACGTTACGAAAATGTTGATTTCCTGGCAGGATTTTCTAAATAAATTATCTATTTAACTTGGAAAGTGAATTATATGACGAAAAGATTGGAAGGAAATAATAATAAAATGCATAAGTACATGAAATAACGCAAAAAAGATATATTCAAATTAAATAACAAAATCATATTTTCTTTACAAAATTTTAACTCCTAATAAATTCTTGTAATATAATGAGACGGTACGCGTCTATATTAATTTTATTTGTAATATAAGCTGCGAGTTTTGCTTCAATCGAGGAGACGCTTCGGTGTCTCCACGCTGCTTCAATCGGGGAGACGCTTCGGTGTTTCCACGCTGACTCTATGCTAGTAAGTCCAGAGTTCGATTCCTTTCTTCCACCAAGCGTTTTTGGCTCGGCCAGGCTGCTGGTGTACTTTCTATTCCTTCACCAAGCGTTTTTGGCTCGGCCAGGCTGCTGGTGAACATTCTTTTTCCTCCATCAAGCGTTTTTGGCTCGGCCAGGCTGCTGATGGATTTTCGCACCCTTATCAAGCGTTTTTGGCTCGGCCAGGCTGCTGGTAAACATTCTTTTTCCTCCATCAAGCGTTTTTGGCTCGGCCAGGCTGCTGATGGATTTTCGCACCCTTATCAAGCGTTTTTGGCTCGGCCAGGCTGCTGGTGTACATTCTGTTCCTCCATCAAGCGTTTTTGGCTCGGCCAGGCTGCTGATGGACTTTCGCATCCTTACCAAGCGTTTTTGGCTCGGCCAGGCTGCTGGTTCCTTTCTATACCTCCACCAAGCGTTTTTGGCTCGGCCAGGCTGCTGGGGAAACTTACTATACCAAATACACATTTTAATGAACTTCTGACTTAATAATATAAATCAGTAATAGATTGTTATTGGTACTGGTCACAGGAACAATGCAATTTTACATAGAAACTGCTACTATGTTGAACAATGTATTTAAGTATTATTTAATACTGAAAGATTGTCACAATGATATAATATGAATTATTAATGCAATTTCACTGATCAAGTATTACTTGTTAATTGTTTATAAAAACGACACAACATTGGGCATTGGTTACCTATAAGGAAACTCCCCATGAATGAACTTAGGTTATCGATAAAAGAAAACCCTTCATTCGTCGTTGTTTTTATAATGACTTATAAATGCGATTGATTACCTATAAAGGAAATTTAGATAATCAATCCCATGAATGGATAAGGAACCTATAAACTTAGGAGAAACGTCCCATTTGTCGCTGCTTTGACACGACCTATAGCTTGGTATTGGTTGACTATAAAGGAAACTTAGGAAACTAATCCCATGATAGTCATTGCCTCAGGGCCAACCTAGTAAATATAACAATTTCAATAATACTGATCCACCGATTTAACAATGCTTAAACAAAGATATTGCTACATTGGCAAATTATTGTGATGAGTCTGGAAGTATTATTTCTGCAATATTTTGAATGAAATGATATCAAATATGTAACTTTGATTGTACAAGAAACATTCTGATTTATTTTGATCATATTTGGATGATGGTTTTCTCTCTGTTTGGGGTTTTTGTCGTGTTTTCCCACTTACGTAAGGTGAATGCCAGAGAGCTATTTTTATTTCACGACAGAACTTTGTGTTCGAATCACTCTGTTCGTTCAAAATTCATATATTAAATTATATTTGTCGATTACTTGAATTTCAATAAATGCACAAGGTATGACGTCACAGTCATATCTTTTGGAAGGAATTTCATTCTTTCATTTAATTGAACCCTTCCTATATTCCTCCACCATTGAACAGCTACTTCGTATTACGAACATTTTGAGGGTTACATTCTTCGATATTTAAAACACAACGTAGGTAAACACAACGTAGGTCCGTAATTAAACATTTTAATTCATACTAGATGATTGTCGCGTTACAATAATAACAAAAAAAATTAACAGAATACTTATAAAAACATGAAATGGAAACTATAAGATGAAATATAGTTATAAAGGTACTCAGTTTTTTCGCAGCTTCGTTCCGTTGCTGTAAATTCTTTAAAAATTCACTGCAATTTGAACAGAAAGGTTCAATATGCATCAAACAAACTGGATCCTTCCATTTGTTGCAATTATATTTTGTCAGCCGAGGTTTTACAGTGCATATCTGACACTGTTTTCTTTTTGTTCCACATTGTCCTCTACTACGTCATCAGATAAATGTTGCGGTCTGTATTTGCTGAGTCTCTGTACAAGGTCATGATGCGATCCTGCAGTATTTACACGTCTGAATAATTATATAACTAAGAAATACGAATTTTACATGTATAACTGTAGTAAATATACTCACCAAAATAAGTAAAAACCAATATTTAAGTATTATTAAATTATTATGGGAACGGGCGCGGTGTATCAGAATGATCAATCTTGACCTGTCGTGACCATCATACTGCTAATTGAATACTAACTGTTAGCTCCGTACAGAGGAACGGAAGTTAGGAAGCTACTGTGACAGGCGCATGGATACGACCAGTTTTAAAAAAGAACGGGAGCAAATATGAGCGTTGTATCAATTTGATCGACCGCGCCCGACGGAAGGTTAAGTATATAAAAGATGTTCCTCGAATTGTCGTATCAAAAAACTAACTGATAATCGATGTGTTAAAACCGCTGTATCACTTTATTACCAAAATGTTCGCGGGGTAAATACTAAACTCTCGCAACTTTATTTAAATGGTCTAACCACAAACTTTGATGTGTTGGTGTTTATCGAAACCTGGCTAAATGACAACGTGTTTGACTCTGAAATATTCGATCGGCGATATTCAATCTTTCGAAGTGACCGCGATCAAAATCTTACGGGGAAGCGGCGTGGCGGAGTACTCATTGTCGTTCGGACAGGCTTCATGCCTCTTGTGTCAACGTTCCGTGCAGTGCACCGAATGTCGAACTTTTATGTGTCAAAATAATTATCAACAATGTAAACTTATACTTATTTTCTGTATATATCCCGCCAAATGTTAGCTCAGATGAATATGAATGTCTTTTCGATGCAATTTGTATGTTACCATTTATTTATAGTTCCAATATACTTATAATGCGCGGTTTCAACATAACAAACCTAAACATGTTTTATACTGATAAAATAACTGACAGCAATGTGATGAATTTTATCAATTTTACAAATTTGTTAAATGTAAAGCAATTTAATCATGTAGTTAACTATAACAATCGTTTACTTGACATTGTATTATCAAACTTTAACTGTACAGTAAGGCAATCACCCGACCCTTTGGTACCTGAAGATGTTCACCATCCAGCACTAATAGTTGAGTTCTTATTTTCTAATAATGGCAAATTTAAATCTTGTTCTAAATTTGATTTATGTTATCAATTTAAAAAGGGAAATTTTGAGCTTTTATACAATATGCTAAACGATGTAGATTAGGACTGGTTACAAAATTGTAATAATGTAAATAATGCTGTTGAAAAATTTTTACTCCACTTTGAATAATATTTTTGACGTTTGTATTCCCAAAGTTTATCGTCGAAATAGTACATATCCTGTTTCTTTCTTTAAGAAAAAGGTAGAGCAATTATTCTATATATTTTAATATGTATTTTTGTATTATATTTATTTATATTGAACTGGTTATTAATTAATATATGTATTATTATGGAATTTTGAGTGTAATATTGCTTGTATGCAGTTACAAGATTTAATTTGTTGCTTTTTTGTATTAGGGTGTATTTCCGTCTGTCGCTCTGGCATGTTACTAAATAATTTATGTATTATTGTGTAATTAGGGTTTTGCCCTGTCGAATAATAAATAAATAAGTAAGGGAATGTCTGTTTTATGGATCTTTTACCAACAATAGGATTTTGTATAACCAGTTGTTGCATGTCTATATTTTAAAAAAAAATCCGCATTTAGTATCAATACTAATCGGATTATTATTTTTTATTAAAATTTGTATTTAGCAGATTCCAAATTCTATGAGCCCAATAAAATAGATCTACTTATAGGAGGCGAGCTGTTTTAGAACCTTTTATGTATAGGGCAGGTCAAGATCCCATGCGGTTTAGTTTTACAGAAAACCCATTTCGGATTCATTGCAGTTGACTCCTTCTCTATGACGGCACTTTACTCCAAACATCTTGCAATTTGTCTACTTTAATACCAAACAAATGCAAAAATTTCTCGCGCTCGATTATATAACTATTGACCATAACAATCCCAAACATTTCTCACAACAAGACTTGGAATGCGAAAACCATTTCAAAATCAACACTACTCGAGTATATGGTAGGTTTATGGTTAAACTCCTAATAAAAACCAACAAATTAGAATTGGAAGAAACAAGATCCGTAGCCTTGAAACGTTTTCACAATATTGAGCGCAAACTAAATAAATATCTCGAATTAAAGCTAGAATATTCAAAATCTCAATCACATGGAACAAGTATCTAAGTCGGTTGATGAAATTAATAATCCGCATTCCTTTTTACCGCATCACGCGGTATTTAAAAATTTTAGTGTTACGACAAGGCTTAGGGTAGTTTTTGACGCGTCCTTGATTAGTGAAAACGGTAGCAGTCTTAATGACAATATAATGTTAGGGCCGGTTATACAGTCCGATTTATTTACAATCGGCACGCGATTTCGTTTACACAAATATGTATTAAATGCCGACATTGCAAAAATGTACCGCCAAATTCGTAATAATAATAAATAAGTTTAATTGCTTCTAAAAATTTACGTGAACACTTATAATAAAAAGAAGTATTTGATTTATTTAAAAAATATTTTATTTAAATTTCTTTAAATAACAAAAAAATTTAAACCGGCTACAGAACTTGTGCAATGACTTAAATTTGTCCCGTTGAATTTTGTCCTGCTTCTTGTAAATATCATCTTGTACACTTGATAATTTTGAAAGAGTGGTCAACATGCTATGATACTTTTTAATTTTGATTAATCCGCGTATATCTTGAACAATTTGGCCCACCACCACCATATCATTCAGTTCCAAAAGTTTATTTGATGTAGGTAATGTTACAATTTTGATAGAATTATCCAAATATAATGTACAATTATTCCTAAATTTATTATCCCCAATGACAACTACGTGAAATTTGTATCTAATTGGGAGCCGAAATTTAGTAAAAAATGTGACAACTTCTTCATTTATCCAATTTAGATATAGTGGTTTATGGATTTTAAATTTTCTATTGTACACGAAAATATCCAGTAATTTTTGATCTTGAAATTTTCCAAATTTGTTTGTGTTCTTTGTGATAGAAATGCACTTGCAAATTTTTCCAAATGATCCATTTCCAAAAAGAGTTTGATTTTGTTGAATTTCTAGAAATATAATAATTTATTACTCTAGTAATTGAAACTATATAAAACTTACGTTCTGTGGTAGCCGGCAAACCATGATTGTCCCACGAACATGTACAAAACTTAGGATTTTGAAACGATATTACAGGTTCATTATCGTTACACTTGAATTTTGGTTTTGTTGGTTTTTTTACTCCAAAACACAAACAGAAAAGATTTATTAACTTATTCATTACGTAAAGTAGATTCAAGTCTACTATTTCATATAAAGTTTCCTAGGAAACTAACATTCATATTGGCTGTGTTTTTTCAACAATTCCTATTGTAATTGTGTCTTTTCTATGGTTACCGAATCGTGCTTAAGAACCGATAATGCAGTCCCTTAATGCTCCATTTATCACACAACTATTAATGTAACATGTTAGTTAATAGTAGTACTTGGTGTGATTGGATCAAATCATGAAAATACATGATACTGTAAAGATCATTTAGATAATTACAGAACTGGTTTTCTACTTTTTAGAGCGATTTGCACAATTGTTTCAAAACTATAATGACATTTATAAGAAGCGCTCATTGTTACCTGATTTAAAATAACTGATTATTGAAACACGTTATGAAAAAAATTGGTTTCTTTTATTATTCAAAAACATTTATTAGTTTTAATCTTATAATAATACTATATAATTACGGGCATTATAAACATATAGTGCACAAAACTATATTATTATTGCGCAAAACATTATTTATTATTATTTTAATAATTTTTTTTTAATACTGTACTGGTGAACTCTCTAAAAGTTGTTTTGTAATCCTAATCTGCGGCATACATGCATTTGCCCAAACTTGTTTTCATATTTTAGATTGGTTTTAAAATTTAAATCATTGCTTTTTAATGCTTTTGATAATAATCATAAACCACGGATTGTAATTTATGCAAAGACGGTTTCTTGTATTTCCTCCTCAATGATAACTTCTTACTGCCATAGCATAATTAGAATTAATATGTGGTTCGAGAAATCCCCATTCTCTCTGAATTGCTTGTCGCACCAGTACATTGTTTCTGAAACGCTTTCGCACTGTGCGATACGCCTCTTTAGTTCATCCCAGATATGCTCTAAAGGATTTACGTCCGGATAGTGAGCTGGCCAATCTATCCTATTCCTATTCCCACTTCATCTACGTATTCTTTAACAATATTAGCGATGTGAGGTCGAGTCTGGGCTTATATATGGAGTGCAGAGCATGGCATGATCTTCTAAACAATCCGTTGTATATCTTTGAGCAGATATTATATATATATATATATATATATATATATATATATATATATATATATATATATATATATATATATATATATTTTACATATATATATATATATATATATATATATATATATATATATATATATATATATATATATATATATATATATATATATATATATATATTTTATATATATATATATATATATTTTATATATATATATATATATATATATATATTTTATATATATATATATATATATATATATATATATTTTATATATATATATTTTTATATATATATATATATATATATATATATATATATATATTTTATATATATATATATATTTTTTATATATATATATATATATATATATATATATATATATATATATATATATATATAAGTTATATGCCCAGCTACAACAATAAACGTGACAAATAAGACATTTACGTAGAAGCACGTCTCGCGGACACGTCATGTTTCAAGAACATAAAAACAAATGTATCATGTAGTTTTAGTTAGTCTAGATTCAGATGTAACGCTATTAACAACTTATTATTGTATTAATCAAATAAATAGTTTTAAAAAAGTTACTTGCGTTGTTTAAACAAATAATTTATATATATATATATATATATATATATATATATATATATAAATTATGCTGGCCTTTATCCTACTTAATATTACTATTTCACCGTGCCTAAATTTACTTGATTTTTCCCATTTAAATTCAAATTTAACACGTTTTGAAAGTTTTTTTTTTTCGAGTTCATAAGTGGTTTAGAAACCTACCTAATGATGGAATTTAAAAATAGAATGACACGAGAATGTGTGGGAAAAAATTAAAAAAAATAGCTTTCTGGGCTTTTGAGCGATAGTTAGACAAACTGTTGTGTAAATGGGAAAGATCAAGTGCATTTCGGTACGGTCAAATAGTAATATTAAGTAGGATAAAGGTCAGCATATTTTTTAAAATTTATTTGGAACCATTTTAGGGGGCGACGCGGTTAAAATTCGACCTGACGCCTTTTAAGGTCCATCCTAATATATACATATAAATTTTATTGAGGTCATTATAATATTTCATCATATTGTATGAGAAGTATGTACTATTATATCATATAAACAACTCTTTCCCACAGAAATAAGAGTAGATAAGAAAAGTTACAAATGTATGTTATATGTATCCCTAGCCAGTTCTAGCTGGGCTCTTTGATTTGAACACTACAAGTGTTTAATAATTATTATTTTTTAACTAAGTGTAATTATTGAATGAGATAATTTATATATAGTTAATAGTTTACATTAACAGTCAATTGATAAATAGGGCATAAATGAAATATAGTATTAGTTCTTAAAAACGATTCCGCAACCATGAAAAACGCACAATTACAATTTAAATTGTTTAACAAACAATATCAATATTAATTGTAGTTTCCTAGGATACTAAGTTCTTTTTAATAAAATGTGTAATTTTATTAAGTTTATACGATCTTGTTTTGGACGGAAAAAAGAAAAGAAACCTAAATTCCATTGAGATAATAATGACGTTGAATTATCTCTCCAAAATTCAAAGTATTACACATGTTCATGGGAAAGTCACGGCGTACCGGCTACCGAAGACCGTAAGTCATATATAATATCACATATTTCAACAAATAAACTATCTCTGATTTATCACTATTAATAATATCGTTATTATCTTCCTAGAAATTAAACAGGAACAAGTTATTTTAAAGGACGGGTCATTTGGCAAAATTTGTGGGTGCTCTACTTTCTATAATAACGGGAATACGTTTGGAATAATTCAAGAAACTAAATTAGTTGATATTTTTATCTACAACATGAAGCTTTGGATACCAAAACCACTCTATCAAAATTGGCTGAATGAAGAAATAACACCATTTTTCAATCAATTTCGGCTTCCAGGCAAGTTTAAATTTCATGTGATTCTTATCGTGGATTATAAATTTAAAAGTGAATCTGGGATATATTCGAATCAATTTATCAAACTTGTAACCTTACAAAATTTTAATAATCTTTTGGAATCGAACGATATGGTGGTGGCGGGAAAAATTGTTAAAGTTATAAATGGACTACTAAAAATTAAAAAGTATTATAACATTTTGACCGCTCTTTCAAAATCCTCAAGTATAGAAGATGAAAATATAAAAGAAGAAAAGAAAAAAGCAAAATTTAAGTGCATAAAATCATTTAACAACTTTTGTAGCCGGTTCAAAATTTTTCGTTGTTTACATTTTTTTAAATAAAGTGCAAATTTGTATTTTGGTAATTATTTGTATTATTATAGTCATTATATATATTTTTTTAATAATATATTTAAAGAAAATTATTATTTTTAAAATACATTTTATTTTAGTTACATATTTCTTATTTATGCATGTAATCTAACTCGTGGTGGTGGTGGTGTACTGCTTCTGATCAAAAGCTCACTCAGTCCAACCCTGGTTCCGCTTCTAGATTTATATGACTTTGTTCCTGCCAATATTGACATTATCTGTGTGAAAACTCTATTACATGTCAATTACTTCTACATATTTAATATTTATATACCTCCTGCTACAAATGTTCAACATTACAATGTCATATTTGAATACATTGATTCTCTAGCATTCATTTCAAATCATAATTTTGTAATTACAGGTGATTTTAACATCACAGAATATGTAGATAATTCAAATTCAAACATAATGGCTGGTACTACGAGCATATTACTAAAACACTGTTTTTGGGTGTTTTAGTTAAAACCATGACGACATCTTAAAACACTCTTAAAATAATGCTTACCACGAGCATTGTTTTAAGTCTGTTTTAGCTAAAACCATGTAAACAAGAAAATATATATGACAACGTTGTAAAAGACGCAATACGCATGCGCGTTTCGTGAATATTTTTGACAGTTTCCAATTCAATATGCATAGAGTTAGAGAAGTAAGTAGAGGGAGTGTTAGTCTGTAACCTTGATGTCACGCGGGGATTTGGTCGCCATATTGGATTGAACCTAAATAAAGTTATCGTAGTTATATCATAGTGTCTTTAATAAAGTTTCTATCTGTGTTTGTTGTTATCAAATATGCCGGCATGTTGTGCGTTTGGTTGTAGTAATAGATCGTCGAGAAAAACTATTAAACAAAAAGAAAAAGAAAGGGAAGCTGTAATTACATATCACAAGTAAGTTATTTTTTATAAACACATATAGTATTATTAGCAAAATGTGTTCATTTCTTTTAGATTTCCAAAACACCCGGAGAGATGAGGAAGTTGGGTACAAGCAATAAGAAGAATTGGCTGGGAGCCGACAAATACCAGTATTTTGTGTTCCGAACACTTTACGGAAGATTGTTTTGACAGAACTTCTTTGTCATGTGTCAGACTAAGGGATTTCACTGTGCCTTCAATATTTCCATCATATCTATCATATTTGCAAAAGGTGAGCATTTACAATATAATGACTCGTTGCTGTAAATTTAAATAAAGTTATTAAACAAACCTAAATTACGATTGCAGAAAATTAAAACACCACGCCGCAAACTAGAAAGACGAGAACTTAGTACAGTCAGTGGAATAACGCCCTTATTAACAAACACTGATCTCAATTCCACCACAGAGACTACCTCAGCAGATGATGTTTCTGTTAATGAAATTCCAAGTACAAGTAGCACATTATTACCTATTCCACGACAAAAGTCATCTGTGCTTAGAATGATGTCACGAACTACATCTTTTTCGCCAACTCGCAGAATGCATCGTGATATATTACCTGCCAAGGCTTCGTTACTTAGGCAAATACAACATTTTAAAAATCATTACAGAATTAAAGTTAACCTGCTACAGCAAACAAAGCGAAGAAATTTAAAAAGAATAGCGACATTATCAAACGTTTTAAAAAGTTTAAAAAACCAAAATTTGTTGCAGGAAGAACAATTACAAGTTTTAAAGAATATTGGTAGCCCGAATGCAGACATTTTGAAGCGACAACTTGTCAGTATAGTGCAGAGTTGCGAAAATTTGCAGTAACACTGCACTATTATTCACCAGCTGCTTACAAATATGTGCGTACTGCATTTAATTCTTGTCTTTCTCACCCCAAGACCATTTCTAAGTGGTATAGTTCAATTGATGGATTCACGGTAGAAGCATTTCGAGCTATTAATATTATAATATAGTAATATTATAATATAGTAATAGTTATGTACATATGTTTTTTTTTATATATTATTGTTACTTTTATAACATGTGTAATAAAAACAATAACAAAATTAACATTTACCAGCTTAATATATTTTAACTGGTTCATTTCAAGATGGCCGCCAGCTACATCCCCCTTCCGTTCCATGCCATCAATTCGTTTGCCTACATTCGTACTTCAGACTCCCTCTATTTTATTCTATAACTCTATGTCAATATGAAAGCAGTTTGACAGGTTATGATTTTTAGATGTCAGGTACTTCGTTAAACTCATGAAAGAACACTAATTGCTCCTTGGGTGAACTGTAAAAGGCGCTTCCACAATTAAATCATAAGTATTTAACAGGAACATATTTTGATTCTAATATTTTGCACCTAATCACATAGATTAATATGTTATTATTGTATTTTAGAAAGAGAATGGCAGCCATAAAGATTAAAACGGATAATTGAACGTCCGAGGAAAATAATTTGCTGACTGAATAACCGAATTAAAGAAAAGGTATAATAGAAAACTACATAGCTGGAAATTATGAATGTGTTTGAAATAATTTGGTACATGCGAAAACGGTAGCACTTAAAAAATTAAACGAAAATTGTGTACAATACATATTTTTGTAAATTATATTTTATTAATAATAAAACTTGGTTATTAACAATATTCACTTATGTTACAATTAATAAAATAAAATCAGAAAACGGATAGTTTTCATTATAAAAAGCGCACGAATTAACAAAAAGTATATTAATTATGACAATAATCACATTCGATAAAGAGTAGTGGTATGCTATACTGTAAAATTCTTGTCTGGTTTTCACTAAATTGTACAATTTGATGAATATCTGGAGATGCGATGCCAGAACTATATAGGTTTACATTTCTTATAATTCTGCTGTCGTACTTTTGAGAAATGTCGTGTAGATCACCTGAAGACAATAAAATGAATTGTTATAATATACATACCTATTTGTACATTTAATGTAATTTAAATTACACCGAACTACAAAATACAGAATTGTGGTTATGTATTGTGTCATATGACAGCTGTACAGAAGCAGAAAGTCACGCGATTTGCGACTGCGCGCAGATACTGAATAACTGGCGCATAGATTTAATTTAAATTTTACTTATCTTTATCATCTTCATTTCTTTGACGAAGTATCGCAATGTCACCAAAACTTGCATTTCACGAGAAAACATTTTTCACTATATTATATTCTTCGCTGTTTCTTCGGAACAACGGTATTTTTGTATAAATACTCTCGCATCCAACACAATAAATGGATTCTTGTGTTCTTTAAATAAAATTTCTCATTTTCAATGCGTATTTACTTTAATTCCTGGACGAAACGTACAATTTTTATCATAGACGTCAGCCATGTTTGTCTTAAAACACTGCTTAAAACAGCTCTAGGCAGTTTTAGAACACGTTACTAAACAGTTGACTTAAAACATGCAAAAACAGAGCTCGTAGTACATATATTTAGAACACCCAAAAACAACGCTCTTAAAACACCCAAAAACAGAGCTCGTGGTACCAGCCAATGTGTTCACTGAAAAATTTTCTCGATATCACTGATTCTCAGCAATATAACTCAATATATAATAGTAATGGTAGAATATTAGACTTGATAATTTCTAACCTTCATTGTTCAGTTACAAATGATAACTCATTATTCAGGCAGACATATGTACATCACAAGCCGCTTAATATTTTTATTAATATCTCTACTAATACTGTGTCATATTTACCTAATATTTCGTCACATAAGTTTAATTTCAAAAAGGCAAATTTCATCTTACTTTATTCTCTAATAGATCAGTTTGATTGGTCCGTACTTAATTCATTTAATGATGTCAATGATCAATGTAACTTTTTTTATAATACTTTATTTGATATGTTTGTACAATGCGTTCCTATCTCAACTCCTAGTAAATCTACCTTTCCGCCCTGGATTACTTCAGAAATTCGCTATTCCATTAAACGGAAAAATTACTTCTTAAAGATGCATAAAAAATATCCTAATGTACCGTTTTATTATGAACAATTTAAACTTTTCCGATTCCAAATAAAGCATGATATTAAAGCTTCATACGAGTCTTATATAAAAAAATGCGAAGATTCTATCTCAGTTGACCCGAATACATTTTGGCAGTTCATCCGTTCTAAACGTTCTCACTCTGAGATTCCGAGCAAAATGTTTAAGGACGGTAATACTTACGATACCCCACATGAAATTGCAAACGGTTTTGCATCTTATTTTCATAGCGTCTATTCGTTCCCCTCCGATGACCCCCTTCCTACTCTTCATATGTATAATAACAACTCGATAACGTTAACCATGGTTTCTTCTGAAATTGTTTTTGCCGCCATAAATAAAATTAAACCCACCCTTGTTTCCGGTCCAGATCTTGTTCCTAATCTAATTATAAAAGACTGTGCTGTGCCTTTTTCCATTGCTCTCTCTCATATATTTAATCTCTCTTTAAAAACAAACATTTTTTCAGATGCATGGAAATCCGCTCGAATCACTCCTATTCCAAAGACTGGTGACTCTTCCGAAATTTCCAACTATAGACCTATTGCTGTCCTGTCTGCCTTTAGTAAGATATTTGAATCGTTAATCTACTCTACCATTTACAATAATATTCATAATCTCATCTCTTTCTCCCAACATGGTTTTGTCCAACGTAGATCCACCTTCACTAATCTCTGTTCCTTCTCTCATTACACTTCAGAAGTTCTTGACAAAAATGGGCAGGTCGACGTAGTGTTTACCGATTTTGCCAAGGCATTTGACCGAATTGACCACCGGATAATAATTCATAAGCTTTCTGCTTTCGCTCTCTCAGATCCCCTGATTCAGTTAATTTCGTCATACCTTCAAAACAGAACTTTTTATGTTCAAATTCTTAGTCATTCTTCGGAGTTATTACCAGTAACGTCAGGTGTACCTCAGGGGTCCAACCTAGGGCCCCTCCTTTTTCTAATGTTCATAAATGACATTACCGAATCGATCTCAAATAATAATCTTCTGTTTGCAGATGATTTAAAAATATTTAATGCTATTGATAATATCAATGACTGTATTTCTTTGCAATCAGATTTAGATAACCTCACTAACTGGTGCTCTAGTAACAAACTTCATTTAAATATTTCTAAATGTAAAATAATGACTTTCACAAGAAAGAAAAATTATTTACTTCACAATTATACGATCCACACGTCTTCTGTTGAAAGGTGTTACGAGGTAACTGACTTAGGCGTAGTCTTTGACCCTCAACTCTCATTTTCCCTTCACATAAACAATTTATTATCTTCTTGTAATAAGCTACTGGGATTCATTAAGCGTAATACCCGTAACTTTACTAATTTATCTCCCATTTTTGCACTGTATTATGCTTATATACGTTCAAAGCTTGAATATTATGCTTTGATTTGGAACCCCATATATAAGAATCAAATTCAAGCACTAGAAAATGTACAAAGGAAATTTTTTAAGTTTATTTACTTCAAACTAATGGGAAATTTCCCACCTCATTCACTTTCATACGATACATTAAATAAAATTTTTTCATTTGAAACATTATCTAATCGTAGGATCACTTCCTCACTGAATACTCTCAGGAAGATTCTTAATCATACAATTGATGACCCGGTTACTCTTAGTTTAATTAATTTTAAAGTATGTCCCATTAATACTAGAAACTCCATTTTATTTTTTATTCCTACACCACACACTAATATAGCCTCTAAATCTCCAATCCATCGCATGTGTTTAAATTACAACTTGTCAAATAATCAACCTGATCTATTTAATTGATTGAAATATGCCTTATTTATTATATTTATAAGTATATATATATATATATATATATATATATGTATTTTTTTTTGTACCTTATTTAATTGATTGATTTATGGAATATTTGTTATAATTTTGGTTTTTGTACTCTTGTTTATATCTTTTTTTCTCTCTTTGTTAATTTGCTGGCTGTACATTCCTGTATATTATTATTGTACCTGTCCTGTAATTGGATTTTTTTCTGTTGGGCAGTTAATTAAATAAATAAATAAATAAATAAATGCAAACACTTTCATTCCGATCAGATAGTCACATTTAGTTCAGTGAGCGATTATTCGGGCAATCCCACTTGCAAACAACTTCCTGATGCGTGCAAACAATTACTAATTAGACGTGAAATTAAGAGTTTCGAAATGGACAAATGCAGCTCTTTAGCGATGGATAATACAGTTACTGTTACGTTACTGTTACGTTCTACATGGCCAAACCATCTCAACTGACTTATACCTACTTTTCTAACTACATTCTTCTCAATTTCACACTCATCATACACCAATGTATTCCGGACACGATTTCGTCTGTTGTAACCACACACACCCCGCAAATACCTCATTCCCACAGTAGTTATACGACGTTCATGTTTCTTCATCCACACCCAATATTCACTATCACACATCAATGAAGGCACTAAAACAACATTACACACACTCAATCGAGCATCTCTGGATACATTCACATTTCGAGCAAAGGTTCCCAGAGCACCCAATACCTTGCATCCCGTAGATACTCTTCTTTCAATCTCACAATCAATACGTCTATCTCTCGAAATCATACTATCCAAATATAAAAACTCATTCACTTGACCCAATCTCACACCATTCACCGACACATTACAGTCAGTCACCAAATCGCTCTTTTCAAACACTAACACTTTACATTTATCAACATTTAATAACAAATTTAAATCTTTTCCTACATCATTTATACTTAAAATCATTCGTTTCAATTGCTCTCCAGATTCACCCATAACAACATCATATGCATACGCTAACGCAGGCACAATACTACCACCAATATGTACACCAGCTACCCCATTCAACGCCGTTCGTGACAACACATCCATGTACAAATTAAAGAGCCACGGAGACATCCCACAACCTTGTTTCACGCCAATATCTATACACAACCAATCACTCAATCTACCATTAACTCTCACCGCAGCCTCACTGCCTTCATACAACGCACGTATTGCCCCCAACAAATTACCATTAATACCGTACTGTAGAAGTACATTCTATAATGTCTCGTGATGAACACTATCATATGCTTTTTTTAAGATTATTGTTCTGTATACAATTAAACTGTTCGGTTGAGTCTGTGATCGTTCCGATATTAAGTTAAGTTTCTAGTATCACAATCAATAAAAATTACCAAAACTAAATTTACAATCATACTATTAGTATTTTCCATACTTTATTTTTGTGTGAAGGGAAAAGTAAAATATTATTTTGTGATAAAAACATTTCGGTTTGACGTTTAAGTAAATTCAGTGTCTTGTAGTCGTTTCGTTGCATATAAGACCCGTTGGTGCTCGTTTACATTGTTCTCAGCAAATTACTGAATCATTGTAACTGACTTAGTAGCGCCCAATTCGACGCAACCAATTTATCGTATCTATATTTTCAACATGAGGATGTTAGAGATTTGTTTGTTGAGAAAATAAATGAATCTTTGCCTGTATGTGAACTTAATTTTGAATGCAGCATAAATGATGTTTGGTTCAAATTTAAGGATACAGTTCTTAAATGTGCAAAAGAAGTTTGTGGTGAATGTCGATTAGGTTCTTGTCCAAAAAATGCATGGTGGAATAACGAAGTTAAAGAAGCGATTGAGGTGAAAAAGAGAGCATACTTGCGATTTCTAAATGTGAAAGATGTGCCTGGAAGTTTACGTGATGAATGCTTGCTGGAATACAAGAGGTTAAATAAATGTGTTAAGAGAGTAGTGAGAGAAAGCAAGGCGCGTTTTGATGATTTGATGAGTGAAAGATTAACTAATGATTTTAGTATGAATAAAAGAATGTTTTGGTTGAGAGTGAAGAGATTGAGAGGTGGTAATGTCAGGGCAGTGAAAGCGATTAAGAGTGCGGATGGTGAGTTATTGTGGAATGAATCAGATGTTACTAATAGATGGTGTGAGTACTTTAGGACTTTATATGGTAGCATTAATAGACCGAATGGTTGTAGTGAAAATGTTAGCGAAAATGTTAGTGGTGATGAATGGGATATAGATGAGAGTGATGTTAGTTTCGCATTGATGCGTCTGAAGAATGGTAAGGCTCCTGGTTTGGATGGTATATCGAATGAGATGTTGAAGTATGGAGGCGAGAGGTTATTTGACTGGTTAGTTTATTTGTTTAGATTTTGTTTAAAACGGTGTGTGGCTCCTGATGATTGGAAATGTGCTATCATTTGTCCTTTATTTAAAGGTAAAGGTAGTTCGAGTGAATGTACTAATTTTCGTGCGATAAGTTTGCTGAGTGTGGTAGGGAAGTTGTACGGGAAGATTCTTATTCATAAGGTACGAACCTTAACAATCTCCAAGTTAAGCGATATGCAAGGTGGTTTTTTGCCTGAGAGAGGATGTGTGGATCAATTGTTTTCTCTTCGTATGATTGTTGAAAAGTCACTTGCTAAGAACAAGAAGGTGTTCTGTGGCTTTCTCGATCTTAAAAAAGAATATGATAGTGTTCATCGTGAGACATTATGGAATGTACTGTTACAGTACGGTATAAATGGTAATTTGTTGGGGGCAATTCGTGCGCTGTATGAAGGTAGTGAGGCTGCGGTGAGAGTTAATGGTAGATTGAGTGATTGGTTTTGTATAGACATTGGCGTGAAACAAGGTTGTGGGATGTCTCCGTGGCTCTTTAATTTGTACATGGATGTATTGTTACGAACGGCGTTGAATGGGGTGGATGGTGTACATATTGGTGGTAATGTTGTGCCTGCGTTAGCATATGCGGATGATGTGGTTGTTATGGGTGAATCTGAAGAGCAATTGAGACGAATGATTCTAAATATAAATGAAGTAGGAAAAGATTTAAATTTATTATTAAATGTCGATAAATGTAAAGTGTTAGTGTTTGAAAAGAGCGATTTGGTGACTGATTGTAATGTTTCGGTGAATGGTGTGAGATTGGGTCAAGTGAATGAGTTTTTATATTTGGGTAGTATGTTTTCGAGGGATGGACGTATTGATTGTGAGATTGAAAGAAGAGTATCTGCGGGACGCAAGGTATTGGGTGCTCTGGGAACCTTTGCTCGAAATGTGAATGTATCCAGAGATGCTCGATTGAGTGTGTATAATGGTGTTTTAGTGCCTACATTGATGTATGGTAGTGAATGTTGGGTGTGGATGAAGAAACATGAACGTCGTATAACTGCTGTGGAAATGAGGTATTTGCGGGGTGTGTGTGGTTATACTAGAAGAGATCGTGTCCGGAATACATTGGTGTATGATGAGTGTGAAATTGAGAAGAATGTAGTTAGAAAAGTAGGTATAAGTCAGTTGAGATGGTTTGGGCATGTTGAACGTATGTCGAATGAGAGATTAGTGAAACAGGTATATGTTGGTGAAATTGAGGGTGAAAGATTGCGTGGGCGACCTATGAATAAATGGATGAATATGATAGAAGGATTGTTGCGTGAACGAAAGTTTCCGAGTACGAGGAACAAACGTGCTTGTATGAAAGGAATTATGAATGTGGATGAAGCAAAAGTGGTGTGTCAGGATAGGAACGTTTGGCGAAGATTAATTGCGGAATGAATCTGATGATTTCAGAAAAGCGCAGGGTTTTAGATTTTAGTTTCGTTGTTTAGTAATTTCATTAGAGTGTTTACCTGTAATTGTGTGAAATTCACTTTCAAAAACAAGCGCAGGGACGACACTCCCTTCGTTTCTTATCTTTTTTATTCTTTTCTGATCTTACATTGAGTGTTTAACTGCAATTGTGTGGAATTTACTTCCAAAAACAAGCGTAGAGCGACACTCCCTTCCTTTCTTATCTTTTGATTCGTTTTCAGTTATTACGTAGTGTTTAACTGCAATTGTGTGAAATTCACTTTCAAAAACAAGCGCAGGGCGATGCTCCCTCCCTTTCTTATCTTTTTGTTTCATTTTCAGTTACTGTATTGTGTGGTCTTTTCTTTCATATATAAGTGCAGACTATTGCTTTCATCTTTTCTAATCTTGTAGATTCGTTGTTAGTTTCGTTATTAGATTCGTTGTTAGGAGTAAACGTGAGTAATTTGAGATTTTTTTTTTTTTATGCATTCGTTATGTACGTTGAAGAAAGAAAATGAATGGTAAGTGAAAAGGAATGATGTGATTGAAGGTTTGTTGTGTGATAATAATTTCGAGTGTAATAAATGTATGAGTTTATATGGAGTGATCTATGAAAGTGGTTGAAGTGAGGGTGGTATGTTTGGATGAAAATGTTTGACGATGACTGGTTGTTTGATGGGTGTGATGAGTGAATGTTTTATTAGTGATTTTAGGGTTCGTGCTACCCCATTTGTTGGGATATAGCGTGAAGATATGTATGTATGTATGTATGTATATTTTCAACATCTAAGATATAGGGGTAATAATGGGAAATAGTGATATAAGCAATAAAGAACTATTACGAT